>JADMNL010000023.1:181420000-182647500 GCA_016271365.2 Neoceratodus forsteri | reverse complement strand
ACCAAGATCTCTAAAAATCTTGATTCCTAAGTATACTATATGCTTCGCCTCCCAAGAGAGGCCAAGGAATGAGAGTTCCACCTTATTTACTCTACTATTTAAAGGTAAGACCTTAGTTTTAGCCCGATTTAGTTTATAAAATGAAACTTTAGCATATTCCTCTATCTCACATAAAATAGCTGGGACTGAAAGGCCTGGCCTCTCCACATGTAATAATATATCATCAGCATACGCTGAGATGGAATATCTTACAGTGCCTATTTGGATCCCTTTAATATTAATATTGTACGCCAGTCTAAGGATCAGAGGCTCCAAGTATATGTTAAACAGCAGGGGGGACAATGGACATCCCTGCCTTGTTCCCCGAGCTAGATTAAAGGAAGGAGAAAATAAGCCATTGCACTTAACTTTGGCCGTGGGGGAGGAATATAGAAGTTGTATCCATCTTATAAATTCTTTGTGTAATCCAATTGAGATTAAGGTAGCAAACAGAAAGTCCCAGGAAACTCTATCAAACGCTTTTTCGGCATCCAGGAAACCAACACCATTGGGCTGGAATCTCTGGATACCGAAAAGAAGTAACAATTTCTATATGATCTTGAGATGATCTTTCCAACATAAATCTGACTTCTCGTGACCTATGAGGTACCCATAACTTTGGAGAGTCTGTTTGCTAATACTTTTGCTAAGATTTTAATATCCATGTTCAATAAAGATATAGGGCGGTAACTACTAAGATTTAGTGGATCTTTCCCTGGTTTTAAAATCAGGGATATTACAGCCTCCTGAAAACTTGGGTCTGATATCCCATTATCATACCAATAATTATACACATCTTTTAATACCGGTATTATTATAGATTGACAGGCTTTATAAAAGTTGCTCGGTAATCCGTCCGGTCCGGGTGATTTATCTGGAGGTAGCTTCTGGACTGCCTGCTGAATTTCCGCTTAGATATTGGGGCACCTAAGAGGGCTGCTTCTGCAGCTGTAATCTTAGGCAGACTTATAGAGCTAAGATAGGGTTTATTCCTTCACTAGTGGGAGCAGGGGCTGGGTCTACTGTATAAAGATCTTGGAAGTAGGAGCCAAAACAATCCATAATTTCCTGAGGGTCAGTGCAAACTTGACCATTTTGCCCTGCATAAATTCCTGCAATAAACTGTGAAGCCTCTACTTGACATATTCGCATAGCTAGTAACTTACTTGCCCTTTCCCCCATCTCTAGGTATTTGAATTTGGTTCTTTGCAGGGCCAACTCTGCTTTTTGAGATACCAGCCCTGTGTATTGAGCTTGTAGTTGATGAAGTCTGGTCCACATTTCTACCGGTGATGAACGGGATAGACCATGTTCCAGACTTTTAATGGATACGAGAAGATCTTCCATCTGCACCATCTGCTGCCTAACTCTATTGGAAGCCATTTTTATGAACTCCCCCCTTAAAGAGCATTTCAAAGCTGCCCAAATGAAGTCATATTTAGTCACTGATCCTTGATTTCTACTAAGAAAAGAAGCAATGAAATCCACAATGTATTCTAAAGAGGTTTTGTCTTGCAGTAATTGGCTATTCAGCCGCCATTGTGGAGATCTCTTACCTCCTGCACTTAGTCGATATTCCATTCTGACTGGTGAGTGATCAGACAACACCCTAGCTGATATTTCTACCTGAGAGACTCCAGGCAATGCAAAAGAGCTCATGAGCAGGTAGTCAATTTGAGAATATGTTCTATGCGCTGAAGAAAAAAAGGTATATTGCCTTTCTGAGGGGTTAAGAACTCTCCATACATCCACAAGTGCAACACTGCTCATAAGCTCCTTTATTGCCCTTTGTGCTGGAGACAATCCCCGTCTAACCCGATCAGACTATCTAAATCTGTTTGAAGCACTAAATTCCAATCTCCTCCAGTATAGTACATTTTGGCGGATTGGTGACACAACATTAAGTAAATTTACAAAACAGGATGGGAATCACCATTAGGGCTGTAAATAGAACCCAAAAGAACCGGACAGGATTCCAACAAGCCATGAATTATTATATATCGGCCTTCTGGGTCCCAAATTTCTTGAGTCATTTTAAAGGGGATGTTCCTCGCTATTAATATGGCTACCCTCTTTATTCGTGGTTGCCCCCGATCCAAAAACTTGCCCAACCCATGACTTCCTAAAAAGGGTTATATCTTCCCTCTTCAAATGCGTTTCTTGCAAGAAAACTATTTGTGCTCCCAACTGCCGCAAGTGTTTCAAAATTATTAGCCTTTTGACCCTATCCTTGGCTCCTTTGATATTCCAACTTACAAAACTGTAACAACTATCCATGTTCTACAATGGCAGCTTGGAAATGTCACAGTACAACCCTAATTGAAAGAACCAATATATGCTTAGGCATACCTTGGATCGCCACCTATTGATAGTGTGTAGTCTTAACCCCACCCCACAGAATAACACCCTATAGCTATTAACCTCATAACTCATAATACCCAACTTAAGACAAAAACCCCAGTTCTGATTTACTGCACTCCAAAATCTCACATGCCACATGATTTGTACTTAAGCATAACCCAGCCTAACAATTTGCTCCCTGAAGCCCCCCTCCACACCTGTCCCTCTGCATATGTAGCTAAGGAAGTAAAATACCTTGATACACAACAGTTCTAAGCCTAACAGTATCTTTTCTATACCTTGTAAACTCTAAACTTAACCCTACTAAATATTAACATTTGACCACCTTAAAACTTTAACATACATATCACTATTCTGTTTAAAGTGCTCATTTTAAATGCAGTGATATTAATTGGGGACTAAAACTGGATCTACATATAGAGGTCATTAATTAAATCCTACCATAAGCATAAAGCTAATTGCCCCTTAAAACATAACCTTTGATAAAGAGCTAGGAGAAGAAAGAAGTAGGGAGAACAGCCCTTAGAATTCCCCTGTCTAGATATTACCTAACGCTCTAAACAGCCTCTTTAGTTTAAACCTATTGTCCACCAAATTCGTACTTAAAGGCTGCTAAATGTAAATAAAATTGTTGCCTCTATTAGATTTCTTATGTCCACACAACTAATTACATCCAGCATTGAGATCGCTCTCAGAAACCCACCCGACTCCGATTCAGTTCTCGCTATTGTAACACACCCACTCCTGTGCGCATACGTAGCTTAATTGTCCAGTTCTGCGATGTAGGAGCGAAAAACCAAAACAGGAACAGGAGTCTTCAATTATCCTAGACCGAGATCATCCAGTCGGCAGATCCTCATTTCTTGCAGGCATATCGCTCGCATCTCCCTTCAAACCAAAGAATTCTACAAAACTAGATTTTTCTCCTGTGCTTAAAACATTCCACGCCATGCAAAGCACACTTTCAGGAAGTCCAATAACTCCAACAGCAATTCACATCATTGCCTCACTTGTTCTGTAAGAAAATCCACTCCCGAGGAAGCACTCCAATACATTGCTCTGATAAACACTTTCAAAGCCCACCACAACTACTTGATCAGATCATCGGCTAAAATTAAGCCTTTGCTGCGTACACAGAGAATTCCACCAGACTCATTTATACAATTCTGGGTAGATTTCCTTTAGTCCTACCAGTGCTTGCGCTGGGGAATCATATGACAGCCATTTTTCCCAATGCCTGACCATCAAAGTCGCAAGGTATTTAACCCTGAATGCTTTAGCAGCAGCCACTAATTTAGAGACCAGGGGGTGAAGTTCCTGCCGGAGTACTCGCACCGAATAAGGGAGATCCTGTGCTATACGGATTTTCCTGCCTTCCCATGTCACTTCATTTATTTCTTTAACTTTGGACAGTATATGCTGTTTGTCCAAAAAATTTAAAAGCTTAAATATCAATGGTCTGGGCGGCTGGCCCGAGGTTGGTGGAGGATGCAGCGCTCGATGTGCTCTTTCGATTATGTATTCGCCTCCATGTGGCGGTGGCCCAGCTAATTTAAGGCAGAGCTCCTGCAGGAATAATATAACTGCGTTCCCTTCTTCTTTCTCCGGAATCCCGATGACAGTTAAGTTATTTCTCCTACTACGTCACTCCAGATCCTCCAATTTCTCTTCTAGTTTCTTTATTCTTCGTGTCACATTCACATTCTCCAGGTCATTTTATCTTGTTTCTTCTCTAAAGAAATTATTCAATTTCGGAGTCTCTGTCTCTTTTGTTAAGGATTCAACTGATGTTTGAATTTTTGAAGGTCTTCGATATGGTATGTCTGCTGTTTGCAGCGATTTCATAACTTCAAATTTCTCCTCTGAGAGAGCTGCTGCTATTTCAGGCGTATTTGGCAGACTAGCGGCTTGTTGTTTGGGCCTTTTCGCGGCCTTGTCTTTTTCTGGAGTACGCGGCGGAGAGTGCCTTGGTGGCGCTTTTTTCATATATACTTCCATTTTGCACTCAGGCTAGCTTTCCCAAGGTAGGTAGGCTTTTTTCCTGTACTGAAATTAAAACGATGGAGTTTACTGTTTCATGTATTTGCCAGGAAATCTGCAGATATAGAACAGAGCTCCAGGGAACTGCTGCTTCAGCTTAGGCTGCCATCACGTGACCTCGATGACAAGACTTTCTATAGATACATTCATGAAAGGAGACAGTCCAGAGGGGGTATTGTTAAGATCAAAGGGGATAAGGGGGCATGTGAGGAGGAGGACCATGTAAAAGCATCTATCCTAAATAGATACTTCTGCATAGTATTTACTGAAGAGAAGGTAGGTCAGGGCCTACAGCTTAGCACCATGGATGCATGGGGAGATGGGTGTGCTCTAGTCTCTTCACAAAAGAAAAGGGTCCTCCAAGAGCTTGATAAGCTCAGGGTGGACAAGGCAAAGTGATCTGATGGCATACATCCCTGGTTACTAAAGGAGCTAAGGGTGGAATTAGCAGAGCCATTATCAGAACTGTTTAGTGAGTCTAAATCTTAAGAAAATATTAAATGGGGGGGGGAGGTTTGTTCAGGGACTTGGATGAGTTTTTCCCTACACCGTCTTTAATATGGCTAACCTAAATATATGTTCTATTAATGTTAAAGGGATTAATAATGTCATAAAAAGGCCAGAATTTTACAAGAATTGAAAAAAGAACGATGTGACATAGCATGTTTACAGGAGACCAAGCTCTCAACCTTAGAACATCTAAAATTATGTAGATCCTGGGTAGGCATGGTATATTCTAATGCTAATCCAAAGGCTAAAAAAGCAGGAGTAACAATCTTGATGATAAGAGGGTTACAGTTTCAGGTTACTAAGGTTACTACAGCTGGCACTGGGAGAATGGTTTTAATTTCAGGAATTTAATAATGGGAGACCCCTGCATGTGGTTTCAATTTATGCCCCAACCCCCTCCCACAGGAGAATTTTTCTTATTCTTATTTAAGAAGATTGCAGCTCTACCTGAGGAACAAATTCTCTGTGCAGGTGACTGGAATTGTTTTGAAAACACAGTACTTAATAAAGGTCTGCCTAATGTAAAAGGGCAGAAGGCCTGCTCTAGGCTCCTTAGAACACTTCACTCTGAAGCGGGACTAGTTGACCCTTGGCGAATCCAAAACCCTAAACAAGCTGATTTTACATTTTATTCAGCAGCTTCCAATTCATATTCTTGACTATACAGACTCTATACGCAAAAAGGTTATGCCCATACTTTTCAGGATATCAAGATATGCCCAGTGACTTTTTCAGACCACTCCATGATCTCTGCTAATATAAGTTGGGTCCACTGGGGAAAAGGGGTAACTGGAGGTTTGATCCTGGACTACTCCATGATAGGGGGTATGTTGACTCAACTAAAGAAGTAATAAAGCACTACCTGGCTGAGAATAAAGAGATTGACTCCCCTCTTGTATTTATCTGGGATGGATTAAAAGCAGTGGTGCATGACCATACTAGTGCATATGCTTCATATAAGAATAAACAATGCCAAGCCAAAATTAAGGGAGCATTAGAGTCAATTTTCAAACTAAAAGAAGGGCATAAATGTCCTAGAACTGCAGAGATCCTAACAGTGATCTAAAAATTAAACTTCAACAGAGAGAGGCTTTTTGGATATTCAGGCTTAATACCCTCCCCCCTCTGGAAATAATGATGACATCCTGATGCACAGCTATTGACTGAATGCCTGACAGACCTGGGATACAATGACATGACTTGTTGGCTCTGCCACTGAGACCAGAGTTGTGGCATGACTTGCTGGTTCTGCCACAGTGAATCTCATATTCTGTATGCTGTAGCATCAGCTCTGCACACTGAGATTGGAACTGTGGTATGACTTGCTGGTTCTGCCACAATGAATCTCATATTCTGTATGCTGTAGCATCAGCTCTGCACACTGAGATTGGAATTGTGGCCTGACTTGCTGGCTCTGCCACAATGAAACTTTTAGTCCTCGTGCTGTGACATGACTTGTCTGCTCTAAGCATAAACAAAACCCTGTGGCATGACTTGTCTGCTCTGACACAGTGTAGACATATCATGTGGCATGACGTGTCTGCTCTGCCACATTGCAATGTATGGCATGACTTTTCTGCTCTGCCATACTAACAGAATCTCTGGTAGTAATAGGTGTATTGAACACTGCTATTTAATGTTCCTGTCCACAAACAGGATTAACCTGCTTTAACAATTCTTTGTGCAAATGTCATGTGCCTACCATTTAAAGACACTGGTTACATTTCACCAGATACTTTGTTAGGAATCAGGCTGTGTCTTTAAGAGAAGCCTTTTAAAACACACCTCCAGACATCTTTCTTCACGCTCTGATGATGACTACTTGTTGAAACGTAAGCGTGTCAGTCACACTCTATTCTTGGTCAGAAGGAACAACGCACAGTCATCGGCTTGTTGTTTCATTTTTTTCTGTGGAGAGAGACACAAGATTCTACTTTGGATTCATCACAGGTACAAAGCATTAGTTTTGATCTTCTCAGCAACCCAACTGGTTGCAGCTGTTCCAGTCTATCACACACGAGTGAGCTAACATAAAAATCATACCTCCAACAGACTCAGAAGTGACCCACTTCAAGTGCATTGAGTCGAGAATAATTATTTTAATTTCTACAATGTGGGCAAGCAAAAACGTTTTTCTACCATTATGCGTGTTATTGCAGGTTGCTTTCACTGGAAATAGATGGCTGTTAACCAACTTATTAACTTTTGGTGCTGATCTCTACGCAGCCTGTATTCAGACCCTGTAAACTTTGTTTCAAGTAACTTGCAAACTTTTAGGTATGTGAACACCATTCACTTGATAGGAGCCCCCAGTAGCCTCTCCTGGTTCTTGTTAACCTGGGTCTATGCTATATTGCTCAGACTTGGGGGCCTGTTGCCCCATATGGGTTGCGGGTGGTTATACCATGACAGCTGTGACTTGGTGCTGCACTGCAATGATACAGTGAAGTACCAGACCCCCATGTCATGGCTTAGGTCTGTGGCACATAGACTGGCTAATATCCCCTAGAGGTGGCAGTCTGCGGGGGGATACCTGAGTTTCAGAGCAGTGGTTATAGTCACTTCTATTATGCCAGAGGCTCGGTGTGGGTTTAGAGTGGACAGCCCTCCTGTAGCTACTACTTGTAGTTGCCACCATTGTCAGTGCCCTTCTGTAGCCAGACACTGTGGTAGTGTACTCCGCATGTCCATACACAGCACAGAGGTCATTGCCAATATGGACAGGAGTTGCTGTGCAACATTTTATTAGATATGGGCATCACGTCTCATCTGGGACTGTTCCAGCAATGTGTGCTCTCGATGACACAGATTCAATCTAAAGGCCTATAGGGCTTCATGCTGCCAGAGCGGTACTGTGTAATCAGAGCAGAAGTGTTGCCACAGTGCAAGCACTGCCGTCCTCCAAGGCCAGGTCCTGTGACTGTAACTGTGTAGCTGGTATCATTGTATGGCAGTCCTTGCCTCATGGACAAGCCAGCAGTAACCAGACAGCCATGACCCAGACTGCAATCTGTGAAGGGGAAGCACATCATTGTGCCAGCCTGCTTGCCATGGGAACTGTTGCATGCTGCACCAGGTGTTATACCAGTTCAGGCTGGTTCAAGCACCGGCAGGACCCATTGGCATGGAAAATCTCCAAAAAGAGGATGGTATATCACTTTCATGACACAAGCCCCCTTTCTGTCCTGGCGCAGCACTGGGATTGTCATGGGCCTGGCACAAGCCTGTCTGGCACAAGTACCCCTGCTTTTGGTGCAGGCTGTGTGCCAAAATCAGGAATGGTGCATTGTATGGTGCAAGGTGCCTTTTGTGTCATTTCTTTTTTATGCAAGCACCTTGATCGTTCCCAGACCTTTGAAAATCAAGCCCCTTCCTTCCTTCCTTCCTTCCTTCCTTCCTTTCTTCCTTTCTTCCTTCCTTCCTTAAACCATCACATACTAAGTGGTATCTTCTTATATAATTGAAAGGCTCTGCCTGTAGTTGTATGGGGGGAGAGCTCCTCCCCCATATCCTACTTAAGCAGCAGAAACCCGCTGCTCTGCTTAAAGCGAGATGCATTTGCTTCCAGTGGCGCGGCTGGCCCCCCTCCCCCTTTTTCCCCTTCTCTACCTTGTGTTTGTTGTGCCCTCTGCTTCCTTGTTCTGTCTGGTTGTTGTTTCTTCTCTGATGCCTTCCTGCATCTTCCCTCTTGTGCTGTTCTGTTTGTTTTCATTGTTTCTTTTCATTTTGGGGCTTCTCTCTCGCTACCGGCCACGCCTTAGTTCATCTGGTGCAGCTCCTGCTCACCTACTGTCGCCTCCCTTCTTTGGCCCTCCATCCGGAGTGCTCGCCCTGCTTCACTGCGTTTGGATTCCTCTGGTCACCCACTAGGTTTACTCAACTACTCCATGCTTCTGCCTTCTTCCTGCTACTGCATCCTCTGCATACAGCCTTCTCACTGCCTTACCAGCTCGCACCCGTTTTCTCTCTACTGTACATTAGTTCTGCTGTCGGCCATTCTTCCTAAACCTGCACGTCACTCACCGAGTAGCAGACTCTGTAAATTGTGGTACAGGACCTACAAGGCAGCATTATTAATTCTACCTCGTTCCCAGGGGGTATGACCTATGCTTCTTCACCTCATTTATCAGATCAGTGTGCAAGCACCAGAACAGTAAGCCTCCCATTAATGTACTGTTGCACTTGCTTGCTGCAAAGTATTTCATGAACACTGACGGCATCCCTGTCGTTTGCACTTCCTGGGTAATTGCACGCCATATGATACTCTAGCACCTCTGAACATGTTTATGCATCTAAGTGATCGCAGCTGCAACCAAGTCCTGTCATATTGAATCTACATGTCAATTGTTACCTGCTCTAGGATCTAGCTGGTTCAGCTTCCTGCCAGCCTTCATTATTTTATCCATTCTTTGACTACCGAAACATGAGACACAAACTGGAGCTCAATGCTACGGTATAAATCTCATCTTGCATTCTCTCTACCCTGCTACTACATGTCAAGAGTCGGCTCGAAGATAGCATTTAAATTAAGTCATCCCACGCTTCTCAATGGACAACAATGTGTTTAGTGTTATGACTTTGGTCTTTAACCCTGTACTGCAGATTCCTGATACTGCTCATATGTTGCAGCTAATTCTGGATACTCAATGAAAATCGATTAATTCAGTTGCTAGGAACATTCTCTATCACTAACTATATTGAGGCCACTTACTAGACTTGTTATTATTTTCTATAAGGATATTGCTGTACATTGTTGCCCCTAGTATATAGCTGCACGGTCACCTCTCAACTCAAGTGTTAGAAGGGTCAGACTAATTGCCTTCTAACTCCATTCTTATTGGTTTTCACCATGTACCTTCATAATACAGTGCTATTCTTATGTCATTTGCATTTACGAAATTCAATGGCCTACTACTACTACAACTACTACTACTGATCTACGTGTATGTCCCTTGCCTACAACTCTCCACCTCTCATAAGCATTGTACAGTGCATTCTTGCCTTCTGCTCTTCCCTGGCTGCCTATTTCTGCCATCTATATATGTAAACGGACTTGCAAGGTCCTCATAATCAAACAGCCTTTCGGATTAGATCTGCACTGCTTATTCAGCTATCGAGGTTGCTCTCATTACACCTGCCTTACCACCTCGCGGGCTGGAGGTTCGTCTATTAGTACAACATGTGCCTCTCCCAGCATTGGGCATGGAGATTCTTAACTTCTGTCTACCTGCCACGCCCAGTCTGGGCCTGGAGGTTCATATACTTTATCTCATACCTGCTTCGCCTTCAGAACCTGGAGGTTCGGCCATCCGTACACTATGCCTGCCTGCGACGCATCCAGCCTGGAGGTTCGTACATCTCTCAGACTGCCACGCAGGGTGTAGGCCTGGAGGTTCATATACCTTTACCTCAAACCCGACTTCTAACCCAGCCTGGCAGGGACTTCATATGAACATACGAAATTTGCCAGGAGATAAAGGCCTAGAGGTCTAGTAAGTCTGCTTTCAGAATGTGCAGCTAACACCCCTTATTCTGCACTGCACCTCCCTTCCATCCTTCCCCTTCATTAACCCTCCCCCTTGTCCTGTCCCATCCCCTTTTGAAGCAGTCCACTGTTCTACTGGATACCACTTCTGCATTTAATGCATTCCACCCAGCCACCACCCTCTCTGTAAAAAAGTGTCTTCTCATCTCCCTCCTGAACCTTCCTCCCTCCAGTCTCATATCATGGCCCCTGGTGGCCCTCCCCTTCCTTACTTTGAACAGCCCCTCTGTACCAGTCTTGTTTATTCCTTTCATGTATGTAAAGTTTCAATCATGTCATCCCTGTCCTCCTCTCCTCCAGTGGATGTTCAACTCCTTCAACCTTCTCTCGTATGATAAGTCCCCCAGCCCCTTGATCATCTTTGTCACCCTGCACTGCACCCTCCAGTAACTTAATATCCCTCTTCAGATACGGGTGCCAGTACTGCACGCAGTACTCCAGGTGTGGTCTAACTAATGACCTATACAGTGGCAGAATCACCTCCTCCCTCCTCGAGGATATACCCCTTGCAATACAACCCAGCATTTTGTTAGCCGTTGCAGCTACCTTCCTACATTGTGCCGAGTTGTTCATTGACCTGTAATGAGCACACTGAGACCCTTCTCCTCCTCTGTCTGGGCTAGCTGCACCTCCCCAACTGGTAACTCCTCCTTGGGTTCTTCATCCCAAAATGCAGCACCTTGCACTTTTTGGCATTAAACCCCAGTTGCCAGGTGTCTGACCAGGTTTCAAGCTTTGCCAGATCATCCTGCAACCCCTGCCATCCCCCTAGGTCATCCACCACTGCGCCTATCTTGCTATCATCAGCAAACAGACTGATCTTGTTCTTGATGTCCCATGATATGTCTGCAATGAATATCCCAAACAACACTGGTCCCAACACCGAGCCCTGTGGAACACCGCTCGTCACTGCCCTTGGGTGTGAGAGCTCCCCACCCACCACCACCCTCTGTTGCCTTCCCTGAAGCCAGTTTCCTACCCATCTCACCAGCTTTGCACCCGCCCCTGTGCCTACTAACTTCCTTCCCAGCCTTCCATGTGACACCGAGTCGAATGCCTTACTGAAGTCCAGATACAGGACATCCACTGCATGGCACCTGTCCAGTTGCCTAGTTACCCAGTCATAGAACTCCACCAGGTTGGTTTGGCAGGATCTGCCATGTATGAAGCCACGCTGGCTGCTGTCCTGTAGTCCTTTGGCCTCTAGGAGGGCCACCAGCCTCAAGACCATATTCTCTTCCTAGACTTCAGTCATTCATTCAAGCTCCTCTCCTCATTGGAAATTAATCATCTGCTAGAATTACTCAACCAGTACAACTAGACCTGAGTGATTGCATTTTGCTTGCCTGTGGACCTGACCGTTTCTCATAGTTGTCGTCCTGGATACAGTCTATACCCTCACGACTCATTTATGTTAATTTCTGCTAACCTACACGGGTTCCACTGTTAATGCTAGCCTTTATAGGCATGATCGATGGTATCAACAACTTGCTCCTACTCGTCAGCCTATCTATATATGGGGACCAACTGCGCACCAGCCTATGAAGGCTAACTTGTCACTTTTCGTACTTACCAGCAGACCTATGGAGGTCTGGCTGTGCTTCACATCAACCGGAGCTAGCAGCCTCTCTATCATACCTCACCAGATGTCAGTTAAACTGCGCATCTCAGCCGAGGGACTAGCTGCCACAGTCTATTACCTATCAATTGATCAACCTAGTCTAGTTACTTGCTACTTACTACCTCATCGTAACTTATGCGGTCCATCTGCACATACTTGCCTATTGAGCTCGTCCCTATTCGTACATCTTTCGGCTTGCTACGCCCAGTCTGGACTGGAGCTTCCTATACTCCTAACTCCTACCTAGCTTCTACCTTACTTGGCATCGATTTCAAGATCATATTATTCCACTGGATTTCAGTTATTCTTCAAGCTTTTCTCCTCCTCGGAAGATTTCCTCATCTGCTAAAATTACTCGATACATACAACTTCATCTAACTGGATTGCATATGCTTGCCTGTGGATCTCACTATTTCCCATTGTAATCAAGTTGGATATGCTCTATACTCTCAAGTCATTCATGCTAATCAGCTAACCTATGTGGGGACCAACTGCACACACTATCCTAAGAAGGCTATCTGCCACTCTACCGACTTACCAGCAGACTTTAAGGGTCTGACTGCACTTCCATGATCTCATGGAGCTAGTCGCCACACTACTTTCTATACCTGCTGATCTACGAAGGTCTAGCTGCGCATCCTACCCATGGAACTTGCTGCCAATTCTACTACTCATTACCTTGCCACGCTAGTTGCTTACCAGCAGACCTGCGAAGGTCTGGCTGCACCTTTATGTTACCAGGAGCTAGCCGTCTCTCTACTTACCTCCCCAGCTGACTGATAAGCTGCGCATTTCACTGAGGGACTAGCTGCCATGTTCTATTACTACCAGTAGTCTCCATAGGTCTGGCTGCGCTTTCATGTTATCTGGAGCTAACCACCCTCACCTTTCCTCTCCAGCTAACAGATCAGCTGCTCATCTCACTGAGGGACTAGCTGCCATGTTCTATTACTTATTAGTGAACCAACTTGGTGCAGTTACTTGATACCTACTACCTCATTTCCTAACTTACACGGCCCACCCACATATACTTCCCTATTGGGCTCACCCTGTTATACTTCTTGAATGCTTTCTAACCTTGCACCACTGCTTCAGATTTACTACCTTAAAGCCTGCCAAGGTTCCAGCTCAGCTCTACAGTCATTGCCTTCTATATCATGACCTAGGTACATATTCTACTCCTATTGTACTTTACCGGAACGGGATTCGGCAGTCAGTAGTCTCATTGCAAGCCTTCTGCCATTCCACGTATTATATAAGCCCTCTTTAGCAGAAACCTGGAAGACATACTACTTCTATTTTCATCCTGCCTCACCTGCATCAAAGCCTGGATACAATTACTCCATCCGTCTAACTATCATTTGCTGGCCTCAAGCGCTCCCCACTTCCAGTTCTATCCTAAACTTATTGGACATGTTCTACGATGCTCACTTCAGTGCTCATCTAACTGGAGGCCGCGCGCTTTCATACTTCTACCTGCTTCGGTCATGTAAGACTCGGAAGCATGTTCTTGACCTTTCTTCTTGGCTATGACCTGTTCCACTGCATACGTAATCTGCAAACATGGACTAGCCAATAATTAATTTATGTAGGATTATGCTTCATTAGTATGCCCAGAAGGACAGGTGGGTTGGTAGCCATGGGTTCTCAGAGGCTTCCCCCAAGGGGGGTTTTCCTCTCCTGAGTGCTGCCGGCCATACTCTCTGAAGTTGGAGGAGATAATCATGGATATTATATTTCTTTCGGGAGGTTTCGCATTCAAAACAACTAACCTTTTTTCCTATGGTGGGATACAGAGTAAAGGCCACACCATCAACTTACACTGATCAACTCAATTGTTCCAGTATCAGCACTGTCGTACTGTCGAGTTCATCATGAACTATAATCACTGACTTATTCATGTCTATCTCCAAATACTTAAGCACTATCCATTCATATAACTATATCTTGGAAGCATCATTCTACCTACTGGTCTGGCCTCTGTATCCAAACTGAAATCTACATTGTATGATGCAGTGATGCAGTATGTAACACAAGCACTGAGCTCTGAACCACATATAATGACATCACCCCCTAAAACCTCATGACATCATTGTATCACTGCTCCTCATATACAAAACTTTAAAATCAGCTTACCTGCCATCTTGGAAACCTGCTAGCCAGCAGCACAACCAACTAACCAACCATGTCTTCCATACCTCACCTGAACCTCCACCTTTTTCTCAATAAAGAAATGTCTTTAGTACTCACCAGAATGTTTGCTGCTGAAGAACAAAATACTGAAGATATAAACACAATTGAAGATAATTGTACATGCATTAAACATTAAAATAAGCATTCAACAAGCCAACAGACTCCAGTGTATGCATTATTCTAGATTGCCACACTTGCAAGGTGGATAAAGGCACTTGTTCTGCAGCCTCAGACCTCATGATGCACCCAGCGCATGCAGTAATCTAGCACAATTCACACCCTGCAGTGTGTTGTTGCTTGCATTATGAGTTGTGCATGCAAGGCACACTGAGCCACAGCTCATTTCAAGGTAATTATATAATGAAGTGACGAGCAGTATATAATACAAAAACTACCAGATGGTACAATGTATAACATTTAAACACTTGGAAGAATTTAGTGTTAAAAGTGTCAAGTGCAGTGTACAAAGCAGACTATCAGATGATGCAAAGTAAAGAAATTTACTACTAATCATAATACATCATTAAAATTTTTCAGGTAGTGGAAACATTGAAGTCAAGGAATGACAACTAATGTTTGTCTTAAGTGATCTGTTTCATTGCCTTTGTCTTAACTACAAAGACAAATCATTTTAAATTCATATATACTGTGGTGTCAGACTGGATGCAGTTCAATACCTTTCAGTAATACTTATTAAGATTTTTATTCAGTTTTTTCAGCATAGCATACAGGGCAGTTCATAAATAGATTACAACCTTCAGAGACATAAGTATAATAATGGGTCAGTTGACAAGAAGAGGGGATGTAGCTGCAGTGGAGTGTATTCCTCCCTTAGCTGCTTTAACTGCAAGGCCACTGCACTACGCAGTTGGTGATATCTCTAAATTCCAAACTTATGTAGGCCATTTTAGGCATGAATCCCTACAAAGAAGTTAGGGTGTTGGTCCGGGGAAGGAGGAGGAGGAGGTCAGAGAAGGTGTGACTGCCTTTGGCATTTCAAAGTCCCCAGTCTAGAGGCTGTTCCCCCTTATTGATGCTGTGGTTGTCCCTGGTGGGTGTAAGCACTGGGTGTACCAGTTCTATGTCCAACCATTTTCCCATTTGGTTCCAGACATGAAGAGATGTATGAATTGTGGGTGAAGCATGCACAGGTACTTTCTGGGGTCGGTACAGACAAACTGAATGGGAGCATCCTTCAAGCAAGTGGGATTTAATGGTTGCCCACAAAAGAGGATATAGTTCTGGACTGTGGAACTATCTGATGATTTGCACCTTTTTGAATGCCCGGTAGTAGCCCTTAAACCATGGGAGGCCCAACTCCACCCAGCACCAGTGTGGCCTGAGTTTTGTTCTACTACATTTGGGTTGCTTGCCCTCCCATATAAAATGACCCAGGAGTTTGTTTATTAGATCAAACCAACCATTATAGATGGAGGTCGGGATATGCAGTATATTATAAAATGAGAACAGAAAATCCTGCTTTTTGATTGGTTGTTACCTGTGCATCAAATCTGTTCGATGCTCAGGCAAAAACAAGTTCAGAAAGGCAGGGCCGCATTAAAATGAAAGAGATCAATGCACCATTAGAAAGTTGTTTTTTAAAAAGCTGCTATTTTTTTCCATCAGTAATGTGGCTCATCATTGCTACCAAGTGAACTGTACAAGTGCCAAAACCATTAATTCATACAAAGGAGCAGCCATAGACAAACAGGGTTCAGTCATACATCCATCAAATATTTAATTGTAAATAAAACCTTGTGTTTACTTATTTTTAGTACAGCCAATCATGCTACCATTCCCACAGCGCATCCCATCCCTTCGTCTCCAGTGCTGACTGTCTATGCATGTATAAATCAATTGTTTTAAATCGAAATACAGCCCACAACCTGTCCATGGACTTTGCTGTGAATTTCAATTGGTAATACCACTCTCTCCAACACCAATCAAAACAAACAGGCTGAGACACTCTGACCTGGAAGGTGCCTTTTGGGGACCTGACAGAATTTGACCCACAGTACACCTATTTTTCTTTTTTTGTTGCTTTTTTTGTTGTTGGTAGCATGTAGATCAAGCAGACCAGGGCAGGGAACCACAGTTAAGTAAAATTCAAGTAAAGCAAATTGCCCACAGTACAGCATACAGGTACTCCCACTCCACTGAGCCAAAAGATTTTTCAAAGTCAATTGCAACTGCTGCTGCTGGACTGGAGGTAGTGTGGGCAGCATGCATTAGATTGATCAACGTCCTCATGTGGTCTGAGCTCTGCTAACCCTGGACAAAGCCTACCTGTGAGGGGTTGATCAGCTGGGGGTAGGATTGCTTCTAATCTGGTGGCTTGGACTTTGGCATATACTGTATTTTGCTGTCCACTGGTATGAGGGAGATCTGGCATTAGCTGGCTGAAAGGGCAGGGTCCTTTCCCTTCTTGGAGAGGACAACGATCATTGCTGTGACCATCATGGGCAGAAACTGTCCAGGTAGTCCTACCTCTGTGTAAAGGCACTGTAGAACCAGGCAGATCTGGGGAGCAAGGACCTGATATAGCTCTGCAGGGCAGCCTTCCCCACCCAGGGCTTTACTTTGGTTGAGGGCTTTTAAGGCTGCTCCTATTTTCTCCTCTGAAAGCAGAAGGTCCATAGAGTAGTTTGAGCAGGCTGAAGTCTAGGTAACCTGAGTGCTGAAAAGAAGGAGGACAGTTGTGCAGTGTCTGGAGTGGGTACAGGGGAGTATAGCTGTCTGCAGAATTCCTTCTTTTCTTCATTCAATTTAGGTGGGCTTATGTATACTTTGCCTGCAGCATTATGGAGAGAGGTTTTGTACCTCTTGGCCTACTGTTTCTTTAATTGATATGCCAATAACTTCCCCCCCCCCTTAGTGGTACTTAAGGTGAAGGATTGCCAGCTCTGTTTTCCTGGCTGTAAGGGTGTCCATGTCAAGGGGAATTGTTAAGATGCCTCTATGCAGTTGTAAATTCCCAGCCATCTTAGGGTCCACCTTAAAGGCGACTTCCTTCTGGGCAAGCTGTATTTCCAAGTTGGCTAACTCTTACTCCTGGTCCTTTTAGCAGTGTGCATTGTAGCCAATGATACTTCCCACAGTGTGGCAATGAATGCCTCCCACAATGTGATCACATACATGGCCCCATTGCCATTTAGGTGGAAGAATTCTTCCAATAACTCCAGAAGCCAGGCTTTAAGGTATGTATCCTGTAGTAGGAGAGAGTCCATTTTCTGGCCATGGGATTGGCAAGTTGTGTGGACAAGCAAGACATCAAGCTGGAGAAAGGCATGGTCAGAGATGACCAGTGGGTTTATAGTTGCTGCTGTAACCATCCGGGTAAGCTGCTGGGAGTAATGTCATATGTCCAGTTAGCTGGATGACCCATGCACCACTGAATGTTACTTGTAATCATGGATTCTCGGGTTATTGAGGCTACATATATCAACCAGAGCTTGGTCAGAGAGCCAGAGCTTTGTAGCTTGTGCTGCTCGAGACTGCAGTTCTGGCTTTCCATGGCTCCTCTCCAGTGAAGGGTCCAGAGTCAAGTTGAAGTCTCCCCTATTAGGAGAGGGGCATGTGAGTCATTAAACTTGGAGACCTCCACTGCCAGTGCATGAAAAAGATTGTGGAGAGTCCACATTCAAAGGATGGAGGTTAGCTACCACCAGTGGGCTTTGTGAGGTATCAAACAGTAGAAGCACCCAATGACCCTCTCCATCTGTAGCTGACTTACAGAGGGTCCAGTACAGATTTCTGTGCATGAGAATGGAGACTCCTCTTTTTCTGGATCTAGCAGAGTTGTGGTTTTCTAATTCTACCAACCCCCTTGTGAGCTTCTGAGACTCTAGGTCACTGAGCTTGTTCTCTTGCAGGAGGACCAGATGGGACCTGAGTCACTGAAGGTAAGTCAACACCTCCTTGCACTTGATTGGGGAGTTAAGTTCCCTGACATTCCAGCTATAACATTGAAATCTGTTGTGGGAGTTGGGTGTGCCAATGAATCACAGCTTAGGTATCTGGACAAATGCAAACCAGGAGAGTTGTTGGTCAGCTGGGAGCCCAGGTGAGCCAGTCAGTCCAGGAGGCATCCTTTTGGTGGGCAGCAGTCATTAAATCCTGCCAACCTGCAGTGATGCCACTCCTGGCATTACTTGCCCTCCATCAGTCTGCCTTCTGAGCTCCTCTCCCTCTCTCTGCTCCCTTTCTACACAGTCTCAGGCACACATTTTTTTATAAGACAGTAACCACAGAAAATAACCAGTTGAAGAACAGCACTGAAAGCGCACACTTAACTGTCCCTCTGCTGCCTGACTCTCCATGCTGGTGTTTTTCCAATTTTGAGATGAAAGCATGGAGAGCTCTAATAAGGACTACAAGTCCCTTTGTTCTGAACTACAGCCACCATACTGGTGAGCTGCACTCATGAAGTCCTGCCAACCACCATGGTGCCACTCCTGACATTTACTTGCCCTCCTTCAGCCTTCCCACAGACCCCTTCCTCCCTCTTCCCCCATTCCTACACAGTCTTAAGGAAACATTGTTTTATGACACAGTAATCACAGAAAATAACCAGTTAAAGAACAGCACTGAAAGAAGGAAGGACCCAGGGAGTCTGCCTTAGTCCCCCCCGTTCTCCCCCCTACCTAACTCCCTTTCTAGCCTGGGCTACTCCACTACTGCTCCCACCAGTCCCCTTACCCTGCTATGCCTCACACCATTCAGATATCCCCTCTCCACTAGTTCTCCTAACTCCTGTATGAGGTGCTATACCTCTGCCCTCAGCTAACCAAGGCTCATATAGACTGGACATCCCTCATCTCCCACACAGTATCTAGGAAAACTGCTGCTCCACCACCCTGCAACACACTACCTACTCCACAACCATTCTGTCCACATTCTGATGCTCTGACCCCCCCACGTACAGAGTGCCTATACAGCCTTTGTATCTCTGTCTAGTTGTACTCTAAAGAGGGATTTGCTACAAACTTCTTGGACATTTTTTATTTGAACCTTGTAGTTGAACCTACAGTAAGTGGGGATGATGAGAAACTGTAACCCCTTGTCCACCATGACCACTTTCCCAAGATAGGAACTTACTAACCTATATGGGGATGGCTGTAAAGCTGCAACCCCTTAGTTACATTGCTGGCTTAAACTGGATAAGGGCTAGATACTATCCCCTAGAACAACTTGCCCACTAGCTTTCAATAAGCTGATCCTAAATAGGGTATAGGCACTATCCTTCATCTAAAGCCTAGATGGGGGTGGCTGTTAAACTGCAACCCCTGAAATACACTGTTTGCTGACCATAGATATGGACCAGCTGAATTTTCCATGAGTTTTCCATCTGCCAATTTACTTGTATGCTGACCCAAGATAAAGACAACCTGCAGCCCCTTGGCAACACTTGACTGCCAGCTCTGTGCTCCCACCTTATCTTACCTGTCCTCTGCTGGGCAGCATGGCCTCTGGCCCTCCCAGCAGACATCCTGTCAATGTCCACAGACACCACTTAGACAGATGTCACATGCTTGCATTGCAGCACTCATACTTTGAGATTACTTATGCGAGGGGTCACTAGGGATTGTGGGTATTATATGCTGGCTGTAGTCACAAGGTCCTGCTGACCTTCAATGGTGCCACTCCTGGCATTTACTTGCTGTTCCTTAGTCCATCCTCTGACCCCTTCCTCCCTCTTCCTCCCTCTTCCCCCTCCCTTCCCACATAGTCTCAGGTAAACATTGTTTTATTAGGCAGTAATCACAGAAAATAACCAGTTGAAGAACAGTGCTGAAAGTGCACACTTAACTATCCCTCTGCTGCCCGAATCTTCATGCTGGTGTCCTCCTGATTCTGAGCTGATAGTGTGGCATGCTCTTTTAAGGACTTCAGGTTCCATTGTTCTGAGCACAGTCATCCTTAGGTGATCACATTGGAAGAAGTGAAAAATATTAATTATCTCTGGAGCAAACACATTCTGTGTACTTGAGTCCAAGTTGTAAAGAGATGGGATGACACATAGTTGTTGTTGCATAATGACCCTCTCTTCAGTGGCTGCCACAATTTCCCTTGGCCGGGTGGAACAGCAATTTTCAGATCTGTGCCAAAAAGGTTCTTAAGACCCTGACCCAGTTTATGGCAGGATATAACAGCATCAAAGGTTTCCTGCAGCTACAGTTAGAATTTGATTTATGGCTCTCTGATTTTGATAGGTGCCTGCAATGCAGGTATTACATAATAAAGGGACCTGGAGTGGAGGGGCTTCAGAGGGCTTTGCCTCAAGGATTGGAGTTTATCTGTGCCAAAGTAATGATGTCTGACTAGAAGGGGTTTATCTCCCAAGCTTGCACATTACTGATGGGTGGAAGCTATTGAACACATCCGAGATAAATGAAAGGAAGATGCTGAAACTCAATTCTCACCAGAAGTTTGGTCCAAAATTTAGCAGGGGGTTCATTAAACAACATCCTCCTTGTCTTGAAGAGAATTCCACTGGAAGGTGTGCTCTAATTTTTTCATCACCTTGAAAGTTTATTGCTATTATGGGATAAAAACCATGGACAGATGTTGGAGGGGTTGTGGTGGGGCAAGGGATGCAATATCATATTTCTGGAACTGCCCAAAATTGGAGTCTTTTTGGTAAAAATAGCAAGGGCTATGCCAGGGATGCTAGACTTAACTCTTCTCCATACTTTTGAAAACATGGTCCATGGCTTACCTCCCAGGGGGGCTCATACCTCACATAAGTGGTATTAATTCTTAATACTGGTGGCAGTGACAAACAAAGTCATCACCCAGAACTAGCCTACAAATAATCAATCACTTTTATTCCGGTGGTTAAGCGACGTTTTGAAAATCAAGAGTATGGAATTAATCATGGCCCTTTTGTGCTACAGCAGGATAAATTTAACAAAAGTTGCCTTCCCTTTTTAATGGCTGCAGTGGGCGTAGACCTGCAGACATCTTGTGATCTCTTTAGAGTAAGGGGAGTTCACCAGATACCAAACAGACTTTTAAAATAGTGGAGGTGAATGGCAGTCACTGTGCATTCATCGCAATATTTTGTCCATTGGTATCAGCGGAGCATAGCAGTGTTCACTATGTTAAAGATGGCTGTACAGAGTTTTCTGCACATGCTTGATGACTCCCACATGTGCAGAGAACTCCAGTGGCCATCCTGCATATGGCAGACTGTGCTGCTGTGCCGCTGGAGTTCACTGCGCATGCACAAGTCATCTCGCATGTGCAGAAAACTCAACACCACCATCTTGAACATGGCAGCATAGATGGTGTTCCACTGGACCTCAGCTGCCCTGACCTCAGCTGCAGCTGTAGTGGCTCTTGCTAAAGTTTGTTCATTGCTCTGAACAAATCATCCTTTATGCTGATGATGCTGTAATTCTCACTTCACACAAGGACCCCAAACCCCTGCAAGACCACCTTCAGCTTGGCTTTGCCTCTGTTGAAAACTGGTTTACAAAACATAAACTGGTCTTAAATTATAAGAAAACCAAGTCTATGCTGTTCAGCAGCTCTCATAACAAGCATAAGCTGCACCCCCATCCATCATAACCAGCCACGGAGTTGCCTTGGAATAGGTGCAATCCTTTAAATACCTTGGGATCACTCTTGACCCTCATCTACACTATGGGGCCCACATTGAATGTGTAGCCAAAGCTACTAATACTTGTCTTGGCCTACTTTTCTGGAACAGGCAACATCTTACCCCGGAAGCCTTGACAGTTGTGGTACAAAGCTCTGTCATTTATGTCATTGGGCTCATCATCTATGGATTTGCCACTGCTACCACTCTCATACACATATCTACTACCCTCAAAAAGGCCTGTCGACTCCTCACTGGATCACACCATCTCACACATATGTGTGACCTCTATGCACAAACAGAATGGCTGCAACTCATCAACTGGATAAAGTACATAACCTGCACTATGCCAAAAAAATAACCATGGCCTTGCACCCCCTGGAGTCTGAGCTCTCCTGCACCCAAGAAACAACCCCCGCTCAACCAGGGGATCTGAATCCCAGCTTCTGCAGGTTCCCTGTTGTTGAACCTCACAAGGTCAACAATCCTTTGCCTACAGGGCACTGAGCTGGCTAAATAGTCTCTGCAGTGACATCTCCTCCACTACCTTACTTGCCGCATTTAAATCCAGGTTCTGCCTCTCCCTCACAGGTTCTAGCACCTGTGACTGCCTCATCTAACTGACCCTCCTGAACTCTACCCGAGCCTATTTCTTTCACCCTCCAATTAGCACTTTGCCACTGCCTGTCACCCCCCCCAATAAGCACTTCTCCATGTTATGTCCTTGACAATGCCACAGGCTGCTCTGACTCCTCTGTGCTCCCTTCTCCCACTGTCTCTTTTTTCTTTCCCCTTTTCTCTCTCCTCCTCTTTCGCTTTCCCCATGACGCAGTGTTCTAAACTGTTTGTTTAATATTCTTTGAAACTACATGCATTCTGGTTACTGTTCCAGCTTTAGCTTATACCATTGTCATTTTGTCTTCCTATACTGAATTGTAACTCAAGTGGAAGCTTTGTAAAAGAGCTTTGGCTCAAAGGTGTTTGTAATCCTAAAACTAATAAATAAATAAATAGGGTCGAAAATACTAATATACCTATACCTGAGTGACTCTTTTGCTGAGTACACTCTTACTAGTGAAATTAAAAGTCAGTGTTTATTACCATGATTACTTGCTATAGGACCATAGACAATAATTTCCACATTATAGCAGTGGTTTTTTTTTCAATTTTATTTGTATCAAAAGTTTATTAAATGTTCATGAATGTTCAGTGAGTTGCATGACGAACATGAACAGCCTTAATACTTAAGATTAAAAACAGCTCATAACTCAAAATATTATAATGGTCTTGATGTTTCATATACAACTGGTGTGGCACCTTATAATGGGATATCTGGATTAGTTGTTTTAACCTGTAAATTACAGAAACAGACTGGTTAATCTGTAGATCTATTAAGTTAGTAGCAATGTAATAGTTTAGCAGAATGTATTTTAGTATTGATATTTTGTCTGCTATCTTCTGGATTATACAGTTCTTACTCAGTGTGCCATATTGATTGTTTACTATGTCTGTGACATTTAATAAACTTTATGAGTTGTTTTTTATTTTAAATAAGGTACACTGTAATATGGGATTTGGATAGTTGCATTATAAATTCATCTATTCAGATTTGCTGATGAAAGCTTTTTTGTTGTTGTTATTACAGTATAAAATTCTACTTGTTTTGCTGCAATCCCCATGGAGGGAGTTGGAGCTCCTGGTAGCTGTAATGCTACTACATCAATGGCTCAGGTCCAGCCCCTCTTGATAGCATAACTTCACTGATGGCATCCTGAAACTGCAGTTCATAAGGCACCTTTCAGGATGCTGTTGGAGCAGCAGTTGGATGGAATTACCTTTTTTAATGAATGTGCTATTTTGTGGGAGATTAAACAGTATGGTAAGTATTTTATTCATATTGCTTACCTTACAAATTCCAAATAGAAAGTAAGACAAACACTGTATGCATAGGGAGTGTGATATGAGAATCAGTCAATTAGGGAATGTGAAAATTTTTTTTGTATGGTATGCATGAGAAAAGCCATGTAGTATATTGCTACCTTACAAGAGTTATCTATGGTAAATGAAATGCATCATCTTAATGTAAAATCTGTGTATGTTTCTTCTGGAATGTAATGAAAGCTTGTGGGTGTTTAATATGCTGTATTCAAGCATGTATTATTTCCGAAATAATGTATTTCATGGTGAAATGCATTAAAATACCATTATGCTGTTAATTTTGGACTAATGCATTCCCACATGGAATGTTTCTATCATTTCATTAAACATAACCTACTGTACATTTTCATACCAATAAACAAATAACGACTGAAAATGAAGTCATCAAAAAGAAAACAAATGCATATATTATGTGTATGCACTTATTTATTTTTATATTCCAAAAAGTGTATGGTTATAATGTATTTTACATAATAGTACTCTTTTCATTGTAACTTTAACAGCCTACAGTTGCATTGTGCACTGTCAAATACAGTAGAATAAATGGAATGATTTCTCTAGCCAAACTGGTGATAAGAAATAGTTCTGACATTTGCTTAGGATTCCACATGTAGCAGACTTTGCTAGTAACAACCTTTATTGTTTTGGTAAAATAACCATTGCAAGAACTACAAAAAGTCAAGCACATCACAATGACAAGATAGTACATTTAAATAGCCAGACAGATAAAAACATATGATTGATCTCTAACAAGCAATGCTTGACAATCATAAAGTGCATTTGTTTGGTACAGACTAAACAGGGCCATCACTAGCACTAAATGTTTTACAGTTGCATAGATAATAAAGAAAGAAAGGCAGCCTGCAGTCATATGCAAGTACATACCCCACATACCCTAAATTATCGTTTGTCAAGCAAAGGCTTTAAGTTGGAACCATTCTGATCTCAGTGCTTCGTGGTGGTGATGCAGCTGCAGAAAATATTTATTTAAAAGTTTGCACAACAATTTTAAAGACATGGGGCAGTCCTGAAAAGAACTAGCAAACTCACAGCCATGTTTAGAGAAGTGATATGTATTAGAAAATGTTATCTAACTAGCAAGTAAACCAGATTGGAACCTTGTAATCACAGTTCCCAGTGATTAGAAGCCAGCAAGGGTACAAAATGCTATTTTGTCAGTCCAGATCCAACATTCAAGATAGTTACATTATTCAGCTTTAGGTCTTGATGATGCCATGCATTAGCAGATGCTGGTTGAATAGCATCTAGTCTAGAATTAAGGACTGGAGTTCCCATATGCTAAGGACTGTAGTCCTATTTGATTTGAAATATACATATTCACCTTTGTATACTTGCAAGGGAGAATATGAACACAGTTATGAGGAAAGGGATCATATTGCAAACCTACATGGGATAAATAAACTCTGTTTCAGGCTGTGCATGAAGTATTAAAATATGGCTCTAGATTCGACAATATGCATTTTTCTAGTGCCTTTTATTTTTATGAAGTATTTTGCTAGTTGGTTTATAATACATTCATCATTTACTGTCTTTAAAAGAGAGACCAGATGTTCAGGAATGACAGACAATCCCAGCGAACTGGATTAAGCCCAGTGTCTGGCTTTGGTTCACCATACATCGTGTAACAGGACGTGTAAATCCACTGTACTACCCAGATTACAGTAAATTTTTACAGATTGGATTAAAGTCTTGCAAATCTAGCTGCCAAAATGTTACTGGGAAGGTTCTGAATTTATAACTATTAAGAGCATTTATTTTCTTTAGTTCAAGAATAATGTCAAGATGAGTCTCTAGCCAAACCAAACATCACATTTCGAATACCAAGCAGAAATGTTATGGTTCTCACTTGCAGCCAGTCCCTTTGTTTCAGTTACACCCCTGATCTTACACTTCACATAACATTCATATTTTAGACTAAACGTAACATTTTTGTTTAAGTAGTTCCCTGAACATGTCTGCTCAGTGGTGCAGAGGGCAGAGGCACTTAGTGTCTTACCTCTCCCACACCAGCAGTTCAGGTTCAGGAACAAACTCAGGGCTGCTGCAGGTGGTCGACTGGGGGGGGGGTGAGAAGGATTGAGCATCCTGACAGATACTCTCTTACTCTGGGGAAGGAGGGCAGCCAGCTACACTGCTCTAACACTACCTGAGTGACCACAGATGGCAGTATAGATGGAGCTGCTAGTAGGAGGCGGATGTCAGCAGGCACCACATGCCTCATGTTTATGTGGGGATGCACTTGGCATGACCTTGTTGCTGACATCCTGGGGGACACAGGGGGAGAGAAAAACAGAAAAACTCCTTGTAGTAGGGTCAGTGACACCCCCCCTTTAATATTTTCAATGCTCCTGGGTATCATTTAAAAATCCCTGGAGAAGTGCTGGTTTGGTATGCTGAGATTTCTTTTTCATAATGGGGCTGTAAATACATTCCAAAAATCTGTTGCAACAGTAATCCTTTCCTCTTTGTCTGTACTTTCTCTGTCAATCTTTTCATACTTTGTTTCCCCTACCATAGGTTGGCCTCCTATGTGTAGTCCTTCTCTTACTGTTTTTTATTTCCTTTCCTCTTGTATTTATGTCCCATGCAATTAAAAAACTCTGTTTTGTTCAAGAAAAGTCTTTTTTTAATGAACTGCACGATCGTGCGCACGTTCGCACTGCACGACTGTGCGAATGTGTGACTGCGCGAACGTGCGATCGTGCGAATGTGCGCATACGCGTAAATCTCAACATAATGCTACATTCAGCTAAAATAAAGAAATTTAAGCAGTTCTTGCTTCCTCTGGCTAGCGCTAGCAATTCTAGAAAGAAAAACACTTTCAGTTCATTGTTAGAAGGCTGTGAATAAAATGACTGCAGTTGTAAGCCCTACCCATGAATTTCAGCGCAAGGCAGAATCTTTCTGTTTTTTTATGTGCAGCCATTATGTCCAGCTGTTTAGATAGGGTTACAAGGAGAGATACATGGCAATTATAACTTAGCTTAGCTCATCTAAACTCACATTATCTCACTGTAGTTGCTGCAGCAATGGTTTAAATGCTTGTAGTGCTGAATTATGTGTGCAGATAATATTACTGTTGGGTTTAAATGTGAAAGATAAAACTTACTTCATAGCAACTGTGTGTTCAGCAGTTTCCCAGACCCTTCCCTCAGCTCTCCATTTTTGCTATAGAGCCGGCTGGCCCCCTCTATACCCTTATTATAATTAATGCTGATGGGAGGAGTCCAGGTTACACAGAAATATTGAAAATAAAAGAAATAAGGGTATTTTTTGTTTGTTCTGCAGCTGATTATAATTTAAACAACTAAAGAATGTTTACATTAATTCTGAATTTTCATTTAAAGCTGTATAAACAATATATTCTAGTTTATCTTCTGTTGGGGAGGAGCTTAAAACTGTCATGTGTTCCACATTCTGTATATAAAGGAAGGATTTAAGCTGAATTATTCAGTGTGTGGTAGGAAGCTGTACCTGCCAGATGCCTAGCTTGGTTCTAGGTATGATGTCTTCAGAGATGCTGACTTCTGGAATATTTTAATTTATGTACTTCTTTTATTTTCTGTTCTAAGTCCATTTATGTTTATCTGCTTAAAGGAATAATTTTATTTTGACTTCTTCACATCCTGACTGCTTTCTGGACTCCTTTTGTTCCCACGTGCACACTTCCCATCGGCAGCATACCTCTCAACTGTCCCTGATTTTGCCTCAAAATTGTACTCTGTCCCTCCTACAAATTGTCTTTCTGTGACCAAACTGTGGGGGTTATAAGCTTAAAATAATGTCAAACATTAAAGTTACAGACTTGTTCTTCCTTAGATAATGCATGTTACACCAAGCACTTTATTCTACCAGCTTCCTGAAGGGATATCTCCAATTTTGTAGAAGTGTCCCTGATTTTGGTCCTTTGTCCCTGATTTTTTTAAGCCTTGTCCCTGATTTATGAGGCAGAAGGTTGAGAGGTATGATCGGCAGGATGACGCCACCTTGTTCGCGGGCCCTGTACCTTGCTACTCAGACAGGACTCTCCCCAAACTGGATCCTGATTGTGATGGCAGGCAAGGGGGTCCTCTGTTGCCCTGCTGCCAGAGGGACTAAGCACTGCAGGAACAAGAGAAGGATCCATGAAAGCCCTGGGAGATGGCAAGGTGACAGGGCTGGGACCAGGAGATGGGCAGAGGGAAGTCTGATGAGGAAGCTGGGGAGGAGAAAGAAATGAATGAAAAAAATTAAGTTCACCAAACAGAACGGCTGATACTCATTAGATAAGGACACAACATTGATTAACCATGCAAAATGTTTACAGTTAGATAGAGACCATTTTTCCTTTTTTGGTGAGACACACTTTCACAGTCCAGTCATCTGGCAGCTTTGTTGCCTTTATGTAATAATTCAGTAAACTGAATCTATTAATGCTTTGAAACTATCAAGACCTGACTTATCCCTGATATAAGCTGGAGGAGTGAATTTATCAAGACCCAATGTAGCCCTAGGAGTGGAAGAGTTATTTTTGGAGATCATCAGCCTTATAAGGGCCCCAGATTTAACAACCATATAAGGCCTGTGCATTAAATTTGGAGGATACAACCTGTAGTAGTGGTTTGATGCTGTTGCCACCAATCTGAAAATTAAATTTCTTTAATCCAAGTGAAGTACATCTAACGTTCAGATTGCATTAGAAATGTGTGCTGACCAAGAGCCATTTGCAATAAAGTTTAATCCCAAGAAGGTGTATTTAGGGGCTGTTTCAAGAATCACATCACCAACACTCTATTTAGTACGACAGTTATTTTTCTTTTTGGTTTGGTGCCGGACCCTGGTGGCTCAGCCCTGACTCCCCTGCCTAAGCCTCCAATCCCCCATTCAGCCTCCCAGGATTTACTTTGGGTGATGATCCTTGCAAGATTGCCTCCAAGGGTGGAACAGTTAAGCAGGTGAGTCTGCAACAGAGTCTGAACTCAGTTCCCAGTAGAATCCATACAACTGGTGTTCCTCCCTGTCTTGCTCCCAGGGCAGGGCTGCAGAATCAGGCTTGTCCCAATGGAACTATAAACTTGGTCACCACCTGAGTGTTGTGGGCAGGTGTAATAGGATTGGTGAAGTGGGGCGTCATTCTTGGGGCCAGCATTTTGGCTGTTTTTATTTCCCCATGGGAGGTGTTGTATGCAATTATGTGGTGGACTGAAGCGCCAGCGTCCAGCATGCCTCCCCACAACATAGGCTCTGGCAGCTGCTCCACCTGGCCTCCACCGGAGGTCAGTCACATGCTGGATGCTTGCCCACCCTCTGCACCGGAGGAGGAGAGCAGGCCATGGGATGCTCAATCCTCCTCCCCTGGATGGCCCTCTGACTCCTTGGATCCATTGCTGAACCCAGGGTGCTGGTGTCATAAGCAGAAATCCCACCACTACACCAGCAGGCCAACCTAGTATGACAGTTCTTTAGTCCAAAAATAACAATTTGAGCTGGATTTTCAAAGGGCCCTTAGACTGATGCAAGGTGCATGAAACATACACCTTGCATCACACCCTGGTGTGCCAAATACTGTGATTTGTAATTTGTAACAAAAGTATTATCTTTGGTGTAGTCACCCCAAATGATGCAAGAGTTCCACTGTGTCAAAAATATGTTGCATGTGGAGAGAATGACACAAGCTAATTCAAAAATGCATGGGGCAGGAATGACTGAAGCTGAGTCAAAAAGACAATGCAGGGGATGGAAATGACTCAAGCTGAGTAAAAAAGAGCAGTGGTGCATGGGGCAAGAATGATGCAAGCTGCATCAAAAATATAATGCATGAGATGAGAATTGGACTCAAGCTGCATCAAAAAGATGATGCATGGGACAAAAAATGATTCAACATGAGTTAAAAAATACTGCAGTTGAAATGGTCAAGACAATTGCATGTTAAGCCCCCAAACACTCCAAACTAGACCTGCAGGGGAATATTGGCTCTATAACAAACTTGCTACATGACCTACCCTCATCTTTACATACTCCAGTGTCAGTCAGACCAGCTCTGACTTGTCTAAAAGCAGCATGCATCTTCAGTTCAGTGTCAATAGCGTACAGCTTTTGAAAATCCAAAAAAGAGGATGGTACATCATTTTTTTGACATTATCCCTGTTGTGACATGGTGCACCCTTTTAATGCAAGCCTGATGCAAGCCACTTGGGTGCAGACAGATCTGTTTTTAATGCAAGCAATGTTAGAAAATCAGAATTGATGAAAGTTCTAATGCGACTTGCCCATTGCATCATTCTTTTCTTGCACAAGTGCCTTGCGTCATTCTCTGATCTTTGAAAATCAAGCCATTTGAATTTCAGAGGATTAAATTTTAGTCATCATTTCTGTGATTCTGCAAATGGAGGTTTAACTTATTTTGTAGCCCTAATGTAGTTAAGGAAAAAATTGCCAAGTCATCAGCTAGGCAAGAATGGGGGTTCCAGCCTATTCGGGTTTCAGTGAATCTGGTATTATTTCAGTTAACCTTATAAAAACTTGATTTAAATACATGTTGAATAGAGTGGGTGCCAATGAGCACCCTTTATTTATTTATCATAATGTTTTACCAGGAAACGCACACTGAACAAGTTGCTTATCACACGATACATCCTGGGGAAGAGGTTATAGGGAAATACATATGTACATATATACATACATACATAAATATAGTTAAGCCATACATTAGTACATTTTATGCAGTGGAACTTGGCATTGTAAACAGAGTTGAATTACAGAGGATAACAAACTATAATGCATACAGCATATATACATGCAGACAATCAAGAAATACCTTAGTACAGTTTATACAGTTAAACTTTGCATGGTAAACAGTGCTGAATACAGAGGAAAACAAGGCATGAGGCAGTAGTAATTACATTTGCAACAACCCAGTGGATTGTAAGTGCTACAACTCAGGATCAGATAGCTGATGAGACTATTAACATAGGGACCACCAGCAGGAGCATAGAGGAGGGAGCTTATCCACAGGAGCAGTTTACTGTAGGAAGTTTTGTAGAGCTAAGGAGAATGAGTAAGTTGAGTAGGAGAGGCAAATCTTAAAAGGAAGAGAGTTCCATAATTTAGGGAATCTATGTGAGAAGGCCAATTAGCCAAAAGCAGTTGACCAATGAGGAACTGCCAATAGGCAAGAGTCATAGGGCCTAAGGGAATGGTCACGAGGGGGGAGGAAGGAAAGAGAGGAGGTAAGATAAGAGGGAAACTCCTAACTCTTTAGAAGCAAATGTTTGAGATAAATGGCACCTCACACCTAGCTTTACTCTAGCCCAGACCGGATCCGGCCAGTAATATCATATGCCAAAACACTGCGGCATAAAACAAAGCCGGCAAAACATTGCAGCCTTCAATGTCGGCTGTCAGAATTATTGACGATCAGAATCATTCAGGCAGGCAGCAGACAGTATGATGTACAAACCCCCTGGTGTCCTATGTGTCCCCCAGCCCGCCCTCCAATTCCCAGGCACTGCAACAGTAGATGCAACACACCCAGTAGTGATCCCCAGTGCTGCCTGTCTGCTATCGTTGATGTCTGATCACCACCAACCAGCACCACTGTCACAGTATTCGGTACAGTGCAATATATCCTTGGTGTCTAGTGGACCCCTCCACCCTGGCAGGTAGTCCCCCACCACCCTGCTCCCACCCCACCCCTATCTCTAGTGGGCGACCATCACAGCTCTCCACTCGCTACCATGGCTGGGTGCCCAACTGATCTCATTGTTGACTGACATGCCTGCCTCCCTATCCCATGGATCTCTGGGTACCGGGGCAGACACTGACTATGGAAATGTCTCTGCTTCAATTAATGTGTGCCCCCCAACAGACACACATGATCCCAGCATGGCTGTTTACACTGTAGCCCATTAAAGAAAAAAAATGGAAAGGCAAAACCTACATATGTGCTGTGCAGTTGCTCCTAGTTGCGGGCTGTCTGTGTCTTTGGGAGTGGACCTCTGTGGCAGCATCCTGGTGGCTCGATCACCAGCAGCTCTGACCCCTGCAGCACATAAGCAACACATAGCAAGCTGTAGAGAAAGCAGGAGTCCATTCGAGAGGGTTCTGCCAGGGAAAGGAGAGCAGGAGACAGGAAAACCAGAGCAAGCAGTAGCTGCACAATAAAGCCCCCCAACACAAAGATGGTACTCCCCATGTTTGGACAGAAACTGACACCAGGACATATCACAGTACAGCATGAGAGAGAGAGCATGAGTGAGAGAAAGAAAGTAACGGCGAGTGGCTCCTCCAAAAGACAAGTCCTCTCTCTCTCTTCTGTTCTGTTCTGTTCTGTTCTGTTCTGTTCTGTTCTCTTCTTCTGTTCTCTTCTCTTCTCTTCTTCTCTTCTCTCTCTCTCTCTCTCTCTCTCTAGATAATTGCTTTTTTCTCTCTGTGTGTCTTTCAGATTGCAGGTCAGGCTGCCAGGCCACCACCACATCCCCAAGAGAGTGAGCGAGCAGTTTGTGTGCAAAGCCTAAGAGAGAGAGACTGTGACAGCAGGAGATTTGGGAACACAGCATGAGAGAGAGTGAGAAACTGAGAGAGTGACAGCAAGAGGCTCCTCCAAAAGACATTTTCTTTTGCGTGTGTATGTCTCTCTCTGGATAATTGCTTTTCTCTGTCACTGTGCAGCCCCCTATCCTACAGAAGTGTGACACCCTGTCTCAGAATGAGAGTGGATCACAGCACTGTCCCCTGATACCAGTTGCTTCCTCGATGTTGCTGTCTGTGCCTGCTATCCGGTGTCTGCCACTACAGAATCACCCCCACCTGCTGGTGCTCATTTATTGCAGCTCAGTCAGTTGACCAGCAGTGGAGGTGAGTGGAGGTGTGCTGGTCACCTGCTAGGGGTTGGGTGGGGTGGGAGTGGGGTGGTGGGGTACTCCCTGCCGGGGTGGGGAGTCAACTGACACCAAGGATATATTGCACTTGTAGTGAATACTGTGACAGTGGTGCTGGTGGGTGCTGATCAGTGAGGCGGGGGGCATTGGGGAACACTACAGGGTGTGTAGCATCTACCTTTGCTGGGACTGGGAATCGGAGGGTGGGCTGGGAGAACACACCAAGGGGGTTTGTTTGTCATACTGTCTTCTGCCTACCTGGGTGATTCTGACTGGCAATGATTTTGCCAGTTGACATATTAGTCTGTGCTGTTTTGCCGGCTTTATTTTGTGTTGCAATGTTTTGACACATGATGTTCCTGGCGAGATCCTCCTATTGAATCCCTAAGAACACATTTGTTGCCATTGGAAATCTGTGAAATAGTATTGAAAGCCACACTGTAATCAGTGAAGGCTAAGTATAATTTTTGCTTTCGTACATAGATGTACAGTACTTCTCCCAAGGTGGCTTAGTGTTGCAACTAAATGCTATGAAATAAGAGTTGTAAGGATGAGAGCACAGCAACTGCCTCATGCCACAATAAATAAAACAAAGCCACACTCACATAGCCACACCCATCATCTTGTATTAAATACAATAAAAAATCAGGCTAGCTTAGTGGATTTCAGGTATTTTGTGTCAGATTATCTATTGACATATTTTATCTGAATATTTGTTTACTTCTGCATGTAGTGAAGAATCTTTGAGAACACTGTATTTGAATTTTCTTTCCTTACATACTTTAGGCATTTTCTATACCCCGTATATACTTTGTCTAACCATTTTATAACAGGCCATCACAACATGTTGTGTTCACTTATTTTGTTACAAGCAGCAGGTCCCAATTATTTGAACCACTTGAGAAACATATGAGTGATCAAAATAATAGGGTATTCTTAAATCTGAGGTTTCGTATCTGTCCTGCTGTCTAACAACATCTACATACACACAAGAGACAGGGCTATCCTAGATCTAGTACTGACTAACAAAGAAGGGATCACAGATCTCCAGGTAGAAGGTCACCTGGGGGCCAGTGACCATCACATGGTATGGTTCAATTTGGCTACTACATCTAAATCATCCCATTCCAAGGCAAAAATATGGGACTTCAGAGGAGCTGACTTTGATAAGATGGCCAACAGAGTTAAGCTAGCCCTGGCAAAAAGAAACACAGGTGAGGGGTACAGGCAAAGTGGGCAAGCATTAAGGATGCAATACTTGAAGCAACATCCCATTGTGTTAGACAGAAAAGGAAGTGCAAAAAGAAGAAACCACTTGGTTCTCAAATACAGTAGCAGAAAAGGTCAGAGCCAAAAGGCTGGCCTTCAGGAAATATAAGGAACACAGCGGGATGAAGATAGGGAGGCATACCAAACTGCCCTAAGGGAAGCAGGTAAGGCAGTAGGCAGGCAAAGTCCCAAACTGAGGAAACACTAGCACGAACAGTAAAAGAAGGTGACAAGACTTTCTATAGATACATTAGTGAAAGAGAAAGTCCAGAGGGGTATTGCTAAGCTTAATGGAGAAAAGGGAGCATGTGAGGAGGAGGACCCTGTAAAGGCATCTATCCTAAATAGATACTTTTGCTCAGTATTTACTGAAGAGAAGGTAGGGCAGGGCCCACAGCTCAGCATCATGGACACAGGGGGGAGGGAGGTGAGCACTACTCCCTTCACAAAAGAAAGGGTCCTACAAGAGCTTGCTAAGCTCAGGGTGGATAAGGCAATGGGACCTGATGGCATACATCCCAGGGTACTTAAGGAGCTAAAGGAGGAACTAGCAGAGCCATTAGCAGAATTGTTTAGTGAGTCTCTGAGCACAGGAGAGGTCCCAGAAGACTGGAGAAGGGCTCATGTGATCCCACTCCACAAGAGTGGTAGCAGGGAGGAGGCGGGGAACTACAGACCGGTCAGTCTTACCTCAGTAGTGGGCAAGATTATGGAGGCACTCCTTAAGGAAAGGATAGTGCAACACCTGGAATCCATAGGGCACAGGATCCAAGACAGCATGGGTTTACAAAGGAAGGTCCTGTCAAACTAATCTCATAGATTTCTTTGACTGGGTAACCAGAGTGGTGGACCAAGGGGAGCAGTTGATGTCGCTACCTTGACTTCAGCAAAGCTTTTGACACTGTTCCACATAGAAGATTGATAAATAAGCTGGGTAGGCTCGGGGTGGGTCAGAAGTTGGTCAACTGGGTGGCAAACTGGTTGACTGGCAGAAAACAGAGAGTGGTAGTAAATGGTACACAGTCAGAAGAGATGCAAGTCACAAGTGGGGTACCTCAGGGATCAGTCCTGGGGCCAGTCCTATTCAACATCTTCATTAGTGACCTTGCAGATGGACTAGAGGGTAAGGCTTGTCTGTTTGCAGTTGACACCAAGATCTGCAACAGATTAGATGAGCCAGATGGGGTGGGCAGAATGAGAAGAGATCTGGATAAACTAGCAGAATGGTCAGAAGAGTGGCAACTGGGATTTAATGCAAAGAAGTGCAAAATCATGCACATAGGGAAGAGAACCCTGAAGCCACTTATAGGCTGGGAGGGAGTTGCTAGCAGTCACAAAGGAAGAAAGAGACTTGGGCATCATCATCACTGATGACCTAAAATCATCCAAGCAGACCTCTAAAGCAGTAGGTAAGGCTAGGGGTGTTAGGGTGTATTAGTAGGGTATCACAAGTCGTAAGAGGAGGTAATAATCCTCTGTACAAGACATTGGTTAGGCCCCATCTGGAGTACTGCATGCAGTATTGGAGGCCACACCTTCACAAGGACATTAACCAAATTGAGGCAGTCCAGAGAAGGGCAACAAAATGGTGCAGGGACTGCATCAGAAGACAAATGAGGACAGATTAATGGAGCTCAATATGTATACCCTTGAGCAAAGGAGGAGAGAGTGATATGATCGAGGCATTCAAACACTTAAGGACATAAACAAGGTGAAAGAGTCTAACATGTTTAAATATAAGAAAAATAGCAGGACAAGAGGACACAGCATGAGATTAGAGGAGGCCGATTAAGGGGAATGTGAGGAAATTCTTTTCACAGAAAGGGTGGTGGATGCATGGAATGGCTTACCACAAGAAGTGGTGGCTATGAATACAGTGCAGGGCTTCAAACAGGCATGGGATAGGCATAAGGGAGCAATACAAATGACTATGAATAGATAGGTCACTGACAGAGCAGAGGCCGATGGCACATTTATAAGGTAGAAAAAGAAATGGGCAGATTGGATGGGCCTTGCGGTCCTTATCTGCCGTCAACTTCTATGTTTCTATGTTTCTACATAGCCACAGGCTTGTCTTGTTAAGTTGCTCCTGTGTAAGCCACGCTAGAGCTCAGCACAGCAGCGGTATACAAAAGCTTTCTACTTTACTAGCAGCTGCTAGCTTCACCATACTGTGACCCAAAACAAAAAGCATGTCTGCGTTTCAGGAAAAAAACAAACAAAAAACAACGCTGTTACTGCAGGACCATGTACTGTACTTTAGAAAGCTAATTTCCCCCTATTCCACATGGTTTCATGTCAGGTGGCTGTTTTCATACCTTTGCTGTAATGGTACGGGACTGTATTTGTGGTGGCAGTTTTTTGTTTTCCCCATCATAATTTCTGCATGCTAGCTTTATGATTTTGCAAACCACAAATTGTTAAAGCAAACTAGAAACATACAGAAATGCTCATCAATGTATATAACTAAGGTTTCCAAACAGAACTGGTTCTTTCAGTTTTAAGCTCCCCCTCAAAGCATTACAATGTGCAGTGCAGGGAAGCTGCAGGTAGGATGTGCTTGGGTGCATTACAGCCCACCACTACTTTTGCCACAAACCGTGCTATTATCAACACTGCAGAAAGAGAATAAGAATATGATAAATGGCAATATTGAATGACTGTACATAGAGAATATGGTAGGGGTAGGAGTGTGTAATGGTTTTTGACACATAACTGAGGTGTGTGATGCCCCATAAACACTAAATGGAAAGATTGAGGGTTTTATCAAGGCATTGCACATCAAGGATATGCATATAAACCTTTACACACCACTACATATACATTGTTTTTATGTTTTTTTGGTTTTTGATTGCTGACTTTAATGAAAAACTGTACTAAACAAGCATTTGTCAAGGCCTAAAGTTTGCTTGCATGTATTTGCTTTGTAGTTGCTGGGTATAGATGGCACAGAGGCAAAAATTAACAAATTTATAACAAGAGATATAATAGTGAAATCGTTTGCATTACTGTAGTTTTTTTATGTCTTTCCCTTTTTGTGATCATGAAATTGTATCCTTGTTTATACTGGTCCCTTTAGAAATGAGATATACTGAATATTGGAACTAGTTCAAGCTCCATTTTTCATGCTTACCAGTTCTCGTGGCACAGTACGTGGCCCTCTCAGGCCATAATACATATGTCGACCCCTTATGAGGTAAGGCTCCCCAGCCTGTCACAAGGTGTTGTCTATGTGACACAACACTGCGCAGTACCTTCCCAGGCTCAGAGCAGTGACGAACGACAGTGCTGCTCCCCATCCTTGTGCTGCCTAGATGGCTTTCTGAAATTGAGTCACTGGCATGAGATCCCAACCTGCCACCCACTCAGCCAATTGCTATCCTGCAGACAACATTGTTTCATCATTATTTTTTGACATTTTGACCACAGAGTTTAAACATGGTGTTTTTTATGATCCCCCTTCTGAACATTACAGGTGTCATTTGTCCTTTATAAAATATTGCCTGAAATATCATTTTGTGCCAAAAGCGTGAAAACGTGTTTTAGCCATGATGTAAAAAAATGACACCAGTCGAGATGGCCCGGTGGCGCCGAGGGTTGAGGTGCTGGATGCCACACCTCGTGCCATGCTGGCAACCTGGGTTTGGTAGCAGACTTGGGTTGCCAGGGGTTGGCAGGGGAGGGAGAGGATGCATCATCTGGAGGACAGCTCTCCTCTCCCTGAGGGAGGGTTAAGGGCAGCTTGGCATCCCATTGGCCCCCGATGGAGACTGAGGGTACTGTAGGATGGACGGACAGAAAGAGTGGGGCGAGCATGACAGACTTCGCCAGGGTTGCCATGCGCCAAGATGTCATTGCACGTCATGCTTGAGGGGTTGGGGAAAATGGATCTACAATCCCTCCAGAGGACAGCGCAGATGATGGGGACTTAGGTAATATGGCCCACATCCCATCACCGGCCCAGCACATCAAGATTCTCCCCAGGCACCAACTTGAATGTCAGGTAGGCCCCTGTAGTCTGGAAAGTGATCAAGGGTGGGTGAACCTTCCCCCGGGGGTATCTGGTAGTCGGGGGACTGGGTCTGACCTGGGACTGTTCGAGTGGGGAGGCCCTGGCAGTGAGGGTTCAGGCCAGGAGTGAGAGGCCCTAGCCATGCAAGTACCCCAGAAGGATGCCTTGCCCTTTGGTGTGCAGAAAATAGAGCAAAAAAAATTACTCATGTCCCATTCATAAGGTGGTGGGGAAAAATGGCTATGTTAAAAATTTGGGGTCAAAAGATTGAAAATTACAAAACTTATGCGTGAATGTAAAACTATTTCTATGTATCTTCATGACATTAGTGTTTTCAAAAATTCTGATGGCAAATGTTCAGCATAGCCTTTTATGACCCCACGTCATGAACCTGGTAGGTTAAATTTGTCAAATCTTACTCAAAAGGTGATTTTGTGCAGTGACTACAAAATCACCTTTCAAGCAGGATTTGAGAAAAAAAAAACTTTCTTGAAAATTTGGGGCTAAAATATTTAAAATTACTGAAGTTATGACTAAACATTAAAACACATCTATGTATCTTCACAACTTTTTTTAAAAATGTCAGCCCCATTCTTTCAACATACTGCTCAATTTTTAAAGAGCTCTTAGAGAGACGCACCACTGCAGGGCTACAGAAAACTCCTGGTATACCTGGAACCCTGTGCCCAGTTTTACAAAAATCTGGGTCCCGGCACCAAAGTCCCTGGGTTTGCTGCAAGCCGACATCTGTGCCAAACAGTTGGCGCACCTGCAGAATTGCTGCAGGGATCCAGCTTCCCTCACCCAGTGCACTAGAGGGGCCAGAATGGCTGGGGGGTGAATGTGCTCTACAGGACAGGGCTGGGGCAGAAGGGGCATGGGAGGTGTCAAAGGGGCAGATGGGGTGGCAGCTGGGCATGGCAGGGAGTGTGGTGGCAACTGGTGGTGTGCATCTGCTTTTGTATTAATGTTGTTAATGTCTATCAATCTGTAGTAGTGATATACAAAGTACTGTACCCGTTACTGATACTGTAAATATATACACTGATTGAAAGGGACATTATCAACCCCCATAGGTCTCAAAATGTCATTAGTTTAAAAACAAATTTTATGATTATTTACATTCTATAGAGACTGTCGATGCAGCTGGTAGTTTTAATCAGATAGCTTTTTTCTTTTAAAAAGTGAAACACTGCCCACCACACTGGTGTTACCACATCAAAACATATTTGTTTACATTTATTAACCAGCTCTCACTGCATCTTTCATGGACTCAGGAACACCCTCAACACAATCTAGCAAATTAGTATGCAATGGGAGTAGGGAAGACTATTGTAACATGAGTGGCTGCATTGTATAAGGGTGTTTGTAATGTTCGGGAAGTGTGTTCAATAATTCGAAGCAAAACAAAATTGGGTATAGCAATACATTGCCATGCATTTTGGTTCTAATAAGCAAGGAGGCAGATAAAACAACCAGCAAAATCAATGAATTTTAAACAAAGTAAGCAATCACACAATGTGAGTTTTTACCTAAAAATAATATGACACAAAAATGGTTGACAATGGCTCTACCATGCAGGTGCGACAAAAAAGATTGTGCCGGCATTACAACGATGGACTCCACGTCAACTGCAAGTCGCAGTCGGCATGGAGCCACACAGTTTGCATCTATTTTTTACATTGGGGGGCTTCACCCCCCAACCCCCCATATGGGTGACTTCACCCCCTCTCACCCTACAAACTAAAGGATTCTAACTCCAGGCCAGAGTTAGTTCAGGGAGGTGGTGCAGGTCGATGGAAGTGATTGCCCCCTTCCAGTGGCACTTCTATGGTGGCATGGCACCGTTGTCTATATAGATGCATGTCGCCATAGAAATGTCGCTGTTAGGGTGGCATACCATTGACAGTGTCCCTTTTAAATCCACCACAGCCGTGGACAGGCTAGTAATGTATCCAGATAACATGGGAACATATTGATGTGTAACTCAGTAGACCTCAAAACTCCTTTACGGGCTGCGTTTTTTAACAGTTTTGAGGTCTGCTGAGTTACGTATCAATATGATGCCATTTAATTCAGATATATCACTATCCCCTCTGTGGCTGTGTTGGATATGATCAGTGTATATATTTACAGTATCAGTAACAGGTACAGTATTTTTTATATCACTATTATGGACTGATACACATTAACTACATTAATACAAAAGCAGATGCACTCCACCAGGTGTCACTGCACTTCCTGTCATGACAGCTGTTACCTGGACTCCTCCATGCTATCTCCCATGCCTCTTCTGCCCCTCATCCCATATTCAGATCCCCCCTTATTCACCTCAGTGTGTGGCACTGGTGCAAGTTACATAGACCACCTTCTGGCTGGTCTAAGTTGAGCACCTTGCTGCATCCAGGGCAGGGCTTACAAAATGCCCAAAATGGGGATGTTGCAGCTCTGCCATGGTGCAAGCCCCCTTGCGACCTTGCAAACCCTGCTTTATGATGCAAGGCTGGTTCAGTGCCCCTCTGGTGCAGCAGATCTCTTTTTTTATGCAGACTGTGTTCAAAAATTTGGAATGCCGCATCTTTTGATGCACGGTGCCACTTGCGTCATTTATGTTTGATGCAGGCACCTTGTGTCATTCCCTGGGCTTTTAAACTTGAGCCCTTAGTCTTTTTATAACCTCACTTCTTGAACCTGGTTGGTGAAGTTCTTCAAATCCTGCCCGAAAGGTGATTTTGTGGAGCAACTGCAAAATCACCTTTTGCACCAGATGTGAAAAGTTTCACCTACCTTGTTCATGAGGTGAGGTCCAAAAGGACCATGTTGAAAATGTGTTGAAAAAATATTAAAAAATAACAAACTTATAAGTTTGAAACATATAGAAAATACATTGAATGCACTTACCTCATTTCATCAGTTCCCTAACAGCACTGAAGCATAAGTTTGTGTTTTCCTCATAGAGTGGATTTTTGCCTCTGGACTTATTTTAGGTAAGTAATGGGTATGAGGGGGTGTGGGTGGTGGGTGCTGAGTGTGAGTGGAGTAGGTGGGGGAGTAGGGGATTGGGAAGACCATCACTGGACGGTTTACTGATTTTCAGGTTTTAATTGAAAAAAAAGGCTAAAGGCCCAAGAATGACAATGGGGATTAGCCCCCAAGGTCACTGGGGGGACACACATCAGATATGGGAGATTCTCCATGGGTTGTTTAGCTTCAGCCCTGGATGAACTGTTGGTGGTGTTTCAGTGGGTCATACAGCCTCAGCTCTGGATGGGCCTTTGGGAGGGGGGGTCTAAGTGGGGTTGCACTGCCTAAGCACAGGATACACAGTTCTTTTATTAGCACGAGCCTGTTTCACACAATGAGCTGCAGCTTGTGGTCTTGTATCCTTACTAGGGAGACTGGCAGTAAGGGGGGTGGTGTTATAGGAACTAGGGATGGGATGTGATCATCTGATAATGGTAACACTCAGCTGGCTGAAGGGTGGTGTTCTGTAGACGAAAGGAAGCAGCCACTGCCTCGTAGGCATGCATAATCCATTACACTAGCAGAAGACTAAGATGTTTTATGTACTGTATAACATTATATATACTTGTTACATACCCAAGATGAATACTGTGTTGTTTTATTGTTAAAAGTATTTACCCTCTCCCCCCACAGTTATACTGACTGCACGGTCAGAACAACCTTCTCTGATCAGTGCAAAGTTGAATGAAAGCCTGTAAGTAATTTCTTGGGATCTTTTGTACTTTTGTTTGGGGGGGCAGATGTTTTTCATTTTGGGAAGCACATGGACTTGGGTGGATGCAGTATGATAGGTACTGCATATAAGGAGCCAAAATGTATCATCTGGCAAAGACTGAGAGACCTGAAAAATACAGTTCAGGTCTAAGACTTTTTGAAAACTTCAAATAGCAATCAACATGGACACCTGGAGCTAATGAGGGATTCTGAAGAATGTAATCATGCTCTAACAGGTCTGGATAGAATAGAAGGCAATGTTATGAGCATCAATGAATGGTAGTTTAGACTTAGATGAATATGTTTAAAATGTGTAAGATAAATGTTACATGGTCTTGCGTCATCTTAAAAAGCTCCAAGTGGGGGTTGCTTTTATATAGGAGGCCCACATGCGCCTTGATGGTGCTTTACACTTTCGGAGAGAATGGGTGGGCTAACTGTTTGGAGTGAGCAATAGTAGTAAAAAAGGAGGTGTGGTGATATTGATAGCCCAAGGGATTTCCTTTCAATTGATCTGTGAATGTTGGGACCCTGTGAGGCACTTTATTTTAGTGAATGGTCATCAGAGGATTACAGAGGTCTTATTGGATTCCATGTATGGTCCCAATATTGGTTCCTCTAATTTTTTGTGGAGTTGGTGGCCGAGTTAGTGCCATTTACCCATTTGACTATCCTTTTGTGAGGAGATTGGAATTCAGTATACCACACAGACCTGGACAGATCTGGTTCTAGTAAGATGGGTTTGTCCCCAGGCCAGTGGAGATTAAGGGGAAAGATGGATACTAAAGGAATAATGCACGACAGGGTGTGTGTCGTGCTGGGATAAAGCCACGCCTGAGGGGGTTGGGCACGAGGTCGCAGGCCGAGTGCGTCCAATGCCCCAGGCGTGGCGTTATCCCAAATGACACACACCCTGGAGTGCATTATTCCTATTATACAATGCCTTGTTGTTATATATAAAACAAAAAAATAATTTTAAAGAATGCTTTTGTTAGCGTGGAAAAATATTTTTGTTTCTCAAGAGAAGATGCAAAAAAGAGATCATCATCATGGTGGTCATCTTCCATATTGGTTCACAGTGCTGAGACTAGACCTGTGGTGTCGTGCTGGGATAACGCCACAGGTTCAGCCCCAAACTGACCAATCAGAGACCAGGATTCTTTCTTGCCATTGTATAATATGGGTTTGGTAGATCCTTGACAGATCCTTCATCCTATTGATAGTTCACATTTTTCTCTTCCCCCCATGACACATCCTTTTGGTTAGATTTCTTTCTTATAAGTAAGAACTTCCTTGATGGTCTGATGTCCTGTGACATCCAGCCCATGGTTGTTTCAGATCTTGCACCTATATCTATGGTGCATCATATCCTTGGGTTGGAGGAGTGGGATACAATTTGTTGTCTTAATGTGCAGCTCCTTAAGGACCCCCAGACCTTCAATATTATACAAGATTTCCTTAAAACCTTTTCCTTGACTAATGAGGGGTTCGTATCAGCCATTAATGTCCTGTGGGGGGCTCCTAAATGTGCAATCTGGTTGGGGTGCATCAATTTGGGCTCCAAATGTAACAAACCGTGTACTAGAAAGTCAGATCAACTGCTTTGGGATAGATACCTCCCCTGACTTATGGCTCCAACTTACCTCTCTTTGGGTGCAATATGCAGCATTACTTACAGAGAAAGAAGAGTTGGCCCTTCTGCATATGAAGACATGTAGTCCGGAGTCGGGGAAACTGGCAGGAAAATTGCTGGCCTGGCGTGTCTTTCAAATAGAGTCCTTTAAAGCCATCCCTTACTTGCAACTTAGTCCAGCTGGTACTGTACTTACTCATCCATGGGACATAGCGGAGGCCTTTTGAGATTATTATAGCTTGCTTTATAAGAGTGACCCCCCCCATGGCTGACCTCTTAGGTCAGACTTATATCACCTTCCTCTGCCTAAAGTTACACCTCTCAAGCAGGAACTTCTACAGGGTGACATCTTGGTCATGGAGGTTTGTCAAACGATTAGCAGCTTCCCCCCAGACAAGGCCCCTGGGCAGAACGGCCTTACCAATAACTCTTATAGTGCTTGCACTGAAGTGTTAGCCTCCTTTTTGACTCAGCTTTTTAATTATCTGCTTTCCTTGGGCCTTACCAACTACTCCTTCACAGAAGTCTGGATTATGCTAAACTACAAAGTGGGTAAGGACAAATTATTACCCAATAACTATCACCCAATTTCCCTGCTTAATTTGAACATTAAAATAAATCCTAGCCAAAGTGCTTCTTAATCGATTACTTTCAGTTTGGGACTGCCTCATTTCTCCCCTACAGGTTGGTTTCATGGTGGGATGCTTGTCCAGTGATCATTTGTGTAAGTTGCTCCATTTGATATCCACATCCAGGGAGGGCATGGTTCTGGCTGCTCTGGTGTCCCTGGACTTGGAAAAAGCATTTGACTGAGTCTCCTGGACTTATTTGTTTGTGGTGCTCAAAAAATTTGGTTTACCCCTAATTTTTGTTCATGGGTAAAGGTGACGTACTATAATCTGACCACTCGAATTAGGTGTAATGATATCTCGTCAGCTCCATTGCAATTAAAATTAAGGACTTGTCAGCCACTCTCCATCTTTTTATTTAACTTATATTTTGAAATCTTATTTTTTAACTTGCAGCATAATGTAGGCATCAATGGTATTTTGGCTGGTGGGGACATATACAAGATATCAGCTTATGCAGATGATCTTCTTCTACATGAAGGGGATCCCTTGGAATCGCTTCTAACAGCTTTGGCCAAAATTCAACTTTTTCCATTGATTTCCATTTACAATCTTGGATAAGACCAAGGTAAAACCCCAAAATACCTGTGTTTCCATACCAGCAATTCTGGGTCTTTGTTTACTATGGGTGCCGAAGGTTCTTTCTTACTTGGATATTCATTTACCCTGGTTTCTTACCGATTTATTTAAGAAGAATCTTACGCCTCTCCTCCAACAGATTAAAGGTGATTTGCAGTGATGGACAGCCCTACCCATGTCTTTCTGGGGAAGAGTTAGTATTATTAAAATTAATGTTCTAACATGGGTGTTCTATCCATTGGGAATGCTTGGTATTTATTTGCCTAAATCTTGGTTTGAATGATTGCAGAGTATGAACATAGAATGTTTATGGAGGAGTGAGGCTGTCCATCACTCATATTTCATGTTGTTGATGCCAAAGGAATAAGGCAGTCTGTGGCTTCCTAATTTCTTTCTATATTATTATGCTTTACACAGCAGTAATTTTTTTTCTTTGGAACAGAGGCAGCCCCGTGTCCTTAACATGTCCTTATTTTCTTTTATGACTCTCATTAGAATCCAGCTCATGTTAACAGTGAGGGTTATAACTTAGTATCCTACTTTTATTAAGGCCTTCTCAGTTGCCTTCCCCAGCTTAAAATGAATCCTCTTATGTGGTCCTTAAAGGCACACTGGTAACTCAGTACCTATTTCTTTTTATTCTTTTCCCCTCTAGTCCCCATACATTGAGGGCCCATTAGCCAGCACTGCCCTGTTCCCACCCTGCTGTGCTCCTCTCTAGTCAGAGACCTGTTCCCCCATCCCACCTGTGACTCACCTGTGAGGTACCCATGATCGTGAACCCCCTTGGGTGGGGCCCCCTTCTGCTCCATGGCAATCATCCCTTCTCATGCAGTACCAGGCATAGGAGGAGGCGGAGGATGTGGGCTCTCAGGTCTGGAGAACAGGAGCCAGTGGAGGACATGGTGGGTTAGTGAGGTGTCTTCCTCCCAACTTTTGGGATTTTTCCTTTTTCCATGATTACCCCCCAGAGGCACGGATATGCAATGATGTCCAGCATGGGTATGAGTGTACTCTTGCACTCCTTCCATTGACTTCTGCCATTGCCTCCTCCGATCCCTTGTGTGGCACTGTCTGTGTACAACACACCTTTGCATGGTGTCACTGCTGCCAGGGATCCATGAACCACCCCTCCCTGAGAGAGGAGAGATTTCCATCAGACACTTAATCCTCTCTCCCCCAGCCAACCCCTTGTGACCCTAGCTCACTCCAGACCCCAGGTCGCTGGCATGGTAAGAGATAAGACGTCTGTGCCTTAGCCCTCTACACCATTGTGCTGGCTCAGTACCTATTTAATATATGACTGGTCTAAGGATCTTACTCAGCCAGTGCAACCCTAATATTCAAATTGCTTGCCTCCTGATTCCAATCAATTTTTGTCCCTAACTCCAAGCTGCTACCATTGAATCCCTTCTGGATCCGGGTAAGTTCTCTCCTATTCATGTTTTACAACCTTATTTCTCTATTCCCCAACTCCATATTTTTAAGCATTTACAGCTCACAAAGGCAATTACCTTTTGTGTTGGCCAAGGCCCTTGGACCACACAAGATGATTCGACTCTTAAACACTTTTTGTCCTTGGTAGAACAGCCCCAATCTGTTTCAGAATGTTATGGTTATTTCCAATCAACAGACCCTGGGAGCCTGGTGGGAATATGTTATTACTGGCAACATGCTTTGGGTCTTCATTGTGATGCCAGGCAGTGGCAGACTATATGGTGTAATCTATATAAATACATGAAACAAGATTGTTATCATTGGACCCAATATCATATATTGAATAATATGTGTTACACCCCTCAGAAGTTGTGTAAGATGGGTAAGGCTCCTTCCCCAATTTACTCCATTGTGGTCTCGCTGAAGTGGATCTCTAGCATATGCTGTGGGACTGTGCAAAAGTCACTCCGCTCTGGAACACTATTAAGAATTCTCTAGACACTCTTTTAGGGCTGGAGGATTCTTTTACTCTGAATATTTGTTTGGCAGGATGCCATCCTCCCAGTCTCTTTGGGCCTCATAAAGCTTATATGACTTTGATAGCCATCATGGCCAAGATTGTAATTTTAGGCCACTGGAAGGATGACATCATCCCCCTCATTTAGGCAATGACGTCAGGAAATTTTGCAAGCTCTGATGGTTGAAAAGCAAATGGCTGCTTTGCATCATCAGATATAGCAATTTCGTAATAGATGGCATCCTCTTTATGCTCTTTTCTCAATCTCAGTGAGACCATAGACACAGAGCACATTTGTGTGAGTCATCTACTACCCACTTGGCTCTGTCTTCTTTCTCCACAGCTATACCTTCTTGTATTCCTCTCTGGCAATTCTTGTACTGTATATCAGGCCCCATTGTTGTTTTCTTAATATTATCAAGTTTGGTAGTGGTGTGCTCTGGTTGGTTGGGGTGGGGGGGCTCTAGGGGCATGTTGCGTCTGTTTTATTATTATCTGTGAATTCTGTTCATTGTTTATTCTCATTGTATTTCTCTTTAAGTATTGTGTTTGTCTTAAAATTTAGTAAAGTATAATAAATAAAAAATGTGTAACAAAATCTATTTAGTACTGTCTTTGAATGACTTTATTGTAGATGATTGTTTAATAAAACAAAAACTGCAGGTTTTAGATCCTGATATTCACCCATATAATGTCTGAAATATATCAGTGATGTGTCTGTTCTGCTTTCTTTTGCTAGGTCAAAGTAATGTTTCAGGAAAGCTGAAGTACTGGGCAAATAGCTGCAGAAAGAGACTTAGGGCAGAGATTTTACAGAGCACAAGAGTTTCCGAGGCTTCTGAAGAAACTCCAAACCATGCAGATGTCATGAATCATGCAGATGGTAAATCTACATCGGATGATTTCTTAAATTCACTAAATAACCTTTGCTTAAGTTTGAGTCAAGGGGCACAGCCATCATCTAGCGCAGTGATAACAGACTAAGATTCATCTGTGTCTCTCTCTCTCATTTTAGGGAAAGGGGGCATGAAGCAATGCAGTTATTGCTGCAGATTTTCTAGTAATTGTTATCATTCTCAAATCACTTGTAGAGATGCAGCAAAGTTTTAATTTATGGGCTAATATGGACCAAAGTTGGCAAATTCACCCACATAGAGCACATTGTGTAATTTTTGAAAAGTACCCAAAATTCGCCATTTGTGACTTCACCTTGATTTTGTGGTTTTTAAGTGCAAGTTGCACTTAAAAAAAACAAAGAAAGTAGAGGTGATAAATGGAAATCCTCCAACACCACCTCCAATCTATCCCTGGTGTCTAGTGGACCCCCCCAACACTGTTACAACAGTCACCCTCCTGCTCCCACCCCAACACACACACTCACACACACCAATCTCCGGCCAGTTGGTCACATGTAAAACTAATATATATTTTTTTAATTAAATTCCCCATTCCTGTTGTCAAGTGGACCCCCACCAGCAGACAAAGTTACAACAATCACCCTCCTGCCCCCACATATCCCCCCACCAACTGCTGGCTGCTCAGCCACAGCCCACATGTAAAAATATACCGTATATATATTTTTTAATTAATTTCCCCATTCTCTGGTGTCTACTGGACCCCCACCATCCCACCCCATCCAGACCAGTGGCTCACCACCCCACTCCCCTTCAATCCACCCTGAGTGGGTAAACCCTCCAGCATCCACAACACCATTGCGCTCATCCCAACCTCCTGCCAGGGACAAAGGCAACCCTCTCCTATTCTCTAGCCCCCTGAAAAGCTGCCCAAAAGACCATGAGCTGTCACTGAATGAGCATGTGCTTGTACTAGCATGAGCTTATTCATTAGAGCTCAGCTGGGCTGCTGTCCATGGAGATATGTGGAGGGCTGTGCCAGTGGCCTGCTTGGGTTGAACTGGGGGGGTGAGGAGGATGGTGAAGCAATGGTCTGGATGGAGTGGGGTGGGTAGAAACCCACTAGACTACCAGAGAATGAGACTAATTAAAAAAATATACTGTCTATATTTTAACATGTGGGCTGTGGCCAACTAGCCAGCAATCAGTGGGGGTGCTTGGGGGCAGGAGGGTGACTGTTGTGACTTTGTCTGTCAGGGGTCCACTACACACCAGGTAATGGGAATTTAATAAAAAAAAATTATATTTTTACATGTGGCCAACAGGCTGACGATTGACGGATACGTGAGTGGGGGTAGGAGGGTGATTGTTGTTACTGTCTCTGGCGGGGGTCCACTAGACACCTTGTGGCCAAAGTTTGTGTGGGAAGCATGGAATTTCAGGGGCAAAATTCCACACTTTGCATTCAATCTAGCCTCAGTGAATTTGATGAATTTTGTGTATTGCTGCTTTGCGTATTGAGCACAATACACATTTTCATTGGAGCAAAGTTTGTCAGCTTCGCTCACCTCTAATCACTTATCAAGCTTTAGCATGTAACGGGTAAGGAGCAGGAAACTGGTGCAGCTGTTTTTAAAAATGACCTATTAAAGGCACCTTTAGCAAAAGTTGTATTTATTGTATGTTGTTAAGTGCAGCACTGATGGGATCTGGTTTGGAGCTCTGGTATATATTGCATTTAACAGAACTGTTAAAAAAAGTCACAGCAATTGGAATAAATGCATCTCAAAATCAGAGACAAAACAACAGAAAAACTGACAGAATTAATCAAAAGGAGGCAATACTAATATAGGACAACAGTTAATAGGTCAAAAGAAACACATGGGGAAACAGGAATCAGAAAATCTGAGAAGGAAAATAAATTGTGAAAAAATAATATTACACTGTAGATCTTCACAGCATGTGTAATTTTCTGATTTACTGTAAAATGCAGTTAGAACCCGCAGAACCCCCTCATGTTTTTCTAGAAAGGATTCCAAATTATGAAAAGGTGCTGCAAAAAATTAGAGCTGTTGTATGTCATGAGGGATTTAGTTTGTAAATCTTATCATGTTGGAATCATTTACAAAAGTAATTAACACAATCCATGGAGCATTTCAAAAACTTTTAGACAATGTTATCCCTCAGGTAGGGGCCCATGATTTTGTGCAATTGCATTTGCATGCTGACTCTTTAAATCATTGACTATTCTCAAAAGGAATGCACCCTGGAGTGTTTAATGCTGCTACTTTCATTGACAACATAACTGACAAGTTTCAAAGCAATGGAGAAGTAATTGCTGATGGTTCCTTAGAGTTTGTGTTAACAACGATCAGAAACAGGGAGTGTAGTGGTGCAGGGGGTAGGTGTACACTGAGTTCTGTTGAGTACAGTAAAATAATAGAGAAAATGCATTATCTTATTAATTTAAACAACAGAGATAATGTACTGTGCTTTGCAGGTAGCAATATAGGACTGTTAAACCCCCACAGATTCATAGATGATCAGTTGATCATGAAGTATGAATCTCTGCATGTTGAAAGAGGGTTGTCAAAGCAAACACCTGTCAGTTTTTGTGATGTGCCACAATTTGAGCAATTCTTAAGAGTCACTATCAAAGTGTTGTACCACAACTAGGGAGAGTGGAAGGTATTCAGCATCGGATCAGGGGACATTCCTAAACCCTGTCTGTATTATTACATGACAATCTTTACTACAGGATCGTAAATAAGCAGAAATTCATAGAGGCAAGATACCTCTGTGAATACGGCTACATACCCTTTAGCTACAAAACCTAATCACTCCTGTGCCTTTATTTCAACAAGTGTCTCGGTCCAAACTGTACAGAACAGAAAACTAACAGCACAAAATATTTAAAAAAAGAAAACAATTTGTAGATCATCATCTTGTCTGGAGAGACACATAGCAAAAGCAGCCTTAGGAATAGTCGCCTGTGAAACAAACAAACAAAAAAAACTATGTGAAGAATGTTTTGCCTTTTACAGCAAAAATCATGAATGTAAAATGGTAAAATATCCTAGATGTGTTTTTTTTTATGGCAGCAGACAAATATCTGTGTCACATGCCTTCACTTAGAAAAGTGAAGACATCTGACAACAAATATAGTGTTTGATTTTTGGGCCAAACAAGAATCAGGAATGCACGCCACCAACTATGTTTTTGGCAAGCAGTTAGATGGCAAGAGATGGTGGGATTATGAAGGCGATAACTGTGTACATTATTTTGTCAGGCACTTCATAGAAATTAAGACATTACATATTTATAGCCCACAATGGCAAAGGCTCTGGAAGCTACGTTATTGTTAGCCAGCTAGTCAAGGAAAAACTGTTAGCAAGTTGTTAACAGAAGAGGGGGTAGGGTTGTTGCATGTTACTGTATCAACACTACACTTCAAATTTATTGATTCATATAGCTTCATGCCTTCCTGCTTTCCTAAGTTTCCAGGGGCCCTTGTGTTTGCAGAAGAAATAGCTAAAGGTCATTTACCTGACAAAGCCTTTGGCAGCTCAGGCATTCTGTAATGTTTTGCCTGTTACTAATTCTTTTGTCTTATCTTGACAAAGCCACAGGCAGCTCATGTACTTTAATTGTATTAACTGTTATCTACCTACTTGTTCTTGTCTATTCTTGTCCATTGTCCAAGACGTGGAACGTTTGTAAAAGAACATAGTTTGTTCAAAGTAGTATCCGAAATTGTCATAAATAAATAAGCGAAATAACATTTTCAACATCTTTTTAACACCAAGGCCAAAGAAAATTACTTACAGTAGGTCCCCTGCCTGATGCTAGATATTATGGGGTACAGTACATGATGCTGGAGGAGGGATATGATTTCTTGCATTGGTACCTAGCCAAGCAATATACAGGAGTTGATCTGAAAAAAGAGCTTCACTCCTACTGTCACTTAGATGGTGAAATTCTTCAAAAAGTCTGTGACACATTTAGGCAAGAACTGATGAACATAACAGACAGACAAGTTTTAAAACAGTCAGGTGATGACATAACAGAGTATGAAGTAATTTGTTTGAACACCTTCCAATACATGACAATACTATCTGTCTGCATGGCCAAGTATACTGTAGACTCATGTTTTTGAACCAAAACACACTGGTAATTGTCAGCTGGACCCCCTGAAATTAGGCACGCACATACCATCATATGGGTTCAACCTCTGACCTTATTGGGTAGATTTTACAGGCTTTTCATTCAATCACATTGTTCGATAACCACATACAATTTCCACCTCCAAGATTCCCCACATTTTATTACACACACGTAAAGCTGGGGTTGCCCTTTTATTAACATTTTGTTCAATACATCATTTCATAATGGCCTGGGTGTGTTAACCCGATGACTCTTCACTGGATCATCTCCCTGGGTTCAGGTGGCCCACCTGCTCCCCAGCCCTTCCCCCCTTGGGTGATTGCCCCATGAGGAGTCCTCCCTGCCCAGCCCCGCCTTGTTCCAGTGGGGCCGTCACCTTTTTTCCCTTACTTAACATCACCACAACTTCACCACCTGATGTTCTCAAACCAGCAACCTGAAAATTCCAGTGAAGTCTCCCTTGCCTTCCCTTTTTTGTTTTGGGTGGGTGGGTGGGATCCAAAAGAAGGTAGTTGCAGAAAGAAGAAGATCCCTCTCTCTGTAGCTCCTTTTCTCCCCTTTCCACCCTCCTTTGCCCCTTTCATGACCAATGGCTGCCTGCCAACTCACCTCCCTCCCTCTCCCCAGCCTCCCCTTCCCCCATGACCTCATCTGCCTCCCCCTCCCTTTTTCCCTCCCTCTTCCTGCCCCCTGCTCCTGAAGACTCCTCCAGTCCTTCCCCCACCCTCTACCCTTATGGTCCCTCTGGTTTCAGGTGGCCATTGACAATCTAGGCTGCCCTTAAATAGGGCAACCCCTTTTGCCAGCTGGACCCCCTGAAATCAGCCATGCACACACCATGATATGGGTTTGACCTCTGACCTTTATTGGGTAGATTTTATAGCCTTTTCATTCAATCACATTGTTAGATAACCACACACAATTTCCACCACCAAGATTCCCCACATTTTATTGCACACAAACAAAGCTGGGGTTGCCCCTTTATTTACATTTTGTTCAATACTTCATTTCATAATGGCCCTGTGTGTTGAGCTGATGCCTCTTCCCTGGATCATCTACTTGGGTTCAGGTGTCCCACCTGCTCCCCAGCCCTTCTCCCCTGGGGTGACTGCCCGATGAGGAGCCCTTGCCTGCCCAGCCAGACCTTGCTCCAGCTGGGGCCTCCCCTTCTTCCTTTCTTAACATCATCATAACTTCACTGCTTGTTGTTCTCAAACCAACAACCCCAAAATTCCAATGAAGTTTCCTGTTGCCCTCATGCAGTAACCCTTCCTCTTGCCTTCCCCTTTTTCCTTTTTGGTGGTTGGGTGTTATCCAAAAGAAGGTAGCTGCAGAAAGATGAAGGTACCTCTCTCTGGAGCTCCTTTTCTACCCCCTTTCTCCCTTCCTTTGCCCCTTTCCTGACCAATGGCTCTCTGCCAATTCACCTCCCCCACCCCCTGCCTCCCCCTTTCCCCTGTGACCTCATCTGCCTCCCCCTTCCCTTTCCATTCCTCTCCTCTCCTCCACCTCCTCTGCTCCTGAAGACTCCTCCAACCCTTCCCCCACCCTCTTCCCTTGTGGTACCTCTGGTTTCAGGTGGCCATTGACAATCTAGGCTGCCCTTTAATAGGGCAACCCCTTTTCTGCCAACTGATAACTATCATGAGCAACAAAAATGGTACTCCACACCTGCTATTCATTGGTTAATTTACATAACCAAGAAAGAACACATTTCTATTCAGCATGCTGTATGGGGTAGAGAATTTAAAGTAGGTCTCTATTTTCTAGGTGGTTATGATGTAGTGGATGTTGTCCCCACTGCCTTTGAATTCAGTGGGTGCTTTTTTTCATGGCTGTAACATCTATTACTGTGGGAAAGATAGAAATGTGTGGACAGTTATTCAACCAGAACATGCACAAATTATATTTTCTAAAAAACAAGGGGTTTGCTGTTAGAGTACTGTAGGAAAATGAGTGAAAAGAAATACTGGCTACAGATCAGGGGCTGAATGATTTCTTGAGGAACAGGCAACTACTGCAACTGTTCAGTCCTAGGAAGTCACTGTTTTGAGGAGGACAAATGCCATCTGTCTGTACTATAAGACTCAGCCTAAAGTGAAAATCTGCTTTTATGATATTACTAGCCTTTACCCTTTTGTCAACAAAACAGTATCCTGTTGGTTACCCTGTCAACATTTACAAGAACTTTGCCAACCTCAGTCAATACTTCAATTTGGTAAAAGTAAAAGTTCTACCCCGAGATCTCGTTTTTCCAGTGCTGCCATCCAGAATTGAAAAAAAACTTGTTCTCACATTATGTCATGCATGCAATAAAGACAAAGTTCAGACAACATTGTGCACATGCAGTGATGAACAGAGGACACTGACTGGTATCTACTGTACCATGGAACTAAATCTGGCTGTGGAAAAAGGGTACAAAATAGTTAAAATTTATGAAGCATGGCATTTCAGGGAGTAATCAACATATTTTTTTCCAAATACATTAAGATGCCTTTGAAAGGAAAACAAGAGGTGTCTGACTTTTCTATATGGGAAAATGGAGAAAAAGATAAAATCAGGTACATAGAGCAGTATTTTGAAAAGGAAAATGTACATTTGAACACTGGTGACATTTCTGATAACCCTACAAAGAGAGACAGATATTTAAACTGTTTTTAAACTCTCTTTGGGGAACATTTGGGCAGAGACCTAATTTACCTACCTTGAGCTTAGTAACAGATACTAATGAACTGTTTCTGTATATGTTTCTCCCAACTATAATGTCACCTCATGCTGTTCTATTCATTATGAAATAGCATGTTTATGTTTGAAATATACCAAAGACCACTTTCAAAACTCTAATGTTGGTGGTGATTGGTAGTTGGTTGGTGGTGGTTGGTGGTAACCTTCCCCTTCCCTCATTATCCCAACTCTACCTGTGCCAGCAACTGGCACAGCCCTCCTCACCCTGCCATGACCATACACCGACTGATTGGCACCCGAGCATGTACAGTAAATAGTACTCATCCATTGATTGTTGCCAACCAATGAGCGTATACTATTTACTGTATGTGCATGGGTAATAATCAGTCGTCTGCTGGCCATGGCAGGGTGAAGTGGGCTGTGCCAGTTGCTGGCACAGGTCAGGTTTGGGGAGTGCAGGGGAGGGTTACCACCTATGGGGTAGGGGTGTTTGGGGACACAACACTATGGAAATGGGGTAAATGTTTTTCATTTATTACATTGGGGATTTGAGCCAGGAAGGGGGATTCCACTATATTATGGAAAAGGGGAATATGAGTTTAATGTATTACATCAGGGGTGGGGCTGGGAGGGTCCACTACACTATGGAAATGGGAAAATTGATTTTACTTTATTACATCAGGGATCAGGGCTGGGAGGGGGGTTCACCACACTATGGAAATGGGGAATATGATTTTACATTATTACAGCAAGGATTGGGGCTGGGAGCGGGGGTCCACTACCATATGGAAAAGGAAAATATAATTCTAATTTATTGCATCAGAGATCAGAGCTGGAAGGAAGGCCGCTACACTATGGAAAAAGATGATCTGTATTTCTGTATCTGACAGTCTGTGATTGGTGTGGGGGTGCACCCTACACTATGGTAAAAGGGGATCTGCATTTATTTATCTGACAGTCTGCATTCGGGAGGGGGAGGGGCAGTCCATGGTCAGGGATGGGGGAGATGATGTGAAAAGCCCTGGACTGTGCACAGGGCACCTCTCTGCCCTGCACAAAGTTAGGACAGGGTTTCAGTTTCCTAATTTTGTGCTGGTGCATCTGGCCGTGTCTTCACCAGGGGAAGCTTGAATATTGCGATGCAGGGAATATGCATGAGGTACCTCAATTTGAAAAGGTAATTGAGGCAGTTAAAGGGGTGCAAAACAGGCACCCAAAATAATCAGGAGTAGAGATGTGTGAAATTGGGAAACTTTGCAGCACAAATTTCTTCTCAAGATTTCCTGACTCCAGGACATGTGACTTAGTATAATTCTTTATGTAGTGAAGTACCTACATTACTCTTCAAAGACTGTGTAGTGGCACAGTGCCAGTGATGTTCCTTAAACAGGGTGACAGAGGCATTTTGAGTATTTTTTTTTACTAGCAAAGTGCTTCTTTACTCAGTGAAAACTACTTCAAGTAATCTTCATTGAGCGAAGTAGCACTTTGCTCATAAACAGTTACTCAAAATGCCTATGTCACCAATTTTAAAGCAAATGTGCAGACCCCACTCACTGTTCTATTAGCCATACTCCCCCTCTCACCATGCAGACTGTTTCCCCCCTGCCACCCTCTACTTAACCCCCACCTGCCCCATTCTGTAAAAGTTCACCACTTAAGTGAAGTCAGATATAGTATATGTATTCCCTTCCCCCACCTGTGTGCTAAAACAAAATCGTAGATCATCCCCCACCTACATTAACTATCAGTTAAAATCCCTATCCAATATCCCTCTAGTGCCCACCTCCCTCTTCCCATCCATGCACCCCCAAAAATCTATTTTTGCAGAACCTTTAAATGAAGAAAAACATTCCTATTTGCAGAGACATTCCCTCTGTTCAATGTAAGTATTGTCAATTACACAGAGACTGAGCAAGCACAGGGTGAAATGTCAAATTACACAGTGAATACACTCCAGACAGGCAGTTAGTCCTACTGACAACATACAAAATAACAGTGTCCTCCTAACATTGCTAAAATTCAGCTATTAAACTGGATACCGGAGACTGAACATGTTTCCTTGTAAATGCACAGGCTGTACTTATTTTTGCAAGATAAAGTGAAATAGGTGCTACAAAATGTATTCACTCACAGTACAGAATGTAAGTAGCAGGTGTTGAGTTTATAAAATCTTTCATAAAGTCCCATATAAGTCCATAAATGCCAAATGGCAAGTTGATAACATCAAAAAGAAAATGTTGAGGTCCATGATTATATATCTGAGGTGGGATGGGAGTTCGACTGCCCCACAAGACTCAGTATTTCTCTCCACCAGTGCTTTGTTTCCTGTTTAATTGCTGCATTTCAGCAATCATAGGACTGCAGTCTTGCTTTACGTGTGTACACTGTAAATATTTTCAGTTGCATTAATGAATGGTGGCATATTTGCTTATTGCAAAACCTGATTAGCTAAGGTTAAGCCAATTAGGTTTTACTATAAGCAAAGATGTAACCAATCATTCATGTCATTACTGATGCCTACATTAGACAGCGCATGCATCTGTGCATCCAAGGATGGTAGTCTTTGTTTACAGTTCCTGGAAAAACTGAGGTTTTGCAGCTGGTCAGTGAGAAGAGGCCAATGACTGATGATCAGCGCCAGGTGAGGGGAGGCAGGTTGAACATGTTTTGGCACATGAATGAGGGAAGGGACTACATTGACTATATTTAACTTCACTTAGGCTGAAAACTTTGTTGGGAGGTGAAGGAGGAGGGGTTTCAGCAGGGGGTGATCAAGGGTAAAATGTTCTCGTAGTGGGAGGGGGACACTGATTATGGCATAGTTGGTGGAGACTATACAATTGCTTTAAAAGTTTTTTTTCAAAATACAAAAATGGTCTGTGCAGTTGGTGAGCCATTGGGAATTGTGTGAAGCTTCACAAACTGTAAAGTTCTTAACTTTCCAACAAGCTTTCTATAGAAGAAATACTTCACAATGTCTCTAGTTGGCAGAAAAGAATGCAAAAGATATGAGGAGAGGCTAGTGACCCTTACCATAATCACATTGCAGAAAATACAGTTGATAGGGAGCATGATATGAGTTTCCCATATACTGAAGGGTATGGACAAGATCAGTCAGAGTTGTCTGATCTGATGTCCTCCAGCAGGACTCAAAGACATACTCTGAAGTACAGATGTGGTACATTTATGGATAATGTTGAGAAGTACTACTACTTCCATGGGGTGGTAATCTTATGGAACACCCTGCAGCAGAGACTGTGGACATGAAGACCATAAAGGCCTTCAAGGTAAGCCAGAATAAATTTCTGCTTACCCAAAAAATCACTGGGTACCCTAAGCCTTGAGTAGAAGAGTGGGTAGGTAACCCTTAAAATTAGTAATCATTTGTAAAACATACTTGTTCCTATCTGCTTATGAAGAAGGGCAGATATGATGGACCTAGAATATTTCTAACATTATGTTACTATATATGTATGATTAAGAGAAAAACACAAAACGTAAAACAGTTATGGCATACAACTGTGAGAAAACAGGCAGAAGTCAAAGGTAATGAGTTGTAAAAATATCATTATAAAGAGAGTATCAAGAAGAAACATTTATTGGCATCAAGAAAAGCAAGTGGGGAGGAGCTCACAAAAAGAGTGTTATGAATAGTGTTCAGGTACAGCAACTGGCACAACATGTACTGTCACTGAGTATGAACTTCAAAGTAATGTAGGAGGAGGAGGAGCAGATAGCAGGAGGAGGAAGAAAGAATATAGCTGGAAGAGGCTTTTGTAAAAGATAGCTTGCCTACAAATGCCTTAGCATGGGACAGAGAGATGCTGGGGGGGGGGGCAGAGTTCATGAGGTAGTAGGATGAAGGAACGGGGTTGGGCAGAAAGTAGGAGTGGTACCAGAAGAGAGATCCAACCAGAATTCAGCAATGGCAGATATGCGATGAGAAAGGTGCTTTCTGTGAGGGAGTGGTGAAAGTGTGGATTAGAGAGAACAGTGATGAGATTATTTATTTTTCCATACAACAATGATAGTCATACTTTTCGAAACCATCACCAGAGTTACATATTTTTTTTTTGTAGGATGGAGACAAAAAGAGTACTATGAATAAAAGAGATAAGACCTTAAAGCTATGAAAATGTCATGGAACTATAGCTTTTCAAAGCCTTAGTTTTTAGTTGAATTCTTCTTGAGTAAATTTAAAGGAAAAAAAGTTGTCTATTTAAGATGCCCTTTGTCATGCATTGTATGCTAGCCAATATGCTGACAGGTATGTGTAAGAGGTCACTGAAATGCCAGCTCAACATTAAATAAAAGAGAGAGAGAGAGAGAGAGAGAGAGAGAGAGAGAAAGAGAGAATATCACAAAGGTGGCATATTTCCATGGAAATTATTTATTTGTTATTCTACCCCATCTTGGCTGTTGCCCCTTTAAAACAGATAATGCACTGTTGAAGTTATTTTACCACTCACCATAAACCACTGAAATTGCTTCTGTTATAATCCATTAAGTCAAGCCAGTAGGGATCGCCTCCAGTTTTTTGAACAGATTAATGTATTAGTTATGCTTCTTCATGACAGCATTTCAAAAGAGGCATACATATTTAATAGAGTCACCTCTACAAACTGAGATTTAAATATTTAGGCAAAAAAGCCAGAGGATACTAAATGTGATTTAGGAACATCAGTATGTTTGTAAGTTCTGTGCTCTGCTGTATCCTTTATAAAATATTTCAGAAGCAGATAAACTGAAAGAGAATGAGACTAGAGGAAGGCTGATTATCCCTCTTGAATGTAATCGCAATTTTACACGTTTATTGTTTGCATGCTGCCTGACTTTCTTAAATAAATTCAGAAAGCTCAACTTTTTCCCCTATAGTTACTTGCTGACATTACTATAACAGTTTCATCACAGGCGGCTAATATATTTCCAGTGAATAGTAAGGTTCTGCAAATCTTTTCACATATAACGTCTCTAGTTGTTAAAGGGCTTCTTTTTCATTTTCATGGCAAAACCAGTGAATGTCCACCCAAGAATTATGCCTGCCAACCAATGACTTTCTGTACTGCATCTGGCAGACCATTAATATCCCTTATAGGGGAAGTAAACATATTCAGGTCACTCAGATTCTGGAAGCCCACAAAACTATTTTTTTCAAATGAGGCATTTGGTTTACCTGTAGGTGTCAGGAGTGCTGAAATAAAAGTATCTAATTCAAATGAAATCAACAAAAAAGTCATGTCATGGACTCTTGAGACAGAAAGTGATGTCACTGTGGGGCAAGCTGTATGTTGTTAATTACAGCTTGCCTCTCAGTGACATCACTTTCTAGTTTACAGGTGATTTAGACATTTCTATTTCAGGACTCCTGACTCCTGCAGTTAAACCCGATACCTTGCTCAAAAGAGCATGGTCTTTCAGAACTTAAGTGGTCTGGCAGTGTTTACAGGCCCTACAAAGTGATGAAAAAAGCATACTGTAGTAGTCATGTGAGAAATGATGTCACACATGTTGACCCTATACTCACATTTTTAAGAAACTGGTCAGCAATGGAGAGAACTTAGGGACTTGATATGGCATGCACTTTTGGAATTAGTTGCATTAGGAAAACATCTCTAGTAAAAAACTCAACCAGTTGTTATTTTTGTGTTGTTACAATGATGATGAATAGAACTCTGCTCAATATAGGTAAAACATAAAGGGTATGCAAATACCTTATTTTGAGGGACAGCCCATGGTGCTGAGGGTTAAGGTACTGGATGCCACACCTCGCACCATGCCAGCAACCTGGGTTCAGGAATGGACTCGGGACACTGGGGGCTCATAGGGGAGGAACAAATTGAGCCTCTGATAGACTGCTCTCCTCTTCTCTCTTGATAAGGGTTCTGGGGTCTGCTTGGCATCTTAGCGGCCCCCGGTGGAGAGCGGGTGCACTATAGATGTCGAGCCAAATAAGAGGAGGATTGGTGGTGGACGTCAGCAGCACACCTGCACAGATGTCATTGCACTTCTGTGCTCCTGGGGAAACTACCATGGAAAATTCCCAGTCTCGGGGATGGGTGAAGGCTCCTCCAGTGCCACGGCCACACTCCTATAAGTTGGACTTGCTCCACTAGCCACCTTCTGACTCTGACCTGGCACATTAGATTGTAGATAGAGCACCATGGTGAAAGTGACCCCGCTCCATGGGGCTCAGAGCCAGGAGATCTGTTGGGCTGAGGGTGGGGATCTGGCAGGTGAGGCTTCAGATGGGAGGTAGAGCTGTCAGTGAGTGGGGACACTGGAGAGAGAGTTCCGTGAACACTGGATCAGAAATAAAGTCTCCCCCAAAAAATACCTTATTGTGTACATTTCAATGAGTATTCATATTCAGGTGACCGATTTTTCATTATTCATGCTTCATTATTAGACATGCAACTGCTGAAATATTGTGTAACAGTTTGAGGCCATCTGATACTCCCTGCCCAGAAAGGCAACTTTGGAAGTTCACTGAAGACAGCCAATGTATGATCTAGCACTCAAAGAAGCTATGAGCAAGAGAGACAGATGTATGAGATGCTTGAAAGATCAACCTACTTCCATTCAGTTCACTTGTTAAAATTAGCAAAAATTCAGGAAATGAAATGACCACTGCCTTGCTGAGTCAGGTGATCCCAGCAGTGCATATCCTAAAAATATCCTTGGATAGATACCTACATGAACTCAGGCAGATTCCAGATGGGGGCAGATGTGCTTACTGATCATCTGCAAGCTGAACTGGATGCAAGATTTGTGAATGTGATAGCTATCCACAGTCATATTATTAGATCCATACGAGATCCCCAGTTCAATCACAAGATCATTCACATGGCTGTGGATAACCACAGTGAGTCACTTTTTAGGCAATACCTGTCTGATGATTATGTACTGACTGGTTGCATGCAGCAGCGGTTAAACCCCATATTGTGAATAATCAACACAAAACTGCTTCCTTTTTTACAGAATGGGCACCATTATATGCCTGGTCGCTAAGCTTGTAGCTGATGTAATAATTTTGATAATATGACTGTGTGAATTATTCCTTCTTCATTTTCTTTTAGAAATGTGTAGATCACTTGGCCTTGTAGTTTTTATTTGCCATGGTTAAGTAACTAGGGTGGGGAGGGGGGATTGGGGCTGTTTCTTGACTTGCTTTCATTAGTTTGTTTAATTGTTTTGGATATGGTCTTTTTATGTGTTGCATCTTTTGTGTTTTGGCTTTATTGGAAAATAAATAAAATATATTTAATGAAAAAAAGAAGTGGTGAAACCCACTGGAGAAGGCACTCATAAGAGAGAGAGAGAGAGAGAGAGAGAGAGAGAATATCATTTGGAAGGTCTGGTTCTGTTCCGCTGGTGGGTATGGGGAAGAAATACTTGGTACTGGTGGTAGTACTCATGAGAGTGAGTGGGCACTATTCAGAATGTCTTTACATCAAAAGCAACAGAAGGTGACAGTCAGTCACAACCTCTTTTCTTATGTAAATATCTGCAATATAGCCTACAAAAACAACATTCCCAAATCGTATTGTATTATTTAAATACCAACACAGCTCCAGTGTTTAGCAGACAGTGTTAGATTAGGGAATTGTGTATTTACTTTGTTTATTTTGCTATTCCTTTCCTGCTTGCAAACATTTATCTCACAAACACATAAGGGTGACTGCATTTATTGCTCTTAAATTCCTTCAGTTTCATTTTCTATTTTCACACATCCACTTTGCTACCATCCAGCTAATGTTAGGAAGTTGTCCCACATGAAGACACCGATTTTGCTCCCACTTCCTGAGAGGAGAATCATCCATGGGATGCTTTTCCTCCCTCACCTTGCTGACCCTGAATGACCAGGTTCCATTTGAAAATAAGTTTCACCAGAGTAAGTAGCACTACTGACGGATGGTACTGTAGCACTACAGGGCCAGCTATTTCTTTTTATTTAAGAAATCAGAACTTCTTTTTTGTTCTATTATTTTTCCTCTCTCTGCTGTCTACCAGAAATATACCCTGTAGTCAAATAGGGATCTACCTACACATTAGACAGTGATATACCCTACCATGTAATCAGACAGTAAATGGGATATACCCTGTGCAGGCTCTATGAGTTATCTTTAAGATAGCAGGTAGTTGTTTTCAGTCATGCTCAACCACCAACACTGCTGCTGAACCTGGACTATCAGGCAGCTAGCCACACAACCAAAATATTGGTCTCCTAGTGAGCTGGAGGTTCCTGCAACAACAGCAAAATAACTCTGTATCAACAAATTCTGGTCAGAGCCAATACAGTTGCAAAATGGTATTGATGATGGCTGCATCCTTGCTGTTCACCTGTCTGTCCCTGAAGGTTCCATGGGGTTAATCTTGTAATACAACTCACTTTAAGATGGGCTGCTACCTGCTTTTTTAAACAAATCAATTGGTAACTGAAGTATGCATTTGATTGTTTTCTTAACAATTGGGCAGACTTGATTGGCAAAGAAGGTAATTTTCTGCTGACGCATAGCTATGAATCTGTGAATCTTAATTCATTTACAAAGGATATAAGAAGTAGGATGCAACCACCATCAGTAACAACATTTTCTGCCATATTGTCTCTGACCAGACTTTTTATTGTCTAGTGCTGTGTAAACGAAAGTGTAAAATGGAGATCTTGAACAAGCATTCTCTAAGTATGCTGTGTCTTGCTGCCAGTGATGTAATAATATGCATTTGTTGTTAATTCCCTACTTGTCATGTTGTCAGAAGCAGGTGTCCTTCATGGTAAATGGGAGTTGTGTGTGTGATTGGGGGGCAGCAATAATGCAATATGTAGTACTCATCGGCTTTCATTAATCATGAAGTTGTGGCTGCTGAGAACGTAATTTGTATGCCTCATGTCCTTGGTTTGATAGTGGGTAAAGCCATCTTCAACTGCATAGTGACATAGTCTATTGTGAATCTTGACACAGCCACAGTCATGCCATTTACAGCTTCAAATGCAAGTGCAAGCATAAATTGATCATTGTTCATTTTAATATTTTTTGTTTCATTTTTCAGCATGTGAATTTGTATATACGTTTGCCAGAAAAAGATGTGTTGGTGCAAAACAGAAGCAAATGGGAAGGTGCACTTAAACAGGGTCAACTAAACCCTATGAAAACACTGCTGAATAGTTCTGAAAGGGGGGAGGTGTTATGCAATTAGATGTGGTATATTATGTATTATTGGCACAAATATGGCTGAATTGGTGGAGCTGACCACATATTATGCAAAAGTAAAATAATGTATTCCAGCATTTGTGCAATCATGCATACATCAAAGCTGTCAGCAAAAAAAGGTGCTGTGACAGCAGGTGTTCCTGCTGGCAGGATGAGGAGGAGGTTGGTTGTACTTCATGTTTTTGTGGTGAAGCCTTTCTGGCTAACATGTTACCTTTTCTTGTTGACAGCTTTGTTTTATGCATGATTGCAGGAATGAAGTAACTAATTAGTGTAGTTTTGTATGTGATGTAGTGAGCTCCACTAATGCAATAATATTTTTGCCACTTAGTGACTAATATACAATTGCCTCCAAGTGCATATTGGGAACATTCAACAGTGGTTTGCTAGGGTTTAGCCAACCTTTTGAAGTGCATCTTCAGCTTTTTTCCTGTTTTGTACTAACACATATCTTTTTCTGGCAACCTAATACATAGACATTCCCATGCTGAAAAATGAAAAAGTCTTCAGATAAACAATTATCAGTATATGCGTGCACATGCAATTGGTGAATCTGGATATAAAGTGAATATGACTGTGTGAAGATTTGTGACTCATCAGATGTGAGGAAGTACTTTTTCGCAGAAATAGTGATGGATTCCTGAAGGAGCCTTCCAGTGGTGGTGGTGGGGGCAGAAACAGTAGTGGGGTTCAAGAACACATAGGACAGGCTCAAGGGAATCATAGTGGAAAGGAAGGGGGAGGGAGAAAGAGATGTTGTTCAAATATATTCTGTGGTAATAATGTTGGTAGGGAAGAATTGACAGAATGGGTGGGCCAAGTTGTCCTTATTTGTCAGATTCTATGTTTCTATGTAGATAATGTCTATTCCCTCTGACAAGTCCAGCTCCCCTACCAAGTACGCAGGCAGCTAACTACCCCCACACCTAGAAAGCCACCCCCCAAGTCCACATCCTTGATACACACAGCACAGGTACAGTGCAAAGTATTTGCTGAATGAAATAGTTTTATACGTACCACAATAAACTTGATAAGTCCTATGTCTGAAAGCAACCCACATTTTCCAGACCACCAAGAGAGAATCAGAGCCATGATGAGAGCACCCCCAACACACCAGTCACACTTGCTGCTTGAAAAATGTATCTTTTAATAAACATATGCATTAATTTACTGATTGAATCATGTACTTTAAAATAAGTCAGAGATTTTGGACATTAGCTGACTTTAAAGTATTGTATAGGAAGAGTCAGATGACTGAGGTAGGACTCTACATGGCATTGTCTTGTTCCTCCCCACACACACAGATGTAGCCTTACTATTGAACTCAATATTAACAGCAGAACTTATTTTAAATGGTTTGTACAGGAACAGTTAGGAATCTGATGACTTGGGGATCATCCATGGTGGTGGCCAGCTCTCTTGCTCCCCTCCTCCCATCACACAGCCTTTCTAAGTAAAAGAAATGCGATTCTGTTTAGCAATGTACAGTGGTGTCCCCCAGGATTAGATGCAATTCTGCAGCATTTTTCAGCACTCTGCAGAATGCTGCAGAAGACCTACTGAAGAAATCAATGTAATTTCAATGGTAATTATTTCCCTTTGTCATTCAGGAAAAGGTGACACTGCCAGGATGAAGTGAATGCCACCGTTTTCTGCATGACAAAGGAGACTAATTGTCATTGAAATTACATTGCTTTATTCAGTAGGTCTGCTGCAGCATACTGCAGAGTTTGTTAAAAGTGTGTTTCATCCTGGGGAGATGTCACTGTACTTTATATGTGGAGATAGTGGTGGCTTGCTTGCTTGCACCCTGCTGCATGGAGCCTAGCTAGTAAATTCTACAATATTCTGTTCCAGACTTGCAGTACCTTCTGCAGGAAAGATTATGAATGACTGGGGAAACTCTGTGAAGGCAGCTTGCTTCCTCCCTTCCTCCCATCCTCACATTACACAACCTACTTATATAAAATAAATGGGATTTCATATACTGCCTTGAGAGTGCACCTACACCAATCGAGTCTTCTGTCTGGAACCCAAGAAAAAAATAATCTTAACTGAGGATCCTCTGTGTCACACAAATACTTGCTCACTGCCCCTGCCCATCACATGAATACAGCATCTGTTTTCTCTAGATATAAAATAACCTTAATGCAATACAAAAATACTAGCAGTGATTACAGTTTCAGTAGGTTTTCAGACTCAAACAGGTCCAAGCACCAATTTTCAACCTTCTCAGAGAAAGGAAATGACAACGGGTAAAAGTGGATCAAGGCAACAATTCTCTCAGCAAAGCAACAGTAGAAAAGCCACACAGGCAACAGTGCCTTCAACCATGTGATCACGGAGGATCTGTGTCAAATGTTAGTTCTATTTTTGTGCCCATGCAGCTTTGAATTTCTGCGAATGAACTTGGACTGGAACAGGGCTGCCAATTCAATGCCTTTGAAGCTGCCAATGCTGCTGATCCTGTTTAGTTTTTTAGTTACTATCTGCAAGCACAGTTAAAGTAAGTGTTACAGCTATTAATATTACTTGCAAATACTAAATAGATTCAGCAGCATTGGCAGCTTCAAAAGCTTGACAGACTCATGCTGAGTGTGTGTCTATGTAAGCCAGAGCAAAAAAATAGTGCAGCAGGGGAAGGGGAGGGAGGAAACAATCACGCTGTTCTAAATGTAGACAATGTGGAAAGATGTGATTCAAGTCTACTCCATGGTAGAGGCCAGGATGTGCTGTGTTCACAGACATTCCAGAGACCCCTTCCTCTACTGATACAATCTCAATACATCAGCATAGTTCTGCTCTGCAGCTGTAAAAATGTCCTGTGAGGCCTCACCCTTGGATGCTCCTTGAGCATGAAATGAGATGCAAAAAGAACCATAAAAGCAGGCAGCCTTTTCTATTTGTGAAACAAATAATTGCAAACAAGAAAGGGATAGCAAAATGATGATAGCAGTAAACCACCTCCATAAAAATCCATATGAGAGAACACTGGTGTGGTTTTGTGCTCTGTGGTGAAAACTGGAAAAATGTCACAACTTGATAGTGGAAATTATCTGTATTTTTTGGCTTTTTGCAGATTGCAACAGCTGATTGATCGTTCTGTCTGTGTTACTACATCTAATGATATCTTCATCATTTATTCCAAAATAAAGAGGATTTGCAAACCTTGCTGGACTTATTTACGCTGCTATCTTGCTTCTACATTTACTGTGTCTTATACTTTTCATAGGTTATTTTCTGACCTCATGACTTGACTGCCGCTAAGCATTATTACATTATTGTCGCATAAAACACATTCTTCACACAGGCCAGTTGGCCTGTCACACTCATAATTGTTATTGTCATTGAGCATATTCTTGTGTATTATTATATTAATATATGCCTAAATGTTAAATAGCATGAAACCCAAAAGCAGGCTTCAGGGGCTGGACAAGGGAAACACTGCAGCATACTGAAACAGAATCAAATCAAAAAAATGCATGGCAAGTGAACTAAGAGAGAACTCAAGAATCTGAAAGAAACATAGAAATAGAGATAATGACAGCTGAAAAAAGACAAATGGTCCATCCAGTCTGCCCATAGTTCCCTATACAACTCTGGGACCTGCTGTCCATATAGAATACTAGCCCTAATTATCTATTCCCCATTTTTATCACTAAGGCTACTGACCTGAGCAACCACTATTCCCTTCATTTTGTCCAAGCTGATTTTGGTGCCCACCACCTCAGCTGGTAGCCTGTTCTACAGATCCACCACCCTTTCTGTAAAATAAAACTTTCTCACATCCCTCTTGAATCTCCTTCCTGTCAGTTTCCACTTGTTCACCTGTGACCTTGAACTGTTACTCATGCTTAATAGTTCCTCACAGTTCACCTTGTTTATTCCTTTCAGAAGCTTGAAGGTTTCTATCATAGCACCCCCTCATGTGGTCTCTAAAAAGCACATGTCCAGTGCCATAAGTTGATCCCCATATGATCTGCCCCGCTGGCCCTGAATAATATTGGTCACCTGTCATTGCACTGTCCAGAATGGGGCACAGTACTTCTGGTGTGGCCCCACAAATAATCTATAATGAGGCTGTAACACTTTTCTTCTTCTGGCAATACCCTTTCTGATACATCCCAGCATCCAATTTGCCTTACTATAGACCTTGTTAAACTTGCTTGACTGTTTAAGATAGCCACTAATGATGACTCCTAGGTCCATTTCCTCAGCTGTAATGCTCAGCTTTACCCCTCCAATCCAGTACTCTGTCTTACAGTTCTTGTTCCTATGGTGCATCACCTTCCATATTTCAGCATTGAATTTCAACTGCCAAACCTTAGTCACCTCCCTAGACTTTACAGTTCACCCCACATCTCCTTAATTTTCTCATAGCTATCTTCCTTCAAACACGAGTGAAGTGTCATCTGTGAAGAGAGGCATCTTGCCCTGGATTCCTTCTGCAATGTTTCTGATGAACATTATGAAGAGGACAAGACCCATAATCAATCCCTGTGGCACCCCACTCATGACCTCCCTTTCTTCTAATTGGACACCATCAAGTCTGATCTCAAAGAAGTTGAAACTAAACTCCAGCATGACTTTAATAAATTACAAGTGGGGTTCTTATCCTCAAACATAATCCTTAATTCTAAAAAAACCAAAAAAGAAACAATGATTTTTAGTTCACTTCAAAATAATACATTTAGTGAAACAAATAAACTTGAAATAAGGACACTGAGTAGTCTGGTCCTTACCCAGGTTCCAACTTATAAATATTTAGGGCTGGAGGTTGATCAATGTCTTACTTTCGAACATCACATTAATAAATTAATAAAATAAACATGAGAATAAGAGCTATGAGACGTGTATCCAAATGTCTGACTAAAACAGATTGTCTAATAGTAGCAACCCAACTGATTTTCCCCATGTTGGATTATGGAAGCCATATTTTTATCCACAGTAATAAAAAAAAATTATAAAAACTTAGATACTACGTACCATAGATTAGCCAGATTTATATTGGAATATGAATACAATACACTTCATTGTTAACTATACCAGAGATTAAGCTGGAATTCATAATGCATCCCATCAGGCCCTGGGGCCTTCTTTTTTTATAATAACTATTTCTTTAAAACATTTTCAACTATATACAAAAAACATGAAACAGTATCCAGTAAATTATGGGCAACTGTACTCCGAGTACATAGCTTAATACAGTACTCTATTACATGTGACTATAAAAGTTAGAATAAAAAGCAGCGTGTAACAAAGAAAAACTGTGGTGCTGTATTAGGTATAAACATTAAAGAAAAGATACCTATGCAGGCAAGCAAGGCACGGGGGCATTTGAAATGACCTTTAAGGGGTATCACATAGCCTGTTATTTGAGAATGATAGCTATACTGTTATTCAAGAGTTTACATCCAAGAAGAGAGGTAATTAATGGCACATATGTGGGGTCAGTGTGAAATTTATAAAACACCCAGCATCTCCAGGTCTTCTCCGATACTAGGGTTGCATTTAGGAAATAATAAGTTTGTTTTTCTAATTGATAGATAGTGCATACTAAAGCTGCCCAATAAGCCAATATGGGAAGCTTAGGTTGGAGCCACAGTCTAGTAATAATTTTTTTAGTGCATACAAGGAGAATCATCAGAAGTTTTAATTGACAGCCTCCAACAGTGCAAGAGTCAGATGAGATACTGTATGTAAAAGAACTAAGGCAGGGCAAAAGGCTGGCCCTCCCGCTTTCCTATCATTATAGCTGCTGACACTTTCTAGACCTGTTCTTAGGTGAATACTTGTTGCCAAATCTCTGGGACCCCCTTTAAGGCTATCTTGATACCACTGTCTGGCAGCAACCTGCTCTCTTCCCTTATGAAGACAGAGCAAAAGTAATCATTAAGGACTGATGCCTTTTGCATATCCCACTCTATTACCCTACCACCCTTATATAGCCTAACAATTCCCCTTTTTTTCTTTTTTCTCGAATATACCTGAACAACTGCTTTTCCCTGCCCTTGACCCACTCAACAATATGCAGCTTAGTGTCTGCTTTTTCCTCCCTTACTGCCCAATTTGCTTTCTTATTTCTCAGTTGGTGTTCTCCTCATTCTTCCTTCTCTTGCATTCCCATTTACCTAGCGAAGGCCTTTTTTTTGCCTCTTACTACTTCTGTGACCCTTTCTGAGGATCATATTGGTCCTTCGTAACAATTTCCTTGAGTTACCATTCTCAAGCATTATTTAGATGCCTTGAGAATGGCCCCCTTAATTATCCCATCACTCCTCCAGACCTGTGATGCAGTCTACTCCAACTAACTTGTCCAGACCAACTCCTTCATCCTATTGAAATCCACCCTTCTGAAATCCAAGGACCTCAGCTCTTGATTAGGGCTTTCTGTTACCAATGGCCAGCTCAAACCAAATAGAGTTATGACTGTTAGACCCTAGTGGCTCCCCTACCTGCACAACTCTGAGTTGTTGAGCCTCCAGTTGAGAATGGCAGCCGGCCTGTTAGATTACTTAACCAGCTGCACTAGCAGACAGTCCTGGAATGTATTCAGCAAGGCTTGACTTTTTGTGTTCCCGGCAGCCAGAACATCCAAATCAATATCTAGCAGGTGCAGCTCACCCACCACCACTATCTCCCCCTTTTCCACTCCCCATCCTAGTTCTTCTCCAAGCTGCCTATCCCTCCCTTCTCTTTGTTCTGGTGGTCTGAAGATCATCCACAATAGCAGTTTTTTGACTGAGGCTATCATAAATTGAACCTACAATGGCTCTGTCTCCCCATTACTTCCCTTGATGCATCCATCTTCCACAACATGGATGTCTTCCCTTACATATGGGGCTACACCTTATTTTTTTCCTCTCTACTTATTAAACATTGTGTAACCGGGGGTTGATAGGTTCCAATTGTTATTTTCTTAGTCCCATGCTTCTGTGATTGCTACAAGGTCCATCTCAGTGTCTGCCATCATTAGCTGGAGCTCACTGATTTTATTATCCAGACTCCTGATGTTAAGGAAGCCCCATATCAAAAACCCGATCCCCTTTTGCTTTTTTACCTGTTTTTATCCCTTATTCTTCCCTAATCTCCATAACTTCTTGTTTTCATGTTGATCATAGACTTTGTGTGCTTTACCTTCTTGGTCCCTTCCACAGCTCTGTTCAACCTCAACATTATGTTTCCCACTGTGCTGTTACAAGCTCCCAGATTAGCATGAGTTGAGACAGAGAATACACTGTAGAAACAACATGTGTTGGTAGAAAAGGACTGCTTGGCTTACTCAGTCTGCCCAAGTGTTACCTAAGTATTCCACCCACATACCCTGTCTAGTCTCTTTCAACCCTCCTCACTCCCTGCTTCTTTTCTAATATATCCATATGTTAAACCCACCATTCTAGCCTCCATTACCTCTGATGGCAGTCTGTTCCAGGCTCAGAGAAGAATATATTTCCTCACATCTCTCTTGAACGTCCCCCCTACAGATTCATTGCATGCCCCCTGATCCTGGTGCTTATCCTCATTTGAAAGAGACTCCCCACTTTCTCCCTGTTCACTTCTGTGAGGTACTTGTTGGTTTCTGTCATGCCCCCCCCCACATTTCTATCTCTCTCCTTTCTTCCATGGTGTACATGTTGAGATCCCTCAGTCTCGCTTCATAAGGCTTCCTATGCAAACCCTGCACCATTTTAGTTGTGTTCCTATTGACTGCCTCCACCCTGTCTGTGTTCTTTTATAGGTACAGTCTCCAAAACTGGACACAGTATTTCCGGTGTTGGCGTACCACAGAGTGATACAACATCAACACCACTTCCCCTCTCCTGCTTGACATGCCCCCATTGCACCCCAGCATTCCACTAGTCCTGCTCACTGTCTTGTCACACTACCCTACCACCTTGAGCCCTCTGATAGGATAATAATAGGTCCCTTTCCTGCCTAGTAACTGTCGTTACTTTCCCCCATTCTATATTAATGATTTTACAATTGTTAGGTTTGAAATTCAACTGCAATGTCTTTGACAACTTCTCGAGTTTCCCAAGGAGACTGCACATTTTCTCCATCCCTATCTGAGTGTCCACTCTATTAAAGATTTTGTTGTAACTTGCAAAAAGGTATACCTTTCCAAAAAACTCAAAAAATAGGAATGACAGACATAGGGTGCCTGTGTCAGAAGTGTACTTAATGTACAGTGGCATTTGGTCAACAGAAGTCAACAGAAGAAGGATCTAACTGACCTCTCTCTCCAATGGTGGTCTTCTCTTTTTCTATTTATTCTACAATTTTTGGCTGAGAAAGGCACACTTAAAATTGTCACACAAAAGTATGAAAAGTGAACCTCACTAGCATGTGATTTAGAAAGTGAAAAAAAAACCGTAGTGGACACACTTAGATCACAAGAGATCCTCCAAATGGCCCTAGGCAAACTGCTTTCACCATGGAATCATTTAGTGACAACGACTCATCTTGGGCTAGGATCCTCCCTAGTTTCACACTCTATTGACATGTCATGATGTGCCCACTTCTGTTCTCAGTTCATTTCAGTTTTATTGATCAACTTAATATGAATCATTACAAATAAAATCAAAGCACCAATGGTATTAAAAGCATCAAGGAAAGTCTGTATTAATTATGTGATCACAATAAAGGCTGACAATCTTCTCCTGGCAATTAAAAAGAAGTGGCTTGGGGATTTGGTCTGAGACATACCATCTATCAATTGTAGTTAGAAAGAAAAAAAATGTCCATCTCTGGGAATTGGACCCAGACTTGTGAAGCTCTAAAGTCCTATGCCAAGGTCTACAAGCCCAATCACTGACATCAATGGCATCATGCAGCAAATCAGTCACACTGAATGTACCTTTGAACTTGATTAAATATAAGGAAGAGTATACATGGCCACAATAGATGATGACAACTACACTGTTGGCACACAAAAAATCAGGGAAGACATTTTATAATTGCAATAAGGCACTCCAGGGTGTGTATAATTGTGGATAAATTCACTGCTTGAGTGCATATGGTGCTTGGCTTTACCTCATTCTTCACTTACTGAGGTGTGCTGTTATCCTGCAATAACACACACCTTGTATTTCTTATTGCTTAATTAGGGCCTCCACAGAGTGTCTGTTATGTTATAAGAGACTCCAAGAATGAGGTTTTTGTCTGAGGACTGCAAAGCTGAGCATGTATAGCTGTCTAAACATCACAGAGGCTCTTACACCACAGGAAACACCCTGCAGAGGCCCTAGTAATTTATTATAAATGACTTGTTATGGTAATTTGTGCAAAATTTAAAGTATTTTTGCTTTTAATTTCAAAAGCTGGATGAAGCTACCCTCCCCTTGGCTGTGAAGTGGAAAGCTCTACAGAAATGTAGACACATTGAACTTGATGGGAGATAGGGACCTTAAGGCCCATCCAGTCTGCCCATTATTTCTACCTTATGCATATGCCATAGGCCTTTACTCTGTCAATGACCTATCTATTCATACTCATATGTATTGCTCCTGTATGCCTATCCCATGCCTGTTTGAAAACCTGTGCTGTATTCATAGCCACCACTTCCTGTGGTAGACTGTTCCATGCATCCACCACCCTTTCTGTGAAAAAGAACTTCCTCACATTACCACATAATCAGCCTCCATCTAATCTCATGCTGTGTCCTCTTCTGCTATTTTTCTTACTTTGAAACATGTTAGATTCTTTCACCTTGTTAATGCCCTTAAGATGTTTGAATGTTTCGATCATATCACCTCTCTCCCTCCTTTGCTCTAGGGTATACATATTGAGCTCAGTTAATCTGTCCTCATATGTTTTCTGATGCAGTCCCTGCACCACTTTGGTTGCCCTTTGCTGGACTGCCTCCATTTTGTTAATGTCCTTGTGCAGGTGCGGCCTCTAATACTGCACGCAGTACTCCAGATGGGGCCTAACCAGTGTCTTGTAAAGAGAGATTATTACCTCCCTCTTACAACTTGTGATACCCTTACTAATAAACCCCAACATCCCTCTAGCCTTACCTACTGCATTAGTGGTCTGCTTGGATGATTTAAGGTCATCTGTGATGAGGATGCCCACATCTTTTTCTTCCCTTGTGATTGCCAGCAACTCCCAATTCAACCTATAGGTAGCTTCAGGGTTTCTCTTCCCTATGTGAATGATCTTTTGCATTAAACCCCAGTTGCCACTCTTCCAACCATTTTGCCAGTTTATCCAGACCTCTTCTCATTCTGCCACTCCATCTGGATCATCTACTCTGTTGCAGATCTGGGTGTCATCTGCAAACAGACAAACCTTACCATCCAGTCCATCTGCAATGTTACTGATGAAGATATTGCAGAGGACTGGCCCCAGGACTGATCCCTGAGGTACCCCACTTGTGACTTGCATCTCTTCTGACTTTATACTGTTTACCACCACTCTCTGTTTTCTACCTGCCAACCAGTTTACCACCCAGTTGACCAACCTCTGACCCACCCCAAACCTACCCAGCTCATTAATCAATCTTCTATGTGGAACAGTATCAAAAGGTTTGCTGAAGTCAAGGTAGGTGACACCAACTGCACCCCCTTGGTCCATCACTCTGGATACCCAGTCAAAGAAATGTATTAGATTAGTTTGACAAGACCTTCCTGTTGTAAACCCATGCTGTCTTGGATCCTGTGCTCCTATGGATTCCAGGTGTTGCACTATCCTTTCCTTAAGAAGTGCCTCCATAATCTTGCTCCCTACTGAGGTAAGACTGACTGGTGTGTAGTTCCTTGCCTCATCCCTGCTGTCACTCTTGTGAAACAGGATCACATGAGCCCTTCTCCAGTCTTCTGGGACCTCTCCCATGCTCAAAGACTCACTAAATAGTTCTGCTAATGGCTCTGCTAGTTCCACCCTTAGCTCCTTTAGTACCCTGGGATGTTTGCCATCAGGTCCTATTGCCTTGCCCACCCTGAGCTTAGCGAGCTCTTGCAGGACCTTTTCTTTTGTGAAGGGACTTGTGTACACCTCCCTCCCTCCCTGTGTCCATTGTGCTGAGCTGTGGGCCCTGCCCTACCTTCTCCTCAGTAAATACTGAGCAGAAGTATCTATTTAGGATAGATACTTTTCCTTGGTCCTCCTCCACACACTTCCCTTTATCCCCTTTTATCTTAGCAATACCCCCTCTGGACTTTCTCCTTTCACTAATGTATCTATAGAAAGTCTTGTCCCCTTCTCTTACTGTATGTGCCAGTGTTTCCTCAGTTTGGGACTTTGCCTGCCTTCTTGCCTTCCTGCCTTCCCTCTTTCCCTTAGGGAAGTTTGGCATGCCTCCCTAGCGTCATCTCGCTGTATTCCCTTATATTTTCTGAAGGTCAATTGTACTGGTAAGATTTCCGCATGGCAGACCACTGAAGCAGGGCAAATTGTAAAGTGGCTGTGTGCATTGATAGGCTGAATTCACGTAAGTGATTTATAATGAAAAATAAAATAAGTACACTCAGTGTAGCTTATGTTGTATCATATACTTATCTCCCTCTCCTACATTATGCAATTTCTATAAAAACTGGATCTCTTTCCCTTGGTCCTCATCTGCTCTGGCTGTTTGTCTCATGAGACATTATAATCCACTTCTGTGATATCACAGCTGGCTGCCACAGAAATTATAATCATGTCACAAATGAGGATCATGTCACTGGTTGACAAGAAGCCAGAGCAGATGATGACCAAGTAACAGACAATCATGTTTTCATACAAATGTCCTTAATAATAAAGTACAAGTGGAAATAAATAAAGGAATGACCAGAATTATGAGTTGAAATCCATCTAAATATTATGTTTCTTAAAGTTTTCCCTGAGACATCAGTGACTGCTTAAAGATCAACTTTTCTGGTTCTCACAGTAGAACCCCACAAGGATCCTTACCTCCCCCGAAGTTGCATGCTACCAAAATAAAAATGTTTATATTCTATGGATTTTGGGAGGGATGAGATCATATTTATGCTCTGTGGAGCAGAAAATCTGATCGCTTCCAATTCCTGATATTGATCTCTGTCCCATGCTTGAAAGGTTTGTGATATAATAGCTTGTGGTGTGCTTTATAGATTTATAGGGCATGTGTACCTGTGTTTAACTACATGTTTTTTTTTTATATTTTAGAGTGCCAGTCTGAACAATTCAAGGGTAGTGCTCAAACACTGTAACTTGACTTTATGGGGTAATTGTTTTTCAAAATCATCTGTAAATACTGATAATACCTAAGGATAGCCATACTTAAAAGAATGTTCCTTTAATTGTCTCCAAGCTAACAATATGCTAAAGCAGCATCATACTGCAGAACATTGTATTTTACAGCATAGAAAAACAGGGTCATTCTAAAATAGAATAAAAAGTACAGCATTGTTACAATAACATGCCCAGGTACTTTAACAATGAAAGAAACAGATTGAAATTAAATTTTATGAAATTACATTTTATGTTGGATACTTGGGCATTACTTGGGGTCTGCTGCTGGCAATTGCTGACCAGACCTCCTATTTAAAATTTTAAAAGTTTCTAGTTCTATCACAAAAAAAATATTCTTCAGAATATTAGTATTAACATTGCTATGGAATTCATGGTGCTGATCTTTCAAAAAAATGTCTTCTCATTGTAAAATAGGTAACACTGGCTTACTGTCACTAGTGATCTGTCACCAAATCACTAAACCAAGTAATCAGTAAACCCATCTATAAAATGGGCAAAATCAGGACTCCACTGAATATGAGATCTTTCATCCCAGTTGGGCTATGAGGTAAAACAATTGTTAAATAAATTAATAAATGGTTTTAAAAGGTTGCTGCTCCATTCTATGATTATTGTTATAGGCATTGCTTGATTGTGGGAAAACTAAAATAAAAATACGTATGAAGCAAAAATGGTTTTGTGGTCAGAAATCATGCAAATCTAAAACCCATGACAAGGAACAAGTCCAAAGTACTACAGCATGTGCTCAGCCTTAAACACTGACTACAGGACATGCCTTCTACAGTGGGAGGTGTTTAGCTGAGCACACAAACTGACTGCCTCCCAAAAACACATGATATATTATGCCAGTTTTTCTCAAATGAGGCCTCTGTGGTCACATGTGGCCACCAGCACAATTTTCTGTAGCCACAGAGTTCTTCATAGCTCCAGTTACAAAAGTAATGGAATGGACAATTTCTTATCTTATGTTGAATAAACATAGGCTATACAATTCAGGTGAAAATACATGAGGGACTAGATTTATTGTATACTATATGAAAGCAAATGTGTTCAGTTAGGGGATTTGGGAGTGAAAAATAATGACTGAGACTACCAGTATGCTCTGGTGGCTGGCCCTTAAGTTCATCAGGATTTGTGGTTTGAAACTCATGTACTATGCTATGTGAATTGTCAAACTGCCCACTACTGGTGTATTAACATACTAACTTACTAACTGTCAGCAGATTAGGCCTTACAGTCTATTGAGTCTGCTCGAACTTCAGATCCCTAGTTGGGTACCGAGGCCCTCCCCCCTTTGTGTTCCAGAAACCCCTATCATCCATCCCCAACCCCCTGGGCCAGGCCATCGTCTTATACATCCACTTTCTGTATCTGTCCCACTCTCTCTTGAAGCCCTGCACTGTGGATATCTGAACCAGTTCCCCAGGCAGCACGTTTCAAGGATCAACCACCGTCTCAGTGAAAAACCTCCTCCTCTTTTCTCCCCTCATCCTTCTACCTTCTAACTTCAAACCATGCCCTCTGGTGATACCTCCCTGCTTTAGTCTAAAGATCCCCTATGTGTTTACCCTATTTATTCCTTTGAGGTGCTTAAAGACCTCAATCATGCCCCCCCCCCATTTCTCCTCTCCTCTCCTCCAATGAGAACAGGCCAAGCTCCTCAAGTCTGTCCTCATACATCAAATCCCTTAGTATTTGTATCATCCTAGTACCCCTCCTCTGTACCCTCTCCAGGAGCTGTATGTCCTTCTTCAAGTGTGGTCTCCAGTACTGAATACAGTACTCAAGGTGTGGTCTAACCAGTCCATTGTACAGCATCAGAATAACTTCCGTGCTCCTAGAGGTGATCCCCTTTATGATGCATCCCAACATCCTTGACTTGGTTTAACTTGGTTGATATAGACAAAGTAGGCCAAAAAGCCCATTAAATTGTCTCTCACTCAAGGTGGATTTAATAATTAAAAATATTTGCAAGTTAGGTATTCATCTAACCTTTTTTTGAATATATCTATTGTTGTTGCCTCCACTATATTTCCAGGTAGATTATTCCAAAGTTTAGAGGTTTGTTTAATATAGTTTTGATGTCTAAGAGTTTGAACTCTATTAATCGTTACTTGTTTATTGTGCGATCTTAGATATACTTTTTTTGTAAGCTTTTTATATTACATTGTCCCATTAGTGTCTGATCATTCAAACTTCAGTACCTTAATAACAGATCCCCCCAATTCTTCTGATCTCCAAAGAGAACGGATTCAATTTTTTTAGTCTTTCTCCATACTCCAATGTTTTTAATTCTTTAATGGATTTGGTCATTCTTCTTGAACTCTCTCGACCTGGATAATGTCCTTTTCAAGATAAGAGCTCCAAATTGGGGATCCATAATCCAAATATGGTAACACATAGGTCTTATAAAGTTTCATAACACATACTTTGTTCCTTGAAATAAAAGCTTTCTTAATAGAATGAATAATACTATTACATTTCCATATTGTCTTTGTTATATGCGAATCTGATGATAATTGCTAATTTACCCATACTCCAAGGTCTTTTTCACACTTACTATTTTTTTACAGTTTTACCGTTGAGGTGGTATTGGTATTTGCAATTTTTTTTTATCAAAATGTATTACTACACATTTGGTTTCATTAAATTTCATGCTGTTAATCTCACCCCATTGTTGCAATTTTCTTTAGGTTATCACTTAATTGTTTATGCTTTGAGAAGGGTGAAACCTCCTCACCTATTTTTGTATCATCAGCAAATTTTGTGATGAATGAGTCGAGGCCCTTACTCATGTCACTTACATATAAACCAAACAGTGTTGGCTCCAACACTGAACCCTGTGGGACACCACAGCAAACATATCCTTCATCAGAAAGAACTGAATTTATTCTTACTTTTTGTTTTCGATTAGTTAACCAATTCCCTATCCATCTGACTATATATTTGTTTATACCCAACTCACATATTTTTTGTATAAGTTTATTGTGTGGTACAGTATAGAATGCCTTCTCTAGATCTAAAAGGATTACATCAATGAGTATACCGTTATCTAACTTGCAACTAACTAACTAAGATATCAGGTTGGTATTACATGAAAGTCCTTTTTTAAAACCATGTTGGCAGATGTCTTCTATTCCCAATGCAACCAGTTTGGTCTCAGTTTTATTTTTGATCAAACGTTCCAAGATCTTGCAGCAGATAGAAGTGAGACTGATAGGTGTATAGTTAGCTACATTAGATTTATTACCTTTTTTGTGGATTGGTACAACTATTGCATTTCACCAATCTAATGGAATGTCACCAGTCAAAATAGATTTGTTAAATAAAGTAGTCACTGGTGTTGCAACCACATCAGCCAACTGTTTCCAAATTACTGAATCAATGTTATCCGGTCCACGGGAAGAGGATATACAATGATATAATTCTTTAAGTACCATATCATGGTTGATACTAAATACCTCTGATCTATCTATACTAAGAGTAGTTACAACAGATTTGTTTATCTGATAAATTGAAGAAAAATGATTATTAAAGCTATTTGCAATCTCCTTGTTGTTATTTTTTATTTCACCATTGACTGTTACAGAATTCCCACTATTATTTGTATGCTTATTATTATTAATGTGTGTGTAGAAGGCCTTATGATTTTTATTAGTTGCCAATTTATTTTCTAATTTAATTTTTTTCTTTTTTTATTAATGTTTTCAATAATCTCTGTTTAATTCTGTGCGTACTTAGATTAGATTGTGATGGATTAGACTTGTATTTTCTAAAAACTTTATTTTTCTTTATTATCTATGACTTAATAACCTTGCTAAACCATAGAGGAATTTTGCCTTTGTTATTTGATTTTTCGCACCTTGGGATGTAGTAATCTATTATATCTTGAATTTTAAATATTAATTTATCCCACATTTGGTTGACTCCTATATCACAAAATGTTGTCTCCCAGTCAATGCTGTTAAATGCTTCAATACTTGCTGCCCAATTAGCATTTTTATACTCAAATGATAGACAACAACCATTCATTTTTGTGATCCCAATATTAAGGGTGCATTCTAAAGTTTTATGATCACTAAACCCTAGGTGGGGGTAACTTCTATATTAATAATTCTCTCCTTAGAGTTTGTGATCACTAAGTCCAACATATTTTTTCCTCTAGTGGGAGATTCCATCTTTTGATAGCAACCATGGGATGCTAGTATATCAGCCAATGCTTTCTCAAAGGCTGTAATGCCAGTCATTTGATCCCAAGTAACACCTGGTGCATTCAAATCTCCCAGTAGTAAAGCATCACCTAAACTATAAGAGTTATTAATTTCATCAATTAAATTGTAGCTATACTCATTATTACTATTTGGTGGTCTATAGCATATTCCTAATACAATTTTGGGCAAGTGGGAAAAGATTATATTTATCCATAATGTTTCTATTACTCTTTCAGGGGTACTGGATATTTCTAATTCTTGACATTCAATGTGATCAGAGACATAGCAACATATGCCTCCTCCTTTCCTATCAATATGATTCTTAGTAAAAAGTTGATACCCTGGAATACCATTCAACCATTTACTATTCTCATCCCACTAAGTTTTGGTTACACAAACTATATCTATATTATGAATTTGGATGAATATTTTTAATTCAGTAAGTTTAATATTGTTAAGACTCCTGGCATTAGTACTCCAAATTTTAAGGTTACTTGATTTTTTATTGTTGTGGGTCATACTTTTCAGGGCTCCCCCTCCCCCCTGCAATTAGTTTAAAGATTTTATAATAATATTCTCAAAGGTCCTTCCTAGTTTATAAGCTCCTTGCTTACTCAAGTGTAACCCATCCCAGCAATACAGTGCAGGATTATCAGAAAACGTTTCCCAATGAGGAATAGATAAATATCCTTTTAGTGTCCACTTCTTTAGCCATTCATTTAAACATTTATTTTTTTTATTGTTAGATAATTTGCTCTGGGTACTGGCAGTATTTCAGAGAAATATATCTCACAATTTAATTCTTTTAGTGTATTCCCCAGGCTTATAAATTTCTCTTTGATTTCATCAATAGATAGTTTTTTTTTTTAAATCATTGCTTCCTGCATGTATTATAACAAGGGGGTTTGGACCTGAGTTGTGTAAGATGTTGGTACACATAGTATGTATATCCGTATGTCCTGCCCCTCTGAATGATGAACAAGTAATGTTATGTGTGTCCTTCCTACATACAATTTTATCAGTGTATTTAACTATAGAGTCTCCTAAAACAAAATATTGCCTATGTAATTCATTTTTTGATTGTATTTCTATAGGTAATGTTTCCTCTTTTATGCCTAATTGACATTCCATTGTGCCTTGATTAGATGCTTCATTTCCAACCAACTCTAAGTGTTTAGTTTTATTTTTGTGTTTATCTTCCTTGTTATTGGTTGTAGTGTCTGAGATACTAGTAGAAGCTCTTACTTCTGGTGTTGGTTCTATACTACCTATTGGTTCTGAGCATGGAGTTGTGTCTTTTTCAGGTTCAGTGTATTCAGTAATATTCAATTCGTTATTGCTTCCCCCTAGATTCCCCCTTGTAGATCATTCTCCGTATTGTCACTAGAGTCCAAATCTATTAACATATCGTACCTATTACTTAATACAATGTTGTTGCCCAATGCCCTGCGTCTTGATTTGGATTTATTTCCCACAACAACTTTGGTCCAATTTTCAGAGTCAAAATACTACTATTCTCCTCAAACTTGAGTCTTTTCCTTTTTTCTTTTTGGGCGGTGACACTCTGGGGATTATGAATTACTGACCCCTCATTGTTGTGAGAGTTATCCAAAGTAACCTTACTGAATGATGAACTACCTGCATTTTGACTTAAAGCTTCCTGTTGTTGTTCAATAACTGTTAGACACTTGTAGAAAGTGTCAATGTCTTCTCGTAATACACTATTATTGACACACTTTACACAAACATAGAAGGGATTTTTAGGGAGGGAATCAAACAGGGTATACATCTGGCAGGTATTACACTTTAAGCCCATCTCCCCATCGAGAGTCATTATGACATCTCTCCTAACAGTTATTTTTGTGTTCATAGTATTAGTACTGGGACTAGATGTGGTAACTAAGGTTATTAGGTCACTCATTCTTGGAAGTTAACAAGTGTAATTGTACAATATATCGACTATACTGAAGAGAGGTTCTGACAACACATAGACCCCTCTCACCCTCTTGCACTCTTGACATGCGTGACACATGACGCATGTGTCTTTGTACGCGTCTTCACGTGCGCAAGCCCACGCTTACCTTGCTCACTGCAGGGCTTCCTTTTAAAGTCACAGGTGACCCAGGAAGTACTCGTAGGGGTCAAAGAGTGTTAAAACACTACTAAAATGAAGATAAAAGTTAAAATAACCACAGAATGTGGCTTAACTCATTTAGTAATCACTCCCACTGTGCAAAGGAACACAAAATCCCCAGAATCTTGTGTTGTAGTTCAAGAGTGAAACTCGAGAAACTACCCTCCGCTTCCTAGTATTAGCTAGGGCTCCACAGGCCTACGGTAGCGAGTACAGCGAGTGTACAAATAGAATTTCACACAATTAATGTTTCATCTAATAAAATAGTCTCAGCTATTCAGTTTAATTGAGATTCAATTGTACAGAGCAACAGTTTAACAGTACATCTGGTACAATCTAAACATTAGCTCTCCACAGGGTTTCCTTTTAAAGTCACAGGTGACCCAGGAAGTACTTGTAAGGGTCACAGAGTGTTAAAACACTGCTCAAATGAAGATAAAAGTTAAAATAACTGCTCTTCTGCACTGCTCAGAGTTATTCATACATGCATCCACCATGACCCCTTGGTCTTTTTCCCCTGTTGAAGCCTCCAGCGCCTCCCCTCCTAGGGTGTACCTGTGTTTAGGGTTTCCCCATCCAAGATGTAATACCTTTCACTTGGTGGTATTGAAATTTAATTTCCAGGTGTGCGCCCACCTTTCCAGGGTGTCCAGATCCCCTTGCAGGGCAAACTTCCCCTCTTCCCCCTCAACTACTGCTCCCATCTTGGAGTCATCAGTGAAGAGACTCATTTCACACCGTATACCCTCCCTGATGTCAGATATGTATGCATTAAACAGGATCGGACCTTGGACCGAGCCCTGCGGTACCCCACTACCAACCTCTCTAGGGTTCGAGAGCTCCCTACCAACCACTACTCTCTGAGTGCATCCAGTGATCCAGTTTCCTATCCATCTGACCATCAAAGGGTCCACTCCCAACCCTGTCAGTTTCTCCACCAGACCATTGTGGGGGACCGAATCAAACATCTTGCTGAAGTCCAAGAATAGTACATCCACAGACTTTCCCCTGTCCAGTTCCAATGTTACCCATTCGTAGAACTCTACAAGGTTGGTTTGACATGATCTACCTGGCACAAACCCATGTTGCTGACTATCCAAACCTCCCACCTCCTCCAAGTACACCCCCAATCATTCCTTTAGTGTACTCTCCATTATTTTTCCCCCCACTGAGGTCAAACTAATGGGTCTATAGTTACTTGGTACTTCCTTCGACCCCCTTTTATGGATTGGCACCACATGTGTCTCTCGCCAATCCCTAGGTACCCTCCCTGTCTCAAGCGACCTGTTGAAGAGCTCCGCCAGGGGTGCAGCCAGTACATCCACCTATCCCCATAGTACTCTTGGAGGAATGCCATCCGGCCCAGGAGATTTATCTTTCTTTAGAGCCTTAAGGGCTTGCCACACCCATTCAGTGGGGATGGCATCATCCATCCTCCCCTACCTTACTGGTCTTATTATCCTTTTCCTGATGTGACATCGCTGGGGTACCGCTCCCTCCCTCTCGCTCCATTTCTGTTGCTCCCCAGATCCCACACACTACCGCTTCTATCCTCATCGTGCCTTGCTTTGCAAATATCCCATCTCCCTACCTAGTGAACACAGAGGCAAAGTACTCATTTAATACCATTGCCTTGTCCCTCACCTCTTCCATCCACCCACCTTCTGATCTCAATATGCTGAGCTGGCCCTTAGTTTTTCTCCACTCCCCAATGTACCAGAAGAACCCCTTTTCCCTTCCCCATATCCCCTGTGCCAGCCGCTGCTCTTTACTGGACTTTGCCCCCCCCACACCATCTGGGTGACTTTTCAAGATGTAAGACGGTATGTTTCCTTTTCCCTATCCCCTCTCGTTGTTTTGTGTTTTTTGTAGGCAGCCTTCTTTTCTCTGACCATTACCTGAACCTCACTGGACCACCAGCGTGGTTTATGTGACCTTGCTCCCTTATGCTTCACCTTAGCACAGGTCCTGACTGCCTCATAAAGTCCCCTTTTTATGGCCTCCCATCTTTTTTCCACATCTGTCATTGTTGTAATCCCATTCAAGTGATCCTTGAGAATATTTCCCATGCCCACAAAGTCTGCACCCCGAAGTCCACAGCCAGTGTCCTAGATCTCTCTCCCCCTCCCCCCATGCTTATTTGAAACCAGACAGCATTGTGGTCACTCCCAGTCAGGGGATCCTCTACAACCAGGCCCCTTCTGGATCCACATCCATCAGAACCATGTCTAGGACATGCCCTTCCCTTGTGGGGTCCATTATGTGCTGTGTTAAGAACAAATCCTGGGAGCCGTCCAGCAGCCTCTGCTTCTTGGCCACCTTTGAGGACATGGTTCCCCAGTTTGTACCTGGCATATTAAGGTCCCCCATCAACACCACTCCCTCCCATTTTGGTCTGCACTGGGCAATAATATTGTCCAGCAAACCATCCTCCAGTACATCACCCATCCCAGGGGCCTATATACTACACCCAACTTGACCTTACCTCCTGCCAGGGTTCGTAAGGTAACCCATAAGACCTCCACATTTCCCTTTGCCTCTTCTACCCTAGCAATTTTTATGTCATCTCTAATGAACACAGTGACTCCACCCCTCTGCCCTCCTTTCTATCCTTCCTAATCATAGTGTACCCCTTCACGTTTAGGTCCCAGTCATGGTTATTGTTAGCCCACTTTTCCTTGACCGCCCCCACATCCACCCCCCCAAACAGCATGGCCTGGAACTTGGGCAACTTGTTTCCCAAGTTTCTGGCATTTGCTAACATCACCCCCCACCCGATATCCCTGATCCACTTTGTCTAACCTTAACTGGGTTCCTCATACTTCCATCCTCCCTCTGCTCTTCCTGAAATCTCCTACCCAGTCTGTTTTCCCCCCTCACCCCCTTGGGTTTGAAGGCTAGTCCCCTCATCTAGAGGAGAGGGCTTCTGGCCAGCCCCTCCCTTATCCCTTCCTCCTCTCACAAGTTTAAACACCACCTTTCTTGAATGTAGTCCTCCACCCCCTGTTTAAGGACTTCCTTCCCTAATGGGGTAAGATGAAGCATGTCCTTGGCATACAGTCCCTTATCCTCCCAAACTCCTTCCCAGTTCCCTAACACCCCTGACCTACTTTCTTCACCCCACTTCCTGAACCAGTCATTAACCTCTGTTATCTTCATTTTGTTCTCCACCGAGGCCTTTGGTACCGGCAATATTTACGAAAAGGAAATGTTGCGTCCATTATCCCGGCAGACTCTAGCAAGTTCTTGGAACCTTGCTTGGATTTCCAAAATGGTATTTCCCTCTATATCGTTAGTCCCCAAAGGCACCAGGAAATCCAGTTTCCCTCCACAATCCCTAACCAGTTCGTACACCATGAACTTTGCTCTGTGTACTATCAGCCCAGAGATACTCACAGCCTTCACCTGGCTATGGCATCCCCCTCCCTGTCCCTCCCAATGAATACCCCTAATCATCGAGTCTTCCAATAATGGAACCTTAACACTACCATCATCCTTATGGTTACCTCCAACATGCGTTCTCAGTCCCCCTTCCCCCCCTTATCCATGATCTTATTTCCATAGGAGTCTTCCTGCCTTATTATGAGAGACCCCCTTGTCACCCTCCCCTTTCTGCCTCCCCTATTATTTTGCCCACTTAACTCAGACCCCACTGAATAGGTGTCTCATTTAACCCTGTCTTATTTGAGCCTTTTGTCCTGGCCCTGATCATTTCCCCTTTTCCCACACCACCATCCTCCGACCTTGTAATAGTACCCCAACCTCCAGAGGCCCTCTGTGGGTCTCCTTTACCTAGAGCCCCATCCTTGGTATGGACCCCCATCCTGAAGGGGGTCCCCTCCCCCACCTCCTTGTCTTCCAGTTTCTCTCCAGTCATGCTCTCCTCCCTCATGTCTGCAATATGTTGCATCTCCCCCATCTGCTTAACATTTATGTTTCCCCTTCTCCCTCTGGGACTATTTCTGTCCTTTCCATTGCCGGCCTGTGATGCCCTATGGGAATCTGACTCCCTCCCCCCAGCCTCTGTATAAGTTTTCTCATTTTCACCAACCCCTTCCTCCCCCTCTAGGTTGCTTAGTAGCTCAAATTTATTGTAACACTCTATGCTAGCCTCCATCAAGTGACCTGAGTTTCCCCCGACTACCCATCTAAGCTGCCTCTCTTCTTCCCCTCTTGCCCTGTCCTCCTTAGGAGCTCCCTTCCCACTTTCTGCTCTTTCAGGCTTCCTCACAACAGCCCTTCCAGACTCTTCTCCTCCAATCTCTTTATATTCAGAACCTTTAACCCATAAGTTTTCCCCTTAGCGTCAATATCCCCACCCAAGGGTCCTTTGTCCCTAATATCCCCCATCCTACTTGCTGTAATGTAACCTCCTATAATTTCTCAGCATTGCCCCAGCATCCCCTCAATCCCAACCTTCTGCCAGCCATATTCACACCCCTTATCTTGGACATGCCCCCAACTCCAGCAGCTTACTCCGTAACCAACATACTTCACTTCTTGTATGAGATAGCTGTCTACAGAGTGGGCAGCCTCCCTCTCTCCAGGCCCAATTGAGAATTATTGCCACCCCACAGTCTGTGCAGCCTACAACTGTTCCAAAGATGCCTGCCATGGTGGAATGAGGCCACCCTGATTGACCCACTCTATCCATAATGGGCACATCCCCCCCTTTCCCAGTCCCTTCCCCTTGAATACAGTCTCTCTATACTGACTGCAGTTGTTTACAAACCCAATTTCAACCTCGCCAATAACGTTCCCAAGTCTCACAAACACATATAGTCCAGTTTATGTCCAGTCCCACTAACATTGTGTGTATGCAGACATCAGGTACCTTATGATGTCACAGGCCACCAGTTCCTGTTGCTTCAAGTTTCAGTCACAAACAGAAATGCACAGTCCTTCAATGTAGACATCAGGTACCTTATGATGTCACAGGCCACCAGTTCCTGTTGCTGCAAGTATCAGTCACAAACAGAAATGCACAGCCCTTCAATCTCAACCCCAGTGGCTTTTCAGTATTTAAGAAAGCCTACAATACAGGGTGGGTGGAAGGGATCTACCACCACCAGGCAAACATCACATTTAAATTTCACTCTAATTATCACTGCCAAACAAGTGTTCCCACAACCAGCACACAAGCCCCAATAGTTACAATATCACAGCCCAAGTAACAGTTCTAACTCAAACTAGTAATTTTTAACACACAGAACTAATTTGAAGCACAAACTATTCAAATATTTCAGTTAAAACAGAAGATAAACCAAACCTCTTTCCTGAACACCCTGCCTTTTCTGTTCCCAGGTGGACACATTTCACAATGACTTGTACAACTGAACTGATGCAGGACTTCCCATGAGATCTTTTCATATACAGTATTTCTGAGATTATTTTTCTTCTCTCCTTCAGTTTCCCCCTCTCCTCACCCATGACCATTCGGTGTATGTGAAAAACTAAGGACCGCTCTGGTTGTTCAACAAAGTGGTATGCAACCAATCCCATAGTACTTGTAGAAATAAAAGAGTGTCTGTTAGTTCTGTGGTTGTAGTATGAGCAGTTAGTAAATAAACACATTGTGCTACACTACACTGTGCTACTGTGGTGGCAGTAGCAATCAAAGGGAGAAGAAGTGACCCACTACCAAAACAAAACAAAAAAAAATGGAGGGTGTTAGGCAGAGCCCTCCATTCATAACAAAACAAAGTGATGAAAGGTAGTATAGCTTAATGGTTAAGAGCATTGAGCTACAAACCTGGAGAACTCAATTTGAATCCCACAGCCACTACTTGCATACTGTGTGACCATGAGCAAGTCACTTGACTTGCCTTTACTCCCAGTGTGCACCTAGAAATAGCTATCAGCTTAATGTATCTTTCCTGGCCAAAAATTGTAAAATAAATAATGTTTTTCCTTTTGTTTTTCTATATATGGGGACTCTGGTCCCCCCCCCATGACCTCCATACATGGGTATCCAGGGTCTGGGATGGGCTGCAGTATGCTAACACCATAATGTGGCATTCTCATAATGCCTGTGGTGGGGACCTTAGTCCTCCACTTACACTAACCAATCTGTACCTTTTAATGTTTTTAATGTATTGCAGTTGGACACAGAGCTTCTTTAACTTAAATTAGTGCCCAGCAACTAGAATGGCAACAAAGCTGAACAGGCACCAGTACTGTCAGGTCTGTTTATCTGGCTTCCATCCACCCGCCAGATGCTCTCACTGACTTTACTTGCTGCAGTCAGTGCAATATAGTTTTTCAACAGTTCTAGTTCACAATAGGGCTGCCTGACCACCAATGTGTCAGGTCATGACCTAAACTGCTGATTTAACCATCCTCATCATCACTGACCTGCCCCCCCCACACACACACACACTCACACTTCGGCAGCTGCAACATGAAACTGACTGCTGGGCTAACAGACTATCTTTCTGAAGTGGTTGTGCTGTTCCAAACACAAAGCCCAATAGCAATAAACCAGTCAGAACAGAGCCTAAAAATAATTTAATTTCTCTGTTTATCTCTTCCCCTGCTGTTCATTTAACCTCTTCCCCTGGTGTTCATTTAATCTCTTCAGTTTAATAGGTAGCTAGGTAAGTTCACTGCCCCATATCCCCTGCCTCCTCTCACTCTTCTTTGGTTGAGACCTATGAGTGACAGTGTCTTGTTTCGCTTCACATCTCCCCATTTTCTGCACAAGCCAACCTGTTGCCTGAGAAAGCTGCAGGCATGATTTCTGTACCTCTGTGAAACTCGAACAGTAAAAAAAAATAACAAGTGCCCTATCCTGCCCCATCCTTACCCAGAGTGCTATGAATTCCAGGCATAAGTAACAGGAAAAGGATGAGTGCAGAACAGTGCACTGGTTAGCTTGCATCATCAATTCCACTGCTGCCACTGCTGTACCATCTCCTTGTGCCCTATGCTGTACCCTTCTACCTTTTCATGCCACTGCTGCCATACCCTCTCCTTGTGCTGCTGCTATTGTACTATGCATGTGCACTGCAGCTCCAACCACCATGCTAACAGTTCACCAGCACCGGGCATTTCTATTCAGCTGCGAAGATTTTCTTAGGGGGATCCTGCCAAGGTAGCCACCTTACCATCCACAGTACCCAAACCTGAAATTATCCTCCATCTCCAAAAGAACGCAGAAGGCAGTTTCATGAAGAATGTAGATTGACTGCCTTATGATGCTTTGTAGACATTAGAATAAAGATCAAAGGGGAATGGTGTCAGTTAGCGTAACACAACCAAATTACAAATGCACAGGGTATCTGTAAACTTGTCTGAAATCCAGAAGAGTACCAATGACCACAATAATTGTTTATGAGCTACACTTCTTGGCCCCTATAATAAATAAGTTCTAGCCAGAATGGATAGGGCTGTGAAGAGCTACCAAATGAGCAAAGCTGCACATGTTTGTAGGAAGTATTCAATGTCCTGGTGTAACTTGGCCATTTTTTGGAGGTGTTGCACCAAATTTTCAGAATGGCTTTTTGGGACTTCTCGTGAAGAGTGCCCATGTCATTTTGTTCACTTGTCATCTGATCCCCTTCAGAAATGAAACTCTCTCTACAGCTGCTAGTTTGGATGCTCGTTGGCAACAATTTATTTAGACATCACATTAATATTTACATCCATTCTTTCCATCAATATATCAGTCCATTGTTATAGCCAGAACTTTCTTCCTTCCTGGTCATCTTCTTGCATGTCCTTCATGGTCTGTACACTCCAATCCAACCATCCACACCATCACCAGAATTAGGTAGCAACTTACCAGGACTTCCACCCTGCTAGGTCCAGACACCATGATCTGAGCCCTAGCCTCTATCCCTCCTCCCATCCCCTTTTACTTCACACCAGAGTGCCATTTGCTCCCAGCCCATGTTGCCCTACCACCTCCCCTTTCTGACTACCCCCATTCTCCCTCTCTTGCTCCCCCTTTTTCCACTGACTATCTCCCACTTGTGATGGAAGATGGGGCTCCCCTTAGTGTGCTAGTACCTAGGGCCTCTTTTCTCAATCTTCCCCAATAATTCCATGAAATGTCTGAGGAATAGGCACATGCCAAACTCTGACAAACAGACCCCATCTGACCTATACACTTCAGTCATCTCATAGGAAATGTCACTGTGTTGCATGTGCACTCCCCCCATTTCAATCACTGCCCTTGCTACTTTCCTACTGAGTTGCTTCTTACCCTTTTCTACCACTCTGACCTCCTTGACCCCCTCTGCACACCCTACAGGATGTGATTTTTGACCAGCTGATGACCACTCCCAGCCACCACCACTTTATTCTTTCCAGGTCAGTGGTTATGGCTTGCACTAATGCCCCCCATGGCGTACCTCCCAGGCCATTCTCCCCAAATGTATGATTAGACAGTCCGGTCTGCCCCATCAGACCCACAACTCTTCCAACAAAAGCATCAGCTGTGCCCATCTCATAATTTCATAGTTTCGTAATTATTCTTCAAGTTCAGAAGGCCTAGGCCCATGATGAACTTGTCAACATTTAATGGTGGCATTTATACTTCATGCCCCTTAAACCTTTCCATTGCACCTTTGTATGCTCCATGTCAGTCCTCAGCTGTGTCCTCCCACTTCAGGATGCCACAAACTGCTCAGCCCAATAGATGAAAGAGTGCCCCACAATCCAGACCCTTTGCTTTATTCCTGCTGGGGAAAGACAAAACAAAAGGTAAAAATCAAGATCATCAACATCTCACATATTTCTTGTAGCAGCAGGATCTCCAGCATCCCATACTCTTTATCTCCCTCCTTGGACCCTCCCCTTGCAGCGGCTTCTGATGCTGCCCCTATTTGGAAGGAATGAGGGGCAAATTTTCTGGGATCTTGCCCCACAAAAGAGAGTCTTCTTAAGGAACCCCCCAACCTGAAAGCATGTCACTGGGCTGCCATCCCCTTGTCGGAACTATATTCCCCCCTCCCGCTGACTGCATCCTCCTATACTCATCCTGTGATGGTACACATCTCACTTGGTTCCAGCCTATACAATACCACAGCTTCTCCCCTACTCCCTTGATCCTTCTTGGACCTAGGCAGGTGAATGCCCACTCTGTCCCACCCCAAATCAATGGCCTCTGCCTGCAGCCTCTGTGTTGTTCCCGACTTTCTCGAGGCCATCACTTCCCCAACCCTGAAACCTCCCCTTGGCCATGACTGCTAAGACTGACCAAAAGAGGCATTTTTCCTTCACTGAACTGCATATTTGTTGTCGTGCCCCCAACACCTTCCCAAGCAGGTGCCCCATGATGGGCTGCCTCTTGTCCCTTCTCACTCCCTGTCCTCTCTGACAGCCTGTGGCCATGCACCCAACTGCCCTCCTTGCTGTGGCATCCTGCTATCTTTATCCTTGAAAACCCATCCTATGCCAGCCAGTTGCACCTCCATGGTGGTGTAGACCATCCCCTCCTCCCACTTCTCCACCATGTACCTTCTCACCTGATCTTCACAAACCAGCTCCCCCATACCCCAACCAGACCTGGCCCTAAACTCCTCTAATGCTACCCATGCCCCTTCATATACCCTCAGTGTGTTATCTGACCATGACCTCCAGTACAACCACCTGGCTTTTTCCCTTCAATCTCCAAAAGACGGTTTGGGATATTGGTCCTGTGTGTCACTGCTTGTGGAGCCAGCTCCCAGAACTGTCCAGCTACAAACTGGAAAGACTATCAGCCACCCCATTCTTAATCCCATCAGTATGCCATGCTTTATGTGACAAATTCAGTTGCAGCCCCAACAACACCATTTTTTTGCAATACCCTCCTACTGCATCCATAGTCCCCCCTTACCTGTTTATCACCTCCAATACCCCTTTATTGTCACACTAAAAGAGTATCCACTTCCCCCTCATCCTTTCCCCCCACACTTCCATGGCCACCCAGATGGGAAATAATTCCAAAAAAGTGATGTCTTTTAGTAGACCTCCTTCTTTCCAATGGTCTGGCCATGCCTCCAAGATCCACTCCCCCTGAAGTAAACTCCGATCCCCTGAGCCCCTGAAGCATCCATGTACAGTTCCAGGTCAGTGTTATAAGCCCATTCCTTTTGCCAAAATGTAACCCCATTATAGTTGTCGAGGAAATCCTCCCATACTCCCAAATCCTCTTCTACTCCCTTAATGATGTCCATCCAGTGGTGTGGCAGTCTTGCTTGCCCTATATGATGCTCGCCAACCTCCTGGTAAATGCCCTACCTGGGTTTATGGCCTTACAGGAGAAGTGAAGGTGCCCCAGTAGCTACTGCACAAATACCAGGGGCACCCTGCTACTCCCTCTCACTTGTGATAGAGTCCCCTGAGCCGGGCTACTTAGTCCCTGGTAGGCGGAAACATTCTTGCACCATGTTGACCTCAGTCCCCAGAAATTCCAACTGACGAGCCTGGCCCTACCTTTTCCCCTTTGCCAGTGGAATGCCTATGTGCCCATGCATCTCCTTGAAGTCTGCTAATATCCCCTCTGTCTTGGCCTTGCCACACCCTATGAGTAGAAAATCATACAAGTAGTGTACCACCCTCCTGTATCCATACCTCCAGCCGAACACCCACTGCACTCATGAACTAAAAGCCTTGAAGGTCGAGCAAGCCACCGAACAACCCAACAGCATGGCTTTGTCAAAATACAAACCATCTTCGAACTGGAAACCCAAGAGGTCCCAATTGTCAGGTCTCACTGGCAGCAACAGGAAAGTGGATTTGATATCCATCTTTGACATCAATGCCCCCTGTACCATCCTGATCAGTACCACTGCCTGGTCCAGTGACACATACGAGATTGCTCATAGGTCATCCGGGATCCCCTCATTCACTGAGGCCCTGTCTGGGAAGGATATGTGGTGGAAATTTTCCCTCCTTCTTTTTTGGTACCACTCCAAGGGGTGAGACCCGGAAGTTGGGGCAAAGGGGGTTGGTGAAAGGGCCCTCCACTCTGCCTGTCTGTGCCTCCTTCCCTATTTAAACCAAAACAATGTCTTCCTTCACCTTGACTGATCCCAGATATTTTTCCCTCATTGGTCTATGCACCCCTTCAAAACCTAAACTAAAACCCTTTTTGAAACCCTGCCTCAGAAAAACTGCCCCCTTCTCATCTGGGAATTTCTGTGTCTAGGCCTCTACTATTCCCCTGTTTATGGGTGTGACCGCCAATGGAAACCCCCGTCACCCTTCCCCCATATTCACCTCAGTTCCAACCATAATTGCAGTTGTACCTGGCCCTGTGCTGCCCCCCACTTCTTCTTTCCCAACTCCTCCCCCAAAAGGACTACTCTTGATACTGCCCCCTGCTGCGAGCCCTTTTCACCCCCTTGCTGACAGCTTCTTGCAAGATGCAAGCCTGCCAGCTAGAGCTGACATGCCTGAATTTGCAGTTTGCCCAAGTGTATGATGCCCTGTTGTACCCCAACAAGTCTTCACTGTCTGGGTGGGGGATGCTTTTCTACTGTACCGCCCTCCCCCTGCAGGGCAAAATAGTGTCTGCACCCACAGTTTGGAATGCTTGCAGTCCCATCTTAGGTCTCCTTTTGTGCAATCCACTTCCTGAATTCCTCATCATACTTTAACCATCCATATCCCAGCTTCACCTTATAGGCATCCCTATTGATTGTTGTGTACGTCAAAATTCCGGCTGATTTTCTAGAACTAGAGCACTGTAAATCAGGAAAATCACCTGCCATGTGTCTATGTCCTTACCTTTGTATTTCACCTCTTCCTCCTTATGCTCTACCACTGCGAGGGCTACTGCCATCTCTGATTTTGCCACGGATTCCTTCTGTTCATATTTCTTGGCCATGTCCTCATCCACTAACCCAAAAATGTCAATGTATTCCCCCTTCCATATTTTTTCTTTAAGCGAAGATGGTATGTGGTCCCCCAACATGAAACCTGGGGTCCCATCATACAGCTTTTTCTTCCCTGCCTGGTTACCCATTGCACACTCCCTTTCTTTGCCTCCCTTCTTTATGCCCTGCAGCACCTGCTCCATACTCTCTATGCCCTTGTCCCTCATGTCCCCTATTAAACCTTCTAAGTATTCTCTTAGATCACCCTCATTTGTGTCATCTACAGTGCCCTTACCCCCGTTCAGGCCTGGTTCAGCTGGTGCCAGTGCGGGCTCGGGTGGTGGGGTGGGAGAGGAGCCAGTCCTTGCTCCTTGTGGCTTCTTCCCTCCCTGGCCCCTGCCTGCCTGTTCATCTCTCTCCTTTCTTTTCTTAGACGCTTCTTTCTCCTCCTCTTGCCACTTGGCCACCTCCACCAACTCCATCATTTTGCTCATCAATTTGGATGCCTCCTCCATCATCTTGGCACTGGAGATCAAGGCTTTCTTAGGTGCCTTCTTCCTATTGCTGCAATACTATGGGATGATGTGACAACATGAGTGCTTCATGTTTATTCCTTTTCTGCCTTGTGCCAGCTGCCAGGATGCAAGCTGAAAACTCCTCTCCCCTTTTAAAAACCATCCTCAAGCACAGATCTGAGCTTGCGATCCACAGACCTGCCCTAGGTCCCCCCTCCATCCAGCTCAGCCCATGGTCTGCAAAAACCCAGGGTCTAAGCAGATGGCCACCTATATTTCCTGAGTGACCACCTCACCTCACCTGGCCACTTGCTATGCCTTCCTGCCCCTTCATTCCCAACACTTCTCTTCCAGATGCTCCCTTCCCATGCATCCTTCCCACCTCGGGCCCTCCGCTCGGCTGGGCCATCCAGATGTCTATGGTTCGTTTGCACCTTCCTGGGCCCTTGAGCCCCTCTTGTCACTCCAGACCCTTCAAGGGCATTGCCCCCCCTTCCTTTCCCTCCTTCCGCACGTGGCCTGCAGATCCAAATGCTGCTTGCCTGTTTCTCCCAGGCCGTTGGCCCTTCCATGCACCATGCTCGCCAGCCAGAACCAGGCTGCCACCTGGAAAATTGCCTGCACCTCTTTTTTCTTTCTTTTTATGCCTTGAAGACAAAAAACTTCCACAAAACTGTCCATGTGCCTAGGGGCTCAATCCCACTACTGCCCTACAAGTTCACCAGTGGCCCCATACATTGGCTGCTGCCTAGCCCCAGTCCCAAGCAGCCTCCCCATCTGCTGGGGAACTGATCTACTGCAGCAAACTGTAAATGCAGGTGTCCTCAACCAGTGCTGCTTAGGCCCACTGGCCTGCTCTCAGTTTCCCTGGCCCTGGGACCACGTGGTGCTCCTCCTAACCAGTATTCAGAACTCACTTTTGCTAAATCCTCTTTTTTTCTTTTGTTTACTGCACCACCAAAAAGCATCTTCACCCGAAAAAGCGTGGCTCATAGGCCCTTTCCTGGCCCTGGCAGCCTCTGCTCAGGCCCAAGCCCGTAGGCCATGTCCCTAGAGGGACCCTTCCAAAAGACTCCCCAAACTCCAAGTCCCCTGATGCAGGCTGCCCTGTTCCTGGCCCTGGCTACCTCTGTGCAGACCCAAGCCCATAGGCCACATCTCTCAAGGGAACCATTCAGCCCAAAACTCCCAAAAATGCTAAAAATCCCCGGTGCAGGCCACCCGAATTGCTCAGCTCCTTCAGCTGCTTGGTACCTCTGGCTCCTGTGCCCTCTCTTCCCTGACCAACAGTTAGCCTCTCTACCAAGCCGGTACCATGTGGCCTGCATGCTCCCTACACTTTTTGCCTTCCCGGGCCACTCCACTCACAGTCAACTGCGCATTTCACTACCAACACTGATTTGTGCTTGTTTCTTTTTTTTTTTTGAACAAACAACTGCCGCTCCACCTCTAATTGTACCCCCACCATATGCCTAGGCCCAGGACCTCCCAAAATGATAACCCAGCATGGCAGCCCTCCCCCCACCAAGGACCATGCAGCTTGGGCCTAAAAACCATCTGTTTTAGTGCATCCAAATGTAACCAAAATAATTACTCAGCCTCCCTAAGCCCTGTTGATGCATCACATAGTCGTGAGTCCTGCTGATCCATTCCTGGGCCTCCTCCTACCATCAAAACCACATTATAACACTACTGTAAAGCCCCACCTTGGGCTTCTGCATATGCTACACCAAATCTAATGACATGATAAGGAAATGACAAAACCAACCCCCAACCCCTTACCTGGGTTTTTGAACTACCTTACCCAGGCTGTTTTAAGCTGGAGAACCATGTAGCTAACGCCCTTCCTACCCTTAAAATATGCAGTAAATCTGAATAAAAAAAAACAATAAATAAAAACGGTGATAAAGAAAACCAAAAAAACCATTGCTGGGCTTTATAAACCATCTTAGCTTGTTTAAGCAGAGGCTTCAAGTGGCCAAGACCCCATGAGAACCTCCACCCCATGCCTTACTTCACAAGTTGCCCAATGGAAGTCTAAAATTTCCCAACAAAAACAGGGCTGCTGGAGGGTTGCCTGACCTTATATACACCCAAGGCCCCCAAGCTAGTCCCCTGTAAGCCCCTTCCCCTGTCCAATGGACTGTGATCTCTGGCCCCTGTGCCAAATGATCCTAGGTGATGTCACTAAACACTGCCCCTCCCCTCCCTCCTCCCCCTTCCCCTTCCTCTGTATTTATTTCCTTCAGGGGCCAACTCACAACTTTGTTTGCCCTTTAGTGGCAAACCAATTTGTTCCAAAAGGTGATTTCACAGAGCAGACATGCTATTCTGCACCACAGGTGCAAAAATCACATTTTGAGCAGGTTGTAGAAAATTACAGCTGTACTGTTTTGAAGGAGGTGTACAAAAATGGCAATGTTGAAAATGTGAAGTGAGAATATTAAACATTGGTGAAGTTAGGAGTATGCATAGAAACCGTGCAACACACGCTCATAACACAGTCATTTTTTGAAACTTTTTCACCAAATTTTCAACATGGCCTTTTTGGGACCCCTCCTCATGAAGAGTGCCAGTGTCATTTTGTTCATTTGTCCCAAAAGGTGAGTTCACAGACCAAATGTGCTATTCTGCACCAAAGGGCAAAAACACATTTTGGGCAGGTTGTGGATAATGACAGCTGTACTGTTTTTAAGGAGGTGTGCAAAAATGGCAATGCTGAAAACATGGAATGAAAATATTAAAAATTGGTGAAGTTAGGTGTGTGCATAGATACTGTACAATGCATGCCCATAACAATCATTTTTTGGATCTTTTTCACCAAATTTGCAACATGGGCTTTTTGGGACCCCTCCTCATGAACAGTGGCACTGTCATTTCATGAATCAGTTGCAAAAGGTGACTCTGTGCAGCGACCGTGAAATCACCTTTCAGTACTGAGTAACACAATGACAGTGACAGTTTTCATGAGGTGGGGTCCCAAGAACGCCATGTTGAAAATTTGGGGTAGAAATTCCCAAAAAAATGGCTGATAGAAATATAGAAACATAGAATTTGATGGCAAATAAGGACCTCTTGGTCCACCTAGTCTGCTCATTTCCCTACCTAACGGATAAGCTGCAGATCCTAGTTAACCAACAGCCTACTTCCTCCTACCCCCACTAGAATTGCCTTATGTTTGTCCTATGTATTCTTGAATTCCCCCACTGTTTTTGACTCTACAACCTCCTCAGGAAGGCTGTTCCATGCATCTACAACCCTCTCTGTGAAAAAATACTTCCTCACATTACCTCTGAGCTGTGCCCCCCATCTTCAAATTGTGCCACCTTGCTCTTGCACATCTCTTTTTCTGAAAGATGCTACCCTCTTGGACTTTGTTGATTCCCTTGAGGTATTTGAAAGTTTCTATCATATCCGCCCTCTCCCTCCTTTCCTCGAGGCTATACATCTTAAGCTCCTTTAGTCTTTCTTCATATGTCTTCTGGTGCAGACTCTGCACCATTTTTGATGCCCTCCTCTGGACAGCCTCCATCCTGTCTATGTCTTTGTGGAGATGGGGTCTCCAGAATTGTACACAGTACTCCAGATGTGGTCTTACCAACTGCCTGTACAGAGGGCCAACAACTTCCTGTTTTCTACTGGTGATCCCTCTCCCTATGCATCCCAGTAACCCCCAGCCCTCCTTACTGCCATCTCACATTGTTGGCCCACCTTTAGGTCATCTGATATGACTACCCCTAGGTCCCTTTCCATTTTTGTTGTTGTCAGTATCTCACCCCCCCATTGTGTACTCTTCCCCTGGGATTTTGTTTCCCAGGTGCATTACTTTGCACTTCTTTGCATTGAATCTAAGCTGCCATACATTTGACCATTCCTCTAAACTTGCCAAGTCCCTTTTCATCCTTTCCACCCCAACCTACCTGCATATCAACCCTGTTGCAGATCTTTGTGTCATCTGCAAAGAGACATACTTTCCCTTCCAGTACCTCTGCAATGCCACTTATAAAAACATTAAAAAGGACAGGCCCCAGTACTGAACCCTGTGGTACCCCACTAGTAACTCCCCTTTCTTCACTGTGGACTCCATTTACAATTACCCACTGTGTCCTGTTGTCCATTTATTGTTTTACCCAGGCTATCACCCTGGGACCCACTCCCAGGCTGGCTAATTTGTTTATTAATCTTTTGTGCAGGACTGTGTCAAATGCCTTGCTAAAGTCTAGGTAGGGGATGTCCATAGCCCCTCCCTGATCTACTACTTTGGTCACCCAGTCAAAGAAATTAATTGGATTTGTCTGACATGACTTTCCTGCTGTGAATTCATGCTGCCTTAGGTCCTGTGCCCCATTGGCCTCTAGGTACTCAACAATTCTTTCCTTCAGAAGTGATTCCATCATTTTCCCTACCACTGAGGTCAAACTGACAGGTCTGTAGTTTCCTGCCTCTGTCTTGCTCCCACTTTTGTGAAGGGGAAATCACATCTGCCCTCCTCCAGTCCTCAGGTACCACACCATCCTCCCATGATTTATTAAAAAGGGTAGTCAGTGGTGTTACTAGTTCTTCACTTAGTTCTTTTAGAATTCTGTGGTGAATCCCATCAGGTCCCATTGCTTTATCCACCTTCAGTTTTAAGAGTTCTTTCAGAACCCTTTCTTCTGTGAAAGGACTAATATCAACCCTCCTATCCAGAGTGCTTCTATTGACTGGATTAGGTATCCCCCGCTTTTCTACTGTGAATACTGAGCAGAAGTATTAGTTCAGTATCCTGCTTTTCACTGTCACTCTCTGTCCATCCATCTTCATTTTTATTCAGCCTCAGTATCCCTGCCTTAGTCTTTCTTTGCTCCCTAATGTACCTATAATAGATTTTATCCCCCTTCTTAACTGAGTTGGCTATCTTTTCCTTGGTTTGGGCCTTTGCTATTCTGACTGCCTTCCCCCCTTCCTTCTGCTTTAACTGGTACAATTCTCTATCCTGCTCCTTCTGTGTTTCCTTATACTTCCTGAATGCTATCTTTTTGTCCTTTACCTTTCCTGCCTCTTCTTTTGAGAACCATAGTGTTTTTTTCTTTTGTTTTGATTTGTCTATTTGCTTCACACAAAGGCTTGTTGCCTCTCTGATGGCGGTTTTGATGTTTCCCCATTGTTGCTCCACCCCACCTTCTTGCCTGTTTGCTAGTACCTTTCTGAGGCACTCTCCCATTTTGACAAAATCAGCCCTCCTGAAGTCCAGTACCTTCACTTTTCTATAGCTTAACTCTACAGCCAAGCTTATCATGAACCAAACTGTTTGGTGGTCGCTTGTTCCCAGATGGCTACCCACTTCAAGATTGGAGATCCTCTCTCCATCCCCATTTGAGAGTACCAGGTATAAGATTGCTCCCTCCTGAGTGGGTTCCAAAACTCACTGTCTGAGGCATGCCCCCTGTAAGGCATCAAGAACGGCCTTGCTCTTGGATGTGGCTGCAGCAAAGGTGCTCCAGTTAACATCTGGCATATTCAGGTCCCCCATCAGCAATATCTCCCCTTTCTCTGCCATTCCAAGGATGCCTTCCTTTTCAATTTCCTCCCCCTGAGACTGGGGTCTGTATATAACCCCTGTGTGGATTGTGGTGCCATTTCCAGTCTCCAGGGTGACCCACTGTGCCTCCTCTCCTCCCTGTTTACCTTTGAGTTCTGTTGTTTTGATCTCTTCCCTTACATAGAGAGCTACTCCACCTTCTCCTCTTCTTCCCTCCCTGTCCCTCCTGTAGATTGTGTACCCTGGTATGTTGACATCCAAGTCATGGTTCTCTGTGTACCATGTTTCTGTGACTGCCACAATATCCAGGCATCCATCTTCCATCAAGGCCACCATTTCAGGGAGCTTTTTACCTAGACTATGGGCATTGGTACTCATTACCCTCCATTTTTTTATGGCTTTATTTCTTTTTGCCCCATCCATGTCCTTACTGCCTAGGGGGAAACTGTATTTTAGGACTACAAAAGCAACAGCCTGTTTATCTGAGCAGCTACAGTACTTAAAAAAGACAACAGTGTTTTTAGCTGAGCAGGTTCTTGAAGGAGAAGGCATTAAACCACATTCCTCTGTGAAACTGGTGCAATAAAAAATAATGAGTGTCCATTGCAACCCAGCCTTACCCTGAGTGCTGTGAATTCTGAGCTCAAGTCCCAGGACCAGGATGAGCATGGAATAGTGCATGGTGCGTTCACATCACCAAGTCTGAACTTGAAATTTCCGTCCCTCTCGGAAAGAAAGCAGATGCCAGTTTCATGAAGAATGTTGTTTGGCTGTATTAGGACACTGTGGACATTAGATTAATGAGAAAAGGGGAGCAGTTTCAGACAGTATCATAATGCAGTTGAATTACTGATGCACAGGGTATACTTAAACTTGACTGAAATGCAGAAAAGGGTATGCATGACTGCAATAGGTGCTCACAAGCTATGCTTGTTGACACTTAAAAATACAGTACAGAATTGTTACTTAAAAACTTTGCTTAATGCAAACATTTTAAAATACATCAAGAATACCATTATTATAATGCATTGTTGATAATATAAAATAACTACTGTTGTATAACCTACATTGATAATTACAGGCATACATCAATTTAAAATTCTAGAGGATTATTAGCAGGATTTACATATTTATCAGTCACATGAGACTTCTTTATTTCTAGTTGCCTTTATAAAATACTGTAGGTGAGTGACTTTCACTAATTCAGGTATCACTTTATTTGAGATGGAATGAAAACTGGATATTTAGCAGGCTAGGACCTTTGCAATACACATAGTGAAGCCTCTAATCCACAAAATACCATAAAGGGAAAATGATAACCCAAAGACTCATAAAAAGTTAGTCACCCATTGGTTTGATTCAGGTATAAACACAAATACTTCTACAGTTCATGAAATATAAATCAAAAGAAGAGGGCCAGTCAAGATAGAGGGAGGGTGGCAGTTAATTCATAAAACACTTCATATGACTCTCTCTTTTGTTGTAATACATGTCAACAAATTCCATTATTTTTTCAACATTTTTGCATGAATCCATCTTAAACACGTTATGACATCCCATGCAACAACTTCTGAGAATGGGTTCTTAAGTCCTCATAATAAATCTTCTGATTCATAAGATATTCCATCAGATATGGAGATAAACATTAATTTCTTATGTCTTTGAACTTAGGGCAACATATAACCACATACATCAGTGTTTCTAAATCTCTATTACTGCAGTCACATTTCAAATCTATCACCTCCTCACTTGTATTTATTTTTTCATATCTTAATTTCAACAATTTAAAATGTAAAGTCTCAAGCTACATCGTAGGATGATTCTGTTGTCCATTTGCTCTGTCAGAAAAGATAGATAAGCTTCTATGTTGTACATGATTTTAATTTTAGAATACTATGAATAAGATTTTAATTTCCTTGTTCTTTCCAGAGCTGTTATAGCAGAATTGTCTTTTACTTTAATTACAGTCATATAAGTCTGAGACGTGTTATTTTTTAAGGAGTCAGCCAATAGATGTGTTAGATTTATTAGTAAGGTTCTCTCTTATCTCAGCAGCTAAGGGGATGGCCAATTACTGGAGGACCAAGATATTTTTTTCATCTAAACATCTTATACCTAATTGATTAATATCATTATTTGAACACTTTATTCTGTGGGCTGTTTTCTGCTTTTAATAATTGCTCAACTGTAGATCCTTTCAACTTAGCTGTGACTATTTCTGCTGGGGTGGGTTTAGAAACTTGAAGAATATCTCCATAAAGTTGTTTGAAAAGCTGTACTAATATAATTTTGCTCCGCTTGAAAGTTCTGCCATATACAGAGATACCCTGTTCATCTTCATCTTAGCTGCACGAATAGCTGAAGTAAGTGAATATCCTCCGTATCTAGCATTAAAACATAGAAGCCCATTTTTTATCAGTATTAATTTTGTTCTTAAATATTCCATGTGTTTTGTCCAAGAATTACTGTTAGAAAAAAGGTTGGCATACAGTAGCAATAAGTTTTTCTACTCTAAGATTGATATAACCGATTTTCCATTTCAATTATATTTTCTTTTTCCCATACATAAGAGTTTTGCTTTTTTGCTATATTAATTCATAATTTATTTTCCACACAATACTTTTCCAAGCAAGACAGTCTATGGTTGAGGCCAATAGGGGATACAGATAAGAGACTTAAATTGTCTGCATATATTAATGGTGGAACAGGCTGGCCCTTCTCACAAAGACACTATCCTTTATTATCAAGACATAGAAGGAGAGGTCACTGTAGAACAGCTTAAATAATAGTGGTGCTAACAGACAACCTTGTTTCACACCCAGGTTCAAGGAGAAAGTATTTGAGATATTTCATATCAGATTATACCTAGCAACCAATGAGTTACAGTATCTGTATATAAATTGATAATAATTTTGAGAGTAATGTGATCCATATTCATCAAGTATAGTCTTTCCCATAAGGGTGGCCTGGACATATCATCAAAGCTTCCCTTGAAGTAAAAAAAAGCCAGATAATGTGGAATATGTTTCTTCATATAATATTTTTCTGCTAAATGTTGCAATATAAAGCATTGATCCATGGTGGAATATGATTTTCTAAAACCAGCTTAGAATAAGTTAAGTATGCTTTCCTTTATTAACCTGATTTGGCCATTTCCAGTTGATTCTTGTGATTTTTTTTTTGCAGTCAATAAATAAGACAAATTGGTCTGTAGTGTTTTGGAAGAGCCTGGCTGCCCTTTTCAAAGATTGGGACTATAATGCTCCATTTTCACTCAATATGGGATGAATCATCCTCTATCAGTTTGTTAAATAGAGTCTTAAGAATATTGCTCCTCCAACCAATCTCAGTTTTATAGACATTTGGGGGCATTTTATCAGGGGATGGAGCCTTATTACCATGTATAACTTCTATGGCTTGTACTGTTTCTAATGGGGTAAATTGGACAGTGCAATGAACCAATTGCAAATTGTTTATCAAGATATTATAATTATATGTCTGGTTATAAAATATTTGTTGATACTAATTAATGTATGCTGATGGTTCAATCTGAGCTGAAATATTTTGTGGTATGCTGCAATTACCTGTTCTGTTAGCCTCAAGAAATAAAAAAAATGTTTAGGATCTTTCCCATGAATTGCTTGAAACATTTTCTTCCACTATTCATTACAAAAAAAACATTTTTCTGTGTATGCAGAAAAAATGTATACTGTTTCCTGAATTTGATCAAGCATATACTGTATTGGTTTCTTTAGAAGAATTTTGCTAGAAAAAATCTAATTACCATCAGAAAACATGCTTTGTAATTTTTACAATCCTTATTACATCACATTTTCTTGAAAATTTGGAACTACTGTATATTGAAGCAGAAGCTGTACGATATTAGAAATTCCCTAACTCCTCTATAAATATCTTTGCCCGGTTAACCTATCATGAAATGCTATACTATTTTAGTTACTTTGTTATGAGTAAATCTATTGAATAACCTGTTATTTAGTTCTTCTATAAAAAAAAAAAACTTTCCTACCATTCCTGCTTCCTGTATCAGGTAGTGTTATCATTTTCAAGAAGACTTTCTCATGAGAAATGTGAATGTAGATTCAGTTGACCAGAACATGATCACTCTTAGACCTTCCTAAAACAGACAAACCCACAAAATCATAAATTTACAGTAGAAAGATGCATAATAGTCAATAACACTGGCAACATTTGCTGAGAAGTAAGTACGTTGTGCTGGATAGTTTACCTCTACTGCACCATTCAGGGCACTCAGTCCTATTTTTTTTTCTAGAAAATGTAATAGTTTTCTGCCTCTTCTATTCAACAACTTATCTTTAGGCAGTCTCTTTTTTTTTTGCATAATATTCTCCCAAGAATCTGTGAACAGTCTCATGTTACCTATACATAAGTTAAAATCTCCCATAAGTAATATGCCTGCCTCAGTAACTGTGGTAATGGTATTGGTCAATTCAGTTTCCAATAAATTCCGTATGTGTTCTTTAGAATATTCTGACTTACTTGGTGGGATGTAGCAGCACACAACAAATATAATTCTTGATTCCAGCTTATCAGGATGTTCATGATATTAGAATGTATCTTAATCTGTTCTTTTACTATCCAGTCTTTATTTATTTTGAACCAGATGGCAAATTCTTCAGTAGATCTTCCTTGAATGTTATTTATCAGTGCTTTACCTGAGAGACATTTAAAACCTCCAACCCATATATATTTAGCTGCCCATGTTTCTTTGGCACTACACTGAATGATTTATAAAAGTTTCTAAATGTTCATCAGCTAAATTTCTAGAGACTCCTGCAATACTCTATGTTAAGAGTCTATTCTGATACTCCATCTCCTTCCACTGTACTGATGTAGTTTCTAATGTATTTAACAAAGTCACCTCTTCTGCTATTTGACAATTTACACAATTTAGAGATTCAAGTCTGTGAATAATGGTACGCTAGAACAAACTTGTGCCCAGTTTTAAGTAACTAATGGTAATTTGTGACTGGAAGCTTGCTTATGTTTCTCAAATGTTTTTATGTCAAATATTAATTCCTGTACAATTTTTTTAACTTACTTTCTCCTGTTTTTTTTTTTTTTGTAGATCTGACATTTCACAAATTAGGACTGCCAGTCTGTTCAATTGGTAAGCTTCTGCCACACCTACTCAACAGTATGTTATCTCTCACTGTTAATGTAATCTGTCCCTGATTATTGTTGCCTTTCTCCCTCCATACACATTGGATTAAGTAGAAAGGACCTCAGGTTAACATCTCATTTGAAGGACAGCATACCATGATAGTACAGCACAACCCCCTGTTCTGCAGTCAGGTGCCAATGTTTATGGTATGAGCAGAATCCCAGAGTGTGACTAGGAGCCATGCTGTCTTTGACAGTGTAAAAAATAATGTTGCATTGAGAATGCACCATGGCCATCACTCTGCACTACTCTCTTGACCTGCTGCTTGCTGCTCTTCACCTACAGCTAATTAGCATTATTTTTACAGATGATTTTGTAATTAAAATCTCATGTAATTAAAGATGACTGTCACTTGCAGTTTTTAACAGTTTCTTCAACTGAGGTTACTTTACCTGTTGAATGTACATGCTAGATCCACAATGTAGATGTAATAGGATGGTGTTGCCACATGTGTCTGATGGCATAAAGTACAAGACTGTACCAAGATACATGTTATTAAAGTAATATAACATATTATGAATATATTAAGATATATGATACAGTATGTGCTATTCCTATTTCACCTCCCTTTTCCTGTTTTTGTCTCTGTGTTAAGTCATTTTATTGTGCATCCAGTCCCACTAGCATTTCCTCCCTATCTAGTTAGTTTATTTAGTGCTATTTTGCTTAATTATGTACATTTCTGATTCACTGTTTATTGCTGAAAAAATTTATGGTGACTAACTATTGTTTCTGATTTACATTTAACTTATAGTAATATGAAATATAGACATTCACTGTGGCAATGCTGGTGAGTTGACAAATGTCACTCACCAATAGTCAAGCCTGACTAGTAGATGAATTCTGAAAAGAAATGTCTTTTTAAAATGTCTTTTTAGGCATGTAGCCACACACTTAAAACAATATTTTCAGTGCACAGTGTGCATGCAAACACAAACAGAACATACACGATAATGATATGTACTAAAACAACAAGAGCATGACCTACTGCTTTCTGATTTTCACCTACTGCAGCTTTGCTGGTGCTGCTAGACAAATTACATTTTATGGAACATTGTCAGTCTACCATGGTTGTATCTCTCAATGGGGGGGTTCAACCACCCAAGCTAATACATGAGACTAAAGAAGCACTGCAATGCTTTAAATGTAAAATACAGAAATGCTAACCATTCATACTAAAGTTCTGTTTAATGTGTCAAAAGTGCTTAACCACAGCTTGACCAATCAACTGACATTTTGCCCATAGGCTTCCTCAGAGCTGATTCAGCTCTGAGGAATCCTACAGGCAAAACATCAGCTGATTGGTTGAGCTGCGTCACATGTCACACTCAAGTCCATGCTGCTTAGACTGCTGTGGTTACACCGTTTGTAGTGTCAGCATGTATTTATTTATTTATTTATTTATAGCCAGTTCATTTATTTATGGATCTTGGATATAAGCTCTGCACTAATTGCAATACGATGGTTGAACACTTTTGATACATTAAACAGAATTTTGCTATGAATGGTAAGCATTTCTGTATTTTACATTTAAAGCATTGCAGTGCGTCTTTGATCTCGCGCATTAGCTTGGGTGGTTGAAACCTCCCCCCCATTGCGTCTTAGTTATTTGCTAATAGTACCACACTGGACACACTAAGATGTTGTGAGAGCCCCACATTTGTTGCTTTTTAGAAACAGTTGATGAAATTAATTTTAAATTATATTATCATTATATTGTCATGAAATAATATTGATCAATAATAAAGTCAGTGTTCAGTGTCACTCATTGCAATAATGCTAGTGAGCTGATAAGTCTCGCTCACTAATCAAGCCTGACTAGTAAATAAATTCTTAAGAAAACAAGCTTCTGTTTTAAATTTCTTCTTAAGCATGATACCACAAACTTACAACAATGTCCTTCTTGAGTGCATACTGTGCACGTGTGTGCGTGCGCACACACACACACGTACACACACACACAGTTACCTGCTTAGAAACAGTGGGAGTCACTCAAATAGTGCTACCCTACTTGCTAACAAACACAACAGTATACTAAAAATTGCTCAAATGGCTGTTGAGGGAACAGAGCCTGGGTTCCTCACAGAAAGATGCCTGATATTAAATTTAAATTATATTATTTTGAAATATATTAGTCAATCAATATAACAATGCCAGAAACAATGAGCAGTGACAAGTCTTTCACATTAACAGTCAGACCTTACTAGTAATAATTTCTGATGAAAATACATTTTGTTTTAAATTTCTTCTTTGGCATGAAGCTACAAACTTACAACGATGTCTTTCTTGAGTGTACACTATGCACAAACACAGAGAACTACATGGCTGTTAACTTCCCAGAAGTGGTGAGAGTCAGCCAACTATTCACACCCCACCAGCTTAAGAAAAACTGTGGTGCACACACAGTTGCAGACAGCTGTGGATTGACCCAAGCATTGGTTCTTCACTGTAAGATGTCTGATATTACATTTAAATGATATTATTATGAAATATAGTAGTCAGTCACTCACTGCAACAATGGCACTAAGCTGACAAATCTCTCTGTCTCAGTAATAATCAAGTTTGACAAAAAATGTTGTTTTCTTTAATTTTTTCTGTGGAATGAAGCCAAGTACAAAGCAAACAACTAACAGGTCCCTAACAGTTGAGCTGAGTACACTGCAGAGTGTGCACAATACCACACCACTGCACACAAACACAAGACAAAACAGAATCTGCCTAGATGCAGTGGTGGTGGGAGTCAGCCAATTCTGGACTCTACACAAAAAAAAAATCAGTGCAGTTTTGCACTTCACTGCATTTCAGTTAGACTACAGAAAGTAAATGCTGCTAGTGCTTAGGTTGCCTTATTATTTGTTTCAGACATGTCCAACTATGTTAAAAATTAAACCTTTAGGCCCAGATATTCAAACTGCACCCGGCTGTGGCGCAAGCTTGGGCGCAGCTCAACTTAGCTGCGCAGGGGTGTGGACTAAACGATATTCAAAGGAGCTGCGCCATGGCTCAGCAGATTTGAATATTGCACCATGGCCACCCCCAGTGTGCATGGCGCAGTGGCACTGCACCAGCGCAAGTGGCCAGAGTGGAGCATGGGGATGCACTAGCGCAAGTACCATTGTGCCATGCACAGCAACTGCGATGTTCAAAACTGAACATGCAAATGGGGCCAAAATGTATGCAAGGCACACATGGAGCCATTTTCATGTCATTATGGCCCCATTTGCATGCAGGTGCGTCGATCCCCGATGACTTGCACCTGGCGCCCTGCCAGGCAGCAGCTGTCGGAGACCAACACCCCCTGCAGCCCAATTGTGGGCATTTGTAGTAAAAATAGTTCAAGTCCAATATCCCTGGTGGTCCAGTGGACCGCTTTCTGCCTGATCGCGGGCATCTGTATTAATAAAAAGGTCCAATATCCCTGGTGGTCCAGTGGACTGCTAGCTGCCCGATCGCGGGCATCTGTGTATAAGAAAGGTAGAAGTTCCAATAGCCCTGGTGGTCCAGTAGACCACTAGCTGCCCAATTGCAGGCATCTGTGTATAAGAAAGGTAGAAGTTACAATATCCCTGGTGGTCCAGTGGACGCTAGCTGCCCGATCACGGCATTGTTAAAAAACAAACATGTCCAATATCCCTGGTGGTCAGGGTACCCCCACCCACCCACTGGAATCCCACTGCCCGCTCCCACCCAGTCAGCCCACCTGCACACCGCCAACTGACACGTCTGTAGTAGCTGTACGCCCATTGGTTCACAGCGTGAGCTAATGGATATAGTTAGTATTATCATACATATTCCAGATATGTGAATGAATCATTCACATATCTGGAATGTGTAGTATGGTACAGATGGATGCTTTGGCTCACGCCAGAACCAATGGGCGACAGCCCTACTGACGCTGTCAGTCGGCGGGTGGCGGGGCGGCAGGTGGGTGGGGTGCTGTTGCCCGCCAGCTGACCGGGGGGAGTGGGGTGGTGGGATTCAGTGGGTGGGGGGGTACCCTAGACCACCAGGGATATTGGACATGTTTGTTTTTTTAACAATGCCCGCGATCGGGCAGCTAGTGGTCCACTGGACACCAGGGATATAGGACGTATTTCTATTTTTACACAGATGCTTGCAATCGGGTTTGGGGGGGTGCAGCCAGGTGCGGCGGGAACTCGGGTGGCCACCCACATGTGGCAGCTGCCGTGTTGCACCCTGCAATGTGACAGCTCACCTGTGGGTGGCCATCAGTTGTTCTTTTGGGGCTTAACTTTGTGCTGGCTCAGGTAGGGGTCGCGCATGCATGGCTCTGCACATCCCGGGCTGAATATCGGGCTGTGCAGGTTTTGCATGGGCATGCCCCCCCACCTGTGCCTGCATATATTACTGATGTGCTCCGGCACATCAGGATTTGTGCCGCGCACTTTTCCCTTTTGAATATCACGCCAGGGTGCATCAGTGGGTTGCGCATGGTGTAACACTGTTGCGCTATGCACAACCCTTTTGAATATCTGGGTCTTACTGTCTATTTACTAAATAATCCCCTACAAAATCTCGCTTGCTCACTTAAGCTGGTTAAACACTTCAGCTTGGTTTTTATGTTTGTCGTGTGCACAAGCACAGCGTGAACATATTGTTATGATACTGGGATTTGAGAGTAATGTCACTGTTGCGCATTGCAGGGCAATCTGCAAGGGGCTCATCAATGTCACACCAATCATCAGGCAGGCTGATCATGACACTGTTCTGGCATCAGGGTCAGAAACTTCATGTCGTTCAAAGGAGAGAGCTGACCCAATCATAGGACGGTTCTTTCCTTTGATCTGGATAATGCCACCAAGTAAGCAGAGGTGATTACATGTCAAGATCAGCCTGCTGTTGTCCTCCCCCAACCTAACCAAAATTAAGAAAATCATCCCTCAATCCCTCCCACCCCTGTAAAGTAAGAACATGAATTTAGAACTAAAGGGAAATAAATTAGAATTCTAATATTTTCCTTTGTTGTTAGTATTAAAGGTAGCAATAAAAAAAGGAAAACAAAAAAGAACAAAACTGATACCCAGAGGCTGAGTAGTTTTGGACAGGCTAATGCAGTAGAATGGTTTCACCTACTGCTCACTTTTCTCTAACTTACTTTTCCGTTTTACTTTAAATTGTGGTTTTAAATGATGACACTTGAGAATTTAAGCACAGCCTGTCAGCACCTGCCTAGATTGTCTCGTTCAGCTAGGATTTACTGAAGAGGTTGAGAAGGGAAGGGTCCAGTCTGATTGCAGTGTATAATTAGCTGCCGAGACTGCCTGAAGCAGGATGTATGGGGAAAGGAGCAGTCCAGTCTGGTGGAATACAGAGTGTCAATGCATATGTAGTTACCTACCTCTAGCAGAGATATACTATGGAGTTGGTGACATTACTGCATGTCAAACGATCCTCTCCTGGCTAGCAGCTGCTGGGAATATCCCACATTGGGTACCTAAATTAGCAACATTATCAGCATGTTTCCTTACTGCTTCTGCTGCACCCTGATTCCATGAGTGAGAAGTGACTGCAGTTGTACACTAATACTAATACAGTAACAGAAACAAATGTTTCTTTCAACAGCTATATATAGTGATAATATTCTTTTGAAGCAATACTATACAGTAATAAAAACTATATATCTTTCAGAAGCAGTTGTATAATGCATTGCCTAGCCCCCCCGATACCATTGTGCCCAATCCCTAGTGTAGGTTGATATTTCCCCACCCTGCATGTTTTCATTGTGCAACACTGAGGAGCTCATTCCCGGTGCTGACAAGCATAACACTGACACTGGGTTGCCCAATGCCCAGTATCAGTACCTGAAATAAAGAAAACCATCACTTGAAGTCTTTTTTTTAAATAAACCCTGTAAAAAAGAAATCCATCCATTGATGTTTGTTGCTACCACTGTTACTGTCCTCCCTCCACCTGATCAACCCACTCAGCACCCACCACCCCACACCCTCTACAACCCCTTACTTACCTACTGGGGGGTCCAACACAGTAATCCTCTCTGCACCAAGGACATGTCTTCACTCTTCAATGGCAGACTGTGTACTGAGAAAATCAGGTATGCATTTCAATGTATTTCAATGGGTTTTAAAGTTGTCATCATAACTTGGTAATTTCTTAAAATAGTTTCCCTTCAATTGGTCATTTTTTAATATTTGTTCCACAGATTTTCAACATAGCTTTTATGGGCACCCCACCTCATGAACAATGGCATTAAAATTATGCAAATCTGTCACAAAAAGTTAGTTTGCAGTTGCTGCACAAAATTACCATTTGGGCAAGATTTGAAAATGTTCCCCACCCTTATTCATTAGATGGGGTCATGCTATGGATGTGTTTAAAATTTTAGGGCAACAATATTAAAAACCATCAAAGTTATGAGACTATGCTGAAACGTTTGAATTCACCTTTGTAACGCTGGCAGTTTTTAATATTTTGACCCACAATTTTCAACATAGCCATTTTCTCACACCACCTCGTGACTGTGACAGCTGTCAGTATTTAAATCCTGGTTAAAATGTGTTTTTGCACTCTTGGTGCAAAATCACTTTCAGGCAGAATTTTAACATTTTCTCTTCCCTTGTTCATGAGGTGGGGACATAAGAAGGCTATGTGGGTTCATAAGAAGGCTATGCTGAAAATTTGAGGTAAAAATATAAAAACTAAAACAACAAAGTTATGAGCCTTCATTGTAATGTTTCAATGCATGCGTTCATCTTTGGTTATTTTAAATATTTTGACCCCAACTTTTCAATATAGCCATTTTTTCCCACCACCTCATGAATGTGACAGCTGTCAGTTTTCAAATCATGGCCAACATGTGCTTTTGTACTTCTGGTGTGAAATCACCTTTTGGGCAGGACCTGAACATTTTCTCCATTTTCTCTGCCCTTGTTCATGAGGAGTCATAAGAAAGCTATGTAAAAAATTTGGGGTAAGAATGTTTTAAAAAACTAACAAAGTTATGAGTGTGCATTGAAATTTTCAATACACCCTCATAAATTAGGTAATTATCAATATTTTGACCCCGGATTTTCAATATACATTAGTAATTTTTTTCACACCACTTCATGAATGTGGCAGCAGTACTTTCTCAAATCCTAGCCAAAATGTGTTTTCACACTTGCAGTACAAAGTAATATTTCAGTCACTGTTTTATAAATGACATCTGTCATGTTCAGGATGATCTGTCATGTTCAGGAGTAGTTATGAAAAGGCTATGTTGAAAATGTTGGGGTAAAAATGCACAAAAACAACCAAGCTATGAGGAAACATTGAATTGTTCCAATGTTTACTCCTAACTTTAATTTTTTTGCAGATTTTGGCCCCTACTGTTCATCATTTCCCTTGGGTTACCCTACCTGCTGAACATGGCAGCTGTCATTTTTCAAATCCCCTCCGAAACTTGTTTCCACAGTTGTACAGAGAAATCACCTTTCAGATGAGATTTAAAAAATTCCACCTATCTTCATCATAACATTAGGTCAGAAAAAAGACTGTTGGAAATTTTGGGTTAAAATGTGTGAGCCCACTGAAAATTAAATATTGCCTCTCAGGTGCCCTATCCTTGGTAATTACAATCCAACAATGTATAAAAGCAGGACACCACTGAAAATGAGATACAACCCATCATCTGGTCTATCCTGTGTAAATACATACTAAAAATGAATCCAAGCAGCACTTAGTACAACAGCTCTATAAGCCATGAGCATTCAGCATTGACAAATGCTTGTTACTTTTTAGCTCATTGTCTACTGGGCTGAGACTCTCTTGAATTCCTCTTTAAGCAAATAGCCCTTCTTTAGTTTAACTTTCCTCTCACCAGCAGTTCTAATACAAAGACACATTTTCACAGTACAAGTGTAAAGAAATAGATCCTTTAAGCTTCAGATGTAAAAAGGGAACTGAAGTTGTCAAGATTGATGTTTTTTGACTAATTTTAACAAGTGGATGGAAGTAGATTGCTCTTTCACAGCAGCTCAAGCATCCTTTTCTCTTCCCTGTAGCTTCTGCAAGTGCTGGGTCACATCAGCTGCCTACAGCAAATTTCGCAACTAGCTTCTGATTGGACAGGAAGTCTTGGGAGATCTTGAACTCCACTGAATAGCAAATGCTGAATAACTCTGAATAGCATTGATTATTCAGTTTTTCTTCACAAGTAACAAATGGCCTATTATTCATAGTATTTGTGAAATACTATTTGTTACTTACACACCCCTATAAAACATTATTTTTATTTCCTCTGAATAGGTAGCATAGCCAGCCAATGACTGAGGTGGCAGAAATACCTAAAATGGATAAATACTGCTTTAAAATTTAAAAATACATGCATTTTTAGAGCCTCTTTCCTTCAATAAACAGGCAAGTCAATAGTTCTTCAAACTAATAAGTCTTGGCATTGTTTTCCATAGCAGTTCATCAGCAGGGTCTCAGTCTGGTTCCCTTGCAAAAGAATGGAACAGAGCAGCCTCTCTCTTTTTCTGAAAATCTCCTTTTGTGTTTTAAGGTATGTTTTTTATCCCCTTGGCTCAGCAAAGGTGCTCTTAATAAATAAGTAAGGCACTGACTGCCTTTGCCCAGCATAGTGCAGGCTCTTCCAGACAATACACAAGATCTGCTCTTAAGAAGCTAGTCCCTCTAAACCCTGGATTTACTTTTCAGGACTGCCCAAATGCAATTACCCATGTGTCACTGGTACTGTCACTACCCTTTGGGATCTATTTGAGTAATAATGAGCATAGGGATCAGTCACATACAGTACTCCCTCATTCAGCATTTAGTTGCCAATCCATATAGCTATGTTCATTACCCTGGACCATTTCTGGGAAGAAATCTCAACAATTGCATGAGACTGACCTGCTCTTGGAGGACCAAAAGGCATATAGTGTATGGGCTTGGTACCACCATGTGACCCAAGCATTGGTTTCCTTCAAGTTATTGTGTCATCATAGCTGGGCATAGTTTGAAACTGATAACCTGGCTAAAGGGGGCACCAACCAAATAGTACTGCAATGTCACTATTACCCACAATATCACCGGATACTCCATATTTGGAATGCCATAGTCGTGTTCCGTGGGGAAAAATGAATGACCTAAATACAAGATGAGATGTTTGACATCAGCATACTCTTGTGAGAGGACTCTCACTAATCCAACTTCTGAGGCAGCTACAAGGAGGGTAAAGAGTTTAATAATGTCTGGGTCTGGTGGTGCTGTTTTCTTGCCTAATTTAGTTTTAATAGTGTGGTTTACAGCCTGACATTGTGCAGACCACTGGACTTCATTAGAGTTTGATCTTTTCAATTAAGTCTGTGAGGTAGCAAGCTAGGATCACAATGTTGGGGATAAACCTCTTGTAATACCCTACCAGACCTAACTAGGACCATATGTGTTTCTTTGTGGTTGAGATGGAACACTTGTACAGTTTTATAGTTTATGATGGTACTTTATAATGGACGTTTCTGTTGCCAGTCAAGTAGCCCAGGCTTCTCTTCTCTTCTCTTCTCTTCTCTTCTCTTCTCTTCTCTTCTCTTCTCTTCTCTTCTCTTCTCTTCTCTTCTCTCATCATCATGGGGCTCACATTCTCTTTGGTATCAATCCTGCTTCAAGAAACAAATGCAGTTTTGTTGCCATATCTCATAACTGGGTCTCTCAATTGACGCTTAATGTCACCATGTCATCATAAGTCATAGTATATAGCCTACTGGAATGGACAGTGTGATCCACCATACAATGAAATGTTGCTGGGCCCCCCTGAACTCTGAAAGGGGAGCATGCTGATTGATACTGACAGAAGGGGTGGCAGCTGTCTTTTTCTCACAGGATTCATGAGTTAACTGCATTTAACCATATTCCTCAGTTATGTCTGAATACTAATATATTGGTCATTTCCCAATTTATCCAGCAGTTTGTCTACTCATAACTTTAGCAAAATATTGAACTTGGACACCACATTTATTTTAATTATCTTACCAGAAATGTCACATTGAAAAGCAACTCCATTTACAAGAGTGCCCCTGGCAAGACTTCATTTTGCACAGCAACCCTCAAAATTGCCAACTCTGTTCAGTTTTTGCCACATATTTACAACACAATGGGACACATTAGGTGATCTAACAACCTGTTCCTGTCACATTTCCTTTACACGATCAATAATTCATTAATTGGGATTCCTGCTGAAAGCAGCATTGCATGTTACAATGATAATTTTGACCTATACTTTTCTATTCCATTTTAGATTGCCCCTTACTTTCAGTCTTGCACAATGCCTTTCTTTTCCCATTTTGACACCACTTTTGCACTTTTATTTATATTTGAAATAATGAAAGGCACACTCATTTTTATATACTGTAGCTGAGGACAGGTTTTCATGAGCATTCTTAGCGCTTTTGTATACCTATTGACCCCATTAGATTAGCAATCACTGTCTGTTGCATGCTTGTTCATTTTAATAATAATAATAGTAATAATATAATAATAATCTTTATTTGTATGGCACCTTTCAAAAACCAAGACACCGTAACATAATTAAAATCACAATATCAACAGACAAACATCTCAACAGCAAGCAATAAAATCACACTTATAACATATTTAGTTAATCACCAAAAGCTTGGTTCCACAAATAAGTTTTTAATGCTTGCTTAAACCCCTCCACAGTCGTGCACTCATGTAACCAATGAGGCAGAGAATTCCAAAGGGCAGGGGCAGCATACATGAATGCCCTCGCTCCAGAGGATTTCAAGTGCACCCTTGGAATCTCTAACAACCCCTTGTCAGCTGAGTGGAGCAATCGCCCAGGGCAATGAGGAACCAGGAGCTCTTTCAGATAGTCTGAGGCCAATCCATGTAGGGCATTAAAAGTCAGAAGACCAACTTTTAAGGTGATCTGCCACTGGACTGGCAGCCAGAGCATACCACGCAGCACTGGCGTAATATGACAGGATTGAGATGATCCTTCAGAAGCCAGGCCACCACATTCTGCAGCAGCTGGAAGTGACAGATTTCCACCCCAGTAGCCCTAGGTACAGGAGTTGCAGTAGTCCAAATGCGAGGTCACAAAGGCATGGATCAGAGTAGGAAGGTCACTGTATGGAAGAAGATGCTTAATCCTGGAGATATTCCTCAGATGGTAGAACAAGGGTTTGATGACAGCTGACAGCTGCGAATGCAGGGCCAGCCCTTCATCAAAAATTACCCCCAGGTTCCGCACCCATTCAGAAGACAGGAGTGGGATGCCCCTGAGAAAAAGTCCAGAGGGTGAAGCCCACCCAGTCCCCCATCCAGTGACCTGGATCCATAACAAATACTTCAGTCTTATCAGAGTTCAACTTCAGCCAACTGGCATCTATCCACTCCTGGATTTCAGTGAGGCAGCTAATAAAGACCGAGACAGCTCCATCCTGGTTAGGTGCAAAAGAAAGGTAGAGCTGGGTATCATCAGCATAGCAGTGAAACCTCAGCCCATGCCTTCTTACAATGTCTCTGAGCGGCAGCAGATGCACTGCGAACAACATGGGGGACAGCACTGAACCCTGATGAACCCAACATGATAAAGAAACTGGGTCAGTGGAATAAACCCCAGACAACACCCTCTGAGATCTTCCAGTGAAGAACGATATAAACCACCTGAGAACTGTACCTGACAGTTCACAGATGAACCTCAGATGATCAAGCAGGACCCCATGGTCCACAGTGTCAAACACTGATGACAGATCTATGAGGACCAGAATGGAACAGCTCCTCCTATCTCTAGACATCAGGAGATTATTGAGCACCTGAACCAAAGCTGTCACAGTACTATGCCTCTTTTGAAAACCAGACTGGAGGGGTTCATAGATGTCATGGATGGTCAAATGGTCCTCCAGCATAGTGGCCACTACTTTCTCAATCACCTTCCCTAAAAAGGGAAGGTTAGAGATAGGTCTGTAGTTTGCAAGGTAGTCTGAGTCCAAAGATGCTTTCTTCAAGAGTGGTGTCACCACCTCCTCTCTCAGTGAGCTTGGAAACTCACCTGTCTCCAAGGAGCACCAGACTATCTGAACTAGGACCAGACTGATAGAATCGATACAACCCAGAATCAGGGAAGTAGGTCCCGGGTCCTAACTACAGCATGTAGGGCGCACACTCTGGATGGTCTGCATGACATCCATGACAGCTGGTCAGACAAAGATACTCCAAAATGGCTGAGGGTAGGCAAACCTGCACTGATCCATGGCAGCACCCATAGAGTGTGGTGGATGGAGCACCGACCTGATGTCGGCCACCCTATTTGGAAAAAATCGAGCAAGTTCATCGCACTCTTCTTGCAAAAAGACTTTCCGAGCTTGTAGGAAGGCTGGGTTGTGCAGTCTGTCCACAGTTCAGAACAGCTGAGCTGGTCAATTTTGAGCAGATGCAATCTCCTCAGACAGGAACTTTGCCTTCTTACAGGTGACTGCAGATTGCTAAAGCTAAACCCTATGGTGTAGTGATCAGATCATCCAAATAGTTCCACCCCCAAATTGGAGGCTTCAATCCCCAGAAGGAAGACTAAGTCAAGGGAGTGACCTTGACTATGAGTAACAGTGGTAACTACCTGTGTAAGACCCAGAGATGTCATCAACTGGAGGAAGTGCTGACCAAATTGCGAGAGTTCGTAGTCGACCTACACGTTGAAGTTGCCCAGGACCATCAGCCTGGGTGCCTCAAACACCATATCAGTGATGAAGTTTGCGACTTCCTGAAGGAATCATTTCTCATCTCCTGGTGGACAGTAGATGAGAGTGACCCTACAGCCTACACCTGCTACTATGTTACACTCAAATGACTCCATCTCCCTAACTGGTACATTCATGAAGTTAAGTTCGGTCTTGAAACAGACCACTACCCCCTTTGTGATCCAATCTCATGCAGTGTGTCACCAAGTACCCAGCCAGAACTGCCGCCTCCAAAATGGGGCCAGAATTCTCATCCAGCCAGGTCTTGGTGATGCAAGCCAGGTCCACTGAATTGACAAGATCCGCAATAATTACCATCTTGTTTTTAATGGACCTGGCATTACATAACACTGCCTGAGTTGGATGAACTTCTTGGGCTGCCCGAATCATCTTCCTACAAACCAGACATGGAGGACCACATTCTGGGTTCCATTTCACCGCAGGACATCACAAAAAAGTAAATGCCAAGCAATAAAATAGAGATTACTGATGAAGACCTGCACTGCATCATATTAAGAGGATCGCATCTTTTATTGTTTCAAATGTAAAGCAAAAGATGCAAGAGCAAACTCAGAATGGGGGGGTAGTGCATTATACACAAGAAATAACTTACAATGAGGTGTGGCTTATATTCTGATAAAAGCATGCCCAGGTGCTTTATGAGGCATGAGGCACTTGCTCCAAGTGCCTTATGCACTTGTGCGTGCTCTTATCAGGAAATAACCCACACCTCGGAGTGTGTTATTGTGCTCACAAAATGGGCCCACAAGTAATTATTTGTAGTTTAAAAAAATATATAAAAAGTCAAACATATAAAAAAGGTTTCAATAACTCAAATAGTAAAAAAAATAGTCCACCTATTAAGTTATTTTCAAACATGTTTCATTGTCAGTACAGGGTCCTTATGTGTTCTTGAGATTATCTGTGTATCTCTGCTATGTTTAGTACTTTAGCTCTCCCCTTCCACATTGTGCTTTTTGTGTTTTTTTTTTAATGTTTAAATAGGCCAGAGAGGTAATTTCCTGGATACCGAGTGTGCAGGTTCAGTGATAGCTGCAGTGTCTGCCTATGTTGCTGCCTCTCAGTGCCCCCAACCCTTAATCACAAAGTGGCAGAAATAAAGAGTGTGTGTTTTGTTCATTTTTTATGGAGGTTTTTGTTTAACACAGGTAGTGAAGTCAGCAACAAAATCAAGGGCGGGTATTTCACTTACTGGCCGCCATACACAGTCATTACTTCCTTTAACGTTCTGAAATCAGAGCAGTTTTGCCCCATGGCATGGAGAAGAAGATTATTTTTTCAGTAAAAGACGATGGAGGAGGACTGCCAGGAAGGACTGCACACACACAGATGGAGTGGTACTACTGGACACAGGTTAAGAAACTAACAGCAGTTTCTACCATGGTGGTAGAAATAGTGGGGTAGGGACATAAGGAGTTCAGGTGGGAGAAGCGGGCAGTGGCCACTGTTTAGTACAAAAAACATTTATATTATGTTACTTTAATACTTTACTGTCAAACAGGAAGGGGGGCACTCTGGATATGGTCACTTCTGAGTCAGTGGCAGTGCTTTTACTTTCGCCATATACTAGCTCTGCAGCTGCAGCAGGGGAGATGATCTGTGTGCCTGTTGCTGAGAGTATTTCCTGTGATCTCACACATGATTAAAGCTCCGCACTATTTTCACCTCAACCACTTCTGCTGGCAGTCTGTTCCAGGTGTCTACCATCCTTTCAGTGAAGAAATATTTCCTCATATCACTCTTAAATCCACCCCTCCAATTTCATCACATGCCCTTGGTTCTGGTGCTCTTTTTTCATTTGAAAGAGACTGCCCTCCTGTTTCTTTGTTATCCCTGGAGGTTTCCTGTTTGTCTCTGTTATGTCATCTCTGTGCTCTCCTCTTTTCCAAGGTATACATATAGAGCTCCTTCAATCTCTCCTCATTGTGCTTCTCATACAACCCTAACACCATTTTAGTTGCCGTTTTCAGGACTGCTTGCACCCTGTCTATGTCCTTTCTGAGGTGTGGTCTCCAAAACTGGACACAGAAAAATAAGATTGAAACTTGGGTGGTGGTAACTTTCCATCCAGGATTAGCTATCTCATCTAAAGTTACTATCAGGACAACACCTTAAGCATGCTTTACCAATGACATAATTGTGTCACAAAAGCTTCAGCAACAATGGCTTATAGCATACATTATGTCAAGTTGATGGACTACTGCATTCAACATCAGAGACACCACATGATCCTGAATGCAACCCCTGGACCATCTCCTCTAGAGTAAGCATAGCTCTTGGGTGGTCCTTAAGGAACTATACTGCAGCTATTAATGATTGCAACAAATGATGCATTATGTAGAATATACTATGGCTCTCATTTACAGGATGCTATGTGGTTATACTACAATTCTCATTTACTGGAAACCATGATTGCTTTGCAACAGTGGCTCTGAGGTTATACATTTTTTAACTAGGTCAGTGAGTGGCATGTTGCATTTACTTTGTGTATCTTGTGTAGTGTAACACATTTGCAATTGTTAATTGAACAGCACACACTTAATAAAAGGCAAGACTCTGCATTGCAGGGTTCTCCCACCCTCACACATCATTGCAGATGTTACAACTGGAACAGTATTGGAAAAGTAAGTTCAAAGAGTGAGCAGTGGTATCTTTGCTACCAAGGTTAGTTACCTCCAGTGAAATTACTATCAGGATTATACCCTAAGCGTATTTTATCACTGTCATATTTTGTCACACTAGCCTCTGAAATGGCTTATTCTACTCTATATGTCATGCAGGTAGCCTGACACATTCAGGTTCTGGAAAGACAATGGAGGCTGAATGAAACTCCTAGGCTCTGTATTGTAAAATTGCTCTGTCAGTGACTACAGTCTGTTGCAGTTCAGTAATGACAGTAATAGATGACATGATATGTGGGACAAAACTATGTTTCACATTTAAAGGAAATTATGACTGTTGCATTGTTTCAATATGTGTGAGATTATATAAATGTTTAAACAGGCTAGTAACAGAGAGGATCTTTTAATAATAATAATAAAAAAAGTTATGTTTCTATGGTGCCTTTCAAAAATCAAGGTGCAGTACACATGATTAAAACATTTCAAAGTTCACAGCAGCATAAATATTATAAAGCAGAAAATACAACAAAAATTAAATCCATCATTTACCAAATGCTTGATGCCAGAGGTATGTTTTTAAAGCTTGTTTGAATCTCTCTACGGTCATGCAGTCCTGTAACTGACGGGGTAGAGAATTCCAAAGGGATTGGGCCGCATGCATAAATGCCTCAGGCCCCAGAAGATTTTAAACACGTCCTTGGAATATCTAGCAACCCCTCGTCAGCTGAGCAGAGTAATCACCCAGGGCAATAAGGTATCAGGAGCTCTTTCAGGTAGTCCAGGCCCTGTCTATGTAGGGCTTTATAGGTTGAAAAAACAATTTTAAAGGTAATCTGCCACTGTACCAGCAGCTGGTGCAGACCGCGCAGCACCGGGGAAATATGACAGGACCGAGAGGTTCCCATCAAAAGCCAGGCCACAGTATTCTGCACTAGCTGCAAGTGGCAGATTTCCACCACAGGTAGCCCCAGGTACAGGGAGTTGCAATAATCCTGGCGTGAAGACACAACAGCGTGGACCAATGTGGGAAGACTGCTGGACAGGACAAGGTGTTTAACCCTGGAGATATTCCTCAGGTGGTAAAAAGAGATCTTGATGATGGCTGACACCTGTGAGTGCAGCATCAGCCTCTCATCAAAAATTACCTCCAGGTTTCACACCTATTGAGAGGTTGGGACTGATAGGCCCCCAAGGAAAGACCCGAGGGCAAATCTACCTCCTGACCCACTATCCAGCACCCCGGGCCCACAACCAGTACCTCAGTCTTTACCAAGTTCAACTTCAACCAATTCGAATCCATCCAGTCCTCTTATTAAAAACTGAGAGAGCTCAGTCCTGGTCGGGTGCGAAAGAAAGGTATAGCTGGGTATCATCAGCATAGCAGTGAAACCTCAGCCCATACCTTCTTACAATTTCTCTGAGGGGCAGTATGTACACTGCAAACAACATGGGAGACAACACGGACCCCTGAGAAACCCCACATGACAGAGGGACTGGGTCCAAGTAATTAACACAGGACACCACCCTCTGAGATCTTCCAGTGAGGAAAGATGTAATCCACCTGAGGATTGTACCTGACAGGCCACAGATGAACCTCAGGTGACCGAGCAGAACTCCATGGTCCACAGTGTCAAACATTGATGAGAGATCAAGAAGAACCAAGACAGAGCTGTTCTTCCAATCTCTAGCCATCAGAAGATCATTGAGCACCTGAACCAGCGCTATCTCAGTACTTTGCCTCTTTCAAAAACCGGACTGGAGAGGTTCACAGATATCATGGAAGTTCAGGTAGTTTTCCAGTTGTACGGCCACAACCTTCTTAAGCACCTTCCCTAAAAAGGGGAGGTTAGAGATAGTCTGTAGTTCGCATGGCAGTCTGGGTCCAAAGAAGCTTTCTTCTGGAGGTGTGTTACCACTGCCTTCTTCAGGGAGCTAGGAAACTCACCTGTTCCAAGGAGCACCAAACTATTCGTGCTAGGACTGGACCGATATAATCAATACAACCCCAAACCAGGGAAGTTGGTCCTGAATCCAAACTACAGCACACAGGCCGTACACCCTGGGCAATCCACATGACCTCCATGAACTCTGGGTGGTCAAAGGTACTCAAGGAATGCTGAGGGCTAGTGGCCAAGAACTGGTCCAAAGCAACGCCCATAGAGTGTGCTGGTTAGAGTGACGCCCTAATGTCAGCCACCTTAGTTGCAAAGAATCGAGCAAGTTCATTGCACTCTATTTGAGAAAAATCTTTCTGAACCTGTAGACAGGCTGGGTTGCACAATCTGTCTACAGTTCAGAAAAGCTGAGCAGGTCGATTCTGAGTGGCCGCAATCTCCCCAGACAGGAACTTTGCCTTATTATGGGTGATTGCAGATTTATAGACTTGATAATGGTCCATCAGTCTTAGGTGGTCGACATCAAGGGCAAATCTCTGCCAACAATGCTCTAACCTTCAACCTAATCACCATATCTCCCATCAAACCATGGAGACTGAGGGTGAAGGGAGAGAGGATGAACTCAGATATGAGCAACGACATCCAGGGCCATTGAAATGGCCATGTTATAGGCCACCAGGAGGGCCTCTGGGTCACTGTTTGCCACTGGAATATTCAATAGATAGATTACTGCCATTAGGCCTTCAGAGCTAACATCTCATAAAGGGTGATAACTGACCATCTCCACAGGGGTAGGCCTATGAAGAGGGGGTGCTAAAATAGAACCCCATGGTATAGTGATTAGACCATCTGACTGATTCCACCCCCAAATTTGAGTCTTCAATCCCCAGAAGGAAGAATAAGTCAAGAGATTGACCATATTTATGGTTAACAGTGGTAACTATCTATGTAAGGCCCAGGGATGTCATCAATTGGTGGAAGTGTTGTCCAAATTGCTAGAATTCATCATCAACCCAGGCATTAAAGTCACCAGGACCATCAACCTGGGTGACTCAAATGCCTTGGCGATGACGATTTCCGCTACTTCCTGAAGGAACCACTTCCCATTCCCAGGTGGACGGTAGATGAGGGCGATCCTACAACCTACACCTGCTACCACAGTACACTCAAATGACTCAGTCTCCTCAACTGGTACACTCGTAAGGCCCAATTCAGTCTTGAAACAGTCTGCAACCCCACTCACTCATGACCCAATCTCAAGCGGTGGATCACTGAGTACCCGGCCGGAGTTTCGGCTTCTAATATAGGGCAAGAGTTCCCACCTAGTCAGGTCTCAGTGATGCAAGCCAGATCCACTGAACTTACAAGATCTGCAATAATTGCAGTCTTGTTTAATGTATCTGGCATTGCATAACACCGCTCTAGTTGGGTGAACTTTCAGGGCTGCTCGGACCACCTGCCCACCAAAATTGGTGGTGCCCTTGGGTATGGAGACCAGGCATGAAGGACCACAATCTGGGTTCCATTTCACCCCAGGGCATCTTCTGGATCTTATAACCCTGATGTGGTTGCCCCGCTCATTCATCCTCTGCCATTCGCACCCCCTACCCTTCTCCACCCTGACGAACAATACCCAGCACTCTACAGTGCTGGTAGGTTAAATCCTGCAATGGTGGGGAGACAAAGGGGTGGAGGAAGGAGGGCTAGTAGTGCACGACCGTGAGGGCAGGCCTCCGGCACATTCTGGTGTCCAAATGATTAAGCTAAAAGAAATAACAAATACTTAAGCAACTAAACCAGCTATATTCCTATAACACATGTGCATAAACAATTTTTTAAGATAAAAAAAGAAAAAAAATACAAAAAACTAACTGTCACTAATAAAAAGAACATTAAATACACTATAACCTACTAAAGAAACTATTTAACCAATAAGCAATTTTGGAACTAGCCCTCAAAACTTTATTTTAAAAAAATCATAAACAAATAAAATAACACATTTCTTCAAGCCAGCTAATAAAATTAAATCAGTAAAGTAATACATTTGTGTGCAAAACCAGAATACAACATATTCAAGATTTCCAGTTTACCATAATCCATGCACCACCAAAGTGGCTAGTAAATGTAACTTAATTGAACGTTTGTCCAAGCACTTTGTGGTTTGGTACACTCCCACTCTACCAGAACTAAAAAGTTCACTACAACCTCCAGATTTTGAACTGGAAGAGGGTGTTCTCACCACCCTCTTCCCACATTAATGTCAAATAGTGCAGCACTCCCACTGCTACACCAGTTACTCAGTGTAGGAATCAGAAATGAATCAAAAATGAGGCCTTCTCACTGCCTCTCAGAATAAATAGTTATCAGGCTGCTTGCAGTAAAATTATGAAGTACTTGCAGTTTTGTGGAATCCGCCCTCCTTCCCAGGTTTTATCCATGATAGTCCAAACAAAGAGAGCTTAATAGAGTTAATTCCTCCAAATTTCCCAGGGAAGAGACAGAGCCACAATAGATATTGAGTCAGGGAAGCAGTTTTGTTCTTTAGGTGTGAAAAATCCAGACCAGCCCAGACCACGAGAGGAAACCCTGGCCCCACCACTCTCCCCACTTGAGGCAACCAAGGAACACCCGTCCCAGTCAGGCAGACCCTGGGAACCAAGGGCCAGACTGAGAGAACAACCAATCCTATGACCAATCCCTCTCAGTCCCCCCCAGGGACAGCAGCTGGAACCAAGACCCCCCACAGTCATGGCCCACAGGATCACACCCCTCACCCCTCCACGGGCGAAATCCTTCTTACAGAAAAAATGCTCTACTAGCTTGGGAACTTAGGCAGTAGTCCCCTGCTCAAGGCACAGAATGTTCCACTCCACAGGACACCTTAGACTGAACCACTCTGTTGTCCAGTCTAGCCCAGCCCGTCACTACTCCTCCAAATCAAAACAAGCCCTCACAGAGGCGTAGATTCCCCACAGATTCTCATAGTCAATCTGTGCAGTTGGTAAGTAAATCAAGTAAATCAACTTGGTTTGTAAGATTGATAAAATGAGTTCGCATGACTTAAAGAATGATATAGTGCACTGTCCTCGATCAAAACTTAAGCAGTCGATGAAAAATGAGAAGAACGTCACAATAAACATGACTTGTGCACCAGAATACAACGAAAACAACAAAACTCACCAACAAACAACAATAACAGACTTAAAACATAATAAATATAAAATGTAAAATAACATTCAAATTAACTAAAACCTAAACTAATTTGCTGCTGCTGCTACTACATCTTATGGCAAGCCCAGCATGGCCGCCATTTTTGTTGATCTTGTGCATCTTTCCTAGTGTCAAACATGAATTGAAATATTGTAAAACCCAATTTAACATGCACTTTCTTTCTGAGAGATCAGACTGTGGAACATTGGGCCATCCAACCCATCCATAACAGCTGCATCTTATAGGATACACCCAGGGTTACTGAAAGTGCTGCAGAAACAAACAAAAAAAAAAACAAGAGTGGGAAAAAGCTACAGATTTATAAATCACATTAGGCATGCTGCATTTGTCCTGAGACAATAATTTTACTTGTACTCATAATCCAACAGTGGGGATTTACTTTTAGGAAAGCAAGTTCTGCCCAATCTGAGCTGAGACAAAAACTGAGCAGGGCTACATCAACACCTGCTGTACTAAATATTCTTTCAGATGGCACACTCATATAAGCACAGCCCAAACAGCTTACTTGCTACTTAAGTACTGTAAATAAAGGCCACACAATGTTTTTTTGACATCCAGTATTTTAAAGGATCTGATAGTGTTGCCCTCCCACAGAAATAACGATTCATCATATTCTCCCTACTAACTGCATGCTTCAAGATGGAATTGTCATCTGAATCTGTGTTTTCTTAAAGACTGACATTACATAGATACATAGATACATAGACAGTGTCGGCAGATAAGGGCCTATGGCCCACCCAGTCTGCCCATTTGAGCTTGTAAGTTCAGTTTGTTTTCCTAGAAGTCTGTTGCACCTTACCCCTGACCTCCAGAATTCCTTTATGTCTATCCCATGCATTCTTAAATCCCATGATTGTTTCAGCCCCCACCACTTCCTCTGGCAGGGTGTTCCACTTGTCCACCACCCGTTCTGTGAAGAAATTCTTTCTCATGTTTCCTCTGAATCGCCCTCCCTCCAACTTCATCCCATGCCCTCTAGTCCTGGAACATCTTTTTCGCTTAAAATAGTGTTTTCCTGCACCCTGTTCCTCCCTGTAAGATACTTGTATGTCTCTATCATATCCCCTCTCTCCCTCCTCTCCTCCAGGGAGTACATGTTCAGCTCCTTCAACCTGTCTTCATAGGACTTGTGATGCAATCCATGAACCATCTTTGTTGCCCTCCTCTGAACCTTCTCTACCCTGTCTATGTCCTTACATAGGTATGGTCTCCAGAACTGTACACTGTACTCCAGGTGGGGCCTCACTAGTGTCTTGTATAGCGGAATTATGACCTCCCTTTTCCTGCTGGTAATGCCCCTGCCTATACATCCCAGCATCCTATTTGCTTTACCTGCTGCCTTGTCGCACTGTTTCCCTACCTTGAGGTCATCAGAGATGATAACCCCAAGATCCCTTTCCTGCTTGGTGCATGCTATATCCTCACCCCCCAACTGATATATTGTGCCAGGGTTTTTGTGCCCCATATGCATTATCTTGCACTTCTTTGCATTGAATTTCAACTGCCAAACCCTGACCATTCTTCAAGTTTCTGCAGGTGCTTCTCATTCTGTCTACACCCTCTGGTGTGTCTACTCTGTTACAGAGCTTTGTGTCATCAGCGAACAGTGAAATTCTGCCTTCTAGGTACTGCACCATGTCACTGATGAAGATGTTGAATAGGACCGGTCCCAGCACTGATCCCTGTGGTACCCCACTGGTCACTCTTCCCTCTGTGGAGTGACAGCCATTTACCACCACCCTCTGTGTCCTGCCACCCAGCCAGTTACCTACCCACCCCACTACTGTCCTGCCCACACCCATATTCCCCAGTTTGTGTAATAGTCTTCTATGTGGCACAGTGTCAAAGGCCTTGCTGAAGTCCAGATAGGCCATGTCCACTGCCCTCCCCTGATCCACCTCCCTTGTCACCCAGTCAAAAAATTCAATGAGGTTGGTCTGACATGACCTCCCCCTGGTGAAACCATGCTGCCTTGGGTCCTGTAGTCCATTGACAACCAGATGTTCCACCAATCTCTCCTTCAGTAGTGCTTCCATGATCTTCCCCACTACCGAGGTGAGGCTGACTGGTCTGTAGTTCCCTGCTTCCTCTTTGTTCCCACTTTTGTATAAGGGGACTACATCTGCTGTCCTCCAGTCTTTGGGTACCTCCCTGTTTCCAGTGATCGGCTAAACAGGATAGCCAGAGGTTCAGCCACCACCTCTTAGTTCTTTAAGGACCCTGGGCACCCATCTGGCCCCATTGCTTTATCAACTCTGTACTTCCAGTTCCTTCAGGACCCTTTCTCGTGTAAAGGGACTTGTGTCCATTTCTGCACCATTCTCACCCTTGTACTCCCTTCAGACCCATTACCCTCTCTTCCTCAGTAAAGACTGAGCAGAAATACCTGTTCAGTATGTCAGCTTTACTGTTGTCATCCTCCACCAGCCCCATCCTCCCCTTCAGTCTCACTATCCCTCCCTTTGTCTTTCTTTTTTCACTTATGTACCTGTAAAAGGTTTTGTCCCTGCTACCCACTGATTTTGCAATGTGTTCTTCTGTCTGAGCTTTGGCTTCCCTTACTGACCTCCCTGCCTCCCTTTCCTTCTCCTGGTACTTCTCCCTATCCCCTTCTGCCTGTATCTTTTTGTATTGCCTGAATGCAATCTTTTTGGCTTTCACTTTCTTTGCTACCTCTTTGGAAAACCATAATGGCCTCCTCTTCCTTTTCCTCTTGCTAACCTGCTTAATACATAATTCTGTTGTTCTTGTAATCCCCATTTTAAATACTGCCCACTGTTCCTCAACCCCAATTCCTGTCCCATTCCTTAATGCCTCTTTCAAGTATCTCCCCATTTTCCCAAAGTCTGCCCCTAAAATCCAGGATCGTGTTTTGTGTGGTTTGGTTCTGCTCTTTCTGTGATTTCAAACCACAATGACTGGTGGTCTGTTTCCCAGGTGCTCCCCACTATTACCCCCATCACACTGTCCCGTTTGTGAGCACAAGGTCTAGTATTGCCTTCTGCCGAGTTGGTTCCACGACCAGTTGCTTGAGGAAGGCACCCTGAATGGAGTCCAGGATAAATCTGCTCCTAGTTGATGCTGCTGCTGGGATGCTCCAGTCCACGTCTGGAATATTGAAGTCTCCAACCAGTACTACCTCACCCTTGTCTGCCATCCTTTGGATGGCTAGCATCAGCTCCCTATCTGTTTCTTCCTCCTGGGCTGGTGGTCTATAGACCACACCTGTGCGGATGGCTGTCCCCATTTTCCTTTCCAGCTTAACCCACAGTATCTCTCCCCCATTTTGTTCCTCCTGGATCTCTGTGGCCCTTATGTCATTTTTCACAGACAGTGCCACTCCTCCTCCCTTCCTGCCTGCTCTGTCTCTTCTGAATATGTTGTAGCCAGGTATGGCCATCTCCCAGTCATGGTTATCATTACACCAGGTTTCAGTGATGGCCACAATGTCCAGGTCTGACTGCACCATGACAGCCTCCAGATCTTCCATCTTGTTGCTAAGGCTCCTGGCATTTGCACATGGCTTTCCATGATTTGACCTCCTAGACTGTCTCACTGTTCTACTCCAGCCCCTTTCTTGGTTGTCATTTATCCCTGGTTCTCCTTGCTGTCTGCCCGTCTGCTGAATTTTGCCCCTTTTCTGCTTATCCACCTGTTGGGCACTAATCTCCATCTTTTGCCACTGCTTTGCAGAGATAGCCACTCCTCTGGTTCACTGGTTCCACTGCTAGCTGTGGGGGGGTGATCAAGTAGGTACCCTCCTTGCTAGCCTGCCACCCCCCTTTGCTAGTTTAAATGCTTGTCAATGTAGCATTTAAACTTATCATTGAGTGCTTGGATTCCCTCCAGGATGGATGCAGGCCGTCAGGCTTGAACAAACCTCCATCCCTCCAGGTGGGTCCCCAGTCACCAATGAATCCAAACCCTTCCTCACAGCACCAGTTCTTCAACCATGAGTTAAAGTTCCTGGTGCATGCACTCTATGCTCTCCTTGCCTCTCACAGGTAGTACTTCTGAGAAAGTGACAGAAGTAGCTACTTGCAGAGACCCTCCCCAGTTCCTAAACTCTTCCTGAACTTCCTTTGGCTCCCCATTTGCCAGGTCACTAGTACCTAGGTGGAAAATGACATCCAGCTCACCCTCCCATCTTGCCTTCCCAGTGATCCCCAGGATCTTCCTTCCATCCTCCATGCCATGGCACCTGGTAGGCACCTCACCTCCCTGTCCTCCCCCTCCTGTGTTCCTAGCTGGATCCCTCTTATGATGGAGTCCCCCACCAGGATTCACTTCCTCCTCCTCTGGGGTCCACTGCTTTCCCCGCTGAGGTCACCTCCTTGGCTAACCTCCACATCCTTTCCTGCCACTTCTCTGGGTACCTGTATTTGGTTGTCCTTGTTTGCCAGTGTGGCATATGAGTTCTTGAGTGGAATAGGATCTTGGATGTGCCTCTGCCTGACTGCTCTAACCCTCCCTGAGCCCACTGTCATCCAAGTGCTCCTCGTTCTCGGCATCCTTTGAGGCAGTTGCATTGGACTGGGTGGTCCCTGGACAGGGTGATGGTACTCTTGACCCAGTTTACTTCCGCTCTGAGTCTGGCTACCTCATCCCGAAGTCCAGATAGATGCATGCAGATAGGGCAGCACCTCAGTGTCCAGAAGGTGTCTGCCTGAATATGGCTGCCCCACAGCCACTGCATTGCACCACCGCCACATTATACTGCAATTCCACTACTTGTCTGCTACTGAAGCTCTCCTAGTTAACTTTTTATTAATTTACTGTCCTAAAAATCTTGCCACTGTTCCCCTATAATATTTGAAAATACATACACTTCTATCTAAGCTCTTTATCCTTACAATCAGAAGGTAATTACAATCACAATAATCTACCTTCTACTAATACAGATTCTATCACAGAATCAGAGCACAATGCAAAAAATCTGCTACTTAGCAACAACAAACAGGTGACAACATACCAAGTTGATGTAGCTTTTTTTAAAATAGAAAAGAAAAATGTAATTGTTTAAACCAATAGAAATCAGCAGTTCCAAAAGCACCTTGAACTACAAGAAAGAACACAGTACCACACCTCAGTACCACATTAGCCCACATATCACACTCAGACTGTGCTGTTGCTGCTAGAGTGGTATCACCAGATCTCTGTGCATTGCCAAAACTGGTGTCATCATTTTGATAACTTTGTTTGGAGACAGATTTATTACATTACCCCCTCACTTTCAAGAACCCCTCTGTACTGAATTATTGGCTATTATAACCACTGGATTTGGCTCCCACTTGGTCTAGCTCCTATCACAGCAGATTATGATTGTCTGGAGATGTAAACTGAAAGTGAAGCACTCTGGTTACTCCATGGAGACCAGCTGTCCATCCTGGAACTTTTGAGAGCAATTAAAAGCCTTACAAAAATAATGTGTGAAACAGGGTATCCATTCACCATACAGCATGGACTGTTCCTAGTACAAACAATAGTAGGCAACAATACACTGTATGAATGGATGCTCTGAATTTGAAAGGCTAGCCTCAAAGAAACTATAAGTGTATGGCAAGAATGAAATCAACCATGCCACTCAACTTAAGTTTGCACACAAAGGGTGAATGGTGCACCTATGTACGGTATGAGACCACAGTGTGGGAGAAGACAGAACAGTTTTCCAATGAGATTCACAGAGAGAAGAAGCATTTTAAATCATTATCAAAAGGATGTATGTGGCATTCCCAGCACAAGCATGGAATCTGATAGGTCTGCATCACTGGTGAATAGCATTCCTGTTAAAATGCTACTGACACCCAGTTTCTACCAAAATTGAAGGAGATCCTAGTCAGTGGAGATAACTACCAGAAGTGTACAACAGGTGTATAATGCAGATGATAGAAGTCTGTTCTAGCAGTGCCTGCCCAACATGATTTTAGCCATTAAAACTTAGAAGAACACTAGCAAGAGATGCAAGGTCTGAAAAAACAAAATAAACAAAAAAAAAACAGGTAACTTTTTTTTGGCATGAATAGCACTGAACTCTTAAAGTGACTTCATTGTAAATTAGGCATTGCAGACAGCCATCATGCTTCCACCATGTAACCATGGCATCGATACCTGTATCTCAAGATCATAGCAAAAATTTCAGGATGACTATCAACATTTTCAGGACTTGATTGAATAGCGCTTTCACTCACTCAGTTTTGTCTCACCTGAGAAAGCAATGAATACTCAGGAAGGCACTACGTTTATATGATCAATGTCCTGCACACCTTCCAAGTAAGAGCTGAAATCATGAGATTGCCATATAAAAGTCCTGTTTCTACCTATTAACACCACCTCTCATATCCAGCCAGGAGATAATAGCAACATTTCTTTTTACAGTTAGTACTTTTTCTCTCCTGAGCCAGCTAACATCCGAGGGAGCCCCCAGCCCCATCCCCCAGTGTCCACCAACGGGCGCTCACCTGTACTCTCAGGGCTTGCCCTCCAGTGGGGTTCCCAAACCCCCACCAGAGACTGGATTCAGTAGACTAACGCTGTGGCTGGCCAGGAGCAGAGCCTGAAAGGCACCCTCCACCATTGTGCCACGGCTCTCTCTATTTCCTGGTTCCTTCCCAGGAGTTGGGGCATGCAATGACACCTGCAGAGAAGAGTGTGCACTCATCCTTATGCACTCCCTCCAAGTCACTGCCCCAACTTCTCCCTCTTCTGCAGCATGGTGTCTTGTCCCCAGCCTCCTCTATGGTGCAGGCAAGTGACGACCACTGAGGACCCCCTCTAGAGAAGGAGAGCAGTCCATTGTACGCTCAATCCTTCTCCTCCCCTGCCAACTTCTGGTCGCCCGTGCTCATTCCCAAACATGAGTCACTGGGGTAACAAATGGTAAGGCATCCATCACCTCAGCCCTCAGTGCCACCAGGCTGGTGAACATAGCATCAGTTAGAAACATTATTGCAAGCACCTCTCATGTAATCCTGTTTCCACCAGTGGTGAAACAAAAGTTACTGTGTTTTTAACTCATTCAGGCCTAGATACGCCTGTAGGTGGCATCTGAAAGCATGGCCACTCAGGACAATAACACCTGTAGACGTACTCAGCTGACATTCACTCAGGCCTAGAAACGTCTGAGGAAGTCAGCAGTTTTTACCTATTAAACAAGCCAAATTGCTTAGAATTGATTGCATAGCACTGTTAGAAAGGTAATTTTGCTCTGAACAATTTTGCTGCTGATACTTTGTGTCTATCATGTATACTTTAGAAGTTATTCACATTTGTTTAAGGTATGGTGTGCATGGCTGACATTTGTCTCTTAAGTCTCACCTAAGCACATTGAGTAAATCTGAAAATAAAAACCACGGTTGTTTGGTATTTCAGCTTCTGTAAAATAAAAACTAAATGAATTACAATTGATTGCTTAGCACCATTAGAAAGGTACTTTTGTGGTGAACAATTTTGCCACTGATCCTTTGTGTCTACCACATATACTTTAGGAGTTATTTGCATTTGTTTAAGGTGTAGTGTGCATGGCTGACATTTGTCTCTCATGCTTCACCTAAGCACCTTGAAAAAAATCAGAAAAAAATCAGTAGTTTGATATTTCAGCTAGTATAAAATAAAAACTAAATTGATTACAACTGATTGCATAGCACCATTGGAAAGGTAACGTTGTGCTGAACAACTTTGCCACTCATACTTTGTGTGTAGCACTTATGGTTCAAGAGGTATTCATGTTTGTTTGTGGCATGCTGATTATGGTTTGATTTTGCTTAGAAAGGACCAGGATGCAGTGCTAAGAGTATACAGGGCACAAGTGGTAGAAGTCTCAAAGAGCTATTGTGATGTGAATGAGTTAAGCAAACTTTTTGAGCAAACTTAACCTCAAAGATGTATTCCTCCTGGCAGGGGAGGTATGGGTAAATGTCTGTTAGGCAACAAAAAAATACTATTGGACTGATGTCATGCTCGATGACACAAGGGATAGTGCTGCAATTTCTACTAAGTTAAATTTCATCACACCCACAAATGCTGTGAGTGTAATCAATGACTCCCTATCAGTAGATGATGCAACCCAAGCTCACAGCTGACAAATGAAGTCATTCCGCTACATGAAGTGCCCACTGTAAAGACTAACTTTGCCTTGTAATTATCACTTCGCATTGTTACTCCACATTAAGGCGGAGTGTCATGTCTATTGGCACTGCAGTCCCCACACATCACATGGATTACAATAGTGTAAGTCACATTCTTTAGCCAGGCAGGAAGGAAGTGACACACTAGGAGATTGTTTCACTTTATCCTTTGCAGAAGGAGAGAGGGGAGCCTGTAGAGAGGAGAGATACAGAGTTAGAGGTAGAGCTAAAAAAAAAAAAACACTGGTTAAAAGCCAAATCTTTCTTGTTTTTTTTCTGATCTTGTTCTTTGTTTATTAGTTCTTTTGTGGATTTCTTTTTTTTTATTAATTCTTTGTTTTATTAATTGTTGTTTGTGTGTGTGTGTATATGTGTGTGTGACTGTATTGGGCCACAGGGCAGAAATTTGAACAGAGGAGAGAAGATCTGGGGCCAGGGCATTTCTGCAGTGCAACATATGGGTGGGAGTTTGTACACATAGGGGACGGGGCCAGTTTCGGCTGGACCACAGTAAGATCTTGCCCGGAAGCAGGAGGAGTTGGTCCTGCTGCTGCAGCTGTGATGGAACCACCACCACCTCCTTTGTTAGTGGCACCATCTCCCACTGACCCCACCATCGCCAGTGCCAGCAGCACTTCAGCAGCATGTGCGTGCACCTTCGGCCCCAATTGTGGAGCCTCAGCCCCAGACTCCCACAGCATCTGGGCCCCCCCATCTGTGCCTGGTCCTTCCCGCACCTCCTTAGTTTGGGAGTTTTTCAATGGTGTGTGGGGGGGCAGTAGCATCGTAAGTTGCTGGATCTGTGGTGTAGAGGTGCACCATGGCCCCTGGGGAAGTCACCTTGTGACTGGGGACTAGTGTACTGATATGTTGAACCACCACTGGGAGGAGTGAGTGGCTGCTGTCACAGAACAGGCCAGGACTGCACCTACTGGCCCTTCTGTGGCAGAGGGTGCGGCTGCATGTGGTGCTAAGTGGAGGAGTGACACGGCAGCACCTGCTACTCCACCAAGGCCACCACCACCAGCTACTGCACCTCCTGCTGGTAGCAGCCCCACAGAACTGCCTGTAAGTAAGGCTGATTTGGCAGTTCTATGCAATGTAGTGGATGATGCCAACCAGCTCCTGACCAATGTCGAGCAGCAGTTGGAGCGGATTCAGGGCCATCCGCTGCAGATGATGGCCATGCTTTAACTGCTGTTGTCCCACCATGACATTGAGAATTAGTTTTTTTGGTTTTTCCTTATTGTAGCCCCCACCACCCTCCTCTGTAATAAAAAATATTCCTATGTTGCCCCTAACCCTTCCACCCTGTATCTTGTAATTGTTTTCCCTTTTTTATGCACATTTATTTTTCTTATCTTTTGTTCTGTATGCATCTACCTTGTTGTTGATTCCATTTCTGTTCTTTATAGTTTTTATCCTGTGCCCCCTCCTTCTGTTAAGTATGTATGGTGTTTTGACCTTGTTTTAAGTAAAAAAGGGTTGTCCTTGCCCTCATTATTCCAACTTAAAGAAGTAGTCCACCCAAAATTTGCAACAACATATGTATACAGAGCATTTTGATTTGTATGTAAAGATCCAGTGTGTCCTTCCCTCTGTCTACTATTAGGAGATTTTCATAAATGGGCCTGCTACCTTTATGGTAGTTTTACGAGTTATGACTCCGGGGGGTCTCCATCTCAGATATGTTTATGCCCTTCTTTTACCTACAATGCACCCTGTGTCATGTGACAATGATGTAGCATAGCCCATCGATTTAGCAAATGCACAATTCACATACACACACGGGTGGGTGGCAGGCAGGATATAGAAGTGTGCACTGTGTTACAAATATGACATATGGAATTTGAGTAATTCTGAGTGGGTCCCTGATTTAACTTTATGAAAAACAAAACATGTACCATAGAAAAAGTGTGACAGCCTTTTAACCACTTCACTTAAAACCTACTAACATCAACCTCATCATCATCCTCCTACAGAAAGCTGCCCTCTCAGTCATCACTATCTGAATTTTGCCCACTAGGGAATTCTTTCTCCATTGTGTCATTGTCTACCTCACTGATAGGCCATTTCATTCTACCAGTGCCACCAGGATGGTCCATTTCTACATCAGCACAACCATGAACATGCTGTGGTACAAATACTGAGGTTGCAGTTCCAGCTGGCATGTGGCCCTCATTCATTTTTATCAACATCAGCAAGCTGACATTTGCAGGAGAGAGGTTTGTATGACAAACCCGAACTATTGCACCCGCTGAACCGAATACCCTCTCGACACTTACACTGGAGAGTGGGCATGTCAGGTTCTTCAGTATCACTGGGGTCAGCTCCGGACATTAACAGACCTTTCCACTCCAGTATAAAAGAGGATCATCAGTTACTGAAAGAGGCATGTTTTCAGCCAAATGTGAGTCAGTCATTCTCTGTGCTGCACGAAGTCCGGTGGTTGATGCATCATCCTGTTCTCCGGAATCATTTATGTCACAAATCCTCACTTGGGACAAAGCACCCCAAAATGGGTTGATGACAACCAGTTTTGATGACAGACCACCTGGAACTGCAGGCCCCTTACAGGATGTGCTTGATGCTACTCCAAACTGACCTTAAGCCTGATCATGCTGCTGAGGTTTGCTGATCTTGGCACATGACTTCTGTGCCCCATGAACCAAGCGCACCAGTTGCCCACCAACATTTTTTCCAGTTCGGGTCCTCCCTCCAGTAGAAAGGCAATTCCACATTTGTATTGTGGGTCTAGCATTGTTGCTGTTGCAAAGTTGTCACTCTGATGAATGCTCAAGATGTGCAGATTGCACTCGAATACTATAAGCATGTGTTTCAACAACACACTGCTAGCACAGTCTCTGGAACCATCAAGGCGATGCTGTAGATTCAGCAATGTCTGCCTCAACACCTGCAGTGGTGGAAATGATTGGCTAATGGAGGCAGACTCGCCAGTCACTGCCTGTGTGGTGTGTTCAAAAGGCCTCAAAGTTGTTATTACAGAGTCCATGAGGTGGCAACTGTTCAGTTGTGAGAGACATGGAGCCCCCGGAACTGTCACGGCTGGTGTGCATGACAAGATATTCTGAGATGGCTTTGTATTGTTCATACAATCTCTCTGCCATGTATAAAGTGGAGTTCCACTGGGGACAACTTCCAGCTTTAGGCGATGCTGCGGGAGGCTATTTTGGATCTCTAACTGCCGAAGCTGGTCACGGCCCTTTGCAGAGCATGAAAAGTGAGAACAGATATGGTTTGCAACTGTCAGCATTTCCTTTAAATCAGGGTGCTGCAGAAACTCCTGCATCACAGGATTTAAACAGTGGGCCATGCATGGAACCTGAACAATGCCACCATTTGTGATGTACATAACCACATTTGACCCATTGTCACTTGCTATAAACTCAGCTCTCAGGGACAGGGGGTTCAATCATTCGTCAATTTCAGTCAGTAGCAAGTCCAGCATGTTTTCAACAGTGTGTGAACAGGTCACATTGTGTATAGCAAGCACTGCATGCTGTTAAATTGCTGGAAGATTTCTACCATGATAGTCCACCTTACTACACTGATTATTCACACTATCACCAGTTCAAACAACCCCCGGCACCTGTGCCCAATGTACAGTTTTATACAAATATGAACTCCCCACTGTTTTGCCACTTGTCCACATATCCATACTTAAATGAATGAAGGAGAGGAGGTATGTTGAAGGGCATGTCTTACAGACTTGCCCAAAGTACGGTGCAACTCGGGGACAGCACGGATGGAAAAGTATGTCCTGGATGGGACATTCCATTTCAGACAGGCATGTGCTGCAAACCACCAGAATCCAGAAATCTCCATGAAGGAGAAGGGCAAAAGATCAATTGCCAGCATTTCAGCTACAGCAGCATTAAGTTCACGTGGCACTGCGTGCTTGAGTGGGTATTTCAGGTTATAGACAAAAAACACTCTACAACATGGGATGCATTCCACGTTTTGCACAGGGTGTGACAAATGACTCTGCTCTCTGAATGGCATGGAGTGGTGTGAGGACATGTAATGAAGAGGGGTGCACAAGTGACAAGTCCACAAAAGAAGTTATTTTCCCAGATTTGAGCACAGGAGTTGATGTACCACTTGCACTAGACGTACTGCATTGACCATCACCGCCACCACAGCTACTCTCACCACCTCTTGACAAGATTTCAAAATCATTATGTTCCATGTCATCATCCCTTTAGTAATCTGCTGTTATTTCATCACTACTGCAGGCATTCCTACTTGGTCTTACAGTCATGGAAGGGGATAACATGCTCATTAAGGTTGTTGATGAGGGTGAACGCCCCACTATGGCATTAGCTGCCATCTGGTGCCAGGTCCACAGTTCCATGTGCCTGTTCTTAAGATCTGTATGCTGTCCACCCGTGCCCAGATGACTCCTATTTTTACCTCAGCTCACACATGCATGGCAAAGCTGGCAGATTGTAACTGACTCATCATTTCCATCTTGCACAAAAAAAATCCCAAACAAGGGATTGTGATCCCCTACTTTTAACATGTCCCTGATGCTGCTTATTGGACTATGTTTTTTTAAGCCCTGATATGGGGTTGTGCTGCATGATTTTTCAGGTGGGAAACATTGGACTGCAACTGATCACCATGGCTACCTGTCATTATTACTGGGTCATCATCATTACCAACATCAACTGGAACTTCTAAATCACAACTTTTTCCAGGAGCAGGGGATTTAACATCAACAGACCCAGACACACCTTGACTTTCTTTTTATCCAGTTCCCAACAGGGGTCACTGACATCATTATCATATTCATCAACATCATCTGCATCCACATTTTCTGCTTGGATGCTGTCATGTGGACTACATGTTGCAATCACAGCAACATCATCATCATCAACATCATCATCATGACCTCAACTGTGGTGGATGAAACGTGACATTGTGCGTTATCGTCACCATGATCAGACTCATGTTCAAGTACCATGAGGATGTTACTGGGGAGTATGACATCATCTACACTGTCACTCATTGTTTTAGATTGGATTATATTTTTTGACATGGTGAACTGGTCAAGGTGGAATTTGGGGCAGCAGTTCTCATGCCAGCAGAAACTGCACTAACACCACCAGCTGGGACAACATTATCTCCTCCAACTATGAGTGAAGCTACAGATTGTGCTGTAAAAAAACATTGATGGAGAAATCCCTTTCCTCACATCAGCTATGCATATCTGCATACTACCACACCCACAGACAATCTTACCACTGGTAGCAGTGCCATGGCCAGAAACAGCTTTGCTTGCATGTCTTTTTGCAGGCGTTTTGGGAGATCAACAACAAAATTGTAAGCCAATTTAGATTTTGGAACTTTCAGTCTGGCTCAGTGGGTGTGATATGAAAAAAAAAAACCCAACTGTTTCTTGCACTCTGGGTATGTAGACTGCAAACTAAACAGATGCAAAGGGACAGACAGATTAGATTGCACTGCGCAATCAAGAAAAAGATGCAGATGAAGATATAAAGTCACAACAACAGCTTAACCACTGCTGCTCACAACAGTCACAATCCAAATCCAATATGGAAAAGAATAACTTTTTCTGGCGGGGGGGTGGGGGACAGTGCACTGCAGTAACAGTACAAAACCAAGCCAATATACCACAATCCCGTCCGACCACAAAGTAGTAAAAAATCATGCAGCTGCAGTGGATAGCAGATTCACACTGCTGCAGTTACTCTATTCACAATAAAAGGTGTCTGATAAAATGGCATGCATCGCACACACATCACACACACACACACACACACACACTACAGGTAATGCATGCCAACTTGAAAACTTCAGTAATATAACAAGATCTTTTCAACAAACTGAAATCATGCACTGCTGCCACACAAAATTCTGCCAAAAAATTTCAAGAATTACTGAAAATATAACTGTCTGTACATTAACACAGTTATACAACAAAAATATAACCAAAACCAAAATACTGCCTTTTTATCCTAGACAATTAATCTACCTACACCACACAGATATGCCCCTTCCCCAAAGCACACTTCAAGTGTCTTTCAGTACACAGACTGAATGTTCAAAATTAACATTCAGAATCCACATACAAACAATAAATACCCGATGATATGAGTACAAGAGGGTTTTCTGTAATCAATGTACTATGTTTTAAGCCAAACAAAATGGCTCAAAAAGGATTTTTAGCACTTTTTAGAGTTTGAATCACAGAGCTCTGACAGCAAACTGTCTCCAACTACCACGACACATGCACTACACTGAACCAAGGCTGTGCAGAACAATCTAGAGCCCATGCAACCTGCAATCCCATGAATCAATGCAAAATTCACCTTGGAGCCCCAAAACAAGGCAAAGTGATGTGAAGTACATTGGAATCAATGTACTTCACCTAACAATAGGCACAGAAGAGGTTGGGGGAAAGCGGAGTAATGTGAAGTGCATTGAAATCAATAACTTTGTGGCCCTCATTATGGCGCAAAGCACTCCTCTTCGTGTTTCAGAGTACTTTGTGGATTCCCAGCCACTCTGCAATTTGCTCCACAGAGCGAATATTGGCCACTTCACCCACCACAAATCATACAGGCTGTAATGTTCAAGAAATCTTCACAGCAGATGGCAACAAGAGATCTTGAGTCAGCACTGAAGTGGTGGCAATATCAGCAAAAAGCTAAGATTACTATAGTTTTCCTCAAAGTAAAATGTGCAGTACAGTACTAATCATTTTAAACATTTTTAGTCAGATTTACATAAAATAGTGACTTTTTCAACCCTCCTCCGTATTTCATAGTATCCTTGATTTTATTAACATGCCTCTATAAAGCTTTTCTAGTGCATACCTGATTACATTTATTATAACAAAAGAGCATGCACCATGAACAAACTGATCTTCCATGGCATTTAAATCTGGCACAGTGTCTTTAACATGTTAAACCTCTCTTCATAAGTCACTTTAAAAGGTCTTGCAACATTCCATGGTAGAGCAGACACTTTCAAATGAGTGTAAAGAATTGTGGCAAGAACATATTTTTTGTTTAAGAAGCTTGGTCCACATTTTCAAAAAAGATGCACGAAGCAAGGTGTAGATGTACTGCGCATCCCAGAAAATGAGCGGAACTGTGATATTTCAAAAGAGGGAGATGAGTCATGCATCTCTAGATGTACCATTGCACATCTACTGTAAAATGTATTCAGTGCATGCAGAGAGGGAGTTCCCATGAATGTGCTGCACATCCCTATATTCAGCCAGAATGTGCGGCACATCTGCTGCACAGCTCAGAGATGAGCCACCCAAAGTTAGGCATGGAAAAAGCATGCCTAAATGTCCAGCCACCCATAAGCTGGCAGCTGAACTGCAGACAAGCCATCCGAAGACAGCCCTTGGAGGTGCACCAAGATATGCTACAGGCACCCACACACAGCAGTCATGCCAGGATGGATGAACCCTGGGCCACAGGTGCTGTGTCACCACTGGCACCATCCAGGGAGCAACCCCCCACACTGCACTCTGGACATAGACACCCATCAACTGCATGCCAGTACTGTTGGGTGCCCCTCCAGACACACCAACAGAGTGGACAGCCACAATGCAGCAGATATACTGGGGGCCATGGCCTGCACCATGCACCCTGCAGAGTGCCACCTGGTGGGTGGCATGTAACCAGGGTGTTGCCTGGGGCAATGGTACCAGGTAGCCCGGTGGATGGGTGGCAACCTGACACAGTACATGGACGTACCTGTCGCACACACACATGATGGTACACCATAGGTGCATGCAAGTGGTACCCCTCCCACTAGTGTATCTGATCACCCTCTTCACACTGCCAGTCCTCACAGACATTATCATGTTCCACTCATATGGGCATGTGGGGAGTGCTGCAGGTGACTGTATGCTGCATACGGAGCTGGAGTATCACATGCACATGGTATACTGATCAGACTGTGTCACCCTGTACCCTCCCCTATTGCATGTCCAGTTAGGCCTCTGTCCAGGTTGGCCCCCTGCACCCTAGTCTGATGCTGAACATGGCTATGGGTAATAACACTTAACCCAGGCCAGTGCAGTCCATCCACCCACACACCCACAAACAGTCCATCACACCTGCCTGATAAGCTGCAGTACCTCCTGTTCACTATGTGGAGTGACAGGGCAGCCCAGCACAGCTGGAACTGAGCAACTGGGGTATTAAACTGGCCTGAATACATTTCAGTAATGAGTTGCACATGTGGGAAATTGACTTGGAATGTGTAATGAGGTCATTTGCATATCCAGACTGAAAACTGCAACTTTGTGCACCACGCAAGTGGCTTTGCATCATGCATTTCCCCATGATCTGCATGGGGCTCAGGCCACTTGCTGCACCATGCATCTCCTACTGTGTGGTCATGAATCTTTTGGATATTTAGCCAGAAATGTGCAATCGCATCTCATGGTGCATCTTCTGAATATCCCATTATTTTGGGCTGGCACACCTCAGATATGTGGTGCAGGCACTTGCACGAGTTTGCAGGGGACTTTTGAATATGGGGGCCCTTCTGTCTAAATGCTTGTGAAGTTCCTCAATGAAAAGATTTGCAAGTGAGGCTACCTCTTCTACCAGCTGCTTGATATAGGTATGACTACTGAAGTTGCTAGTTTAGTATGAATCTTAACAGTTGCATCAGAGAGTATATGTGGAACACCACTTGTCTGAGATATCTTACTAAACTAGAGGGGTAGAAGAAGGTTCAATCATTTGCCACTTATTATTCTTGTCTTATGTTAAAAAGTTATATAACTATATAATACATTCAAAACATTGTCTAGGTACAGATGGTACAAGTCTAGTAGCATCAAGGAAGACTTTTCCAAAGTATAAAATACAGCTGGATTTTATTATAATGATAAATGGTTTGAAAATTCTTAATTAATAATGAACTACAAGGAGTCCCAATCTGTGGACTTCTTCAACCTCACAAAACAAAAAGGGACCTAAGTTTGGAATAATGACAAAAGACGTATGTTTGATAAACCACACTGACAAATACAATTACTTTAAAGTAACTCTTGACCAACACTTGCACGTCTAATCCCATATCTTTAACTTAACTAAATGAAATAAATGCTCACATTGGTGCATTGAGATTCACAGCATTTGCAATTCCTGAACAAATATGATTAAATATTGCCAATTGGTTAATTCTTCTATTTGCTGGAGAAGGGGCTCTGTGCCTGAATGGACTAGATAGACCATAAGTCCTTCTTCTGCTCGCTATGTTCATAGGTGTGTATGTTTTTTGGTTCTAGATTTTAGATGTGTGATGCACAGACATACCAACAAAAGAACTTTGCATATGGTAGACATGGTATATAATAGGCTGGTCAGATTTACCCTCCTGGAAGGTTTAGGAATGAGAGGGCTTAAGCCCAAGGTTCAATGTGGGGGTATAGCCCCTCCATCATTCAATTAAAAAACCCAGCTTTCTTAGCAGCCAACACTTATTACAGTATACTGTGATATGGGCTAGTGAAATTGAACTACTCAGTATGAGTGACTCCATTTGACAGCCTGTGATATGAGCAAAAGTGAAAGTGAAGCAAGGCATGGTAAGAGTGACAGTTAAAGGGTAAGAATGGTGACTGAAGAATAGAATGAATGGTAGAGAGAGCTATAGGGAAGCAATATATTGGAGGTAGTTTGACCAGGCAGTTTTGAACTGACTGCTTGGTCTTGTGGTTGAGTCAATCTCTCCAGTACAGGAAGACCTGGATTCAGAGTTGACTAGGCATGTATGAATAATTTTATTGTGTGCGTGTTCATTAGTTAACATTTTTTTCACCTATTTCCTGATCTCCTGGATTTGTGCTCCTCGGTCCCCTGTCCCCCCATTCTGATGACTTGAGTCCCCCCAAATAGCCCCCGCATGAGTTGTTTCCTGTACCCAAGTGTCAGCCCTGTCCAGAGTTGATTATAATAGTGAAGGGGGGGTGCAGGTGGCAAAGCATAAAAACTATCGTACATATCACTCCTGGAGTGTATGTTGGGATCATCACAGATGTTGGGTTCGCTGTAGTGCACAATCACCATTTCTGATTTTGGCAATGTGCACTTGCTGAAATGTATGATGCTATTGGTTCTTCACCCTTATCACATGAAATTCTTAGCACGTTCAGAAACACCCACCATCCTCCCCATCTTCCTCCTCCTACGGTACTCTACTGACCCTTGATGCAGGGCAATTTCTTCCCTACATCTACCCATCTTTAAATCTACCAAGGGTGGAGCAGAGGAAGGCCAAATGTTCATAAGTATACATAAGCACCACATATTCAATAAACATTGAAGCGTCATTATATTATCTACTAAGACTTAGACTGGAATCCACTAGAAGTAATATAATGGTCACAATATTTAGTATGCTTAAGTTTGACAAACATATGCACCTACTAGAACAATTAATGAAACCACAGTATAAATATCAGCTATAGGAATCACAGTTTAGAGGCTATCGCAAGCTAAAGATAATGGAGAGCCTGCTCAGTACATATAGTTGAAAAAATAATCAGTTTCTTCTCTCACTCTGTTTTCAAAATTATTTTCAGGGAATTGTTCCCTATAATGTGTGTGCATGAGTATGTAGGGGGGGGGGATTAATACAACAGGGCCTTTAGATAAGTTGATTTATGTCTGAATATTGTATTGGTAATTGTCCTCTTTGGAACTGATGGAAGTTCCATAAGGGCGGATTACTTCATACTGACTTCAGAAATGAAGTAGTTGGCATTACATAATTTATGGTATTGTATTTAACACAGTGCAGCACCAAGTTGAAATTACTAAGTCGAAGTAACTACCACCCCATATGGAAAATATCTATATTTTTTTTAATATCCGAAATATATCCTTGTATCCACAAATATGTTTCAAATATATGCCAGATACATTCACACTTTTCAGATATAGTTTGAGATATATTATAGATATTCACAGAATGATCCAAGATGTATCATATTTGGGAAACAGCTTTGATATATATCTATATCTATATATATCTATAGATACATATATACATACATATATATATATATATATATATATATATATATATTATACAATAGAGGTGGCTGATAAACATTGCAGATAAAAACGCATTCTCACAAGAGTGAAATAAATGTTGCTGCAGTAGGAACTGTGGTAGATATTTACATTTACATGCACAGCTCCTATGTCAGCAACTGATATTCTCACAGTAGCTATGTCACTAAATGTAAAAAGTGCAGGCAGCTCTGTTTTCTAGCAACTAAAACAAATTAGAGTCACCTGTCAGAATAATAAAAGACTTAGAAAAGCAGAACGAGTTGTCCATGCTGCACATTACACAGCTGCTATTAATTCACACAAGATTATTAAAAAAGTCAGAAAGCCCCGAACTAAAACAGTACACGATAGTCATTCAGACACAAGATCTATATACAGTACAGCATAGCAGAAAGAATCAAAAGCCATGGAAAAGTATGTAAAAACCACTGCATTAGAATGGGATGCTGAACTATTGAATGCAACAAAAGCAAAAGAAAAAGCAGACCATGTAAATGAGCAAGAGGAAATATTTTTGAGCTGCTCGTAATTCTAACTGGATACAGAGCCACTGTTAGAGCCAACTGCAGTAGAAAAATGCATTGCGAATGTGTCCGATCAAAAAGCAACTCCTAGTATTGCTTCAAAAGTATGTATAGATACAAATTACATTGATGAATATATTGAATCAGCCAAAAATGACAATACACGCCGAAAAACAGAATGTGTTATTAGCAATCTGCAGAAGTTTCTCAAGGACAATGTAAATATTACAACACCCATTGAATGTCTGCCTGCAGATGATTTAAACAAGCTTTTGTGTCATTACTTTATTCACTACCCAAAAAAAACCGCTCTCAATATTAACCATTGAGCCTGAGAGCAAAATTTCAAAGTTTTGAGAGACACTTGAAAAAACACCAGTATCCTGAATCTCTGTCGACTTCCCCTGCATTTATGAAGTGTAAAGATGTTTTTCTCTCTAAACAAAAAAAATTAAAGGAGGACGGTAAAGGCAATAGACCGTTTGCGGCTGATGAACTAACTGACAGTTTAATTCAAGATCTTTATGAAAAAGATATACTAGGACCAAGAACTTTGCAGTCACTTTTAAACTCTATGTGGCTCAACAAAACAATGTTCTTTGGTATCCGTGGAAACTCGAATGTAGAAATTTGAAGTAGGGAGATATAAAATTATGCTCAGATGACAAAGGAGACAAATACATTGAATATTCCCAAGAGAGACAAACTAAAACAAGGAGTGGCAGTAACCCAAAAGACACTCGAATCTTAAAACAATGGGCATATCCCATTACTAATAGAAAGAAGTGTCCAGTGGTGAACTTTATGTTTTATATGGAAAAAAGACCTGCCAAATTCAATTTTAATTCTGCCCCTTTTTTTAGCCATAAACCACCAATATAAAGTTGCAAGAAACAACTCACTGTTCAAACAACAAGCACTAGGTGTAAATACCATCACTACCATACTAAAAACAATGATACAAACTGCAGGCATTGAAACACACAGCAGGCTTACCAACCATTCCATAAGAAAACACCTGGTACAGAAACTGGTTGATAGTAATGTACCTCTGATGGAGGTAATACAGATCTAGGGGCACAAAAAATTGCAACCACTTAATGATTATTCGAAAATAAATGTTGAAAAACAGAAAAATATCTCCAATATACTTAGCAACCACAGTGACTCAGAGCTGTCTACCTCTGCCGAATGTAAAACTGCACTGGAAGAGCACAAGAAACCTGTCCTGCTAAATGAAATGCCGGCTTCCGTGACACATTCCATGAGTTCCAGAAAAACGCAAAGTACAGAAGAAACTTGAAAAGAATTAGAGATATACAAGTCATTCTCGACTTGTTTTCAGCAGTCCTACAATTTCTGCTAAAAACATTACGTTTAATATATATCACAGTAAGCTGTAAAAGTTAATAGAACAGTAAACTAGTAAATGAATATTGTAAAAGAACAGTAACAGCTGAATGAATACATATTTTAACAAATATCTTTATTTTTACAGGTCACCCAAAAGAAAGCCCTCCTCACAAGAAAGCTAAGCAGATCTCCTCAGACTCCACATCGGATTAGAACCAGTTACCTGACAAGCAGCACGCAGTGAAAATCTCCGAAGTCTGAAGGTGTAAATGGGTCTGTCCACGAAGTGACAATAAAGTCTCACAAGCACCACATATAAATATAAATAAAGTACAAAAACATAAACTTAAACTAAATAAAGTTCTTTCTAGCACTGTAAGCACATACTGACATGCTGTATACACAGAAATAATATAAATACACACCCACTCACACAAAATAACTCTATCAAAGTAGAAATCCCGCTGTCACTCACAAGCAGCAACCAATAATTCCACAACAACAGGAACCAATAAGCTGCATTTCTACTCCAATTCATACACATTAACCAATGACAATTTAGCAAATGCTATGACAGCCAATCACACAGGGCAAACAACATCCATTCATAAAAAACTTCAGTATCCAGAACCAAAACAGCCTCATTACAATGGAGCACCACTGATACATAAAATAGCACCCATTTTCATCACTAAAACATGCAATTCAGCAACACCTACCAAACCTACCCTATTGTATAAATAGAACACATGATGGGGATGAGTGGGCTATGAAAATATTGTCACTTCTGCCTTGTGAGTCATGGATAACTCACTCTGCAAGAGTGACAATATTTTACATATGCCACTCAGCCCTATCATGTATCCCATACATACATACATATATATATATATATATATATATATATATATATATATATATATATATATATATATACATACATATATATAACATATATATCTATATATATGGGATACATGATGGACAGGAGTGGGATATGAAAATATTCTCACTCCTGCACAGTGAGCTGTGTATTCTCACGAGTGCTGAAGGCATGAGTGAAAATACACAGCTCACGATGCAGGAGTGAGAATATTTTACATACTGTCGGGCCAAGATCTGCCCATCTTGTCTGCAATTTATACCACAGGGGTAAGAGCTGCAGGACATTTTTTTCTGAGTCTGTGTGTTTCCTGCTCATTCTGTGTGTGCAGTCTGTGTGTGTGTGTGTGAGTGTGTGTGTGTTCTGAATGGACTGGGAGTCAGAAATACAGGTGAGTGTGTTTTGCAAAGCTAATTGAGAGAGTCAGAGGCTAAGTGAGAAAGGCAAACTGCTGCAGGTAGCACTGAGAAACAGGATCTGCTTTGTAAAATACTTTCATTTAGAATTCAGGTAGTTTTGAAGCTGAGATCAGCACAGTAATGGACTAGCAATGTTAGAAGCACAATGGGACATATGTGAGAGTCTTTTGCAAAGCTAATTGAGTAAGTTGCAGCTTCAGTGAGAAAGAGAAACTTTTTCTGAAGCAGTTTCCTTTAGAATGCAAGCTGCAGTTCATTTATCATCACTCTGGTGACATCAGCAGAGTTTGGATAAATGTTGATATCCTCACTCTGCTGATGTCATCAGGATTTATCCTCACTATAGTGGAAATAACACAGGTTATCCTACTGAGAAAACTCTCACCCCATGGTATAAATATATATACATATATATTTAAAACATATATTTTGCTATACTATTTCAAAATTCTGATTTTTGCTCTTTCAATCTTATATTCTTGAATAAAATCAAAAATACTTAGTTTGTGCATACACATATACACATTATTGTCATTTTTAAAATCAAAAATACTTAGTTTGTGCATACACATATACACATTATTGTAGTTTCTACATATTTTACATTGTAGGTAAACATATATTTTGACTCAATCCAACATATATATATGTATGTATATATATATATATATATATATATATATAGAGAGAGAGAGTTACTTATACCTTTAAATTTCTAGTTTCCCTTGTAAGATACTAAATATATAAAAAAAACGCAAAAATATATTCATTATACAGTTTTTAAATTTTACCCATATGGAAATGAACTATACTGTATTTTGTTAATATGTAGACTGTATCTGGATATGGCTAACTATATCACATGTTTCTGATATCTGTACATTTTTCCAGTTATACTTTAGATATTTGCCGAATTCAGTGAGGTACTGCATGTTGTATACTTTGGAGTGATATAATAAATGTATATTTTTGTTATACTATCAAAGAAAATATTTTGTTTTACATTTAAATTTTTTATTGACTAATGAAAAATTATTATAGGTTTATGAAAGCGTAATTTTACTCAGTAATTTCTACAATAAGTGTATGTTAGCAAACATATTTTCAAGATATTAGAGATGTAGTTTCTGAAATATATTTGACATATTTAAAAATGGGTTTTGCCTGATATACAGTAAATCTAGAAAGTATCTGTAATATATGTAGTATATATATATATATATATATATATACACACACATATGTGTGTGTGTGTGTGTGTGTGTGTGTGTGTGTGTGTGTGTGTGTGTGTGTGTGTGTATGTCCGTGTGTATTGCAAAACCCTGCATTAATGCAACATTTAGGGTTCAGGCCAAAATGACAAAAGTGCACACCCATCCTTCCACAGGTACATAAGCAAATTATGGGCATAGCCATCTTATTATCCCAACACATGTACCCTTGTAGAAAATTTGCAAATCCCTGTTAAAACAAAATTCTGTGCAACTGCAACACCATTCCATGGCACAGGTCTAAAAACACATTTTGGACAAGATTTGAAAAATGAAAGCTGTGACATACATGTGATCAGGTAATAAGAAATCTATGTTGAACATCTGAGGTCAAAATATTTAAAATTTCCTAAATTACGAGTGAGCACACCGAAATTGCAACAAATGGTCATAACTTTGGCATTTTTTCATAGTTATGGCCCTGCCTCATAAATCCCATAAATAAAAATGTTTAAATTCATGTCAAAACACTATTCTACACCACAGGTTTGAAAACACATTTTGGGCAGGATGTGCAAAATGACAGCTGTACTGTTCATGTGGTGGTGTGAAAAAATAAATATGTTGAAAATTTGGAGTGAATATATTAAAATTTACCAAAGTTATGCTCGTGAGTAGAAAAATTTCAACAACCATGCTTAACCCAGACATTTTTAGGAATTGTGTCACCAAATTTTCAACATGGGCTTTTTATGACCCCACCTCATGAACACTGGTACAGCCATTACATTAACCAGTCCAGAAAGGGGATTTTGTACACTGACTGTGAAATCACATTCTGGGCCAGATTAACAAAACACCAGTGACAGTGTTCATGAGTTGAGGTCCCAAAAAGCCAATGCTGAAAATTTGTTCAAAAAAAATACCCAAAAATCACTATAACAACATAAGTTCAAAACACAATTGAAATACATTATACAGCATTTTTCTTGATACCTCAGTTTGCAGTTCAGCTTTGAAGAGTGCAGGCATGACCCAATTCATAGAAGATGACAGCGGACAAACTCTGGAGGTATGCATAAGGCAAGAGGGTGTGTGGGGTGGTGGCTGCTCAGTGGGAGGGTCAGGATGAGGGAGGGGATCATGGGAATGATGAATTTCCTTTTTTTCAGGGTAAAAAAGATGTTGGGGAAAGTTTTCTTTACAGGAAAATAATAAAATACATATTTGGGGACACTGGGAGTGGGCTCCCCAGTGTCCACACCACTGGGTGGTGGACTTACAATGCTAGCATGGGAATTGGGCCCATCGATGCCAAACAATAACTCAAGCAACTTTGAAGGAGGGGCATCTGACCCCAGAAGTGGGCATCCTGGTGTCAGATTATATAAATAAATAAAATCATGGCAATGAGAGTGTGAGGGCACCACTAGACACCAGGGAATCATTTTTTAAATGGGGACAGCAATCAGAAGTATGGGGGGGTGCCACTAGACATCAGGGAAACAAAACATTCAAGGGGGTAGTGATTTGAGGGTTGGAGGTGCCACTAAACACTATTGAAATACAGAAAATGTATTTTCAAGTGATGAAAAAGGATCCTTTTTCGTCACTCATGATACAAAAAAGGTTTTTTTTTATATCATGCAGTGATGAAAAAAGATTCATAAAAGTAAATAAAACACATTTCTGGGGTATATTTCTAACACTGAAGTGCAGATTGCATCTAAGGGGGGGTCACGATCAGCCAGCTAAGTGTGGTGCTCTCTCCAGGATGTCATGTTTCTGCCTTTTAAAAAACATAATTTTAAGCAAAAATATGGCGACAAATGAAAAAGGAATATTTCTCTATGAAACAGGATTATTTTTTCATTTCATACTGCTACATATATATTTTAAGGTTCCATGTCATAACAGCAACTGCCAAAAGATGTTTGGCATTATGGCAAAGTCAGAGTACCAAAAATCAATTTCTGCACCCTGACTCACAGCAAAACAGTGTTGGGGAATGGCATTTTAATGTTTCATGCAGGGGGGCTGTGCCCCCCGCACCCCCCTACTTAATGGTTCTCAATTCTGGGGTGGTGCTTGTCAGGGAGGGTGCAAAACATTTAAAAATAAAATTCAGACTGGGCGCAACAAAAATGCACCAGCTGCCAGAGCCAAGCCCAGCACCCTGCTCACCCAAGTGGCTAACCCACCCACAACGCCATAAGGCTAGCTCAGCAGCCCACTATGGCACCACCCCTCAAAGCTCTCCTGCCTTTCGCTGAGCATGCTCACTCCCACCCCCACACACATATGTGTAGTGACATCCTATCACTATATGTGCTGACCCACCCCATCCAGTCACCATACCTCATTGGTAGCCCCATGAAAAGCACCAGGATGGAGTCGCTGGTATTGCAAGCACTCAATCGCCAATGTCCATGTCTCGGGCTACCATATTTTAATGCTTATTGAGCATGCTCAGAAATGTTTTTTTTTTTTCAGATTTTTAAATTGCAATAATGAGGCTTATAATTTTTTCACCAGACTGGCAAAAGGCACATATGTGGGGCAGTCTCTTTCTGCCCTGAAAATTTCAAACCCAAAAAACAAACCGTCCAAGTTGTAGGCAAGTTCAAAGAAAAATCCCAGCGAAGTCAATGAGTTACAACATGTTTTTTTCACCTCTCTGTAACTTGGAAACTGCACATCTGACTGGAACATAACTTGTCATATCACGAGATCTACCTCACAGGACAGTGTATACCAAATTTTGTGCAAACCCATTGAATGGTGCAAAGTTAGTAAATTGTAAAATTTTGAGTTTAACATCGAAGTGCCTACTGTACCCTATGTGCAACTCTGACTATATATACAGTATTTATATATATATATATATATATATATATATATATATATATACTCTTTGCGAAGAACTGTGATAATGCAACAGTTAGGTTTTTTCCAGTGACAAAAGCAAGAAAATTCACCTTTAGACTTCCCACACTTTGCATCCCACAACCAACCTGCCCCCCCACCAACAGGAATCGGGGTGTGTGTTGGGGTCACTGGCTCTAACTCTCACCCTATTCCATGTGTAAATCAGCTGAGGTGGTGCAGTATAGGGGAATGGGGTGAGAGTTATGACCCACGACCCCAATGCACATGCCGATGCCTGTTGGTGGGGGTGGGATGGTCATGGGGTGTAAGGGGTGGTAACCCTAATAGTGAATTTGCTTGCTTTTGTTGCTTTAAAAAACCCTAACTGTTGCATTAATGCAGTGTTTTGCAAAGAATTTCTGTACTTTTTGGGAAAGCAATTTAAAGTACAATGTTGCGCAAGTTGGTGGGAGTGCAGGGTGCTTCAGACCCCACACTCCCACCAACTTGTAAATTTCTGCCTAACATAACAGTATAAGTACTCAATATCATATGTATCGGTGGGAGCATATATTGTTGGACCCCACGCTCCCAACAACTTAAAATGAACCAAATTTCCATTTGTTGGACTGGCATAATTCCACACCTATTTACATTTTACACACTTAACCACTGAAAATTACCTCTGTGGCAGTAAGGCTAGCTACCCTATAAATGTCAAGCCACTACCACAATGAAGAATGCTAGCCACAAAATGTAAACTGCATCATGCAATGTTGCTACAGCAAATTAATTTTCTCACACCTAAATACAATAATTCACATATACAGGACATCCCCTCAACACCTTCCAAATTTCAAGTTAAAAGACCAAACTATTTCTGAGATATTTAACTTTAAAGTTTTAGATATTCTTTCATTGGAGTTTCATAATTCTGCACCTGTTTGCATTTTACACACCTAACCACTGAAAAGTATGTCCATGGCAGTAAGGCTAGCTACCCTATAAATTGCAAGCCACTAGCACTATGCAGAACACTCTCCAAAAAATGTAAACTGCACCAAGCAATATCTCCACAACAAATGTATTTTCCAACACCTAAATACAATAATTCACATCTACAGGACATCCCCTCAATACACTCCACATTTCAAGTGAAAACACCATACCATTTCAGAGATATTCAATTTCAAAGTTTGAACACCTTTAAGAATTCTTTCATCATGAGAATCGGCCATAACACACAAAATGGCAGACCTCACGGCCGAAAATGAGCTAAAATGGTGGACCTCGCGATTGAAAAATCTTTGATCGTAAAAGGGGCCAACTTCAAACCCTTATAACTCTGGAATGGAACAACATTTTTGCACCAAACAAAACTGCCATGTTCCTTCAATAAAGTGCTTTCTGTGAGCTATACTTTAGATAAATCACCGACACTGTGGTTGTGCTATTTGTCACAGAAGACAGTGTGCAAAAATAGCAGAAACTGCATTTTTGGCACTTCTCTGCACAAAAACCATATACACTAGTGAAATAGAAATTGGAAAATAAAGAGAAGCACCATGCCAGTGCATGTATTCCTAATATTATCCAAATATCTTCAACAGTTCCAGAGTGGCACAAAAGGAAAAATGCACACAAGCTGTGAAAAATTACTTGTCAACAGAGCAACATTTTCTCATGAAATGTTCAAACAACAGCACCACAGCCCAGCACATATGTATACAAAACAATCTGAAGTCAGTCAGACACATCCTTGCTTCACACCAAAAGGTGACAAAATCATTGTTTTCACAATACACACAGATATATTTTCCTATTATTAACTATAGTGACAGACCCCCTTAAAAAGCATTACTTTAGAATGGAGCAATATTTTTTAGTGAACTCTACAAAGGACACCACCAAAGCTGATCACCCATGTATACAACCCAATTTGAAGTCATTCAAATGCATTCTTCAACAGTTGTTGGGAGCACAGGGCCCTTCAGACTCCACACTCCCACCAACTCATCCCTTTCTCTCTAACATCACAGTACAAGTACTGAATACCATATGTATTGGTGAGAGCACAGATTGCAGGGAGCGCATGGCCCTTCAGGCCCCATGCTCCCAGCAACTTGTCCACTTCTGCCTAACATCACACTGCAACTACAGAATATTATATATATATTGGTAAGAGTACGTATTGGTGGGAGCATGGGGCCCTCTGGGCCCCACGCTACCATAAACTTGTCCACTTCTGCCTTCTGGCCCCTGATCCCTCCCACATTGCCCAGCACTCAATAACTACATACATCTGCCATACATTTTTAGCTCTCCTATACCTTATAATGAAATCTTCCTACAGACCCAAATATATGCTCACCATGCCTTTCACAATGCACAGAAGTGTTTTCCCAGTAACTATAATGAATGTGCACCACAACTCAGCAACTGTAAATAGCACCGACACAAACATTTACCAGTCCATGATCTATGATTACTCTTTCTACATACCACATTTCATGTAAATCATGCAAATGATTCAAATGTTACTAAAGCAAAGTGAACTAAATTTTCATTTGTTGGAGTGTAATACTTCTGCAACTGTTTACATTTCACACACCTAACCACTGAAAAGTATGTCCATGGCAGTAAGGCTAGCTATTTCAAGCCACTAGCACAATGCAGGATGCTATCCACAAAATGTACACTTCATCACTCAATTTCTCCACAATAAATGTATTTTCTGACACCTAAATACCATAATTCACATCTAGAGGACATCCCTTCAACACCCTTCAAATTTCAAGTTAAAACACCAAGCCGTTTCAGAGATATTCAGTTTCAAAGTTTATGCACCTTTAAGAATTCTTTGATCATGAGACTTGGCTATGAACCATAAATGGTGGCCCTCATGGATGAAAATGTGCCGAAATGGCAGACCTCGAGATCAAAAAATATTTGATAGTGTGGGGGGGGCAACTACAAACTCTTATAACTCTGGAACGGAACAACATTTTTTCACCAAACAAAAACTGGCATATTCCTTCAACAAAGGGCTTTTCATATGCAATGCTCCAGACAAATCAACCACACAGTGGCTGTGCTATGTTTCACAGAAGATAGTGAGCAAAAATATAAGAAACTGCATTTTTGGCACTTCTCTGCATAAAAACTGTATACACTAGTGAAATAGAACTTGGTAAATAAAGATATGTACCATGCCAATTCATGTATTCCTAATATTATCAAAATATGTTCAACAGTTCCAGAGCAGCACAAGTGGAAAAGTGCACACAAGTTGTGAAAAATTACTTGTCAACAGAGCAACATTTTCTCACAAAATCTTCAAACAACTGCACCATATTCCAGCACCCATGTATACAAAACAATCTGAAGTCAGTCAAACACATCCTTGCTTCACATCAAAAGATGGCAAAATTACTGTTTTCACAATACACACAGATATATTTTCCTATTATTAACTACAGTGACAGACCCCCCCAAAAAAACCATTACTTTAGAATGGAGCAATATTTTTTAATGAAATCTTCAAAGGACACTGCGAAAGCCCAGCACCCATGCATACAACCCAATTTGAAGTCACTAAAATGCATTCTTCAACAGCTGTTGGGAGTACAGGACTCTTCGGACCTCACACTCCCATCAACTCATCCCTTTCTCCCTAACATCACATTACAAGTTCTGAATACCATATGTATTGGTTTGAGCACAGATTGCTGGGAGCGTGTTGCCTTCAGGCCCCATGCTCTCAGCAACTTGTCCACTTCTGCCTAGCATCACACTGCAACTACTGAATATTATAATATTGGTGGGAGCACAGGGACCTTTGGGACCCATGCTACCACCAACTTGTCCACTTCTGCCTTTGGGCCCCACGCTCCCTCCCACATTGCCCAGCACTCCATAACCACATGCCTCTGCCATACATTTTTAGCTCTCCTATACCTTATAATGAAATCTTCCTACACACCCAAATATATGCTCACCATGCCTTTCACAACGCATAGAAATGTTTTCCCAGTAACTATTATGAACATGCACCACAACTCAGCAACTGTAACTGGCACCGACACAAAAATTGACACAATCCAAGATTCATGATGACGCTTTCATGCAAATCATGCAAATGGTTCAAAAGTTACTGAAGCAAATTGAACCAAATTTTCATTCATTGGAGTGGAATAATTCTGCACCTGTTTACATTCCACACACCTAACAACTGAAAAGATTGTCCATCTCAGTAAGGCTAGCTACCCTATAAATTTCAAGCCACTAGCAGAATGCAGAATGCTATCCACAAAATGTATACTGCATCATGCAATTTCTCCACAACAAATGTATTTTCTGACACCTAAGCACCATAATTCACATCTACAGGACATCCTCTCAACACCCTTCAAATTTCAAGTTAAAAGCCGAAACCATTTCTGAGATATTTAATTTTTAAGTGTTTGCACTTTTAAAAATTCTTTGATCACGAGAATCAACCACAACCTTGCAATCAAAGGTCATCTTTGATCATCATGGGGACATCTGGTCATGAAATGTAGGCTGTCTGTTCCCTCTCAGAGACATCTGGTCCAGCAAAAATCTGACCATCTCATTCTACCCTCGCTAATGAATTTCACGATTCTTGTGGTCAAAGAATTTACAGGCTCGTGATCAAAGATCATTAGCGAGCCATGATTAAAGAATTTAAAAGTTTTAAACTACATTTTGTGACACAAGTACATTAAACCACAGACATGGCTCGATAGAGGGAAGCCCCATGAACAAAACCTATTCATGTTTTACATCAGAAATCAAACCTAGGCTGAGATATTTATTTTTTTCCAACCCCAAAACTGAAAACAAGATGGCAGCCATCACAATTGATAGATTTCTTGTGATCAAAGATTCTTTGATTGTGAGCCTGCAAATTCTTTGATCATGATGAGTTACCAGATGGCCAAAACTACATTTTTCTTTCACAAAATAACCATATAAATTTTTCCATAGACTTATAATGGGATCTAAAAAGTTTAATAACTTTTGAATGGATTTATATTTTTTCACTAAACAAAAAGTGTCATGTTCCTTGACCCAAGTTATTTCTCCATGGCAGGTTTCAGACTGGCACACAACACAGCTGCCATGGACAAAATCTGTAAAACTGCTCACAAAACTGGTGAAAAAGTGCATTTTTCAGTGATTTACTGTGCAAAAAATGTACATCCGACCAAAACGCAATTTGGCAGATCAAGAGATCTACCATGCTTCACCATGCATAACACATTTCATGTAAATATCTTGAACAGCTCCAAAGTTTTTAATGTGCAAAATTTCAAATTTAACATTAAAATGCCTTCATAACGCTAACTATAGTAGCATGACTGCACCACATACATATATATATATATATATATATATACATACATATATATATATATATATATATATATATATATATATATATACACATATATATATATATATATATATATATATATATATATATATATTTGCATAGTAAATAAATGCTTTATATTATAGGAATATGACTGCAATATGTATTACAAATACCTTTATAATATACAGTAGGCTACATTCTGTAAATATATATTCTATGCACTATTTCTACATACCTTCTTATAGCAAAATATGAATACAAGCAAAGAAGGCAGCTCCAAAATGTTGTGGTGCCCACAACGTAAACAACACTCATGGTAAAATTTAGGCACGCACACACATACACTGGATCAGGAACTCCAGAAGACAGTTCTTAGATTGTCAACCACAAAGTTCATTTTTACAAAAAATAAAATGTTGAACCAAAGCCCAAAGCAGCAATAGTAAAAATCTAACTTCCCCACAGGATTGACATTTCATGCTGTTCTCATGCTTTGTCAAGAACAGTGTGAAATGTTGATCATGTGGGGAGGTCTGTTTTTTGCTGTTGCTACTTATGGCTTTAGTTTTACAATTTTTTCTTTATTGTACAAATACATTTTGTAATGGAAAATCCAAGAAGTGCCTTCTGGAGCTCCACATCAGTGTGCATGTTTGACTAATTTCTGCAGTGAGAAAAATATGTAACTTGTTTGCTCCCTGCCTAATAAAAGCAGGGAGTGGAACACATGGATGCAGATAACATACTGTCCTACTATGGGAGATCACATTAGAGGCTGAGAAGGAATTCTGACATTTTCTCCAAAGTGGTTTTCTGCTTTTCTGCTTCTCCAGTGGGGTTAGCACCAGGGATTGGTCCTGGATAAGATAATGATCAATTGTCAAAGTCATGTAATACATGGCAGTACAGTAGTCTTGCAAAGTATGTGCAGAGGGAATAATGAACTAGTTTGGGATTTCAGCTCATCATCTATCATTACATAGATAAGTTGCCCAATTGCGACCTTTCAGTGACCGCAGCTTTTCTGCCATCCCCACCTAGGTCAGGGCACTTGATAAGTTGTCTACCAGAGTAGGGGGTTTCAGCTTTTCAGCCATCCCTATCTGGGTTAAAGTGCTATTATCAATTGTAGTACCCTGTGGATGATAACACCATAACCTTATCTAGGATAAAGCTATGGAGAGCACAAAGACAGTAGAGATATGATGTCAGGGGAGGAGTAAATAGTATAATGTGGGGGCAGGGGTTGCTAATGGGGCAAGAGGGACAGATAAGGTAATGTTTTGCAGGGTCTGTGGGGCAACAGTTTTCACAGGAGCTGTCTCAGAGGTTGGGGATTGTCATGTCTGCAGGAGTCTTGATCACCTAAGGTTTGATATGTAGTAGCTTAGATGGGAGTTAATAGCACTGGTAGGAAGGTTAAACCTAAATGGGATGTGCATAAGGGGGGTACATGGGCTGATCAGGGGGTAAAGGGATGAAAACCAGATCACAAGGGGGTCTGGCAGGAGGAAGGATTGGAAGGCAAATATATGATTCCAGGGCCCCTCTTTCTCAGTGGGATAGGGGGCCTGCTGGGTAGGGAAAGACATTAGTAAAAAGAATAGTGAGGGGTGAGAAGGAGGAGATGCCAGTGGGAGCATTCCCAGGGATGACTATGCAGAACAGAGTCCTCCCACTGGATAGGGATGGTACAGGTGAAAATGGTAAAAGGGAAGCAGCAACAGAAGAAGGATTTGAATAATAGGGGAAGAGTGCACAGCATGGTGAATAAGTGAATGGGAGGGAGAATGAAAAGAGAAGAAAGGGCAAGGAAGGGATGAGGCAAGCAGGGAAGGTCCAAGTGGAGGAGGGCATAATGAGAAAGCAAAGGGGGTCAGCAAAAGGGATGTGCAGGCAGTCAGAATCAGGGGAAGGGAGAAAGGAAGAGGGTCAGCAAAGGAAGGACAAGCAGGTTCTAAGAGTGGTACTCATGAATCGGGTGGGAAGAGAGAGAGAGTTGTGATCCTAGGAGACTCCATAGTTAAGGGAGAGAGATAGGGAAACAGAAGTGTTAAACTGATTCTCAGAAGAAATAGAGAATGAAGGATGGGGAAGGGGGTGCTATGAGAATTTAATGCACATCTGAATTGTGGGATGCTACATAAATCCCGAGGGCAAAACCCGAGGGGTTTATCAAAGCATCCCACAACAAAGGTGTGCATAAAATTCTCATATCACCCCCTTCCCCAATCTTTTATTTTTTATAATACACAGGGCAGCAATTTCTTTCAGGCAGTATCAACCAGATATAAAATAACTATCCTGAAAACTCATGTTGTGGCAGCTCCATGGTAAGTGAGAGAGAGGGCTGTCATGTTTCTTGAACTATTACGGCCACCCACAAGCAAGACAAGAGCCAATGAGAGAGTGACATATTTTGATTGAAATGGTGCAAGAATGCCATGGAAATAGCAACTGGTCCAGCCCATAGGAAAAATTGATGAGGGACCAAGAATAACCAAGATCAAGGGCCAAAAGGGGAGCAGCCACACTTCATTGTTCACCTAGCTGCAAATGATATGGCAAACAATGAGAAGGCGGTGGTCCAAGACAGATTCAAAGAAATGTGATAGACTTTCAGGAAGGAGGGGACATTAGCATCCTTCTTGGGACTGCTACCAGTACCTAGGGCCAGCACTACAAGGAGGACTAGGATAGAGGAATTCAATGTTTGGTTCATGATGTTGAGCAATGAGGAGGGTTACAGATTAACTGGGGACTGGGGAAACAAGTGAGGGAAGAAAGACCTTTATGCACTGGATAGGCTGCACCTCAACAAAGAGGGTACAAGAGTGCTAAAGGTCAGATTCAAAGAGTACATTTACAAGGTAATTCATTTAAACTGATGAGGGGGCATCAAGGCTCAAAATACCCTTTGTTGCCTAGAGGAAGAGGTCATCAGGCCTCACCCCAATCAGGACAAAAGGATGAGGGGGAAGACGAGAGGCAAAAGAGGTAGGACAGAGTGTGAGATTGGGTACAGGGGGCAGGCAGTCCAATGGTGGAGTGGGACTCTAGTCAAAGTGGAAGGTTATGTATGAATGCAAGGAGCTTAGGGAACAAAATGTTTGAGTTGCTTTCACTGATAGAGGAGGGGAAATGGACATGGCTGCCATCACAGAGACATGGGTCACTCCTAATCATGACTGTGATCTCTGTCCCAGGGTGCAAATGTATAGGAGGGACATGGGATGGGTAGAGTGGCTCTGTACATGAAGGAAGGAATCACCGGTGATAGGGAAGAGAGACTGGAGGAAGGACAGAGCTGCTGTGGGTGCAGGTGTAGTCATCAAAAGGCAAGAATCTAATGATAGATGTAGTATACAGGCCACTAAACCAAGGAGAGGATTTGGATAGTGAGATGGAGTCCAAAATATCAGGGATGGCTGGCAGGGTGGGTGGTAGTGATCACAGGGGGACCTCAGTCTACTTGGGGTACATTGGCAGATCTCTGCTACCACCTGTACCAGTACTCAAATGTTGCTGAAACCTTTCTAGGGTGGATTTCTAACACAATGTGAGCTGAAACCCACCAAGGAGAGGGCAATACTGGATCAGGTTCTGAAACCTATCACAGAGAGGGCTATTGGTGGAATTTAATGGGCAAAAGACAGAGACAAAGGTCAAATTGAGGGAGAATAGTCTGGAATGCAATTCCACCTCCTCAGCCTGCCAGCATTTTCACTTACTTTTTGTTTCAGCTTTAGTGTGTGCACACAGTCGTGACCGCTGTTGAACCCCCTGTTTATTTAATGCAGAACTTCAAGCACAACAAAGGTGGCCACTCATAAAATCACCAATGAGGGCCAGCCTTGTGATACTGAGGGTTGAGGCACTGGATGCCACACCTCATGCCACATAGGCAGTCTGGGTTCTTAAATGGACTTGGATCACTCGGGGGTCAGCAGGGGTGAGGAAGGACTGAGCATCTGTTGACAGCTCTCCTTCCTCGGGGAGAGGGGACTGTATGGAGCACTGTATGCCTGACACCCAGCATCGGCTGGGTGCCAGCACATGTGTGCCATCAGAAGGAGAGGGCCACACATACAGGGCATATGGCTGCCTGCCTGGAGGTGGAGACTAGCCATCTCCAACCATTGCACATATGGGGGGCTTGGGGAGAAAAGCAGTGGAAAATACCGGGAGCAGACAGGTTTCATGATGGCCCTATACGCTGCCACATCAGCAAGCCCCAATTCTGGATTATGCTCTGGGGTGGAGAGTAAAGGCCAGCACTCCTCTACCTGGCCCCACCATTGGGGGTAATCGATGGGGAAACTCCAGTGCATGGCAGGGGCTGGACAATCAGGGCCAGAGCTGTCTGCAAAACTCCGTAGGAGAAGAAAAATGAATAATAAACAAATAAAAAAAAAGAAAATCACCAATGAATTGGATAATATGTTTTCTTTAGTGTATATAAGTAACTAGACCATCAGCACTGCTAAGAACAGTGCTGGGAGTCTGGTTGTTACATACGTTAATTTCTTCAGCTTTTGAAGCTCGTCTTGTAGAACACAACACACACAAATGAACATCTTGTTATGTTAATTACTGCTGTCCTACTGTCTCTCCAGAGAATAAAAGAACCCCTAGCCCTCCACACCATAACTAGCATCAGGCAGACACCACAATTCACACCTTGCCAGTCGCCATGCCATGCCTGATACTATGAGCCTGCACAAAAATGTTAAAACCATTGTGTGTCTTTAATGGGTTTTTGAAGCTGGAAATCCCTGGTGCCAGTGGGAAGCGCAGAGTCTAGCAAACCCTCACCATGAAAGCAATAGGTGGTAGGCTATAAAACTTGATCACAGACAGAAGTTGTTGCTTACTTTATAGCTACTGCTACCTGTCATATAACTTCTCCTGGAAGTCCAAAAGCAATGTGCTCTCATTTTCTGCCTTGCTGAGCAATCTCCTGCCATCCGTCGAACCCGACCAACTCCTACTGCTTCACTCTGCTACAACTGCCCAGTGATCAGCTTGCCTCCATAGCTCTGTTGGACTTAGTTCTGACCATAGTTTGATTCAAAATTAAGCAATCTGAAACTGATGCAGTTTCTTTCACATACTCGCTGTCCCTGTATTTTAATTGCGATATGAAGTATTTACCACCTTTTGGGACTGAATACAAGTCAGATGTTTACCATTTCACTTCAAGACTGCTTTTTGGCACAAACCCCTATCATATTTTTTTTCTCTGCTTGCAAAACAACTGCTTTAGCTGCTACAAATTTAGTTACTTCTCATGATTACAAATGCCTGGTTTAGCAATAGTCTATTGAATTGTTTTTTTTTTCCATATGTGGCACTCTTAAGTATTACATACAGATTTGTTTAGCACTGTTTATTACTGTCTTTTCTGCCAGGTTGCAACCAAAAAAAAATGAGGGAAAGAAAATAGATTTTTTCCAATTTTACAACATTAAGTGATATTTGCCATGAACAATCCATGAACACATTTTGAACTACCCATTACCAAATCATCATTGTTCATTGCTGTGCTGTTTTAGGAAAATACACAGTTTCATTATAATATTAATGTTTCACCACAGTATGCAAGAGCTGATTAAAACAAACTTGCTTTTTGTCGGGACAGATCTATGCATTTCAGATAAATTTGCAGTAGCTGTTTCCTCAGTATAACTGCAACCTTGTCAAGTTGCTTCATATCCTGGAATTTTCTAGCTGATGTCACACAGTGGATTTTTGCTGTAAGAACACCAGTGTTGATACATAAAATGGATGCATATATAGAGTTGAACAAGGGTCTTTTTGCACATTTGAGGCTTTTGTCTTGCAGCTTTTCTAGCAGCATTAACTGCTGTACACATGTGCCATAGTGAATTCAAGTATGTGCTGATTTTAACAACTTTATGAAGTGCAACTTCTCAAATCACGGTGTGACAAGCAAACTAACATGATTGGTATGATTAGTGGATATCCTAAAAGAATCTTTACAGTTGATTGATATTTATTTCTAGGCTGAAGAGATTTGCTCAGTCTTTTGCACCCTAGAAGTCTATAAAATATTTAATCCAAATACCTGTGAATACAGAATTGCACTTAACACTTTATGAACTGCTGTGCCTTTATTTTGCACAGCACCTTTGCACTTTACAGATTCCCAGTTCTTTGTGTTTGTGCATCATTTTCAGAGTATAATTACAACCTTTAACATCACGCTGGATTTGATATAAATAAGGAATTTTTCAAGCCATTCTCTGTGAGTGCCTCTTTTTGCTTTACTCCATGTTTACTGGATGATGAGCACAATATTATGACTATGAGATATGAGGCATTTTGCAACCATCTTGGTGATAGCGCCACTTGCAGGTTAAAGGGGTAATGAGCCTGTTTCGCCTTTGATTTAGTGCTCTGTCAAGCACAGAAAAACTTTATACAGAAAATATGCTAGGTTATCACAGGTGCAAATATCACCATACCAAATTAAATATATGTAGATTTATTTATTCATTCAGGTTTCTTATAATTAGAGGCAGTGGGAATATGTATACTAGCAAGTAAAACAAAGTCTGGTCAGATCCGTCACAGCTGCATAATGAAGTTACTGAAGTTGTGTGGAATTGATAGGAGGTATGGAGAAACAACACGATGGTTTGTGATTAGTAAGATTTGTTTTAGTTTCTGTTCTAAGGAAGGCATACACATTATTAAGAAAATACATGGAAGTGTACATTTTAATGGAAGGAATAGTAAGCTTACAATAGAACCCCAGAGCAAATGTCACTGATGCATGTGTTATCCCAGATGATATTGGCCAGACAGCCACATTTTAAAGAAAGCGCAATTGCACATATCCCAATTATGCAAAGCAACAAGGGAAACATATGCAAATCCCCCTAATAGTACACAAGGTGGCAGAACCTAAAAAAGTAATTGCTGGAATATGTTCAGCCTTGAGAATATTTACACAGTCTTTTTTTTTTTTTTTTTTTTTAGTTTTTTTTTTTTTAAAGAAACAGGGGTTTTGTCCATGAGGTGATGTAAGTTATATTTAAGCAATGTGTTGATGTCAGGAAGTCAGGTGTAATGATGATGGACTGTTAGAGAAAATGTGATATTAACTTTCAGAGGGGGTCGCTTTTGATAAGGACAAGGTAGTTATGCTTGTGATAATGGGAATGTTAGGAAAATATGAGGTCTACACAGAAGTGGAGTACAAATATGCACAGTTTCATAAGTATGTGCCCAGAGTACAGGCAAATGTGATATCCAGGTTTGTTTTAGAAATAGGTAAAAATAGCGATTCATACAATTAATAAACAAATAGATAATTACACAGACATATGGGGGGAGAGAGAGAGAGAGACAGGCAGAATAGGAATGGCAGTGAAATACTGAAGTGATGCCAACCCCACCCCACCCCACAGACATGGACATGCATTGGGGTGTGCCTTTGGGTCATTGCCCATAACGCTCATGCCATTTCACCTCACCCTACCCTGCAGACACAGACAAGAGTAGAGGTGTGCCATGGGGTTTTCAAACTTTAGACTCACCCCATTTCATAAGGAAATATGCTGAAATGGGTACAGTATAAGAGAATGGAGTGAACTTTGGGTCTGAAGAGTCAAAGGCACACCTCGATACCTGTCACTGGCTGCAAGGTAGGTATGGGGGTGAAATGGCATGAGCATTAATGTTGACAATCCCAAGTCACACCCCTGATGCCTCTCAGTCCCTACAGTGCAAGGTGTTATGGTCAGAAACCCTAATGCCCTGGGTGTTTCTTGCTATTTTCACTCCAAGTTTTCAGCATGGGCTTTTTGTGACCCCACCGCACGAAAAGTGACACTATCAGTTCATTAGCCAAAAGGAGACTTTGCACAGTGATTGTACCATTTGGCACCACAGGTGCAAAAACACATTTTGAACAGGATGTAAAAAATGACAGCTGTACATTTCTTGCTTCAGTAACTGCTCAGCACATGTGTTGCATGACCTGCTTATTGACATTTTATATCTGCTATGCAATGTACTGCTGCTATGTTGGGGGAAGTACCTTTCCTAGGTTGCAAGAACAGTCTCAGAGGAATACACACACACACACACACACACACACACACACACACAGCAGAACACAGCCATGAAATAATTAGATTGTCTATAAGCACTGTTTTCCATGCAGGAGACAAGTATTTGAATCAAAAGCACACACAAACACACACACACGCACGCACACACACACACACACCAGCGAACACAGCAGCAAAATGATTAGATGTGTCTACAAGCACTATCTTCTTTGCAACTTGGAGCATGCGGGGGTTAAGGCTGGAGGTCAGTTATGGTCTGTGACATAATCACATGGTCAGAATATTAAATATTTTAAAATAAACATAAATGCAAAAGTAACCATTTCAAGTAGAAAATGCAAACTGTGACACTTAACAGTTATAGGGTAAGTTAGCACATCTGGACTTATTTGCTGCATATGCATCTCAATTGCTAAGGGGTCCTGACCATGTTCACCCTTCCTCAAGCCAAACTAGCTACAGTATGTCTAGCAATAACATGGATGGAAAAATGATGGCATATTTTCAACAAGAAGTTAGCATTTTAAAAAGACACTGCTGTAGATTGGGAAGCAGCTTGTGTAGGTGCATTCATCATGCTAGCCAATATATGTTCTGGATGCATTCAATAAGGCTAACCAGTGGGAGAAATAGGGGAAAGGGATAGAAATCTAAAATAGAACCATTTAAACCATTTGTGATTTAAAGTTGCATGACAGAAATGCAGCTTCCAGAACTGGACACCATATTCCAAATGAGGCCGCACCATTGATTTACACAGTTGCATCACCACCTCATTCCTTCTGCTGGTAATACCTCTCCCTATGCACCACAGCATTCCATTGTCTCTCCTCACAGCTTTGGTACATTGTTTAGCCACCTTTAGGTCATCCAATATGATTACCCCAAAATCCCTTTCTATTTTGATGACCATCAGCCACTGGTTTCCTGCAACCCTTCCTTATTCAGCAGGCAGGTGTTCCCAGCCAGGGCAGAGGGAACTTGCATCCAGGAATAGAGAGGAGATACCTCATCATTTCTACCTTCCTAGGTTGCAAGAACAGCCTCAGAGGAACACACACACACACACACACACACACACACACACACACACACACAAACAAACACAGAACACAGCTGTGAAATGATTAGATTGTCTACAGGCACTGTTTTCCATGCAGGGCACAAGCAATTGTATCAAAAGCACACACACAGACACAATCACACACACACACACACACACACACACACACATATACCAGAACACAGTGGCAAAACGATTAGATTTGTCTACAAGCACTATCTTCTATGCAAGTTGGGGCATGGGGGAATTAAGGCTGGAGATCAGTTATGGTCCATGACATAACCACATGGTCAGAATAATAAATATTTTAAAATAAACATGAATGCAAAAGTAACCATTTCAAGAAGAAAATGCAGACTGACACTTAACAGTTGTAGGGTAAGTTAGCACATCTGGACTTATTTACTGCATATGCATCTCAATTGCTAAGGGGTCCTGACCATGTTAACCCTTCCTCAAGCCAAGCTAGCTACAGTATGTCTAGCAATAACATAAATGCACAGATTATGCATATGAAAACTTATTAATTATGCTGTACATACCCTAAGACTCAAAGTGTGTCTCCTTTGGCTGCCATGATATCTGTGGTTAATCTGAAACAAAAGACAATGTAACAAGACACAGGCCTCCACCCCAAGCTATTAAACAATAGAGCAAACTGCACTCTGGGAAGATTGCCTGGGACAAGATACAATAAATAAAAAAAAACTGAATAGCAGGTTCCAGGGAGTATAAAACCACCAGGAATGTTAGAAAAAAATCCACCTTCCCACTCATTCACAGGTGTCAATCAATGTATTTGTTAACCATGCTGGTTCATCTTCTTGATTCCCTCATAGTAAACATTTGAAACTACATTTGTGTTATTTTAAATGAGTGATAAATGGCATGTTCAGGGGGATGGCAGCTCTGACAGTTGTTACAACATGATAGATCCACCTCATGCCCCTCCCACAAAAATGAAAGAAGAGTGCATGCAACAGACCTTAGGGACATCACATTGTTTAATGTGAGCTCTGATCTGTTCAGTCTTACAAATTTCCTGGCTCAGTTTATAATATCAGTGAAAAGAAAGTAGGAAAAAAACACACATATATAATACATACTTCTCAAACTTAAAAGAAAAAAATACACTGATCATAAAAGGCCTGTTTTTACCAAGTACTGTGCCCATGATTATAATAATTTGAACCCCTCCCCCCAAAAATGTGACTTCACATTAAACTGCATGTTTAACGTAAAGACAACCAAAAAATGTATTTCTAAATGCATTACTAACACCAATACTTTCAAAGCTTTGAAACTACTAAAAAGACACACTATTCATGCATATATATATATATATATATATATATATATATATTATGGTAGCACGGTAATGCTACCATAGTTAGGGTTGAGGAGCCATTTCTATGTTAAACCCCAACATTTTGCACCTTAATAACTTTGCAACTGTTTGACAGATTTGCCTGAAATTTGGAATACACAATCAAGTTCCATAGGCCTTGGCATCTTCAAGTTTCGTATTGGTCGGATGCACGGCTTCAGAGTTTATTAAGTGTGATTTGCCACTTGTAGCGTTCTGCTTTTTCGCGAAATTCTATGGTCATACAGGTTGCACAGTTTAGCGACTGGCCCAAATCTTCAGGGAATGTGTGTCCAGGGTCCCCGGTGTGCCTTTCGAAGATTTGGTGAAAAAATATTAAACGGTTCAAAAGTTATTCAAAAAACAATTTCCCATTCTAAGTCAATGGGAAAAGTTAACAAAAAGTTCAACACTTTCGCAAATGCATTTTTACTTTCGCAAATGGGCCTGTTACTTTCGCAAATCGGCCATTTTGTTTTCAGTTGGTGATCATAAAAATGCTTGCCATTTAAATTTGGGACCCTCTAGCAACCTAATTCTTTTTGTATTCACCTAGTCGGACCCTGAGGATGCTAGCCATGTCTTTATTTTGGGGTAAAACACCCCAGAAATATGTTTTTCAAATTTCTGGAAAAAGTACTTTCGCAAAGTACTTACATGCTCATGAAAGTGTCACAAATTTTTGCAAAAGCTTTTGCAAATTGCGACAGTAGTTTTCTAGTCTGTGGGAAAATGACAGCAATTCTTTGGCACTGCACTGCAAAAGAACGGCTGGGAGTTTTGGGCTGAAATTTGGAGGGAACGCAGCCAACATCTCACAGATGTGCCTTTCAGTGTTGTATTGAAAAATATTACCGCGGAAGCAAAAGTTACAACACTCAAAGTTAGCGGTTTTTCCTATAGGATAACGATACGGTAGCCCGATGCGTGCGAATCCTTTGGCACCCTGCTGCAAAAACGGTTTGGTATTTTTCCTGAAATTTGGAGGGAAGACAGCCAACAGCCCACAGATGTGCCTTTCAGAGGTTTGGTGGAAAAATATTAGAGGGAGGCAAAGTTATGGTGCTCCGAACTTCTCTTTTTTTCCCATAGGATAACATTACGGCATTCGCCGTGCCTTTCAGGGCCCGTATCTCGGAAACGGTGCGAGATACGGACTTTTCGTCAGAAAATCACTTAGCCCCCTAATGGGGGCTAAGTGAAAAACTAGCCAGGACAGTCATAAATCATATGACTTTTAAATTTTCTTCTATGTCATGCGGTTCCTGAGATATAACCTATTTAGTATTCCAAGTCCTCATTTTCTGCTCCGATACCATTATTATGCATACATTCTTTGTACTCACTGTCTTTCTCTATTCAGCGTTTAGGGAAAACCAGCCTGTGCGCTTACATTACTGTTACCGTTGCCCTTTCTGCTTGTGGTTCCATGCCCGTTTCACTTACCATTGACGTCTACGCCACCATGTGCGTTATCCTTTGCGTTTTCATTTGCGCCTGCGTTTCTGTTATTTTTTGCCATTTGTGTCTACAGTACTGTTTCTCTTTCTGTTTCACTTTGTGTCACCATGCCCATTGACATTTCCGTTTGCAGGCACCATGTTACTATGTGACAACACATCACGTGGCAGACCATTCCCGTCTATGCCACCGTGTGCATTACCCTTTCTGTTCTCATTCGCGCTTGCGTTACCATGTGCGCCACTGTTAGTGCTTCTGTTTGCGTTGCTGTTCCTGTTACTATGCCACAAGACATCATGTGGCAGGAGTGCGGGGCCCAAAGGGCCCCACGCTCCCACTGCCGCATTACGTGGACTATTTCTCGTTATCATTCTCAAAAAGAAGGGAAATTAGAGGCAAAACACTCCGTTTAATGCATTAGTTAGGGTTGTTCCACAGCGACAAAAGTGAGGAAATTCGCTGTTAGGGTTGAAAACCCTAACTCCAAATTCACCCCAGCACCACACACACACAGCAGCACACACAATATGCAAGTATGGGGAGGACCAAGTCAACACAACCAATGACAGACATCCAGCAGCAGGTGACAGAAATAACAAACAATTGTCTAAATGTCCTGAGACATCCCCACCCACCTGACCAGGTACTGCATGCTCAGTGGAGATCAATAGCAAAACTGAGGCCATGTACACCAAACGTACATCCCTGATTGCAGCTGCACACAACGTACCACACTTAGTAGTTGCATGGCCTTACCTACCGATGCCCCACACCACACCACACCACATGTGGTGGGCCACCTGAGCAATAGAGTTGAGCAAAACCAAGGAGTTGTACAGGTATAATATCTCTGATTATAACAAGGGTTTGAGAAATGCAGCTTTCTAATTGACTGTAAACATTGTAACAGCCTTATGTTTAGTTTTTATTAAGATACATGTAGAGCCAAACCATATGATGAACATGGTTTAATGTTGTTTAAAAAAACAGTTTTATTATGATAGCAATAAGCCACTCCCAGGTATTATGTTAATGGTCAGTTTATCACTGTCTAGCGACATGTGGCACTCGGCTACGCTTCATTCAACATTAAACCCCTACAGGGTGATTAACAGACCATTTAACATAACTGTTGGTCATGCCTTATTGCTTAATTGTCTTTATGAGTAGATACTCTCCTCTGCTGAGCACTGCAGCAGCTTTGCAACACAGTGTCCCACCCAGTTACACCATACACTGTCTAGTTACTGGAGAATGGCTGTGAATATGAACTCATGAAGATGAACAGTGTAACTTAATCATTACAGTCATCAAAACCTTAGCGTGATTATAACTGACAGAGTCAGTGATAGAGAATAACCCCTGCTGTCCTAGTACACTTACCCCATTGTGAGTTAAATCAATACTAAAAGACATTCTGTTTAAATCTACACTATATCTACTTGATTCCTGTTGTACCACAATTAACATAGTTATCACTTTGATAGCATCAGTGACAGAAGTGTGGCAAACCCAAACACTAGGCATACAGCCTGAGTATGAAACAACTGTTAAAAAAATTACACTGTGTCCATAAGTGGCATAGATCACTCATTGCAACAATAGTAAATGTATCACTATTTGAATAAGTTTGTCATCACAGATGCAATGAGATTGTCTTTCTCAGGTACAACATACTCAGTGCCTACAGGAAAATCTATGCTATAGACATCTCCGATACAGGTACGTCATTGTTGGCTCAGTAGTGCTATGATATTTAGAAGTTGCTTGGCCTGATCCATGCAATTACACTGTTTCTTACAAAGAATACTTACTGCATCTTTAGTATTGAAACACACTGAAGGTCTATGTATGTACATCAGCAGTACACCTTCATCAGTAAGAATGCATCTGATACTGGCGATGCAATTTCCGCGTTGAACGAGGCAATGCTTTTCCATACGTTTACATCAGCCTCTCTATCTTGAGTAAACAGTTGCAGTAAATGTACTACTATGTAAATCACATACTAAATGTAACTACTTTTATCTTGAACATGCTAGTGTCTTGTAGTTAATTTATTTACTTCTCTTAATTAATGTATACTCACTAGTGTTAAAACCTTTCTACAACTGTTATCATGCACCTTCAGCATTTATATTGACTAACGGCACAGTACCAGTTGTGGTGTGGTGTGGGGCATTGGTAGGTAAGGCCATGCAACTACTAAGTGTGAGTGCGTTGTGTGCAGCTGCAATCAGGGATGTATGCGTTTGGTGTACATGGCCTCAGTTTTGCTGTTGATCTCTACTGAGCATGCAGTACCTGGTCAGGTGGGTGGGATGTCTGTGAGTACATTTAGACAATTGTTTGTTATTTCTGTCACCTGCTGCTGGATGTCTGTCATTGGTTGTGTTGACTTGGTCCTCCCCCATACTTGCAAGTGTGTGTGTGGTGCTGGGGGGGGTGAATTCGGAGTTAGGGTTTTCAACCCTAACAGCAAATTTCCTCACTTTTGTCGCTGTGGAACAACCCTAACTAATGCATTAAATGGAGTGTTTTGCCTCTAATATATATATATATATACTGTGCTACCATAGTTAGGGTTCAGTACCCCATTTAAGGATTAATGGTAAAATTTTGCACCTTAATAACTTTGCCACCATTCACTGGATTTACCTGAAATTTGGCAGGCACTGGGCATAACCATAGATCTTGGGATCTGTCAACTTTTGTATCAGTCAGATATCTGGCTGCGAAGTTATTAAGCATCATTCTGGAGCACATTTACACTTTTTTGCATATTCTTTGCTCATGCCTACAGGTCACACAGTTTATGTGACTGGTCTGAAAAGTTCTGGGAATGTGCGGCAGGGTTCCCAATGTGCCTTTTGAAGATTTTGTGAAAAAATATTGAACGGTTCAAAAGTTATTCAAAAAACAATTTTCCCATTATAGTCAATAGGAAAATTTAACAAAAAGTTCGACAGTGTTGTAAATTCAGTTTTTAGTGTCACAAATGACCCCTGTAGTGTCGTGAGTCAGCCATTTTTATTTCAGTTACTGATCACAGAAATGCTTGGCATTTAAAATTGGGTCCATCTAGGGACACAATTCTTTTTGTGTTTACCTAGTCGAGCCCTGAGGATGCTATGCATGTCTTTATTTTGGGGTTAAACACCCCAGAAATATGTTTTTAAAATTTTGGGGAAAAGTAGTGTTGCAAAGTAGTATCAAACCTGTGACACTTTCGTGATTTTTTTGTGAAAGTGTTGCAAATCACGACACTACTTTGCAACGCTATGGCCAAAATGACAGGAATTGTTTGCCACCCTGCTGCAAAAGAACGGTTTGGTCTTTTGGGATGAAGTTTGGGAGGAAGAAAGCCAACATCTCACAGATGTGCCTTTTGGTGGTTTGGTGAAAAAATATTGCAGGGATACAAACTTATGGCTCACTGAAATGGATGCTTTTTCCCATTGACTAATATTGCGGCATCTGCCATGTCTTTCGAGGCCCGTATCTCGGAAATGGTGCAAGATACAGACTTTTCATCAGAAAAATGCTGAGCCCCTAAGGGGCTAACTATTTAGAACAAACCTAGCCAGGAAAGTCATGACTCATATGAAATTTAATTTTTTTCTCTATGTCGTATGGTTCCTGAGATATAAGCAATTTAGTATTCTAAGAGCTCATTTTCTGGTCCCAGGCCCATTATTATGCATACATTCTTTGTAGTCACTGTGTTTCTCTATGCAGCTGTTGGGGAAAACCAGGGTGTGTGCTACAGTTACCATTACACATAGCATTTCTACTTGCGTTTCCATACCCGTTTGCATTACCATTCCCACGTATGCCACCATGTGCGTTGTCCTTTGCACTTCTGTTTGCGCTTGTGTTTGCATTACTCTTACCATTTGTGTCTACAGTACTGTTTCTGTTTGCATTTCATTTTGTGTCACCATTTGCATTATCATTTGCATTTGCGACCACCCTTCTGTTTGCATTTCTGTTTCCATTTTGCATCATCGTTGTTGTTACCGTTACCATTTGCTTTTGCAATTGTGTTCCCATGCCCGTGCATTTTACAGTTTGAATTTGTATACGTGCTTGCATTTGCATTTCTATTTCCTTTGGCGTTATTGTTGCCATTGCCATTTGCATTTACAATTGCGGTACCATGACTGTGCTTGCTACAGTTTACATTTCCATACGCACTTGCATTTACATTTCTGTTTCCTTTGGCATTATTTTAGCTGTTACCATTATGATTTGCATTTTCAATTGCAGTACCGTAACCGTGCTCATTATGGTTTGCGTTTCTGTATACACTTGCATTTGCGTGTCTGTTTCTGTTTCCTTTGGCATTATTGTTGCTGTTACCATTACCATTTGGATTACAATTGCAGTACTGTGACCATGCACATTATGGTTTGCGTTTCCATACACGCTTGCGTTTGCCTTTCTGTTTCCTCTGATGTTATTTTTGCTGTTACCATTACCATTTGCATTTGCAATGTCGGTACCCTGACCGTGAATGTTATGCTTTGCTTTTCCATACACGCCTGCGTTTGTGTTTCCATTTCTGTTCCCTTTGGTGTTATTGTTGATGTAACAGTTAATATTTGTGTTTACAATAGTGGTACCGTGACCATTACCAGTTGTGTTTCCATACGCGCTTGAGTCTCCATTTGCATCACTGTTCACTTTGGCATCACTTTGTGTTTGCATTTCTATTAATGTTTGCTTTACCATTTATGTTTGCATCACCATGTGCATAACCATCAGCAGTTGCTTTTCCATTGCAGTTACCATTACTATGTCACAAGACATCACATGGTGGGAATGCGGGGCCCGAAGGGCCCGCACTCTCACCACCGCATTCCATTCACTATTTATAGTCCTCATTCTCAAAAAGTAGGGCCATTCATGGCAAAAAAAACTCTGTTTAATGCATCAGTAAGGGTTGTTCCACAGAGACAAAAGTGAGGAAATTCAGTGTTAGGGTTGAAAGCCCCCCCTTGCACCCCCCCAGCCTGTCCCCTCAACTGGCATTGGGGTGTGCATTGGGGTCATCGGTCCTAACTCTCACCCCATTCTCTTATACCTCAGCTGGTTTACACATGTGATGGGTTGAGTGTTAGGCCGATGACCCCAATGCACCACCCCAATGATGGTTGGGGATGGGCTGGGGGTGCAAAGCCAACCCTAACTCTGCTGGGTGGGTGATGGAACAAGATACAGTGGGTGCTCCCACATGACTGGTGCCCCCTCTTGCACCCCCATCTATCAACCCAATATTTTATAGCCGCCAGAGAAGAGATGTGGGTTGCACATAGGCACCATCATAAACTGTCCCCATTTCAAACAGTTTCACACACAGACTGGAGTGTGGTCTAGGATGGTGGTCCCTAAGTGACTGTTCTCCCTCTTCATCCCACCTCCACATATGGGGAGCATATCCCCATTACACATTTGCACATAGACAGCACTCCTCCCTCTCCATGCCTTCTTTGCATATGGGGAGCAATTCTTCTCCAGCCCACGTCCACATGGTGGACATAGTGTTTTATGCAATCTTATCTGGTATCAATTCTTGATGAATTCAACATTGTACATATTCTGCAAGGGGAGGCCTCCTTTGAGTTCCCAGGGTTAGGATGTGGCATTCTGGGGACAGGGCATTCTCAGTGGCTGTGCCTACCCCATGGAACTTGTTTCCTGTCTGTTTAAAGGAGGCTTCGTTGGTAGAAGCCTGTAAGAAGGGCATAAAATCTTACCTGTTCCAGCAAGCTATTATTGATTGTTTGATGTTAGTGGGATAGATAGATGCATTTTAAACCTGCTCCTAGTTGAATGTTACAAACATTTTTGGTATAGGATTTTATATTACTGCTTGCTATTTGTATTGTACAGTGCTCAGAGTCCCAAAAAATGGGTGCTTTTATATACAGTATCAATATCTATCCATCTGTCTTATCTGTCTATTGTATATACTAATGTAAAGAAAATTGCTTTATTTTAATTTATATTATGTGTCCTTACTTTTTGTATCTCACACCATGTATTGTCTTTATCATTGCCTGTACAAGGAACCTCCTTGCAAATAAGCTTACTTAATGGAGTACTCAACTTATCCCTTCACAATAAACTTGAACATGGAAAGCACTCTTCCCTCCATTCTATCTCCACACATAGGTAACTTTGCTCCACCTCCATGCCACCTCTATACATTGTGAGCACTGATCCTCTGCCCCCCCAGTGCTTCTCCCACTACATTTCACCTCCCCTACATGGACAGCACTTCTCCCACTGCATCCTACCTCCAGCACTAGGGAGCACTCCTCCCCCTCCATTCAACCTCCACACATGGGGAGCTTTCCTCCTACTTCATATCAGCTCTGTACATGGGGAGCAATCCACCCTTTCATCCCACTGCCCCTACATGGGGAGCATTGCTCCTCATTCATCCCACTCCTACACATGGGGACACCTCCACGCATTTTTGCATGACTCCTCCTCTACCACTGTCCTACCTCTGCATAGAGACAATACTCCTAACCCCATTCTCCCTTTGCGCATGGGAGCACTCTGCAACAGCCAGAGACAAAGATCTCAGTAAGGCATCTGTCTTTTCACACCTATTCCCACTCCACATGATAAGCTGCAAGTTGGGCAGAACATCAGTGGGATTGAGATGTAATGAGCAGGTTGCTCTGGGAGATGGTACCAATACCCCTCACCACCTCTCTGAATGAGAAAAGTCCCCTCCCCTGACTCAATCTTTGTTCTTTTCTCCACTCACCACTTTTCTGCTGATTATCATCCTGTTGGCTTGCCTTAACAGTCACTGCCCTCACAAGACAGGACTATAGGCCACTAGACCAGGGCAGATTTTTCCTTAACCTCTCCTGTCTTCTCTTTGGACCATACCACCAGTCCAGCCAGTGTCCACCACAGTCAAGAAGATGCACCACATGTTACTCACAGCTCAGCCCCAGATGGGTCTGTTCTTTCTGTGGTAGACCATACTTTAAGTTCTCGTACAGTTCAACTGAGGCCAGAGAAGAGCAGCACACAGTCCTACTCTAGCACCGTGACAGTCAGTGGGACACCACAACTTGGTCAGTGCTGTACAGACAACGCAGCACAGCAGCATACTCACTAGTCTGTCTCATCAGGCTTCTCCTGCTCTCTCTGTTGATCATGTCTCTATCTCCCCTAGTCATCAATGGTCCTGTGCATGCACACTGTGCTGCAGCTAGCTCCAGTCACTATGGAGACTGCTGAGACAGAGTGTTTTAGCTGCTGAGCCTGAGCCAACCTGAATATAAAATACAAGAATTTGAAAATTTCTGAGATAATTTCATGGGGGGTAGGGGTTGAACACCCTGAACACCCTCCTGCCTATGCCCATGCAATCCACAACAGTTCAGACACATGCAATCCTTACATTTAAATGTACTTCTCCCTGCCTAGCTAGCCCCCCGTCTGCCCCAGCACTCTAATGAAAACCAACTGCTATCCCTTCCACTTCCTTTGCAAGCAGTGAGGATCCCTTGCTCTCAAGCAGTCAGTCCTGTACAAGTAGCAGAGGTGGGGGTCTGGGGCTGCAGTCAGACCTGTTGCTGTAATGGAGCTTGAGCCTGCACAACAAGACAGCTAAACTGAGTCCCCTTAATCCCTACAGATGGAAGGATGCTGCACAGATGATTGCTGCAGCCACTCAGGCACCACCAGGGATTTAAAACAAGTGCTGGACTATGGCAGGTTCCTGCCATCTGTCTCCTCCTCCTACACTGACTGCTTGCAGCACTTCCCCAGCTCCTCCTCTGCTATCAGTGCCCACCAGCAGTCAGTAGTGTCAGTGGGTGGCCCCAATTGGAGTGATCAAGTGAGCCCCTTGACTTGTTACTAGCCCCCGCAACTGATACTCTCTTTTGACTTCCTTCCTTGTCCGGTTACATTTGCCTGTTTCCAAGCACCCAATATTTTTTTTCTAGTGTCTACTTAGATACAGAATACTAAATATATAAAAATAAAATATAATTGCTTTAAAGAAGATAGAAGCTTTTATTATGGCTCGGCTTCAGTGTATGGTTGGAGAACGCTGAAATCTCATCTAGATTGTTTTACTTCCTTATTGCTATGTTGTATTTTCAGGTTAAATCAAATATAACAAAATATAATTGTTTTTTTAAAAAGGTAGAAGCTTTTATTATGGCTCTTTTTAATTTGATCCACGTACACTGATGTGCTGAAGCAGTGAGATCACCACGATATTGGCAGCCTTGCACCATACCTCTGATCTGAAAAATGTGTATCACAATGGTTGTGTAATTGTAGGTCTATCTTCAAATGTCTTTAATTCATTATAATTACACACTAAGAAGAATGGTCTTAATGAGTTTATATAAGGTTTCATAATTTGACCTTTTGCAATTTTATATCTAGCCCCACCTCCTGAGACTGTGTGGGTGGATGTTTGTGTTTGTCTGTGTCTGTAGCTTAGTTTTTGGGGATTTACAAGATTTTCTACCTGGAGTAACTACACCATTCTTGCTTACTACATCTGTGAAGGTCTGGACTGGACTTCTGCAAAATATCACCACCAGGTATTTGCATTTTCAGTTTAAAATCAACGTTTTGGAAGCTATCCAATGCAAAGCAGAAGTCAAGCAACTAAGTCTGACAAATTCAGTGACTCTGGGTTCTGCTTGAATCCACATTTCCGTTTGGCCTTCTTCTGAGGGATCTATATGTGGGCTTTTAAACAACCTCTTTAAATAACAAAAGGAAGCCTAAGGATAAAAGGATTTCACATCCTGCTCTTGTACTTGAGTAAGTATGCACCAGGCTATCAATGTAATGAGGCAGGGGAGTGCATGCCTGCAAACTCTTGCATAGCCAAAGCCTCTTGTCAAATCCTTGCCTAGCTGTGATCCTGGGTGACCTGTATCCCCCTTCCCCGGGTCATACCTGAAAATAGGTAGAATTTGTCTAGTGCACTTACTCAGTCAACAAAAACTAAATAAATAAATAAATTGTACCAATGGCCCAGGACATCTAAAAATTGTATCTCTGAATATCAATCAATCAATCAATCAAAATCTTTATTTAATCAGGCGAACATCATTGAGCATAGCTCATTTACAAGATGGACCTGAGTGGTCAAGAAGTGCAAGTGTTATTACATAGACAAGGGTATCATAAACAGTAATACAATGACAGGGGTAACAAAAACAGTAATACAATGACATAAGTGCTAGTATATAACAATATTCATATGTACAAGGCATTAACACTTTTAATCTGTGAGACAGTAGGCAGTTGGCACATCAAATTAATATGTAGATTATAGGACCTAGCAGGCATTTTGAGGTGAATCTTGATACTGGGGCAGGGGTTTTCAGCATGTAGAAACACGAGCAGAAAAGGGGGTGAGTAGGGCGTGAATTAGACCTTGTGGAAGCAGGTGCAGAGTTCTGGAGAATAGGTGGTGAATAATCTTTTGAAGGATATTAAGGGTGGGAGGTTATTTAGCATCATAGTTTTTTGGAGTGAGTTCCAAACATTTGCTAGTGAGTAGCTGATAGCAGCCCTCCCAAGCTGGGTGCAGGCATTGGGGACCTTAAGAGTGATAATTTTGCTGATCCTTAGGTTGTATGGCCTAGAAGTAATTTGAGTAAAACAGTCCAGATGTAGGTAGGTAGCTTGCCTGATAAGGCTTTGAATATCCAAATTGCAGCATTCCTATTTCTTCTGTGTTGTAAGATGACCAGTTAACTGCCTTATAAAGGGAGCAATGGTGGTGCTGAAGGGAAGGTCAGTAATGAATCTGATGGACCTGTGGTATAGGGTGTCCAGTTTATTTAAGAGGGGAGTGAACAGTGTCCATACAGAAAGTCAGCATAGTCAATGAGGGATAGGAATGAAGCCTGGATTAATCTTTTTTTGGAGTCTTTGTTGAGGTAGTGCTTTATTCTAAAAAATAAACCAAGCCTTTGTCTCAGTTTCTTTAGTAGCTCCTCAATATGGACAGAAAAGTCAAGTTTGTTATCAATCCAGACACCAAGATATTTGAAGTTATCAACGAATTCCAGCTTCTCTCCAAGTAAGGTGGTTAGTTGTAGGGTGGTAGATGATGGGGTAGTGGCAGAGCAACTTTGTGAGGAAAAGAGCATAGCTTTTGTTTTTTGGCATTTAGAAGTAGTTTTTTATCCAGTAAGTTGTGTTGTAGGATGGAGAATTCAGATTGTAGCAGTTCACAGGCTTTAGATAATGAAGGATTGCTAACATATAGTACAGTATCATCAGCAAACAGATGGATGTTTGATTGAGTGAGGTTAGCATCAATATTATTAATATAGATGGCAAAGAGGATGGGGCCAAGAATAGAGCCTTGCGGTACACCTCTTAGCAGTGGTTTTGAAGTGGATAGGTAGTTTCCATTTTTTTACCAGTTGTGATCTGTCTGATAGATAGCACTTGAACCAATTGAGTGAAGGGGAATCCAACCCTAGTGAGCCAAGGGAGGTGATCAGTGATTCATGATCCACTGTGTCAAATGCTTTGCTCAAATCCAGGAACACAGCACAGGTACTATTCTTCTTATCCATAGCAATCTGCCAGTCATTGGTTACTTTGGCTAGGGCTGAAATGGTGCTGTGCCTTGATCTAAATCCTGATTGTGCTGTGTTTAGGAGGTTATTGTTATCCAGGTAGACCCTTAATTGTGAGTTTACTAACTTTTCGAGCATCTTGGACAGAACTGATAGGATGGAAATGGGCCTGTAATTATTGAGATCCATGGGATCACCAGATTTGAGTAAAGGAACTACTTGAGCTGTTTTCCAAATGGAGGAATGGATCCAGTGGTGAGGAAAGATTGAAGAGATGAGTGAGGGGAAGATAAGACTTGAGATGCAATCTTGAGGAAGTAGGGGTCCAGGAGTCTGTACCTGCACTTTTGAGGTATCTAAATTGGAGGAGATCTTCCACTTCTTTCAATGATATTGGGTTGAAGGAGAAGGTTGATGTAGCCTTTTGCCCACGGTGGATTGAAGATTCAAGGAAGATCTCAGGAGATTTGCAGGTGAAGAGTCAAATGCTAGTCCAGCTGTGGTGAAGTGGTCATTGAAGGTATTTAGAATTTCTTGTTTATCCGTAATTTCTGTGTTATTTAGTAGCAGTTTGCAGGTTAAGGCAGGAGTAGAGTTTGGCCCAAGATACCCTTTATAGTTCCCAGAGCCTGGTTGGGTTATTATAGGAGGCATCAATTCAGCTCTATAATAGGCCGCTTTGGCAGATCTTATTTGTGTAGTACATGAATTTCTTGCTTTTCTGAAATTTAGCCAGTCTATGGAGTCCTTAGTTTTCTTGCCTTTTCCACAGTTTGTCTCTGGCTAGCAAGGCTGTTTTAAGATCAGTGGTGAACCAGGGGCAGGACTTGCTTTAGTTCTGATATTGGTGAATGGTGCATGAATATTTAGAGCATTAGTGATAATGTCTTTTAAGATCTGGAGAGCTGTTTCCACTGAGGTTTGTAAGGTAGAAATCTTGCCAATATATTGTGTTACTCAGGTCATGGAGGTAACCTGGTATATTGAACTTCTTTTGACCTTTTGAGGACAAATTCAGCAGGGTTGGATGGTTTGGGTGAAGATCTTATGCCAGCTATGGGACAATGGTCACTTACATCATTCGGTAGTACTCCTGCATGAGTATATAAGTGAGGCTTATTACCAACATAATATCCAGGAGTGAGCTGTTGCTAGAATTTTTTAGGTTAACCCTGGTTGGGTCTTTTATTAGCTGTGTAAAGCCATAGGTGTCACAGAAGGTTACCAATGGAGCAGATGCAGTAGATAACCAGTTTAAATTCAAGTCACCAAGGATGATGGTATCTTCAGGGCCTAGATTGGTTAATGACCCCAGGTGAGATAGTAATTTGAGGCCTGCTGAGGGGGGCCTATAGCAGCCAATCAATTTAAATGGAGATAAGTTTGGAAGGGATATTTTGATTGATAAACATTCAAATTCCTTTGGTTCGGATGTGATGATGAGGCAGGTAGCTGAGATGGTGTCCTTAATGTATGTGACCACACCACCACCCCTGGAAGGCGATCTGCTCTGAAGAGCTGATGGTTGGTAGGTTTACAACACTGTCTTTGGTCGATGGTCTGAGCCAAGATTCAGAGATGACCAGAAAGTCAGGCAGGGTATGTGCCACCCAGGCCTGTATTACGGAGAATTTTTAAAGGCTGCAGGCATTGATATGTAGGAAGCTTAGACCATTTATAGAGGATAGATCAGCAGGGGAAAGAATACTTTCAATGGGGCCAGGATTTATTTCAATGGTACCAAAACAGATCAGAAGGTAGAAGATTAATTTGAGGAGGGCACCAAGGGACAAGGATAGTGAGTGGTCAGAGTGTTTCCTCCTAATCCTGGGTGCCTGCTGTGAGCTGAGTGATGGTCCTGATATATAGATGCAAAATTTTTCATAGCATAATATTTTAATGGACAGGCATAGTGGGTTAATAAAAAGCCATGATACAAGTAAGGTACCAGGGCTGTGCTGAATTGTTAGGGTGGCCTTATGTGGGATATCCCAGAGGTTGCATTGTAAACGTGTTTGGGGTGAAGAAGGAATCCGTGGTTGGCCTTGTGGATGGCGAGAAATGGGCAGGTCGTATTAACTGAGTTATTTATCTTGACACTGGGTATAGCATTGATATCTAGGGATTGGGTGAGAATACGAGGCTCAGGAGCAAAAGGAGCAAAGTAGCATTGTGGAGGTTAGGTATGGGTTAGGGGAGGAAGGGAAGGGATGTGGGCGTGGATTAAGAAATGGCAGGAGAAAGTGTATAAAAGGAATCAACCAAGAGGGGAGGGGGCGGGCAAAATTTTGCGGCTTTGCCCGTACCTTCTGCCTGCTTCTCCTGGCCTCCTGGAACCCTTGGTCGGCTGCACAGGTGCCGCCGACCCTCAGGCATCTCGGAGCCCCTCCGCTCCCTGGATCTCGAGGGCTGCGCCTTCTACAAGGTGGGGGACAAAGGAGAAGGCAGTCAGTAAAGTACCTTTATTGCAGTAATCTGCAACAAGGTGCTAAAACTTGGAATCTGCACAACAATAGACTGGGAGGGTATGGGGGGGGGTTAGGCGCCTAAGCGTCTAGCCCACACAACAATTCAAAGGACTGTAACACTTAATTTTAAAATAGGGAAAAACAGCCCATAAACCAGGCACAAAGTAAGAGAAAACAGCACTTTTTATGAGAAATTCAAAATAAATTACAGAAAAGCAGAAATCCCAGCCAGAATAGTGCAGCAAACCCCAGTTTAAGTCTATGGGGAAAGCGCACCAATCGGAAGCAAGGCACAGTCTGCGGTAAGCTTTCCGATTGGTTTGCTGACTGCCGTACTCTTCCTGCTTCTCTCAGCCTCCTGGAACCCTTGGTCAGCTGCACAGGTGCCGCCGACCCGCTGGCGTCTCGAGCCCCTCCGCTCCCTGGATCTCGAGGCTGCGCCTTCTTCTGCCTGCTTCTCCCGGCCTCCTGGAACCCTTGGTCGGCTGCACAGGTGCCGCCGACCCGCTGGCATCTCGGAGCCCCTCCGCTCCCTGGATCTCGAGGGCTGCGCCTTCTTCTGCCTGCTTCTCCCGGCCTCCTGGAACCCTTGGTCGGCTGCACAGGTGCCACCATCCCGCTGGCGTCTCGGAGCCCCTCCGCTCCCTGGATCTCGAGGGCTGCAGCCTTCTCTCCAAACTGCCACAATTTCAGGCCTGAGTGGCTCAGATTGATCCTGATGTCATCTCCCTAACAGAAACATGGCTATCACCAAAGATCCCAGATACAACAATTGCCCTTCCTGGATATAATCTGTTCCGGCAGGACCATACCTCAAAAAGGTGGGGGGTTGTCTGGTTTACCTCAAGAGTAACATCAAAGGGCAAATACTACCAATTAGCTTCCACACCAAGGAAGCACAGGTTCTAACACTAAAACTTAATATTGGCCAACAAAACAAAGTGCTACTATTAACCACCATATACTTGCCTCCTGGGACACTACTCACTGGCTTCCCACAGCTCATAAGCCACCTCGAACAGAACAAACTAAACTGGGAACATATAATCCTAGGGGACTTCAACATTAATTGGCAAGCACAGGATGCAGCGACAGCTAGAGACCAAATAGCCGGACTGTACCTGACCCAACTGGTCACACAACCCACCAGACAAAACTACCGTACAGGAACCAGCACCCTCATTAACTGGCTACTCTCCTCTTGTCCCGAACATATCGCAGAGGTAACAGTCCTACCTGACACCATCAGTGACCACTTCCCTGTACTACTTACCTGGACAAACAAGTTCACCAAGAATAAGCCTAAGACCACCAGGAACATATCACTAAGGCCTGGTCAACTAGACTCCTTCAGGCACTACCTAAAAGGGATTGACTGGTCCCCACTGGATAGAGTCAAGGATGGAAACCAAGCACTGGATTACTTCTGCAGTATTTTTACCAAAGCCTGTGACATCTTTGCTCCTTACAAAACAAAGAAAGCCAGAGGAATCCCCAACCCTTGGCTGTCCAGCCCTCTCACTGAATGCATGCAACTCAGAGATCACCTGTGGCATAGGGCCAAAGCCACCGTGAATCTAGTTGACTCCCAAGCATATAAGGCAGCTAGAAATACCTGCACAAAACTCATACATCTGGTGAAAGCAGCTTACTACAATGACCTCCTAGGAAAGACCTTGGGTAGAGGGAAGGAGTTCTGGGACTCTGTAAAATGTCTCATGGGTACAGCCTCAAGGGATCCACTGGACCTTATAATTACCACCTCTGGTACATTGCAAGACCCAAAGGAAATCGCCGATGCTTTTAATGTTGCATTCATGGACCTCAGCAATGTGTTGCCCCCTGAATACCTGAATCACACCCTTGCAGACCAGCAGCACAACCTCAACACTCCATCACCACAGGATAATGTTACCCCACTATTCTACTTCATGCAAATCTCCACAGGCGAGACCACCAAATATATCAAACGGGTCCTTGGCAAGACCAGGATGGGAAGTGACAAGATCGATATGAAGATGGTAGCACTCACATTAAATGAACTTGTGGCACCACTCACCAAGGTATTCAATGCCTGTCTAAGATCTGGCATCTTCCCTGACAGGTGGAAAGAGACTCTAGTCACACCTGTTTTTAAATCAGGAGACAGAGCTAATTTAGCAAACTTCCGGCCCATCTCGATTTTACCCCCCCCTCCAAAGCACTTGAAAAGGTGGTCTCAGAACAACTAACTGAGTACCTAGAAAAGCATAGCCTTCTCTGCTTACAACAACATGGATTCCGACAAAACCACTCCACTGTCACCGTACTAGTAGAATACACCACTCAGCTTTATGGGGCCCTGGATAAAGGGATGGTGGTGGGGTCTATCTTCAAAGACCTCACCAAGGCCTTTGACACAGTCAATCACCAACTGCTACTGAAATGTCTCCTCTCTACAGGATTGTCAACGGAATCTGTGGCCTGGTTCCATAGCTACCTAACCCATAGATCTCAACGGGTCAGGATTGGCAATATAATCTCTGAGCCCAGGGAAGTAAACCTAGGGATCCTGCAAGATTCTATCCTCGGTTCTCTCTTATTCAGCCTCTTCATTAATGACATGCCTTCTACCTGTCCTGCTCACTCCGTACTCTATGCAGATGATGCCGTTATCTCCGTCCCAGGGAAAAGACCTGGGATCAATTAGCTCTGAACTTCAGCACAATTTTCATGCATTGGAATCCTGGTTCACCCAAAATAAACTGCTACTCAACTACAAAAAGACACAGAGCATGCTCTTCAGCACCCCACAGAGCAAGATTCGAGGGTCCTCACTGCATATACTTAGTAGCGAAGGAGAAGTACTAGACCAAGTCAATACATTCAAGTACTTAGGGATTCACCTTGATGACACCCTCACCTTCACTGCCCATGCTGAGCAACTGGTAAAGTCCACCAACATGAAGCTTGGCATCCTGTACAGACATCGCACCTCAATGACACCGGCTGCCCTGAAACTTGTTACGTGCAGTTCAGTTCTCTCATCTGCGGATTATGGTCTTTTCATATATGGGGCAGGCACAGACACAGTGCTTAAAAGGGTCAAAATCATCTTCAACAAGGCCTACCACCTGGTCTTGGGAGTACACAAAATGACTTACTCTTGTGACCTATACAAGGAAACTGGCTGGCTCCCACTCCACCACAGACTCCAATACCAGGCCTGCCTCCTTGCAAAAAAGTCCCTGATGAGGTCCATGCCTACGGCTACTTCAGCCCTCTTTGAGCCTGCACAACCATCTAAATGCACAAGGAGTGTCTCCAGGACTGTTCTAACTGTTCCCTTCAAACGAACCACCCTTGGGCAAAGATCCCTCTCCTTCTCTGGGCCTAAATGGTTCAATGATCTGCCTGCAGACCTTGCCAACTCCCCCAGACTTGGCTACTTTAAAAATGGGCTTTGATCACCTATAAATGTCTTGTATTCCTTGTTGACTTGGAGCCTTTATAAATGAGCCCCCGGCTCAAATGTATTAATCCGAATTTGAAATAAATAAATAAACAAATGACCTCCCAATCCTAGAGTCATCAATTTATTTTATCTAAACATTTCATTGTTCAGTTCATCAATAGTCCAATGAGATTTAGAATAAAATTATTTTAGAACAAAAACTGTGTAAACTTTGGGTTTGATTTTGCACAACTATTAACTTCTCTCAGAGTTGAAAATGCATAGATTATTTGTACATACTTTTGTATTTCTCCACACTTTTACTTTGGAAATTTGTAAAAAAGTCAAAAAATAACACTCAGCAGTCCAATTAGAACAAAACTGTATAAACATTCTGTTTGATTTTGAGCAAATATTAACTTCTCTCTGAGTTGAAAATGTATAGATTAATTGTACATACTTTTCTATTACTCCTAACTTTTACTTTGGAAATTTGTAAAAAAATATTAAAAAATAACACTTGACCTTTTGCACAGGTCTTGACCTCCCATAAAGGGAATGGTTTAAAACTTATTTAGGAGTCATTCAAAAGTTATCCCAAGGTCAAAATTTAGTAAATTATACATGTAATGTTTTTTTAATAGTAGAAGCTGCCAAAAAGGACATAATAAAATAAAAAAAATTCAGTGGTGCAGCATAGATGCCTAAAAGATATCAAATTACTTGCTTCTAAAAGTTTCACAGACAGCAAAGTCTTCTTTATGTGTGTGAACATTGTTTTCTTCTTTGTCTTCCTTCTTCCCCCATCTGTTCAGTGTCAGCTTCACACATAGATATTGTTGGCTAATAATTACTAAAATTAATCTGCTGCTTTTTTCCTGAAAAGATTGAACATGATCCTATCCTGAAAAGATCTAATGTGCCCCCAATAAGCAGATCATTTTGTTTCAAGCTGTTTTTTTCCCTCATATTAAGAACTACAGAATTCCATTGATGTGTTCTACATTCCTAGAATCGCTCCAGGCTCTGCTGTTAAATTAGCCATGACAGGATGTAAACTATATGCTCTGGTCCTGCATAGTGGTTTCAGAAATCAGGCTGTCAGAAATTTAATTGCAGTTATCCCAAACAAATGTAAATATCTCTAACAGTATAGGAGTTACTCATAACTCATCAATATGAACGTTGTTCAGGACAAAAATAGTGTTCTAATGAACCTATTCATTAATCTGCATGAATTATATTTTTTAAACTATGGCCATCTGATTACCTGAATTTTCATTTATCTTCACAATTTTCACCTTTTGGATGGCTATATTTAAAAATATCTAATGAATTCAGATAAGTTACTACCCCCATTTGAAAGGTCTTTCCAAAGTGGTTCTTTTTGCCTCGTACCCAGATCCCACAGTATTGCAGTCCTCCCTCCAACACACATTTAACCAGATTGAAAACTGGTTCATAGACCAAAGACTTGTAGTCAATGTGAAAAAGACAAAGACCATGCTCTTTGCCCACCGACAGAATAAGACCAAGAATGCACAGCTAACAATCCTCTCCCACTCTCTCCTTCCTCTAGAACAGGTCCATACATATAAATACTTGGGCCTTACATTTGATTCCAGCCTCTCCTTCCATTCACACATTGACACTCTATCATCAGCCATAAATGTCCGTATAGTCCTATTGTATCAGCACAAGGATTGCCTACCTCCGGAAGCCCTTAATCTGGATGTCACCTCCTCAGTCTTCTCCCTAGTCAATTATTTGCTCACTGTCTACTTGGCTGCTGACCACACAGCCCTTAACAAAATCCACCTTGCCATAAACAAAACATGTAGACTCCTCTCCTGGGCAGACAAGCATACCCACACTTGTACCCTATATGCCCTGACAAATCTCTTCACCCTGGATGAAAGACTATTTTATTAAACATGTCTCCTCAAAAAGAAAATACACCTGGGGCTTACCCCCTTGGGGGTCTCTGCCTCTCTCCTATCCTCCCACACCTTGGTGAACACCTGCACTGCCAACTGACAGGTGTGGTCCATCCCGAGGGTTAGAACCTCCTTAGCCCAAAGGTCATTCCCACACAGGGACCCAGCTTGGTACAATGAACTCCCCTCTGACATCTCCTCCATCTCCAAATTAGGACTTTTTAAGTTATCCCTCAAAGAGCACATTCTCACTTCACCATGCTGCCAATGTACCATCTAGTGCTGGATCATCTATCTATCATCTTACAGGACCACCCCACCACTGAGCTCCTACCGATAGGGCTACCAAACATTACCTATTAACAATGCTGCCTTTGGCTGCAGTCACAAGACATCTGTATAATTCTTTACTTTGCTGTAACTATCAAACCTGTTAGTCCCTCCCTCTATCAGCAAATGTATTGTTCTCTTGAAAATTGTAAAATGCAGCTCTCGGTAACACGTTCAATGCAATGTATAGCTGATCTTGACTCTGCAATATTGTGTAACTAAAAAAATTGTAACCTTTAGCTGCCATTCTATGTCTAAAAGCAAAACAAAATGGTTATATTAAATGCATGCTGAAAATAGAAAATAGAGTTAAAAATCTATACAACTTGTTCTTAGTTGGAAATATCTAAAAGAGAAAAAAACAAAGATTCTTTTCTTCTCTTTAGATATTTCCTGAAGAAGACCTAAGGTCGAAATGTAGATTTTTAACTCTATTTTCTATTTTCAGTGTGCATTTAATATAACCATTTTGTTTTGCTTTTAGACCACATGCTGATGCAGTGCCTTGTTTTTGTTTTTTTACAAATTCTATGTCTATATGTATTAAGTGTTTATGTTTATTTTCCCTGACTCAAAGGTTGTAATCCTAGAGTTTGTTAAATAAATTAAATAAACAAATTAAATTTTGTCCTGAACAACTTTCATGTTGTTTGTATATTAGCAACTTGCATACTTTCTGAGATATTTACATTTGTTTGGCATGACTTCTACTGTGTTCACTCAGACAGGAAAAAAATGAGGTTGCTTGGAAGACCATATTTTACAAAATGTAAGGAATTCAGATTAGTGACTACCCGTAGGTGAAAGGTCTTTTTGCCCTGAACAACTTTCATGCTGATTGTTTTTGCACACCTTGAATAGTTTTAAAGATATTTAAATTTGTTAGGAAGGTGTGCACATTTGCCCTCAGGGAAAAGCAGCTTGGAGTTCTGTGTCCATCATTCTAAACAGAAAGAAGGGAGTATTTTTTAAGTGCCATAGAGATTTGCAGTGTTATGAAAGGCTACACTAAAAACTACTAAAAATGTGTTGCATGGAAACCCCATTTCAAGCTAAAGTGATATGGCTGTAGGCTCCGTCCACAGGCTTTGTGACAAGAGGGGTACCCCAGGGATCTATTCTGGGTCCCCTCTTGTTCCTAGTCTATTTGAATTATTTACCAAAATATATAAAACCTTCGCAAGTTAAACTCTATGCAGATGATACCGTTTTGATAGCTGTAGGTAAGGATTTGGGAGAAGTAGAACAAAAGTTGCAAGGTGATTTCTTAGCTATGCAGGATCTTTTCTCCTCTCTTGGGCTTTGATAAATTATAAAAAGACACAAACAATGTGCTTTGGTTCAGAGAGGAATAATAAAGCTATTCCAAAAATAATCATAAAGACCCAGGAAGGAACAATGTTGGAGCAGACGTCAGTATATAAATATTTAGGCATTCAAATTGATCAACATTTAACTTTTGAACAACATGTAATTGAATTAATAAGGAAAACAAATGCAAAAATTGGAGCAGTGAGACGTATATCAAATTGCATAACAAAAGAAATGCGTCTGAGTATAGTAAATCAATTAATACTACCAGTAAGAGACTATGGAAGTCATATTTATATGCATACTTCCAAAAAGTAATTACAAAATTGGGAGGTACTTTATAATAAATTAACGAGATTTACTGTATATTAAGATATGATACTAGTACTCACCATTGTACAATGTACATTAAGCTAGGATGGAATTCATTACATCAGCGGGCTAAGGGTATCTGGTTAAACCAGATTCAAGGATTATTTAAAATAGATCTCAACATTATTTGGTAGATAAACTTTAAAAACCAAAACATAGATTGAATCTATGGAAATCAGGAGCTAGAGATCTGCTGATTCCGAAAATAAAAAATAGTTTTAGCAACATGACCCTCCAATACAAGGTCGCTTTAAGTTGGAATGGACTTCCTTCTTTCCTTTGCAATTTAGAGCTATCCACTACAGAGTATAAAACAGCAGTAAAGCAGGAGTTATGTTTTAGATGTGAATGCAATAGGTCAGTTTTCCCCACATGATACTTACACATAATATTTTATATAAGTTGCTGTAATTGTCTGTGCTTTTTATTTTGTTATGTATTTAACATTGTGATATACTGTATGTATTCGTTAAATATGAATGCTATGTTCTGTATGATTATTGTGTACTGTAACCTTTGGCACTTGAACTTTTGTACAAAGAGGTACGCCTTGTAAATAGGGATTCTTTGAACCCTAATGGCTGTAATGCTGCATAAATACATTTTTACATACGTACATATACAAAAGGTGAAGAAACTCTGTGCACAAACACTGGGACAAGGGTTATCCCAAAGGGCATTTGGCTGGGAAGCCAAGTTTCAAGAAAATACAAACTCACACATGCCCACACAATGCAAAGCATCATGGGCTGCATATGCAAATTACCACAGAATGTTATGCTGTAGTGATTTACATATGCAGCCCATGATGCTTTGCATTGTGTGGGGATGTGTGATTTTGTATAAAAGGTGGCTGGTATAAATAGCAAGGGATTGTTAATCAGGGGAGGGCAGGAGGGCTGTGGGGAGTTACAGTGGTAGCCAGTGTTCAGATGTACTATATATATTCACAACTGGTTAGCTAACATGACCCAGAAAGTGAAAATTAGCAGACTTTGTTTGGCATAGGTGACATAACCAGTAGGAGACCCCCAGGGCTCCAAGGTAGGGTCTATTCATTTGCCATATATGTATCAGATATGGGTAGCAGTGCCCCCTAGAATGTTTTGCTGTAGGGTTGACCCTAGAGTTTTGAAAAGGCTATAAGCTAATTAAGCAAATTTGCAGATAACACTAAATTAAGTGGAATAGTAGAAACCCCAAGTGACAAAAGGGACAGGACATTCCTGTGAATGAGCCTGTGGCTGTCTGCAAAGTTTCTCAAGCTAAAACATCTGAAATATGAGAAATTTCAGAATACACATGGGTGATATACACTTGAAAGAAGGAGAATGAGGGGGTGACATACTTCAGATGCATAGACTTCCATCTGACACGAGACTAATGAAGGATATGGACTTCATAATTAGAAAATAACCCTTGTAACTTAAGAGGTCAGAAATTACAACTGGTGCTTAAGCAGCTGTAGAGTTCTTTCTTTACTCAGAAAGTGTGTGTTGTGCATGTTGAGGGGTAAGGGAGGTTTGTTGAAAAGGTTTTCCAGAGGAGGCAACAACCAGTTCAGTGAATACCTTTAAAATGAAACATAACGAACATGACAAAATTACAAACAAAGGGATACCACTACTGAGAAGAGTGTGTGTGTGTGTGTTGGGTGGGGTCAAATGGTCTATTTAAATTCTCCTAACCTACAGTCCAGTATAGTATATGGATATACTGGGAAATATCACAGAGATTCAATTAAAATCATTGAGGATTTCTTGTGATTTATCATGAAACATCTGGATATTCTGGATCATTTCACTGGCTATCATACTAGGTGGTAGGGGGGAAGAATCATCTCAGAGTAGCTCTTGTAGGGATCCAGGGCAGATTGGATGGACTCCAGGCTTATTTCCCTCTTACCATTCTATGTTTCTATGTGCTATACTAAGCATTGTGAATGCCACACTCTATGAGAAAAGCGGCAATTCATACTTAGGTGGTAAGGCATGATTGGATGTATTGTACTGTTTGACAGATTCCTGCATAACAAAAGGAATTAACTGCCGTTAAAGTTACACTTTTTCTGCAGTAACTCTGAATACTTATGCAGTATCCTGTGTTGCAACCCAGCAGTCTCCATTTTACTACAAGATATTTTGAGGTAATCCCATTCCTCTCATGCAAAGGCACAAAAGCAAAAGGTGGGTGTGGTTTGCCTTAGAGGTAGACATGTTGATCATAACCACCTCAGGGGTGACCATAGTACTGCTATAAAAGGTGACAATGCAGTTAAGGAATGAATACTGCAATAACATAAACTGTCCAATACTGGACAAAAAATCAGGAACATGGAAATATTTATTTTATGCCTGCACGTGGAAATCAGAGGCATCTGTAATAATCCACTTTTATGTATTCTATTATTGCTAGTTTCCTATGACAACAGTTCTAGGATAACTATAACACGGAATGTGTTATCAGGCACATTAAAACGTTCCTAATTTTCTTTTATCATCAAGAAAAATAATTGTTTTTTGATAGCATATTTGCATTATAAAATTTAATTCAGTCAGCAGGCCTTCACATTTAATTAATCCTTTTAGAGATTTTTAATATTTGATGATGGATTATGTTTTAATGATAGGCATTTATTAAAAAAAAACATAATGTTCTTTTTCCTATCACATTTCTGTGCAGTCATGATTAATGATCTTTAATAAACATCTTGTCTTAATTAAATATGCATTATGTCAGGAAGAAATGCAAAAAAAAAAGCTAGGAAGATTTTTATTAATAAGTAATATATTACCTTATTTCCTGGTGTTTTCTAGTTTGATGTTGTCACAACTAAATGTATGCAGCAATATGTTGTGTTCCTTTCTATATCCACTTATTGCAGTTAAGTAAGGCAAAAGAAGTATACACTGCTACTAAAGTGTGCAGTTAACAAATTATGTTTCAAAACAGGATGTTGATTTTTGAACCATTTTGGGATAAAGACATTCATTAGTCAAACTACTGTACAATGCAGGATGAATTTAGAAACCCTGAAACATAGAATGTGATGGCAGAAGTGGACTGAAGGTCCATCAGGTCTGCCCTTACTATACTACTTCACCCTGCTGATCTACTGCCATGGTGAGATGTATCCCTCCCCTATGCTACCCAACTACTCAAACCTTTGCTACCCCCCTTGTGGACTATGAGTAGTTGTAGGTAAAGTGGGAAAAAATTGTGTTGTGAATTTATTTGTGAATTTCCCTGATTTGTGAAGTTAATCCACATTGGGCAGTTCTATTTTGCAGTATGGGGCCAACTTCACATAGTTGTGAATGGAAAACTTCACTGGTGAAATAGATCCCCCCCAGCGAGGTTCACAACATGTCATGGGACTGCAGGGAACATATTACTGAAACAAGCTGTATGCCATGAAGAGTCTCTGTCCACTGCAGTGTTCTGAAGGCAGAGCAGGAAATAAGTCTATTCAAGTGCTTTTCTAAGCACAAAAAGTAGAACTCTTTTATAAACAAGCTTTGTGACTCCAAATCACTCACGCCTTGCCCTAGTGTGCCTTGTGCTGCTAGAGTGGTGTTTTTGCTTCTGTTTTCAAAGATCATTTAGTCTGAAATAGTGATTGTTGTTTTGTCTATGGAGAAGCTCTGTTGTAGGGAGGGAGATGCAGGCAGCCAGCAGGGCATTCATTCTTTCTTCTTCATTACTTTTTGTCTGTAGTCTGTAATTTATCATTTTGTTTCTCCCCTCAGTTTGTTGTGTTTATGTGAAGTATTTTGTAGTCTCTTTCTACATTAGTTTTAGTTATTTATTTCTTAAAGTGGCTGTGCTTTTAAGCCGCAGAGAGATAATATGTCACTTAGTTGTTAATTAACTTCATCATGTTAAAAAAATAAAATAAAAATATGTATGGGGGGTTATTAGTTCAACAAACTGATTGTCATTGCTTTTGTTTTAGAGAACACTGCTGATCCCTCAGGGAGGCTGTTTTCTGTTGCTGCAGGCTTTCCTTAATTATGTCATCTGTTCCATAATATCATCAAAGTATTACATATATTAAACAAAAACTAGGAAGAGATGCTCTGCTAGAAGGAGAGCTGTCAGAGAGGCATCAAAGATGTCAGCATGTTTGGAGGGGCAAGAGGCTGTTACTACACTTTCTGCAGCTAGAAAATGTATGGCCCGAGTCACAAAGGTGGACTCAAGGCTTGTGTCAAGTCTGCATCCACCCCGGTGCTGCACCAACCAGTTCGGTGCACTGTGCACCCAATTCACAAAGGCTGTGCACCTTTACAACACTTTATCTCATTTTCTGTGGCTTGCACCAGACACGTGGTGCAAGCCCCGTATTACAGGCAGAGCGATAGACCAGCAAAAAGCTGGCCTAACATCGGACCATGGATGCACTGGCTATGAATCTCATCCTTCAGCCAGGGATTCCCGCAAGCCCCATGTGCCCTGAGTTCAGTGCACCCGGGGCTCGCGCAAGTCCAAACCTTTTGTAAATCGGGCCCAATGTCTGCAGCAATATCTTCTGTGGCAGGTGGTAGTAGCAAAGGAGTTGTTGGAGGCAGTGATCAGATAGTGAAGACAATTTTTTCTCTGCCATGTCTGTGGTATCCATACTAGTTGAAGTTGGGAGGCAGTGACAAGAGGAGCAATATAACAAGGGGTGGCAAAACCTCAAGTTCAAGCACAGTGGTCATTGAGGAGGTTGGTGATGATGTCCCAGTGACTGCTGGTGGTGTTGGTGCTGACCCTGATGTTGATGAGTGTCCCACTCCCTAACAAAAGTGTGGAGCCAAAGCCTGAGGCAGAGGATGGAGATCTTCAGCAGTCAGAAATGACCTGAATTTGAAAAACATGAATTATGAGAAGGAGAGAAAGCCTGAAGAATGTGATGCTGATGACAAAGCTCAGGTGGAGGACATTAGCAGCTGTGAGGATATGATGACATGGGTCCCCTATTGGAGCTTGAATTGAAAAAGAAAGGTTGAGCTGCTAATGCAAGGGTTGGTCCACGTTCTATATTTGTACATCAAAATGCCAACATGCCCTCCCATTCCCTATACCAGTTTTGCCTCCTAGTGATGAGCCCATTACAGCCAGTGGCACAAAAGCTCATGCATAAGTTTGCAAAGCATCACAAAAACATCAGCTTTTCAAACAACCATTCCCTGCCCCCCACACCCCTTTCCCATGTCAAATCAAGGGACTTCAAATATCTAGTTTATAATTTCTATATTCTTGTCCCTGTTGATGAAACAGGTGCTAAAGATCAACTATGTCAAGCTCATGTCAGCAGGGGTGGGGTAAAGGGCAGCCATCTAACTAAGCACAGATTGGCAACACACAGACTTAAAATCATGGCACCTATCATGCTGGACTCCGCACCAAAGTAAGCAGGTGCAGGTGCAATGGGATCCTCATCATCAGCATTAGCTAAGGTAGTCAGAGGTGAAAAATACCCCAGGAGGATGGGCGGTGAAGAGGACTACAGAAAGGAGGAGGAAGCTGTGGACTGCAGTGGTGGACATAGCAGCAGTGAGTTGAGTAGTAGTACCACCCCCAGGGATCAAAAAATATTAATGCCATTGTGGAATCCCTCCCACCCAATCATTAGTTTCATTAGAACAACAAATATGAATCCCCAGGAGGAGTCTCATTTTACCCCACTGACAATGCTGCCATGATGAGTCCAACTGACTGGTAGCCCAACACCAGGTACGGTCCAGCATACACTGCAAAGCCTGTTTGAGCAGCACTCAAAATACCCACAAAATCATGCCATTTCATGTGAACTAAACACAGCCAGCAGAAATGCTGCCCATTAATCTTGTACCATTCCTTTTTGTTAAGAATAATGGTTTTCAGAGATTGATGGCCTGTGCCTGTCACAAATGGTAGATTCCTACCTGATCTTATATCTCAAAGCAGGCTATTCCACAACTGTATGACACAGTGTCACACACAATAATCCATGCCCTTTGACATTCAACATTGCAATACATACATCTGTGTATGGATATGTGTAGCACTGGCCAAACAACTGATAGCTCATATCTGTGTATTACAACACATTGTACACAGGTGCCTGGGGTAGTATTTGACTTGGGGCAGGGAAGAAACTGAAGTATGCTCAATTTCAGTGGTAGCAACACTCCAGGTATTCAATAGCAGTGAAGAATGTCAGTGGATCACCCACTGCTCAGAAAATGTTAGCATTACTCCTGACAGAAACTGGTGAGTGGCTTCACCACTATTCACTGAAAGAGGCATTCACCAAGAGTGATAATGGCTCCAATGCACACAAATGTAGCAGTGATGGTGGTTTCTCAGGCTTCCATGCATGGCACACTGTCTGAATCTTGTTGTTCTGGAGTTTCTAACAGAGCCCAATATTATGTCAATGTTGACTGTGGCCTGTCACATCTGAGCTCACTTTATCAATTCTGGAAAGACCCCTGACCAGCTGCAGCACTTGCAGATAGAGACCAAATTGCCTTAGTACCAGATGAAGCTGGAAGTCATTATAAAGTGGAACTTAACACCGGATGTGATAGAGTGCTAGCATGAATATTATAAAGCCATCTCATAATATCTGCTGTTTCATACAAGTTGTGAAAGTGCCAAAGTATCCATGTCTTTGACAACAAACCAGTGGTGACTAATGGATGGCCTGATCATGATTCTCAGGCCATTCAAGCATGCAACCCAGGCAGTGAGTGGGAACACTACCTGTATCAGTCAGGCCATACCACTTCTACAGTGCATGAGATGAGGCAGCCTCTTATAAATATACAGCAGGTGCTGGAGGTAGGTGGTGATTCCCGAAGTTGTGCCTAGATTGAACACATTCCATGCCTTGGACCACAGCATCTGTATTTCCAGCATTTTGCATTCTGCTGATTTTGGGATTGCCACCATCCTGGACCCACATGTTAAATGTGGCCATGAATTGATAATTTAAGGCATGGATGATCTGGTGTAAAGTTTGACAAATATTTCAATAAGATTAGTATATGTGGCATGATGCTAAGATCTTGGTTATTGAAGGCACAAGCTGAATGTCATCAGAGTATGGGTGCTGCTGCTACTACCACCTTGCATGGGAAACCTGATAGAAAAAACATGCAAGAGAAGAGAAAGTCCCACTCAATCCATTTTGGGATATGTTGTAACAGGCTGGTCTGGAAGACATGGAGGAAAAGGACAAGGAGGAGGAAGATTAGGCATGAAGATTGCATATAACACAATGCACGGTGAATGCATTTTTAGTGGACACTAGGACCCTTATCATCAATGATGAACCCATGGTACACAGGAGTAACAAGATCGCTGATTAGGCAACACCGTCTCAGTAACCATAAAAATTTCTCAGTTGTCCACTCTCGAATGTCAATTTTGAGTGAGTCTTCAGCAGCATCTATCATGAGGGACAGGTGCACAAATATGTTACCTAAACATGCTGGCACTTCAGCATTCCAACCACATGAACGTGACAGTGGTGGGGAAGATGATCAAGGTGAACATGAAGTTGGTGGCATCTGCAAATTGTCATCTACCAAAGTGGATGAAAAACTGATGGATAAAGAATTCTCATGTGGGATAACTCCAGCCTGGAAGAATGTTAGTATTGCTTCCTAGCTGAGGAAGCCTAAAGCACTTTATGATTTACATATAATATTGTATTGTCTTATTTAAATTCTTCTCATGTTGTGCTGCTATTCCATGAATGCACATTACCATAACCACTACTCTGGCTGACTCTCCTTTATTTTTCATTTGCAGTGACTCAATACATATTTAGTGGGAGGACTTCATCCAGTCCAGCCATGACTTACTGCCTTCATTTAATGCCTACAGACAAACCCAGACTAGTACACACTGCATAGTTAAATGCAAACAACTTGGGCCACTGTCTTCATTTGATGTCTCAACATTTATAACTGTGTGAACCTGCTATCATCCCTGCCACCACCGATACAGTGCTCCATCCTCTCCTCTTGCTACTGCTTCCATATGATGGTTCCACAAAGTTAGACATTTAACCCAGCATAAATGGCAGATGCAGTTCATGTGAACCTACTCACATACCTGTCCCACAGTGCATTCTCTGTTCGGGCCTGCTCAGGTCCACATCAGCAAATGACAACATGGGCCACCAACTCCATTTGGTGCCTCCATGTTTACCACTGTGTGATCTTGCTACCACGCCTACCACCACGCATAAGATGCTCCATCCTTTCTTTTGACAACTGCCTCAGTTTGATGCCTTCACAAGCCTGGGCTTTACGCCAGTATTGATGTCTTGCACAGTTCATGTAAGCCTGCTGCTTTCCCTTCCCCATACTGCATCCTCTCCTCTGACCTGCTTGGTTACACATCTCCAAACAACAACATGGGTTACTGCCTGAAACAGATGTATCCAGGCAAACCTGGTCTCTTAACACAGCATGAATGCTAGGCAGACCATGCCATCTCCTCCAGCAAGCAAGCACTTACTCTTCTTCTGCCTATGGGCACCATTGTGCCAGTACACGGGATGGCCATCACTAACGTGAAGGTAAGTAGCAGACCATGTTTTGTTTTTCTTGTCATTATCTTTTCACAGGAACAAAAGGTGGGGGGGGTGGAGGAGTGGCCCAGATCCTAAACAATAGCAATCTTTTTAGTACACAGCATGGTCATCACTAATGTGATGGCTGTTATCAGACCAGATTTTTTCTTTTTTCTTAGAATTTTCCTTTCTCAGGTACACTGTGTGACATGGGCTAACTGAAGAAAAATAATTTCTCTCCTTTTTTTCACAACTGACAGCTGGGAGAGAACAACAGATATACTATGTGGCCACCATAGTGGCCAATTGAGGAAAACTAATTTCTCTACTGTTGACAGATGTGACGGTTGGGAGTGGACAATGAATATACTGTATGGCCATACCATTAGCTACTTGACTAAAGTCAAAATAATTTCCTCCTATCTTCACAGGTCTCCTGTCTTACTCTCTTCTCCAGCAATCTAGAGTCCAACTCCTCTGTCTCTTGTGTCTGGGGTCATATCATGCCATTTCATAGCATGGCCATCACTAAGCAATGGTAAGTATCCCTCCCGAAATTGTTTTCACATTACTTTTTATGTTGCTTACAGGCATGCGCAAGAAACATGTTGCAGAAGCTTGCTGCAGAAGCAGGTTGTGGAGGTGCGGCACTGTTGTGGCCAATGCCCCCATTGCCTTTGGAGGCTTGGCCTGTGTTCCCCAATGGGGTGGCAAGCTACTGCTGACACTAGTTCAGCAGGCGTGCCACCACATTGAAACATTTTAGCCACTGCAATCAGGGGCCTCCTTGTCATTGCAGTGTCATCTGCTACAATGAAGGAACATCCATCATTGCAGGGCAGTGCCTTACATGCCCCCGACCCAGTTTGCCGATGGGGAGCCCAGACCCCATCAGCATAATCTCCCCACCCCCACATTTCTGCTGTATGCTGAGGGGGTGCCCAATACCCCTCAGCATCATGCACCCCCTGTCTTTGTTTGCCAACAGGGTGCCCTATCCCCGCCGGCTTCAGTCCCTCCTTCCCGACTGTATTTGCCAATGGGGGAGCACACTCCCCATCAGCATAATGTATACCCCCCAATGTGTAGTCTGACGAGGGGGGGTGACCAATCTCCCTTGGCTTGTCCACCACCCCTGTAAGTGCTGATGGGGGTGCCCAATCCCCCGTCGGTTACAGACCCCTGAAAACAACACTCAGGTGGCACACTGGGAGCCCACCCCAGCATGCCAAATGTTCCTGTAAAAAGAAAACCCATCCCACGATGTTTTTTTAAAACCCCATGTAAACAAAAAAATGGTCCCTCATCGAGTCCGGTGGTACCTCCGTCAACCTGCACCCACCCTCTGCACACCCTGCCTCCCCATACACACCCTCACCCATACTTACCTCTGGAGTCTGGTGCATTGATCTTCGGTGGACCGGGAACACATCTGCACGCTTCAAAGCCGACTGGGAACTGAGGAAATGCCGGTAAGCTGTATAATGGCATAAATAGTTTTTTTTTCAACTTTGGTGCATATCTCAGGCATTTTTTTGAATTTTGGCAAAAAAAAATTTCAACATGGGATTTTTGGGACCCTTCATGATGAATTCAGCCACTGTCAAGGCATTATTAGGTCCCGAAAGATGATTTCGCAGTCACTGTGTGGAATAACCTTTCTGGACTAAGTAATGAAATGATAGTGCCAGTGTTCATGAGGTGAGCTCTCAAAAAGCCTATGTTGCAAATTTGCTGGAAAAAATCCAAACAAATGACTGTTTTACGAGTGTGTATTGCACAGTTTCTACGCATGCTCGTAACTTTGTGAATTTGCAATAGTTTCGCTCCAGATTTTCAACATTGCCATTTTTCTGCACCTCCTTATGAACAGTACAGCTGTCATTTTTCACATCCTGGCCAAAATGTGTTTTTGCACTTCTGGCACGGAATAGCACAGTCGCTGTGGGAAATCAGTGTTTGGGACACATTAAGAAAATCACAGTGACACTGTTCATGAGCAGAGGTCCAAAAATGCCGATGTTGAAAATTTTGTGATGACAGTCCATAAAATGACTGTGTTACTACTTTGCATTTTCCAGTCTGCATGCATGCTTGTAACTTCACAAATTTATAATATTTTTACTCCAGATTTTCAATATTGCCATTTTTCCACACCTACGTATGCACAGTACAGCTGTCATTTTACACAGCCTGGTCAAAATGTGTTTTCAAACTTCCGGTGCCAAATAGCACAGTCGCTGTGGGAAAACAGTTTTTTGGATTGACAAGAGAAATGACAGTAATACTGTTCATGAGCAGAGATCCTAAAATGCCAATGTTGAAAATGTGGAGATGAAAGTCCATAAAATGACTGTGTTACAAATGTGCATTGCGCAATTTCCACGCAGCCTTGTAACTTCACAAGTTTGTAATATTTTCATGCCATATTTTCAACACTGCCATTTTTTCATACCTCCTTATGAACAGTACAGCTGACATTTTTCACATCCTGGCCGAAATGTGTTTTTGCACTTCTGGCACAGAATTGCGCAGTTGCTTTGGGAAATCAGTGTTTGGGACAGATTAAGATCAAACAAGTGACAGGGGGGAGTGATCGAGCTCAACTGAGCTCTGTCAGGACTGCTGCAGATTTCCTTGTGGGCAAATAAAGACACCAATGCAGGCAGGAGCCCAGTACAAAAGGGCAGCATGGAGCACTGGGAGAAACTGAATGAGTGAGTGAGAGAGGAGGAGTGAGCGAGCTCAGTGGAGCTCTGTCGGGACTGCTGCAGATTTCTTTGTGGGCACAAAAAGGCTGGAGCCCACTATGAAAGGGAAGCCTGGAGCGCTAGGAAAAACGGAACGAACTAATGAGAGAGGGGGAGTGAGCGAGCTCAACAGAGCTCTGTCGGTACTGCTGCAGATTTCTTTGTGGGCAGAAAAAAGGTGCCAACAGAGGCAGGAGCCCAGTACAAAAGGGCAGCCTGCAGTGCCAGGAGAAACAGAATGAGTGAGTGACAGAGGGGGAGTGAGCAACCTCAACAGAGCTCTGTCGGGACTCCTGTGAACTTCTTTGTGGGAAGAAAAATGTGCCAGTGCAGGCAGGAGCCGAGTACAAAAGGGAAGCCTGCAGCTCCAGGAGAAACAGAACCAGCGAGTGAGAAGAGGGAGTGAGTAAGCTTAATGTTGCCTATTTTCTGAATGTTGCTAAGGGACTATACACTGCATTTTCTTTTCTATATGGATTTTTATTCTGAGCTTTATCCCCATTTTCATCCATCCCCATGCCATGGGTATGCACGCATGTGTGGAGGCATGCATGCCGTGCCTCGAGGTGCGCTCCCACTATTTGCCACCCCCTCCTGCCTACACTGCCCATTGGACCTCCACCTGATGGGAGCGGAACTATGGGGGGGGGCAATCTTCCCAGGAGAGGATAGCTGCCTTTTGGCTGCTTAATCCTGCTCCCCCGCCCCGTGCCAGCTGTCTGGTGACCCAAGGTCATTCCCAAACTTGGATCACCGGCGTGATGTGAGGTAAGGTGTGCAGCGCCTCAGCCCTCTGTGCCACTGGCTGTCTATATGCTATACAGTATTTAATGTAATTAATTAAAGAGCCCTGACACAGTATTACAATTCTGAAAAAAAAAATAGTTTGGCACAATTCATTTTATATGTCATTTTTTCTGTAATTCTCTTTTTATCCAAATTACTTGAGAGGGTGGTCAGCTGGCAACTCTCCAACTTCTATGATAAATCCATCTTTCTTACTTCACTTCAGTTGGGACTCATTCTGGACATTTTACCTCCACCTTCCTTCTCAGAATTAGGGATCATATCCACTTGCATGTGGGCATTGGTCATGGTACCAAGGCTATTTTCACTGATCTAGCAAAGGCATTCCACCACACCATGCTCCTAATTAAATTAGCTTCCAAGGGCACCTTTGCCTCTTCTCTATGCTGGTTTAAATCTTACCTATCTGACAGTCTACAACCAATTAAGTTATGATTCATCACATGTTCTTCATTGCTTGTCAATCTTGGGGTCCCTCAAGGGTCAGTATTAGCCCCCCTCCATTTTCAGTCTTCAAAAATTATATCTCAGCTCCTTAACCTCATACAAAACTCACATGTATACTGATAATACTCTCATCTTCTCTTCTGGATCACCCTCCTCATCCAGGTTCTCCAGCTTGACTTTCTCAACATACATAATTGCTTCTTCACTAAACAGCTACAGTAGCTATGAGTGTAAGAAAGCCATTTGCTGTTTGGCACCTGTCACTGGTTTTGATCCTCCCCCCAGCTATGAAAATACACTCTAAATTGGGTGACCTCATTGAGTCGCTAACTTCTTATAAATAACTTTGAATTATTGTTGCTCAGATAGTGCTTCTGTGCATCCTACTATTCTCTGTCAGATAGTGCTGGTATCCTACCTAGGATCCTACTAGAAATCCTAGCAAAGACAGATGAAGGATCCAAGGTCAGATAGCACTGGATCCTAATTAGGATCCAGGTATCCTAGTTAAGATCCAGGGATCCTAGTTCAGATAGTTAGGACCCAGAGCCAGATAGTGATAGATCCTAGTTAGGATCCAGGTATCCTAGGTCAGATCCAGGGATCCTATGTCAGATAGGATTCAAGCTGGATCTGTTGCAAGGATGCACAGAATCCACAGTGTTTGTAGGATCCATGCACTGGATCCTAGAGGGTAGGGTCCATGGTCAGATAGCACTACTGTCCTACCGCAGCAACTATATGGCCAAATGGGAGGTATCTGTTGGTATCCAAATTTCTAGGATACTGTCTGGGCAACACTACTTTGCATGCTCCTTCATCATCTTCTTGATTACCCTCTACAAATACATTTTTTAGCAACATGTTTTGCCAACTCTGGGTTCTCTCTATAAGTTGAAGAACACCCCCCTTCAATACCAGAAAATATATAGTTGAACATATGATGTTTTCCTTGCTAGACTTACAGGGATGTGGTCTGCTCTAGGGCCTCCAATATTGTTTTATCTAACTCACCCACTTTTCAGTGCCCTTTGAAGATTTCTATTGACCTGTCTTCCAAGCATAAATCACTGCAGTATGTACAAGGAGCTAGGTTGGCCCCCTCTCTCTGTGAGGCATTCTTTCCACATTGCACTGCTTGGGGCTAAATACTTTGCAGGTAAATTGTCGGGTTAGCGAAATTACATTTTTAACCACTCCTCCATTCCTGCCTGCTCCTTGCACTCAGAGGATGGCGATAGGATCCAGTTTCCTCAATGTAAGCTCAATGCAGGTAAAGCCCTAATCAGGTAGAGCATTCTCCCCTCACTTACTGCCCCTACCCAGCTTCCTCTTCACTAAATTCTAGATAAAGGAGCATTTCAAGGCTCTCTTGTCATTCCTTAATTGCCCCCAAGTGTCCCTTAGTCATAACTCCACTCTTTGTCATTGTATCCTGCCCTGGTCTATTTCTGGCCTGTCACAGAGAAAGATGATGGGTATCCTGCTTTGGTATATGACTCTACCCTCTGTTTAATTGTCTATTATTAGCTTGTTTCTATATTGTACAATTTTGTGGTGCACAGTTTCTTCTCTGGGACCCTGTAAACAGTCCTCTATTGTACTCCTCATTGTAGATATTTCTTTATCCAATGTACATTCTGACTCTAAAGTTATATTTTGGATCTGCATTCTCATAAACCCTCTTTTTGTTTGTTATTCATTATCCCATGATGCGCCTTGCCCCCGCCCCCAGGCTGCAACTGGAAATTAGTCTGTCTGGATTCTTTTTGCTTACCTGGAAAGGGCACCACAATCTGCACAGGGGTTGTGTACAGACCCCCATGTCAGGGGGAAGGAATGGACAAGGATATGATGGAAGGAATTCTTAGAATGGCAGAGAAAGGGGAGATACTGTTGATGGGAGACCTGAATATGCCAGATGTTAACTGGAGCACATTTGCTGCAGCCACATCCAAGAGCAGGGCCATTATTGACGCCCTACAGGTGGCAGGCATTAGACAGCTAGTTTGCGAACCCACTCATGAGGGAGCAATCTTAGCCTTGTACTCTCAAGCGGGCAGTGAGAGGATCTCAGATCTAGAAGTAGGTTGCCATCTGGGGACAAGTGACCATCAAACAGTGTAGTTCATGTTAAACTCAGCTACAGAGTCAAGCCATACAAAAGTGAGGTACTGGACTTTAGGAGGGCTGACTTTGGAAGATGGAGAGTGCCTCAGAAAAGCACTAGCAAACAGGCTAGAAGGAGGTGTGGAGCAACAATGGGGAATTATCAAAACTGCCATCACAGACACAACAAGCCTTTGTGAAGCAAATAAACAAATCAAAATGAAAGAAAAAGCCATTATGGTTCTCAAGAGGTGGCTGTGAAGTCAGGAAGAAAAAGATAGCATTCCAGAAGTATAAGGAAACACAGAAGGAGCAGGACAGAGAGCTGTACCAATTAAGGCAGAAAGAAGCAGGAGGGAAGTCAGAATAGCAAAGGCCCAAACTGAGGAAAAGATAGCCAACTCAGTTAAGAAGGGGATAAAACCTTTTATAGGTACATCAGCGAGCATAGAAAGACAAAGGGAGGGATAGTGAGGCTGAATAGAATGAACGGTGGGTGGGCAGAGGGGACAGTGAAAAGGAGGAATACTGAATGAATATTTCTGCTCAGTATTCACAAAAGAGGAGGGGAAGTGCCTAATCCAATTAACAGAAGCACTCTTGATAGAGGTCGATCCCAGTCCTTTCACAGAAAAAAGGGTTCTGCAAGAACTCCTAAAACTGAAGGTGGACAAAGCAATGGGTCCTGATGGAATTCACCCCAGAATTCTAAAAGAATTAAGGAAGGAACTAGTGAAACCACTGGCTACTCTTTTTAATAAATCATGGAAGGATGGTGTGGTACCCGAGGACTGGAGGAAGGCGGATGTGATTCCCCTTCACAAAAGTGGGACCAAGACAGAGGCAGGAAACTACAGACCTGTCAGTCTGACCTCTGTGGTAGGGAAAGTGATGGAGTCACTTCTGAAGGAAAGAATAGTTGAGTACCTAGAGGTCAGTGGAGCACAGGATCCAAGGCAGCATGGGTTCACAGCAGGGAAGGTCATGTCAGAGCGAATCTAATAGATTTCTTTGACTGGGTGACCAAAGTAGTAGACCAGGGAGGGGCTGTGGACATGGCCTACCTAGACTTTAGCAATGCATTTGACACAGTCCCACAAAGATTGATAGTCAAATTAACCAGCCTGGGAGTGGGTCCCAGGGTGGTAGCCTAGGTAAAACATTGGCTGGACAACAGGACACAGAAGGTAATTGTAAATGGAGTCCACTCTGAAGAAAGGGCGGTTACTAGTGGGGTACAGCAGGGTTCAGTATTGGGTCCAGTCCTTTTTAATGTCTTCATCAGTGACATTGCAGAGGGACTGGAAGGAAAAGTATGCCTTTTTGCAGATGACACAAAGATCTGCAACAGGGTTGATACACAAGGAGGCGTGGAAAGGATGAAAAGGGACTTGGCAAGGTTGGAGGAATGGTCAGACATATGGCAGCTGATTCAATGCAAAAAGTGCAAAATAATGCACCTGGGAAACAAGAACCCAGGGAAGAATACACAATGGGTGGGGAGGTAGTAACAACAACAAAACAGGAAAGGGACCTGGGGTAATCATATCAGATGACCTTAAGGTTGAAGTAATGTCTGAAGGCAGTAGGGAGGGCCGGGGTATACTGGGATGTATAGGGAGAGGCATCAGCAGCAGAAAACAGGAAGTTGTTATCCCTCTGTACAGACAGTTGGTGAGACCCCATCTGGAGTACTGTGTCCAGTTCTGGAGACCCCATCTCTGCAAGGACATAGACAGGATAGAGGCAGTCCAGAGGAGGGCAACTAAAATGGTGCAGGGTCCCAAGAGAAGCCGTATGAGGAGAGACTAAAGGAGCTTAATATGTATACCCTTGAGGAAAGAAGGGAGAGGGGACATGATAGAAACTTTCAAGTACCTCAAGGAATCAACAAAGTCCAAGAGGGTAGAATCTTTCAGAAAAAGACTTGCAAGAACAAGGGGACACAATTTAAAGATAGAGGAGGCGGTTCAGGGGCAATGTGAGGAAGTATTATTTCACAGAGAGGGTAGTGGATGCATGGAACAGCCTTCCTGAGGAAGTTGTGGGGTCTAAAACTGTGGGAGAATTCAAGAATGCATGGGACAGACATAAGGCAATTCTTGTGGGGGGCAGGAAGATAAAGGCTGTTGGTTAACTAGGATCTGTGGCCTATCCTGTAGGTAGGGAAATGGGCAGACTAGATGGGCCTAGCGGTCCTTATCTGCCATCAAAGTCTATGTAATATGTTTTATATAAACAAATTATTACCTTTATTTCTTAATTACTAAAGGCATTTGCTCAAAAACAATAATTCTGCTATATTTGTTCAGGCTGCTTGTCTACATCTGACATCACAATTCTGTTTATGACATCATAATCTGTTGCTGGTTAAATATAAATGATACAGGGGACTTTGTTGTCTGAAACAGAAAAACAGCCAGAACAGATACATTCAGCAGGTCAATGTTGTTTTCATGCAACTTTTCTAAGCAATAAAAGAAAAGGGGAAAGAATGACAGGAAACATATGAAATAATGCCTGAAATTTCTCTAAATCTTATATTTTGAAAAGTTTTTGAAGTGGTGTCAGGGGATCTTTAATATAAAGGGCTTAGCAGCAGGCCCCATTACAGACTCTCACATTTGTGTCTCAGCTGTTCATCTGTTGACAGTCCCCCAATCCCACTTCCAAGCCTGCAGGGATTTGTCTTTATTTTTGTTGCTTACAATTTGTATATGACTGCTGGGTCAGGGGTTGTTCTGCATGACTCACCACTGATACAGCATGTTTCTACTCTACCAGCTGTTGTTCCAGCTCCCGCTAGCTCTGTAGGCTGACCTGCTGCTGTAAGTGTATCATTTCAACCTGACACAGCTATTTTTGGAGATTTGGAATTTACAGGGCATGCAAATGATTAACTCTGCTTCTTGCTAACATACCTGTAGTGTGTTCAGCTGAATGCCCTCTGTACAGTAGCTCTAACAAGCAACCCATTAATGTCAGAAGGCCTCATTAAACTGTATGTAGTGCAGCATTTTATTTCATTTCATTTGTTTTACCAGGAAAAGCTCCACTGAGGAAAGTTCATTTGCAATGAGGTCCTGGTTAAGATACTACAGTATAGAAAAAAATGCAGTGGTGATAGGTGTACAGATTGAGGAATAATAAAAATTAAAATAGTACACAGTTTGCTAGGTCATAGCAAAATAGCAGGTGCAGAAGAGAGCCTAAAACATATAAGTTCAGGCATAATATAAAAAAGCAGCACTTCACAAGTAAGTAATAGAAATAGAAAAATACAAGGAGCAGGTGCAATTATCAGAGCAGTGGGGATCAATCAGATATTTGAAGGTACTTACACTCACAATTGACAACTGAGTTCACTTTGAGGCTTGACAGAAAAATACACACAATGCCATCCACCAGGGTCATGCACATGATTCTGCAGAATTCTAAAATAATTTGCAGAATTCTCCAGAACTTAAGGCAGTTCAGTGGCAGTTAATCATTTCTGTCAATCAGGAATCTGCAACATTTTTATCAGTGTGCTTGAGCCTAGTGGATGTCACTGTACTTGCATAGTACAACACAGTGTATCGATTTACAACATTTCATTTCATTTGTTTTACCAGGAAAAGCTCCACTGAGCAAAGCTGATTTGCAAGGTGGTCCTTTTGATCAGATATTACAGTACAGACAAAAATACAGTTGTGATACATGTACAGATTGATGAACAATGTAAATTACAATAGTATATAGACTGCTAGGTCACAGCAAAAAAAAGTTCAGAAAAGAGGCAAAAACATATAATCTCAGGCATAAAATAAAAAAGCAGCACACCACAAGTAAATTAATAGCAGTAGAAACATACTAGTAGCAGGTACAATTTATCAGAGCAGCAGGGATCAATCAGAGATATTTGAAGGTACTTAAACTCACAATTGACAGTTGAGTTCAGTATGAGGTAGAGTTGTGTGAAATACAAAATTCTACCCAAGGAATGCCCATGGAATGATCATTCCGATTCTGCAGAATTCCTTGGAATTTTCATGAAACTTCCACAGAATTTTTGCAAAACTGTAAATTTCAGTTATTTCACCATAATTGTACAAGTACATGTCCAAATTACACTAACTTTGGAAAGTTAGCAGCACCCCATATATTACAAACGTGTGCCAAATGTCAGAGTTGTAGATTAAAAGGGGGCTGAGATATGGGTGGCCAAACATTTAATCACAATTTAATTGTCAGTTATTTTGAGATAATTTTTACAATTTATTCTCTGAATGTCTCCATAATAACAGGAGTTAGAGCAGCACATAGAATGCATATATGCACCATGTCTTTAGTCTCAAGCTTTAACGGAAGCTGAGTTATAGGTAGTCAACTATTTTGCCAAAATTTGGAATTCTGTAATTTTAGTTTAACTTTTTCATAGTATTCATTGAAATATTACAAAAATTGCCATGTATACAGGTTATCAGCACATTTGTATATGCATATACCTGTACTGTAGTTTCAGAGTTCTAGCTTTAAATGGGATTAAGTTATAGCCTGCCAAACATGTTGCCAAAATTAAAATTTTGGTTAGTTCCCTCTAATTTTAAAAGTACATATCCAAATTTAACCAGAGTTGAAACATTTAAACTGCTATGCCACATGGTCATTTCTGAAAAGGTTCATATTTTCAGCTTTAAATGGGATTAAATTAAAAGTAGTCAAACTTTCACAACATTTAAAAATTAAATTTTGCCTGAATGTAAACTATAAATTTATAAACCCCTAAAACTTTAAAACTAGAGAATGCAATACCATTAAATTTTGCAGGCTCAGAGATCTTACAAGAGGACTGTGTGTACCAATTTTATTAATTTCTTGCTGTGAGAAACTGCAAAATAACACCTGTGCTTAAAGTTAAATCCCTTTGTGAAAAAAAATCTTTGTGAAAATTACAGAATTTCATGAAAAAATCCATCAAACTGAAATGTTCTCATTTCACTCAGTCTTATTGGGAGGGGGGTTCTATTAAAGCATTAGTTCTCACACTTTGTGATAGTGAGCCTCCCCCAAGCCATGAAAAAGATTTCGAGCCTCCCTCAAATTTGGAAAAAAATCTTGGGCCTCCCCACAGAAAAAAACAATCTACTTTGCACATGACAGTACACCAGGAATAAAGTGAAACTAATAAAGTTGACTGAGTATATTCTCTTTTTATTCAACTTATTGCTCTCCACCTCTAACCTGGCACTCCGGGTTATACTTGTCACTCCTTTTTTCTGACTCTTGGGTCCTTGTTACTCTGTCTGGAACAACCAACCTAGCCAATTCATCTCTCCCTCTCTTATCCTGTTGTTAAGCAACTTCCTGTACCCTTACCTCAGGTCACACCTGAAAACATGCATCGGATCTCTGTGCCTTTCCCAGTCACTAATTTACATATAAATACCTATTGTAGAAACAAGCTTTGACTCAGCATGCCTTCCCCAGGCAATAATTTACATATGCACACCTATGAACAAGCTTTGGCTCAATGGGGACTTTCTGGTCAAATATTTGTGCATAAGTAAAGAAATTCACCTGCAGTTATCCAGATTTAATTTGTTTTATCCTCTTGCACAAAACAGCCAAAACTTAATATTTAAATACTGTACATTCTCAGACTTGACTGGGCCTCCCCTTGAACAATTTGGGGCCTCCCTTGGGAGGCTGGCCTCACCATTTGAGGACCACTGTATTAAAGTATAGGAGTATAAGAGTCAGATAGTTCAGGGGTTCACCAGGTTTAGGAGTTAGATGTACAGTTTCACCAAGAAATGGACAGCTGAGCTGGGTAGCACAACAGTGGTAGACCCCCAGGTTGGGGTAAGAAAGCACAGAGTGTCAACAATTCCAGCCTGAATGCAGGATATTTAAGGATCACATCCAGTAAATTTATGATCCAGAGAGCCTGGTGTATATGCAAGTCTAGGACTTAGAGGTACTCAAAAAGATGTAGAGAGGGAAGACAATGTCTTGGCAGCAAGAAGAAAGAATTATGTATATTTCAACAGGGTAGGTTGCTAGGCAAAGGAGTAGGTGACTCATGTTTTAAGGAAGTTTGTCACTGTACAGAACAAAGAGGCTACTCGTGGGCTCAGTAGTTCTAATGAGTCAATCTGGCTATGCCAAAAGAGGGAGGCAGTCACCCAATGAGGAACAGCATGACTGCAAAAAGCTCAGCTCAGCGTATCAAATGAAGTAGTGATAAGTGCATTGTTAATGTTAAATTCCACAAAGAAAAATTCTGGATGCTTCATCTACAGAGTATGGTATCGTAAATATGTGAGAACATGTTACTAATAATTTTTTTCTTCTGCAAAATTAAAACTGCTTTACCAATTCATCCAGTTGTGTTAGACACCAGGTTACATGGGCTATGTATATGCATGTCAAATGTTAACTCTATGCATGCAAAATCAGAGAAGTTACAAACATTCACATTTTTGATAGTTTTCAGAACGTTTTGTTAATACAGTACATAATAAAGATTTCAACACCTGTAACTTAAAAATCTCTTATCTAATATCCATATTTAGATCATTCTATAAGCATTACCAAAAAGTTATCCATACTAATTTACATATGTCTAGCTCCAAAGGTGCCTGAGTTATATGCAGATGAAATTGTTTCATGAAATTTCCTAAAAAATAAAATGACAATTTTGAGCACATATCATTTTGAGATGATGCATCATATTGTCATGCAATATGGCACATTGTTAGAACATCTATCATCAAGAAATCATGCTAAATTTAAGATCCCTGACCCAGTAGACGATTAAGGTATGTGCAGATAAAAAATGTTAATGAAATTTCATACAGACAATAAAATGACAACATTCGAGCACCTATAATTTTGAAACTATCCAACCAAATTAAATGGCACTTGTGGCCACTGTCCCCAAGACTATATGTTCTAAAGTTCAGAGCTCTAGCTTGAATGGTTACGGAGTTATAAACAACTTACTAAATTTTACAAATTCCACAAAATTTCACAGAATTTTGAGAAATTTCATTGAAATTCTGCAGATTCAGAAGCTCTAGTATGAGGCTTGACAGACAGATACATTCAGTGGCCCACATATTCAAAGGAGATGCACTGCCCAAAATGGAGATGTGCAGCGCACCCCAGACATTGTGTGGAAGCACAATATTCAAAAGGGAGTGATGTGCTATGTATTTCTGAATGCACAGTAGTGCAGAAATAATGTATGTGGTGCAAAAAAAGGAGGCGGGTACATGACTATGCTGTACATCTGTATATTTAGCCAAAATATGCTGTGCATCAGCCATGCATCCCACAAATGTGCTGTGCAAAGTTAGGCAGATAAAAGGATGGCCTAAATTGGCCAGCCACTCATAGGAAGACTATAGAATTGCAGACAAGCCATCCATTGATGCCTGTGAGGGAGGAGGCATGGCCAAGGCTGCACATTTAGGGATAGTAGCAGCTGGTACGTGACTGGGGGAGCTACCCCCTTTTGATGGTTGTGAGGTACCTCTGGGTATGATGGAGCTCATTAATTTGGTGGCCACATTACTGTTTCTATTATTCTGCATATTATACCTCTGGACAACTTTGTCAGCAGGGTTGGGGATCCAATGTCCAGAGTCTGTTTGAATCCAGTCTGAATCTTCTAAGGCATGGATAGGAGACCAGTTCCCTGTACCAATCTCTGTATTTCTGGGGGGAGTATTATAATGAGAGTGACCAGCAATCACAGGGTCCTGTCACACTTTGCTCTTTCCTTGGTTATTGTATAATGGATGTGAGGAACAGCGAATGGAAGAGGGATCCTCTCCATTAATACTTGGCATTATAGGTATTTCTTTATTTGTCATTGCTTATACTTTTTGTGGTGGTTTCTGTGGGCCCAGCCTACATCTCGGTAGGGGCTGAGGGTTTGAGCTTACTTGCTGTGTAGTTGTCCGTGGAGCACTTAAAGACAAAAGCACCAGCTCTTTGCACACAGCCCTGGGGCTGCTAGAACTGCCAGCCATTTGCAGATGAGACCTTGCGGTAGAAGAATCAAGCACAGTATCTGGTTTGGTTGCAGTGGCATTTCCTTGCGATGCCGCGTCATCTTTCTGCGCCCCCTGCTGAATTCCGGGCATGCTCTGGGTTTCAGTTGGAGTATGCGCAACAACTGTTTTTCCCATAAGAGCCTCTACTTTTTGTGAGTTTTATAGATTTTCATCATGTCCTATTTGCACCAGTTCAGAATTAATGATACACTTACTTGGCTGTTTCTCCATCCAATCAGTCCTCATGGAGTCTGACCCCAGGATATCCAAAATGCTAGGTAAATCCTCCATGAGAATTGTTATTTCCATTACTTTATCCTTTGAGTGATACATTTTTTCTCTATAATCTGCCATTGCAACCAAATTTCCATTCTCTTGTGTTAAGAGAACAGGGAGGGAGGCTGTCCTCCCAGTCTCTACCAAATCCACACCTTCTTCTGATGAGTCCAAGGTGGCCATCTTGCAAGGATGGCCAGAAGTTCCCCCTACCGATGAGTAGGGGAATTTCCCTGGTGTCCTGGCCAAATTTCCCCCATTCACTAAATATACCACTAACAGCTTAAAATCTGGTTTAATTTCAGTTGGCATCCATCTGTATCCCCCTACCCCCCTGGACAAGGCTAAAATAAGCAAAAAATTGTATAGTCCTTCTTCTCAGTCAACAAAAACTAAGTCAATAAATGAAGCTGGAAGGGGGTAGATTTAGGAGAGATGTGAAGAAGTACTTCTTCTCAGAAAGGGTGGTGGATTTCTGGAACAGCCTTCCATTGAAGTCAGTGGGGGCAAAACCAGTGGTGGGTTCCAAAAAGGCTTGGGATAGGCTAAAGGTAATCGTAGGAGGAAGGAAGGGGGTGGAAGAGACAGTGCCATAGATCAAGTAGGGTCGGCAACAAAAGTGGTCATAAGTAAAAATGGTCAGACTAGATGAGCCCAGTGGTCTTTTTCTGCCTTCAGTTTCTATGTTTCTGTGTATGACAGGTTATATGATTCAAATTAATACTGTGTAAAATTATTAATATGCGCAATGTCCATACTATAAACTGTGTGGCACACATAATTCATATTGTACTATGCTACATATATACGATACTCAAATGGGCAATAATATACGCAGTGAGCAAGGGAGGAAAAATCAAGGGAAACATGTGAAGCAATATTCTACTTATAGAGTGATGACACCATGGTAGGTAGATATTGTATGAAGTTACTGTATTATGATGCTACACAGCTGTATACCAGCTTTGAGTTAGTTACATTACTTTTTTTTTAAATAATGCAGTTGTTGTCTGCACACTAGTGACACATAGCCAAGGATGCTTCTTACAATCTGTGATCTTTAATTTTTTTATCACTTTATTCATTTTTGGAAAATTGCCTGCAACCTGGCAAATAATAAAGAAATGTATAGACAGCAGACTGGTGAGAATGGTTTGACCCACATTTTCAAGTGACAAGAAGGTGTTAGGCCAGGAGTGGGTTCAGGCCTTAATGTTGACAGTATTCCTATTAATTATTGAGGGGAAGTTTGGGATGGTGTATTCCCCGAGGTGGAGGCCCCCTGCCAGAATGATTTATCCATGAGTGTGCTCAGAGTACCCGAGATCATCACTCTGGGAACCAGAAAGTAGATTCCATTCAGTGTTAAATGCCAATTAAATATGTTCTTTTTAAAATATAAAGAAAGGCATTCATTTCATGTTGCAGGATCAGAATCAATATAAAGAAATTCACAGAATCACCTTGAAAAAAACATCAAAAATTCCAACTTTTATTATGTAAACTTAGAAATAAAGAAATAAATATTTTTCCCCCCCTACTCGAATGATGTCCATCTGATGGTCCCCACCCTAGAGTCAATAGGCCTTCTCCGTGTGAATCTACTGAATGCTATGGGCAGGGGTGTCATTCTGGGGTAGACAGGTGTTGTGATTTACATCCCTATGATTTCTCTGAAACCCCATACGGTATGATGCCCCTTGCAACCCTTGGAAACCCCTAAACATTTTTTGCCTAACATTTATTTATATAAAACATGATAAGTGGAGGACTTTTGCTACCCCTATCATTCTGCTGAAATGATTCTCTGCTACTGGTAAGGCCCCACCCTCCTTTAGAGGATAGCTACCCATCCTACAAATACAAAGTCAAGAGAGTTCTACCTCATAAATATTTCCAATTTACCAACTGCGTTCAAATAGGCTATACTATGCAATTTATTGCATCAAATTTGAAGCCACATAGCAGAAAATGTTAACATTTAAAAAGACAAGGAAATAATTTAAAAATGTAAGCTGACAAATAAGTCTTCAGAATTAAGGGAAAAAAATACATGTGCAAGTGACGACTATAATTTAAGGCATTTGTCTCCTACTTTGCCACTGTAGCATATACCTCTCAACCTCTCATCGTAGCACTGGCCTTCAAAAATCATAGCTAATTGTCAGAATGTGTAGCACTTTCTTATTTTAAACAATAATATATCTGCAAATAGTGGCCCCCATATAGTTAGCGATATAGAATATTTCATTCAACTTAGTTCAATGATTTAATAGTTTGTGTGTCCAGAAATAGCTCTAACATTATTGAGAACATCAGTAAACCTCTGTGAAGCAAGGATAAATTTGAGGGTGAAAATCATAGCGCTATGCAAAATTCGTAGCAGTTGAGAGGTATGCTGTAGAATCAGCTGGTAAGGATGATCTTTTTTAGTTTTGTTACCAATAAGACCTTTGAGTCTGTAACTTTTTGGCAAAAATTATATTCATAAATAAATATGCATACTGCATGACGCAACATCCTAGTTGTTCACATTTTATATTAGTATCAACCCCACTAGCAGTTGGGGAGGGGCATACTGCGCAGTACCATTATTCCTGTTCTGTGACATCTGCATAGAGCTCTCTTGATTCAGTCTGAAACACACACTATGTAATACATTGCTTGTTTTCACTCCACAACCATCCCCAAGAATTCTACTCCATTCACTGGATGATGGTAACTTTACCAAACCAAAAAAAAAGGTTTTACAAAACTGCAAGCAACTGGATTCAGTGCATGCAGGCAATCTCACAGACAACGTCTTAGCAGCTACCTTTCTGTATCTTATTAATCAGTTTTGGTCCTTTTCAGTTTTCAGCATTTCTTTGTATAATGTAGTCTGGTTCCTAACCTCTCCCTTCCCCCTAGAAGGACACTTGTGAACAGTTATGAGACTAATTCAAGTCTGAAACAAACTGAATAGAATGCCACTAAAAACTGGATCAATCCTGAAAGGGTTTGCTTAGAGAACCCTTGCCACAGCAAAATATCAACATTTGGACACCGACATACTCTTAGAAGAGTATGCTGCTTATACCCCCCCCAATGACACACACACACACACTGTTGGAAGAGAGACAGAGAAATATCACCTGAAGCTCCTACAGCTGGAGGAATGCAGTTGAGAAATAGGCCTGGTATGGTATGGAACTGTGTTGAACTTTTTCAGTACATACAGTTTCCTTGAATCTTACCCCATCTGAGAGATGGAGAAAGAGGTAAAGATAATGAAACAAAAAGAACCCCTAGCAGATCTACAAGAAATTACATGGCCAACGCTACCAGCAGCCACTGCAAGAAAATAATGCTAGGGCGGAGGTGAGGGGGAGAGACATAAAGGAACAGCACAGTGGTGAATGGAGAGGACTGCATGTGCTTCAATTCCACTGTGAAAGGATAAAATCTAGGTATCTGGTCACGTGCTTCCAGAGGGTTCCATGTCAAAAGACTGAATACATTTGGGTGATTCACAAAACAGTGAGTGGATTTTGCCAAAAACCAAATCAGCACATACGAAGCAGTGCCGAACACAAACTCAGCGCAAATGTAAAATAATGTTTAATGCAGGGGGCAAGCTCCCCACACGCCCTTACTAAAGTAACCATCTCCAAAGGGGGGCGGACACTGAGGAAAAAGAATAAAGAGGAGAGGGGGCCAATGACGAGAACGCCGTAAAGAAAAAACACCACCATGTAAAAGTAAACAAAAGTGTACCTGCTAGCAGTCCTGAACCCAGGACCACCAGCACTGCAGATGACATCCTTACCCACCACACTAGGTGGGCAGCTCAGCAGCAGCAGACTCCACTTCCTGGCTTATCTTCCCTAGTAACTCCCTTGTTCCCTCCCTCCTCCATCGCTATTCCCTTACGTCGCCCTTATTCCCCACCTACATCGCTATTTCCAACCTTCACTAAATTCTCCCCATCACTGTACCTCCTTGTGACCAAATTAAGTCACTCACTTATGAGTCACTCAGTTTGATTCACTGTTATGATGTGATACCCTTCCAGAGCCTCTTCTCTGTGTGTGTAATAGTGAGACATACACATAGCTCCGCTGTGCAGCCATAAAAATTAAATTAAGTCATTAGATTCACTGTTTGGCTTCATAGCCCATTACCCAGCTGTGGTGATAGTCTCCCTGAGGCAAAATTATAAAGTTTACTGTTGTCATGTAAGCAAAGGAAGGGATTGTAACTCTGGCTGAATCACCGACCAGAGGATCCCTTCACACTTCCCGGTCCACTCACCACCACCCCACGCTCAGACATTTTGTGACATCCTACCAGGGAGATTGTGGGGATGCACCCCATTGAATCCTATGGGGGGAGATTTTCAAACAGTACTATGCATAATTAAGCTACTGTCAATGGTTTAAAAAGTCCATTATTATTAATACAAATGAAAGCCACCGCCCAACTAACAGGGGCCCTATTATTTGAGTGGTGGCTTTCTATTTGGAGCTGTGATTAAATCCCACCACATAATCATGGCTTCAAAAAACCTCCAGTCACAAGCCTCCATACTCCCTTCAAGTACATCTTCTTGCCCCCCACACAAGCTCCCCTCCGTCACTGCTTGCATCAAACCAACCTGTTTTTAAAAAGCAAATATTTTGTTTCGGTAGCCAGAGACCAGGGCTGAAGTTGCATTCAGTGGCAGGAGCAGGTGGGTCGCTGGAGTTTACTTAAGATAGAAGAATGTCCATTTATTTAAAAATCACTCCATAAGGCACAGTGTACAGCTTTATCCTGCCGTGATTACAACACATGAACTGCTGACCAGAACACAGAAACTAGAAACATAGAAACATAGACTTTGATGGCAGATAAGGACCGCTAGGCCCATCTAGTCTGCCCATTTCCCTACCTACAGGATAGGCCGCAGATCCTAGTTAACCAACAGCCTTTATCTTCCTGCCCCCCACAAGAATTGCCTTATGTCTGTCCCATGCATTCTTGAATTCTCCCACAGTTTTAGACCCCACAACTTCCTCAGAAAGGCTGTTCCATGCATCAACTACCCTCTCTGTGAAATAATGCTTCCTCACATTGCCCCTGAACCGCCCTCCTTCTATCTTTAAATTGTGTTCCCTTGTTCTTGCAAGTCTCTTTTTCTGAAAGATGCTACCCTCTTGGACTTTGTTGATTCCCTTGAGGTACTTGAAAGTTTCTATCATGTCCCCCCTCTCCCTTCTTTCCTCAAGGGTATACATATTAAGCTCCTTTAGTCTCTCCTCAACTACTGCTGACCAAGCTCAAGTACATCAATCCCTGATTCAAAACACGTATGCTGAACGCACCATGGAACCAGCAATGCGAATGACAGTACAGGGACAACATTGACAGGTTGCTGTACTGTCACCGTGGGACCCGGCACTGGTTTCTGGGAGTCTTGCATCCACTCTCCAAATCAACTCTGACTCAGAGTTGATTGGTTTATTTATGGGGGGTGCGGGGGGCAGAGCCCCACACATGGGGGGTTTCAGGGGCGAAGCCTCCCAAAGAAAACAAAGTCTGTAGTGAATGGTTTTATGCCGACCACAATTGTGGTTGTCGAACCAGCATCATAGAGTCTTCAAAACATAAGGAAACAAAAAAACGTATACTGGGATGGCTGGGCAGCAATTGTTACAGACCTCCTGGGCTGAGAGAAACCCTGAGCTTATTGACTGAGAACCACTTCATAAGCTGCAACAAACACAGAATGGCAATCACCTGCATTCAAACTCCCATGTTTACATGAACCAATGTATTTTAATGTTTGGCACTGAGAACAAACTAAAATTCTTAGAGCGCTGTATGTTGTGGCATGCATATGAAACTTTCAGCATTGCTCCGCCGCAGTTTATGCAGTTATACATCATAATGGGTGAAAGGTTTGGGAATGCACAGCAAGCACTTTTGTGTTTTTGCCTAGCAAAAATAGGGAGTGCTATCAAAGAACGCTCACCATTTTGAAGGATCTTAATCCCAATCTTAGCCTTGAGGTTGTGATTACTGATTTCGAGTGTGCAACAATAGCTGCATTTAAGTCTGTGTTCCCAGATGCAAAACAAGTTGGTTGCTTTTCCTACTTCACCCAATGTGTGTATCGCAAGATACAGGCAGAAGGGCTGGCAGTACAGTACGCACAGGACTCTGAATTTGCTCTTAACTGCAAGTACTTACCAGTACTGTCTTTTTACCCCTCAGAAGAAGTAATAGCACGCTTTGAGGAAATAACTGATGGTAGTTTAAATATTTTCCCCGAAGAACTGACACCAGTAATTGATTACTTTGAGGATGTGTGGGTTGGCCGAAGAAACAGATGTGGAACTGGATACAGACAACCATATTTTGTCATTGAGTTGTGGAATCACGCACAAAGTGCCTCTAATGGCAGGGCAAAGACCAACAATGTGGTTGAGGTGTTCCACTGTGGGATGCAGAGTATCCTTTGCTTTGCACATCTCATGGTGTGGAAATTTATTCAAGGCCTCAGGGGAGTACAAAAAAAAGAGACTCAGAGGTGGAGCAAATCATTTTGGGCAACTCATCAACTGCATCACGGAGTGTGTACCATGACAATATTGCCAGACTAGCCTGTATTTTAGAGAATGTGCAGATCGCACAACTGAAGAATTTTTACGTGAGGTGGCCCATAGCTTTGAATACTAAGGCCCCTATCATTGTTTTTAAAATTTAGGAAATAAAGACATCAGTGGTTTTAAAAATATAGACGTATCTGAATTTAACTCACCAGAAACTGGCCAAGTAACATCCAGTGAATGCGCAAACTCAGACAGTAACAAAAGCGTCGTGGTTCATGCTGCGTCAACACGCAGAGGTGGAATCATAGCCGAACCACAGAGGATGCAGCAAGGATAGAGGGGACAGACAACCCAAGGAACACGGAGGAAAAAGACTGGGCACTCCCAGGAAGAAGAACTTTACTGACCAGGAGACAGACATTCTCCTGGAGGCAATTCAGGCCCAGGTAGGTGGATTTGTGGGTAACAATAGCACATGTGCATGATGTGCAGTGGTGCAAGGATGTGACATGACTGTGACATCCAACAGGCAGACCTGCTACTGTTCTGGGGAGGGGACCAGAAAATACGGACACAGCGGCAGGATGCATGGGATGAGGTAGCCAGACTGGGGAATGAGGCAGCCCCCTGCAGGCATAGTGTTAGGAAGTTTCAGAAGTGGCACTGTGACATCAAGCACCATGGGGGAAAGGCAGCCCACAACAGGCGCTGCACAATGGCAATGGGTAGAGGACTCGCACAACCTTGGCCCCTCAGTAGACATGAGGAATGTGTAATGGCACAGATCAGCACATGCAGCATACAGGGTGACACTGAGCTGGACCTGTATCAGCAACAACATGCACAAAGTATGCACTGGGCATGCATGAGGTGGGCGACACCACTGTGCAGACAGCTGACATGGCACCTACAGTGGAGGCTGATGCCCTGCATGGCCAACAGGGACCCACAATAGACAGTGACCTGGGGGGGCAGGGACAGATGAACACAGTGATTGCCTGGTCCACCATGCAGAAGCATGGGATGCATGCGGCGACCTCTGCACTGGGCACCACAGGCTGGACATGAACTGTGGCAATGGACGCATACCAGGACATGTGGACCAGATGTAACCCACTGTGCACATCTGCCTGTATACCCAGCAGGTGGCCAGAGTACACAGACCAGAGGACATGCCACTGCCAGGTAGCCCACACCACCACAACACCATGCTGTAACTGACAGTGACAGTGATGCATTGGATCGGCATGGCATGGACAGCAACAGTTATGAGGAACAACAGCAGGCATCTGCCAGTGACAACACAGTGAGCCAGTCCCAGAGAAGGGTGACAGATAGTGAGGTCGGAGGAGGACAGGGAAGTGACACTGACAGCAATGCCAAGCCGTCCAATGGCCACAGTACCATGGGGTACAGCACACCAGCGGGCAAAACAGCAGACGAACAATGGACCATGGCAGACACCAAGTGGCAAGAGCACATAAGGGATGGCAGTTATGCAGGACAGGCAGACAGTGTGCACACCACTGGAGGCTGTGATGTCCAAATACGCAGCACCACAGAACAGGCCCCTGGAGGTGCAGGAGGGACAGGCGAACAAGGTGCATGCCATTTCCATTGGATGACAACTTCAGTGACGCTCTGTCTCCATACTGCCAGGACATCATGTTCACCTAGCAGTCAGTACAGCATGAGCTGGCTGGGATACATGACAGCATTCATGACCACACCACTGCCACGGTAGCACACGTGAGACTGCTGCAGCTGACAGCAGCAGACATCCATGCAGCCGTAATACATGGGATACAGGAAGGGGCAGGCCAAACAACACAGACAGCAAGGCTACTCCAGGACATACAGCTGTGTGTTGCATGCCAAACAGATACCCTAGAAAGGCAGATCACCGTCATGGAACGCAGCATGGTGCTGCATATCACCCAGATGGAGGCAACAACAGGAACGGATGCAGCACTGCAGGAAATTGCAAGATGCATGCAACAGCATGCAGCCAGCATGGCAATGGTCCCACAGGCATGTCAGGGAATGTAATGTTCAGTGGCACTACAGATAGGCAGGAGACAAACAGCATAGCACGGAACACACAGCAGGTGTGACCCAACATGAGGCCTGCAGCAGTGTACAGGATGCGGGACAGAGCCGTGAGGGCACACAGGGTATGGCACAGCCAGCAATGCCCACAGGACAACAGCTGGCAACAGTGTTGACACAGCACATGACATGCACAGCTGGACCTGAGGACAGGGCGGTGGGTGACATGGATGGCCATCATGGAGACATAGGGGGAACAGCAACATGATGACAATGTCACTATGGACAGACAAGTGGGCTCAACAGAAAACAGTGATGGGCTGGTGGCACTCAGTGATGCTAGTATTGATGGTGGACATGGCACAGTGGGGCACACAGAGCAGGGAGCCACAGCCAGGCAAGACATGTAAGACACCTGCATCACCACACTCATGAACATAGCCGAGGGGGTGCACAAGCACGTAGGGGTAGTGGAACAGGAGGTGCAGAGAGGGCAGGATGGACACCTGCCAGACAGAGCTGTGGTGCTGGCCAGACACACACAGATCATAAAGGGTTTGGGCAACAAAACGGACATGCCAACACCCAGTGCAGCACAGATGCTGGCACAGCACACGTCATCCCAGTCCTGAGTCCGCAAGAGGAGCCACACTGATGCAGGTGGAATGGCCTGTGAAGGGCAGATGGCCAGGCAAGGACCAGCAGTGGCAGAGCCCTGTGCACAGACAGTAGCAGCGGGCAGCCAGACCAGATGGAGGGGAACACCAGCAGTATGACAAAAACTACTGCAGCACAACAACCACGGTTATCGACACCACGACAGTCACAGAGACACAGGGTGCACACAATGCCGGCTGACCCAGGAGCACAGACAGGGTGTGACACACCACAGGAAGCAGTGCAGAGCAGCAACACAGCAGTACAGCCGTACAGCCACCATGCTCTGCACAGAGTCAGACTTCAGCCATTGTAGGCCGTAAAGGGCGGCCTACACACACACAGCAGTAGGATGCACACATCATGACAGGCATGTACACCAGACAGGGGGTGGTCACCTTGATGATAGTGTCCACCACTATGCACTGAGCCCATGTCCACACCATGCCCTGAGCACAGCCCCCCACCCAAACACACACCACATATGGTGGCACACGTGCTATGCATACGCATGGTGCATGTACATGTACCCCATGTCCTTTGTACAGTGCCCATGGCCATTACCCACCTGCATATGCCACCAGAGCAGGGGACACACACACACACAAGCCTGCAGCCCATCACCACCCACACAACAGTGGTATGCACAATGCCAACCCGTACAACACATGCAGGATGCCTGCATGGCCCCCAAAGTCTGCCCTGGGAACAGTGGCCTGCAACCGTGTGAGTACACCGTGGCATGCTCAACACTCATTGACACAACACACCCACACCCCGTGCACCACTGACTACCACCAACCAGGCATGCCCCTCCACACCCCTGTGCCCAGTATGTTCAGTGAGTGTGCACACACCATGGTGGTGCTCACCACCACAGGCATGGCCCATGGCACACACAGCACCATACCCTACCATGGTGCCAGGCATGCTTCCACATCCAGATGCATGGCCTGTGCAGGACTGTTGCCACCTCATCACACATGGTGTAACACATACAACCCACGGCCAGCACTCCCACACACACAGTACGTGACATGTGACATGCCACCCCATCAGGCATACAGAGATAAAAAATGCATGATGATGGGATGGGAACTGTGGCATGTCACATACCGTGACACAACACTCAACCCCATTATGAAAATGTGTACCACATGTATGATACCATGACATGCACAACACATGCAGGCCCAAACTGGGGGTCCCACCTTGTTGACTGGTGGTTTGGCTTACCCACTGTGGCATGTCACTGTTGAACCAAGAGGACCCCATTACTGGGTGACACATGCCCAAAGGGATACAGTGTTCTGACACTGTGCCCAGCGTGTCACACTACAGATCCCTGTGACGCAGAGCATCATGTTGGCATGAAGGGCATGTCACACAGCATAGGATGGCAGTCCTTGGTGTCCAGATGTGGACCTGTGTATGCCCTTGTGGGCTGGTACTCACACATTGGTTGACACTGACCTGTACACAGCATAGGCAGATGCAGGACATGCACAGTAATGAATAACACATAGACACAGCATGAACATGGAACAGTAAAGTATGCACAACAAAGCAATACACACCAACAGCTGTGATGGTATTTTGCTTGGTAGACAATGTAGTGGGCACAGCAACTCTCACAGCAACAGGTGTGGAACAGCGCATCAATTTATAGCATTGTACACCATGGCACCCACAGCCTCAAGTAACGTACACCTGTGTATGGGCTAAACTAAGTGCCCTGTCCATAGCATGTCTGCCATGTAGCATGTACAGTCCTGGACAATGTTGCAGTCACATGTTCAACAGTCAATGTCCTCCAATCTGTTCCAGGTACTCAAGCAGGTCATGCATAGCATTGTTCATCGTGGACAGATGCCTTGCCAGGGACCTGATGTGCATGCTTAGTCCCTGTGCAAAGTCATGGAGGGTGGGCAGATGCATGTCAGCGTCGCCCCCCGGCATCCATGTCCGGTGATATGTCATCAGCACTCACAGGCTGCACAGGTTTGAATTTGTGGTCAGCTCCCATAGCCCCAAGCAAAGGGGCGGCACCATCATCATCATGGCCAGCACTTACCTGTCCAGCCACATCCAGGGTGCCTTCACCTGTGGCCATGTCCGCTATGTCTTCGGCTGCAGACCAGCCCACAGCACCATTGTCCAGCTCCACATGTTGAGGCAACTGCTGCCATTCCACTGGGTCAGCCTCCTCCTCTGTACTGTCCTCTGTACCCTCCTGTGGTGACACCTGCTGACAGCCCTGGGCCATCCTTCTAGTGCTGGCAGAATACACCCGTTCTTCATCCCACTTCAGATGGTGCATCACTCAATCAAAGGGCACACCACCATGCATCAGGGCCCTGCTTTCCCCTCTGCACACTGTCTGTGGCACCTGAAATACAGTGTGACAGAATGTGAGGGACTGCACCGCATGTCCACACCTCTGTGTCACCAGACAATATATGCTGTCCAGACCACAAACGCAAGGGTGGCACGCCATTGCTATGCCTTGCCATGTGTTGTATATGCCGTGACATGCACCAATTGTCTCTGGGGCACAGTTCCACACATGTGTACATTGTGCATGTGCCCTACCCCAAACTGACAGCCATGGCTGGCACTGCTGGCCCTGCTGCTGTGGGCGTGTGTGTGTTTCTGCTGCAGCATGTGCCAGCCACACATGGCTCCATTGATACCATTGTCTAGCCTGTCACGTCATTGTGCAGTGCACGTGCAACACATGCATGACACCGCTGCATGTTATCAGGGACATGATGGTGTCCATCCCTGTGTCTGCACTCCATACCATGTGAGTCACCTGTGCAGACTGTTATGCCCATGTGTCCCCCCGTGTGCACGTCTTTGAACACATTGCCAGAACTTGAAACCTGTATGCACAACATCAGACACAGGTTGCTGCCTGGATGACTGCAGCTGCCTATGTGGCCAGTGGCCATGGGGATGCACATCCAGCCAACTAGTGTGCATCACCGGGCCTAATGATGCCACAGGCACTCATGGCATGTGGCTGCTGCCATGCCTCCCCCCTGTCTGAAGGGCCCAACACAGTGGCCTACATTGCTGCATATGTGCCATGTCAGCTGTACACTTTCCTAGGCGATGTTGTCCTTGTCCCTCTCCACCCTGTCCATGTACTCTGGGCCTCCCCTGCCCTTCGGTGGTGCTGTCCTCTCCTGCAGAGAAATAATGGTGTGTGACATCATCAGTACTCAACTGTGCATCTGTGGTCACTGTGGTGTGCTGTGTGTCAGACTTGGTTGTGGTTACACATACCTGGCTGCCTTGGCCATCCTCCATGCTTCTGGATGCCTGTGTTGCAAGCCATCCTCCTCAGGTGGGCCAGGAGCAAACCCTCCCTCCTTCCAGACCAGGTCATTCCAACAGTGCCTGACCTGCCTGGTGGCTCTCCTTATATCAGACACCACCTGGCAGCTAGTGCCAATGGTGGACCAAACTCTATCCTTGTCTGAGGTGCTAGATTGCTGTCTGCCCTACGGGAACAGCACCCTGGTCCATTGCTCAGCCAGGCTTATGAGGAGCACTGTCTCATCGTCAGTGTAGTTAGGTGCCCTGCTCCAGCATGCCATTGCTTCTGGGATTGCCACCTGTTGTGTGCTCTTGGGATATATTTGTCCTCTGACTGCCTATGCATTGTATCTGGCAGCAGTTGCATGGGCTGCACTGTCCTGTGTGGACTACTGCTCATGCAACTGCTGTCCTAGTATGTGTTGGTGGCTGTGCTGCTTGTGTGCTGTGTTCCCCTGCGTTCCTGCAGCTCCAACCACATGCGATGCACATTGCGTAGTCCAATGGACTGCATGCAGTGCAGGTTGCATCTACGTCATCATCGCACATGGCAGCTGCAACAGACATGATGCAATGCACCCTGCGTCAGAAAGGGTACATTTTCTGCACACTGCGTGGTGTGTTGATGCACACTGCATCTGTTCCAGGTACCACACTGGTGCTGGGGGCCCCTCTTACTGTACCACTATGCACCACTCCACATGGCATGCCCTATGGATATGCCACTACCCAACCATTTCCTGCAGCCACAGGTTCACTGCATAAGGCCATGTGCCACACCTTGGGCTATGCTGCATAGTGTGTGCAGCCACCCACCCACACAGTCCTCCCTGTCACCATTAGGCAAGCCTCTTGTGACCATACAATGACATTGCATGGGGGCAACAGCACTGGTATGCTGTGTGTGGCATGGTGGCACTGTTGAGCTGTACCCAACCCCTGCTGTCTGCGTGGCCCACTTAGTGCTATGGCTGCAGTGCCTGGCACTCAACATGTCCCACCATATCAGTCACCATCTCTGACATAAGTCACTAGTCCACCTGTTACATGTGCTTGCAATGCCCACCCGGCCACACATGCTGCTGCCAGTGTCACTGTGACTTGTGCCATCTGGGTCAGCATACAGGCAATGGGCACCTCTTTGTCACCAGTGCTGCCACTGCCTGTCTGTGGGCCCAGGCAGCGACACCTCCATATTGCCACAGCTGTTCCAGACCACCAGCAGTGTGTGGCCACTTCACAGTGGTCCCTGGGCACCTGGCACTGCTTTGTTGTTCTCTGCAGTGCCATGGCATTGCTGCCCAATGTGCCTGTAGTGTATTACATGACTGCATGGGTGTGGCCTTCCAATGGCCTCAGGACTGTGGTCCATGCTGTATGGGCACCATGGTGGTGTTGCTGTACCTGTGCTCTTGCACACTGTGCATGCTGTTGTGTGCTAATCCAAAGTGTGACCTAATCAGCTGCACCCACATGCATTGTCTGGCCAATGTGTGTTGCAGCTGGCCTTGTTGTCACCAGTCAATGGCAGGTCTCACCTCCTCCTCCTCCCCGCAGTGTCACCATCATTGCTGGGTCCCTCCTCATCCTCTGGCATTGGTGTGCTGTGTTCAAGTGCTATGTTGTGCAGCACGCAACATGCTATGACAATTTTGCATGCCATTACTGGTGTATATGGCAATGCGCCTCCTGATCTGTCGAGGCACCAGAACCTCATCTAAAGGATGCCGAATGTGCGCTCTATCACACTGCGTGTTGCTGTATGGGAATCATTGTATTGTGCTCTGCTGCACTCTGGGGCCATCTCACTGGTATCATCAGCCAGGGCTGCTGTGGATATCCGCTATCACCTGTGGGGAGGGAGGGGAAGGTTACTGCTGTGTCCACATGCTTCGCATGCCCACCTGTTCTGTGTGTATTTGTGTGTGCCTTACCTATCAGCCAGCTGGCTATGAGTGTTCCATTCTAGAATGTCTCACACACTCCAGAGTTCCTGTAGATGTATGCATCATGTGTGGACCCAGGATACTGTGCCATGACATCCAGTATTCAGCACCTGCTGTCTCTGATGACTTGTACATTCATGGAATGGTATCGCTTGTGATTCACATAGGTGTTTGGTTCTTCCAGCAGTGACCTTATGGCAATGTGTGTACAGTCTACAGCACCAGGCACACGTTGGAATCCTGCTGTGTTGTAGAATCCCTGCTTGATTGCCAGTTGCTCTTGGGCATTTGTGGGTAGGTGGATGTATCGGTGCTACCAGTGTACAAGGGCATCCATGAATGCCCTCATGTACTATGATACGGAGGGCTGTGATATGCCCACTGTGTCACCGCTTGGTGTCTGGAGTCCTCCACTGGCCAAAATTCGGAGGGCTGCACATACCTTCACCTCTGTTGGTATGGCATGTCCTCTACGTGTCCTGCTTCTCATGTTAGCCTCAAGATCCTGGCATAGCTGTGCTATGGCTGCCTTGCCAAGCTGATATTGTGTGATGCACTGCTTCTCGGTCAGGTCCATGTGTGCGGTTTGTGGGTAGTACATTTACATGGCATGCCTCCTGTGTTTGTGTTGCTGCTGTCTGTTCACCTGCTGCATCTGTTGCTGTGGCTGCTATGCAGCTCCACCCTGTTGTGCTTCCTGGTGGGCACGTCACCTGTGGCGTAGCATGGCCATCCGTATGCCCAATAGAGCCAGTAATGCAAACATCCTCTGGGGTTTCTCTCTCTCTCTCTGTCCTGCTGCAGTCCTGTGTGTCAGTCCTGTAATGCTAACCCTGCCTCTTCCCTTCCTTTTTCTATATCCCCTTAGATCAGCTCTTTGTGTACTAGCAGGTGTTTGAAATATCCTGTCTGGAGCATGTTTGTGAATTGCACTCCTGCATCCAGCCTGCCTTGTCTATGTCGAAATTCACCATGCTTCATGGTGCTAGCCAGCATATGGTGCTGTGTTGGCGAATGGGGTGGTTGATGGATTGTTTCTTGCATTCCTGCAAGGTGCATTTCTGAATCCCATCTTGCTTGCACTTTGGCGCAAGGTGCTGCCTGCATCTTTCTGCTTGATGCATGCACCTTGCGTCTTGGTCCAGCGTTTGAGAATCGGGCCTAAAGTCTCTGTATCCTGAATGTTCTTCTGTTATCATTTACTAAAAACTTCCTGGCTTATGCCTAAAATAGCCATCTTTATGGCTAGTGTGCCTACCCAATAAACAAAAAGTAAATAAGTAAATAAAATAAATAAAAGGGTTATTATGTCAGGAGTTAAAGGAAAAATCCTGGGTGGGACTGTTCCTGTGAGAGAAGCTCAAGCAGAGAACTAGTCGAGGACATCCAACCACCAAATCCCATAGGATTACAAACAGGAGCCACTTTTTTAAGTGCTATACCAGTTAAAAGTTTGTTTTCAGCACCCGAGTGTTCAAAAGTATTTAATTTGCAACTGTTTAAGGTGCGCCACTGCGCTCCACCATACTAGTAGTATCAGCATCAGCGTCCCCACTGTGGTACCCACTGCAACATTTGAGAGGTCTCTGACACATGGCCTTTGGGGGAAATTAAGATGGGTTCACCCGTATTTGGAGTTTGAGAACTACCGAGGCCGGGCAGAGTTGTGGAGCAAAGCCTTAAACTGTTTCTTGCACTGCAGTATTTGCTGGTTGTTGCATTAGAGTATAAAACTAATTCCACCCCCATTGCTTCCATTTTACCCTTGCTGATTCTTGTTCTTTCCATGTTCTCCCTTTTACAGTAAATAAATTATCTGTTTCAAATTTGCATTTTATGGATTGAAGACTGTCACTGTTCCTGTGTCACTTGTTTGGGGAGAAGGACTAAGTAGGAAGTTTATACAGTGTTTCCTGGGGGTTGATAGCCCTATGTTTCACTCCATGTGTCCTATATCACTACCCCAGGTGAAGACACTGCATCAGTTTACTCCATTCTAGCACATCCTTAGGGTACTCAGACCAACCTCCTTGGTAGAGGTGGAGAGGTGATTCCCGAGGGCCCAGGTATTCCAATAGAGAGAGTATTGATGACCACAAGGAAGGCACCAAACCATAAAAGCAAGTTGATGTACACATGCCCAAGACAGACACAAAATATTAGGGGCCAACTATTATTAGGCCTCCAAAGACTAGGAATGCTTCCCTTAGAAGATGCTTGTCCCATAGGCACACTTCTCCAAAAACAAAATTTTTAAACACCCACACACGGACAAAGAATTCAATATTGGGACACATTGTAATTGCAACTCCGAAGGAGTAGTGTATGTATTTCATTGCCCATGTGATTAACTATATGAATTGAAGGTAAAACACTGCCCCCCCCTTAAAGAAAATAATTTTGGAGCACATAAGCACCATAAGAACCAAAGATGAAGCACTCAGTGTTTACCATTTTATGGCCAGAGGACACACAGCAGCGTCGTTGTGCCTCTGGGGTCTCAATCATTGATTTAGAAACATAGAAACATAGATTTTGTCTGCAAAAGAGGATCTTTAGTCTTCCCTTGTCCCTACCTGTCTCATCACCACTGATCCTAGTTGGTCATAGGTGTTATTATTTTCCCCATTCCACTACCTAGTATGCCCCTCAGCCTATCCAATGCATGCTTGATGCCCCCAACTGTCTTTGATCCCAATACATCATCTGGCAGGCTGTTCCAATCATCCACCACCCTTTCTATGATGAACTATGTCTTCACATCTCTCCTAAACTTCCCCTTCTAAGCTTCATTGCTTTCCCCGTTGTTGTAGTGCCTTCCTGTCTTTGAAATAGACCCTCCACTTTTGGTAGGTTTCAGTCTTGACCCCTCTCGCTCTTCTACCTTCCAGGAAGTACATGTTGAGTTCCTGCAGCTTTTCCTCATATGGATTCTCATGCCACCCCCTCACCATTGTGGTTGCCTTCTTCTGTACCAGCTGCATCCTTTCAATATCCTTGGGGAGGTGTGGCCTCCAGAACTAGACACAGTATTCCAGTTGGGGCCTCACCAGTGAGCGATACAGTGGCAGCTTCACCTCCTGGCTCCTGCTAGAAATCCATCTCCCATGGCACCTAAAAATTCTGCTAGCCTTTCCCACTGCATTGTCACATTGCCCAGCTAAGCTGAGGTTATCAGATATGATGACCCCTAGGTTTCTTTTTTGTTTGGTGACTGTAAGCTCCACCCTCTCCATTTTATACATAACCCCTGGGTTGTGCAGCTCTACGTGCATAACCTCGCACTTTGTGCCATTGAAGCCCAGCTGCCATCCCTTAGACCATTCCTCTAGTTTCCTCAGATCCCTTTGCATTCTCATTAACCCTTACTGAATGTTAACCCTGTTACATATTTTGAATTTTCTACAAAGAGACACACTTTACCCTCAATCTCTTCTGCAATGTTGCTTATGAAGACATTGAAAAGGACCAGCTGCAGCACCGAATGCTGGCGTGCACCCCACTAGTCACTCTCCTTAACTCCTGATTGGTTACCATTTACCACCACTTTTTGCCTCCAATCCCTTTACATGTCTGATATTCAAATTTTCACTTTCTCCCCACCCCAAGGCTGATTAGTTTCTTAATTAGCTTCCTGTGCAGCACAGTGTCAAAAGCCTTACTGAAGTCCAGATAGGCCACACCCACAGCTCTCCCTTGAGCCACCTCCCCGGTAGCCCAATCAAAACAATATTTGACTTGAGGATAAACACATTTTCCAAAAATCAGGTGCAAGCAAAAAGAAAATCAAGCTCCAAATATTTAGTAACAGTTGGCACATCTCTGCCAGAAAAGTAAATAATAAGATTATCAGCATAAAACAAGGATTCACAATATTTAAAACAAGAATGTCAATGAGTTAATAAATAAGGTAAACTTTAAGGGGCCAAGAATTGACCCCTGCAGAACCCCCTTACTGATACCACAATGATCAGAACAAACAGAACCAATACCCACAAACTGTGATCTATTAAATAATCAGATACCCAAGAAACGGAGAAACCAAGAGGTAGTAATTTAACACAAAGCATTTTTTGATCAATTAGATCAAATGCCTTTCCTACTGTAGGTCCACAAATGCAGTCCTGAGCACATGTCCAGACTCCACAGCATTGAGGGCTATATCCATGAACGTGACCAGAGCTGTGCCACTGCCAAACCTTTTATGGAATCCATGCTGCTGTGGACATAATACCCTATATGTTTATGGCTGCAGTAGGCGGAGCCCTGCAGACATTTTGCTATTACAGTACAAACATACGAACATATGAAATTTGCCAGCAGATAAAGGCCTAGTGGTCTATCAAGTCTGCTCGAATGTGCAGCTAGCACCCCTTATTCTGTAGCTGCCCCTTCCTTCCACCCTTTCCCTTCATTGAGCCTCCCCCTTGTCCTGTCCCATCCCCTTTTGAAGCAGTCCACTGTTCTACTGGGTACCACTTCTGCAGGTAACACATTCCACCCAGCCACCACCCTCTTTGTAAAAAAGTGTCTCCTTATCTCCCTCCTGAACCTTCCTCCCTCCTGTCTCATATCATGGCCCCTGGTGTCCCTCTCCTCCTTTACTTTGAACAGTCCCTCTGTACCTGTCATGTTTATTCCTTTCATGTACTTAAAGGTTTCGATCATGTCCCCCCGTCCCTCCTCTCCTCCAGCGAGTACATGTTCAACTCACTCAGTCTCCTCTTGTATGATAAGTCTCCCAGACCCTTGATCATCTTTGTTGCCCTGCACTGCACCCCCTCCAGTAACTCAATGTCCCTCTTCAGATATGGACGCCAGTACTGTACGCAGTACTCCAGATGTGGTCTCACTAATGACCTATGCAGTGGCAGAATCACCTCCCCCCTCCTCGAAGATATACCCCTTGCAATACAATCCAGCATTTTGTTGGCCTTTGCAGCTGCCTTCCTACATTGTGCCGAGTTGTTCATTGACCCTGTAATGAGCACCCCCAGATCCTTTTCCTCCTCAGTCTGGGCTAGCTACACTCCCCCCAGCTGGTAACTCCTCCTTGGGTTCTTTATCCTAAAATGTAGCACCTTGCACTTTTTGACATTAAACCCCAGTTGCCAGGTGTCTGACCAGGTTTCAAGCTTTTCCAGATCATCCTGCAACCCCTGCCATCCTCCTAGGTTATCCACCACTGCTCCTACCTTGGTATCATCAGCAAACAGACTGATCTTGCTCTTGATGTCCAATGATATGTCTGCAATGAATATCCCAAACAACACTGGTCCCAACACTGAGCCCTATGGAACATCGCTCTTCACTACCTTTGGGTGTGAGAGCTCCCCACCCACCACCCTCTGTTGCCTTCCCTGAAGCCAGTTCCAACCCATCTCACCAGCTTTGCACCCGCCCCTGTGCCTACTAACTTACTTCCCAGCCTTCCATGTGGCACCGTGTCAAATGCCTTGCTGAAGTCCAGATACAGGACATCCACTGCATAACCTCTGTCCAGTTGCCTAGTAACTCAGTCATAGAACTCCACTAGGTTGGTTTGGCAGGATCTGCTCCATATGAAGTCATGCTGTCTGCTGTCCTGTAGTCCTTTGGCCTCTAGGAGGGCCACCAGCCTCTCCTTCAGGATAGTCTCCATTAGCTTACCCATGATGGAAGTGAGGCTCACTGGTCTGTAGTTTCCTGGTTCATCCTTGGGGCCACTCTTGTGGAGGGGCACCATATGAGCCATCCTCCAGTCCTGAGGTACACACCCTGAATTTAGTGAGACATTAAATAGGTCTGCCAAAGGCCCTGCAAGGACCCCTGCCAGCTCCTCAGTAGGAAAAGGAAGCTCTCCTGATTCCTAACGGACTAGATAAAATTGGTATATTTTGTGGTATTACTCCACTTTTATTTAGCTGAGCAGTGTTTCAAAGCCCCATTTTGCATGCTAAGCTTCAATCTGGATACAACTGTCTTTCAAGAAAGATTTATAGTTTATAAACATTTCAGCTCAGTCAGCTTTTCCAGCTATAAAGAGAGATAAGCAGACTGCCCTGGGACTACAGCAGTGAGTACATCAAATGTCAAAGGATATAATGTTTATGTAGTAAATCATCTGATGTTACTACTGTCACTGAAGATAAGTTAAAGGATCCCTAAACAAAGTTCATTTAAGTTACAGTTTGTCTTTGTTACAGTGGAGGTTTGAAATGGACTGTAGATTTGTACTTTTTCATCTTATAACATACCATGCTGTTGAAATTCTGTTGCTAAAGTACTGAAAAAGGAGTTTGCTGGTCTGTGTGGATTATGTGCCTTTTTTCTAAAAACATAGAACAGCTAAGCTAGCTGTTTTAGAGGGACTGTGTTTTTTTTTACCCTTAGATTTCAATAATCTTTACTGTGCTTGTGCTCACTATTCATGTTTGAGGTTAAGGAATATAAAGATGTTGAGGACATATATTTAAACTTAGATATTGGTATCCAGCCTTACTGATTTGAGCCCACAGCATCCAGTTTTAATCAGTATTAGGGGACACAAACTGCATCTGATTCTGATGGACTGACAGTTCTGATTCAGATGACACAAATCAGAGACTCATTTTGGATTGGTTAGCATTTTTAATTATTAATACCTAACCTAATCATTACTTTATCTGTAATCTAGGGGTCATTGTCTGTTTTATTTAGCAACCTAAAGCTGTTTCAGTTCGTCATATCATTTGTGATAACCCCCCATTATATTGCATAGCAACTCATTGACCTATGCTGTGTCACAAATTGTATATCTATATTTTTATTATGTCTTTGTACTCACCAGTTCTGAACTATATCAAGTCACACTGTTTATTGCATGTGTATATGTGGTGGGGGGGGCTCTGCAGAGGTGCCCATGTGCACCCACTGTTATAATTTGATGGTGCTTCATATTAGTTTATATGGGGCTATGTTTGGATATGGTTTCATCTTGTGTTGCAGTACAAGTATGTTTGTGCATTTTTTATCATTGTATATGTTACCTATCCGTGTGTGTGTGTGTGTGTGTGTGTGTGTGTGTGTGTGTGTGTACAGCAAGGGTGGACCTGACTGTCTGTTCCTCTACTGTCAACTATGTGACCACATGTGAATGTTCATGGATTGGGGTCGAAAGTGGCACAGGCCCCTCTAACCAGATACTGTTAGATAATGTTTTGGAAGTGACAGTCGGGGCTAAAAGTACCTGCACTTCTGAGCATAGGGATTTTTGTAAGAATAAGAACATTGAAAGTCTTACTTTTTCCACTTTGAAAAACAAGACTGCTATCCTGAGCATGCATGTGACATTGCCATGGACACGACCCACATGCTAAGGATGATGGTCCATTTTTTTAACATGGTAAAAGTAAAACTTGCAACACTCTTCATTATTCTTACAAAAATCCTCATTCTCAGAAGAGCATGTACTTTTAGACCTAACTATCACTTACACTTGTTCAGGAGATTTGCACACAAGCAATGTATGTTCACATTGAGAAGAGGCATCCAGCTGCAGAAGATTGGCCAAGCACTAAGGTAATGTGCTTGGTCTGAGCTAAAGAATATAGCTGTAAAATTTAGGTAACAGATCTTACTGTTACTCATACTGGGGCACATGAATAGTTTATTTTTCCATATTTGTTATTACAGGCACACTGGTCACACAAGTTCAGTATAGATGCTGAAATCTGACAGTGTCCCTTTAATGTGTGCACTGTTCATGCACTGCATTGATAAAAGTTTCCAGACAGCTGTAAAGTACAATAAGCTGAAACTGAATAGCAGCTAGAAACAAACCATTAGGAAACTTTTACAAATTCATTGCAGTGAGCGGTGCACACATTAAGCAACTCACTGAAAAATGCTAAACCAGTGAGTTGGAGGGACAGTTTAATTTGGCTTGCACTGTATGTTATACTGGAATACATATGCATATTTGTGTATATGTATTAGTCAAGCACAAAAATGTTATTGATCGGCAACAGTTATTACAATATACAAGACATAAACACTTAAATATATAAATACAATACAATAAGAACACAGTGTAATACAGTTTACAATTTCACTAGCATCATAAAATAAACAACATTACTTGAAGGCAATTGTTAACGTAAAGACTATTAATTCCAAAAGTTAATTAATTACAAATGAGTTGTCATCAGGAATCTAACAAGTTTCTGTAAAACATTAGGATCCTGAGAGGCAAATAGATAGAGCTCTATGTTCAGGGGAGACCAAGACCACCTATTGTATCCCCCAACCATCGCTTCCTGTTTTTTCCAAGAAGGGGCAGATCAAGACCATGTGTTTAAGGTCATCATGTGTCTTAGAACTGCATGGACAGTAGGGATCCACAACATTAGACTGTTTTTGTCTATAGTGGATGTATTGAGCATTATAGACTTCCAATCTAAACCTGGTAAATGTTCTGCAGTATTAGTCAGTGTGTGTGTGTGTGTGTGTGTATCACAACAATTTAAAAAGTGCAGTTAGGTGGCTCAGTGGTTAGTGCAAAGATTGCTAGTCTGCACCCCCCCCCACTATTTAGCTCAATTTCAGCCTTATGGATGTTATTGCTGATTTAAATGAGTTATCTAGTGGCATCCTCCCACCCTCTGATGTCCCTCAGAGCCTGAAAAGAAGAAAATGGTCCCTCAATTTTATTTTTATCTGTAAAAATGTGTATAGACAGTGCACTGCTATGTTACACTGGAATATATAGGCATATACGCATATATGTATTAGTCATTGGATGTGTTTCACAGCAATTAGAAAGTGTAGTTAGGTGGCTCAATGGTTAGTAGAAAAATTGCTAGCCTACATTCCCTTACTATCTAGACCAGTTTCAACCTTATGCATGTCATTCCTGATATGGGGGGATGCTGGGTAAGGAGGAGGAGTAATGACCACCACTATGCGGCCGGTATGGCATGTTGATGAGAAGATAGCCACCATACCAAATGCCAAACAAAAGCTTCCAGCAGTTCTGTATTGTGAAGTAGCGACAAAGGTGGCGATATCAAAGAGAGATGTACTGCAAGTTTAATGCTCATTCTATTGTGTACATCAAGTTTTTGAGCCAACACCATGCAAAAGTAAGAAGTTGAAAGTAGACTGGTGAGTCATATATCTACTTTCCATAATGCAGTCGACTTAAAGTTTTGAAGAGCCACAATTTTATTCTGGTCCCACCACAATAATTCGGCAAAGTGTTAATAATTCACTGCCATAAAGGAATATAGGCACCTGAACCTTGTAGCCATACCTTCTGAAGTGGACTGCACCTGTGACAAAGAATTGAGGAGGGGAAGTCTACTGTACCCAAACATTTGAACTGCAGCAAGCCTTGGAGTTCGGAGCAGAGATTACAATTTGAACAGGTGCAAATTACAAGCTGGACTAGGCGATCTACATTGACCCTCACAGATCAGGTCTTTAGCCCTCGTTTTTTTGCAGTCTATTGAACTGTAAAATGCAACAGAGACGAATTAAACTGTATGTAAATACAAGCTAAACAAAGGGCAAGTGGTTGACCAGAACAAAGTCAAAATAGGAAAAAAACAAACTAATGCTAATAGCTAGTGATCATATCTGATAAAGTGATATAAAGTAATAGGTTTATTTGCTAACTTATGCTAGGTATGAAAAAATTAAGGTCTGCAGCAATCCAGGAGCACAAGAGCTATATTTAAAAGGGCAACATAAAGAAATACAAGTGGTGTAAATACAAAAGGAACATGCCCCACTGAAGAAGATGATTTAAAAAGGCAATACTTAAAGTTTAAACTTCGACTAAAGGAACTTATCATGCTAAATGTTTACAGATGCACAAATACACACCAGAAGAAGGCATTGTGAAAAGAAGCAAAATGAGGATTCAGACTCTATCCCTGATAGTAAATATAACAGAAACTGCAAATCAAAACTGTTAAAAAAACAGAAGAGTCTGCAAAAGCAAATAGAAAAAATAGAACAACAAAAATGAATAAAAACACAGGAAGGAATTTAAAAATTCCTTTCTTTTTTTCCAGCTTCACCTGTGGACTTACCTATGGACTTACCACCCCTTTCTCCCAATAAAAACACCTGCAGGCCACCCCAATAAAGAGGATCCAATTGAGATTGTGTCAGTGGAGAAAACTATACTTAACTCTAAACAAGCATCACAAGTGGAAAGTTTTCAACAAAACAAGCTCAATGCCAAAAGGTGATGGAGAAGGTCACCATAACAGAGCAAGTAGCACAGATGAAAGTTACAGCTTAAAGTCATGAGGACCAAGCCAGTCAAAAGTTATGCATGAAGATGAGAAACCTACATGGGGAAAAACAATGCTAAAAGAAATCACTGAGGTAAATGAAAATATGGGAAAGCTGGAAAAACCCGTGCATGATAGAGACACTATAAAAACAACTTTAAATAAAGGGGGAAACAGAGGTAAAAACATTGGGGAAGTAGATCATTGAAATAGAAAAAAATAATTTCATCTGCTGAAGATGACATTTTACTGCTAAGACTTCAAGTGGGGAATCAAGAGTCACAGATTAAAAAGATGCAGGAAAAATTAGTTTAAGGTGAATCAAGGGCCAGAAGGAACAACATTAGAGTTCTGAGAATCCCAGAGTGCTGGGATCAACATACCGCTTTGATGCAAACCATGAATGAAGTCATCGCTTGCCTCTTGGATATCCCCAAGGAACAAGCAAACATGAAGTTTGATAGAATACACCATGCTCTAAGGAAGCATCCAGATGACGATTAGGAACCCAGAGTGGTGACTGCAAAATTCATGAGCTCTGAGGAGAAGAATAAAGTTATGACTGCAGTCATACGGAAAAAGAAAATCAAGATGAAAGGAGCAATCATCAATATCTTCCAAGATTTACCTACAGAATTATCACAGAAAGAAAGAAATATGTCTACTTGTGTATGCTAATATGGAATAACAGATATAAATCAGCCTTTTTTCCTCCACATAAACTCAAGATTTTCATAAAAGAAAATCAATGGATGTTTAGTTTGGCAGAAGAAGCAGAAAAGGACATGAAGCTGAAATTTCCAGAGATATTTAACATCTAAATGGATAAGCCAATACTAAGAAAATGTTCCAATGAGAAGGGGGAAGAAAGAGAAAAGTAAAGAGAAAGGAATATTCCTAGGAAACCCACAAGAAGGAAAACAATGATGGTGAGAAAGACTTAGAAAGAAACCAGAGTATGTCAATTATAAAATCATCAACTAGATATCTGGAGAAAGAGATATTGCATTTTCTTCCTCTCCCTCTCTCTCCCTTCTTTCTCTCTAATCCCATCTCCCTGATGCTTTTTTCCCTAGCAGGTTGCACAAGAAACTGGAAGAAACATGTACAGTATTAGAAATACAAAGGACATTCTGTGGTGGGGAGTAGGGGGGAGTGGGGGTGGAGGAACAGGGAAGAGTATCCTTTTTTGTTTTGTCTTCTTTCTCTGTTTCTTCTTTCTTTCTTTTTTCTCTGAACTACCTTCTTTTTCTTTCTTTTCTGCTCTATATTTTCTTTACTATCACTAAATATCCTTCTCTCCAAAGTTGTATTAAACAAGAAGTAAAGCCAGCAGGCAGTCTTTACTGTCTCTTGGTGCATTAGGATAAATGCATCTCAGTATTGACACAAATATGTATCACAGTTTGTTAAAGAAAACTAAACACAAGAGTTATTACAAATTAAGTAAAGTATGGGTAGCCAGGAGAACAAATAAGGAAGCAATGGGGGCAAGATTAGAGAAATGTGGGGTACAACATAATATAAGAAATGTCATCAAAAGGCAGATTAAGAATAACAAGATTTCAATGGGTAAAATATTAAAATGATACAAACTGAAGGACAATAATCTCCTCAAATTGTCATGGCATCAATGAACATAAATGGTATGAATAATAGGAAAAAATGGATATGATTTTGCTATATCGAAAAAAACCTAAATGTTAAAATATTATTAATGCAAGAAACATGCCTCACTTCAAAAGAACATAAAATGAAAAAAGGCTGGATAGGACAAGTTTATTATTCTTCAGGCTCCTCTAGAAGCAGAGGTTTGTCAATACTACTAGACAAAACAGTAGATTTTAAACTAGTTCAGCAGTGGCATGACAAGGAGAGGAGAACAATTCTTCTAAAAGGCAATCTTTGTGGCACAGAAATTTTAATAGGGTCAGTATACGGTCTTTTCTTCACTTACAGTGAATTTTTAGAAGACATAACAAAGGCACTTTCTGAATTAAATGTAACTAACATAATTATAGGTGGGGGCTGGAATGCATTGTTAAATCCGGTTAATGATAAAAGTTCTAAACCAATGACAAGTGACCTAAGAATTATTAAAATTCTCTCTGAATTTTTGAAAGTTAACAGTTTGTGCGATCCCTGGCAAATTATAAATCAGAAAAAAACTAAATTTACCTGCAAAGGAAAACACATCAACACATAATCAAGATTTGACTTCTTCGTAGTAAATAAAATGCTAATAAATAAAATAAACCTAGCAGATATAAAAGTTATAAGTATCACGGACCATGCCATGATCACCATGGAGTATAACCTATGCATGATAGGAAGAGACAGTTACAATGGTAATTCAATAACAGTCTGCTCAAAGACAAAATATTTGTTTAGTTCATAGAACAATAAATTAAAGAATTCTGGGAATTTAATTATCAAAATAATATAGTTTGGTTTCAAAAATATGGGACACCTTTAAATCTACAGTAAGATGCCATATTATTTCATATGAAATAAAACAAAAGCAAATAAATAAGAAAAAAGAAAGGGAACTGGATCAATAAATAAGTAAATTATACACACACAAATAGCAAATGGTAGCAAAGAACTTAAGGATAAACTGGAACAAACAATTGCACAGAAAAAAAGAAATATTAATGACAGAAGTGGACACAAATGTGTTGAAACTGAGAAACAAATTATATTTACAGGCAGATAAAACTGGCAAACTATTATCATATACTTTGAAAAAACAAAGAGAGTGTAATAATATTACTAGTATTAAGTAAAAACAAGGTCAACTTTATACTAAAGGTGATCAAATAGCCAAATGCATTGTTAAATACTATACCACAATACTCAACAGGGTGTCCTGTATGGGTAAGACATTAATACAAAAACACTTACTGTAGACAAAACCAACTTAAAAAAATAGATCTTGATTTTCAATCTTTTACTAAAATAGAAATAATGGACACCATATGAGAACAAATTCTAACCTCCTTCCTGATGGTTTTACATCAGAATGTAATAAAGCATTTCTTAAGGACTTGATAGATTAGTTAAATGCATTAGTAAAGGAAATGATTGGAAAAAATAATGTTCCAGATACTTTTGAAGAAGCTGTGGTGATATTGATACCGAAAGAAAATAAAGACATTACTTTAACCAAAAAATTCACAGCCAATTTCATTGTTAAACTTGGATTACAAGATTTGTGCCAATTTAATTAATACAAAAGTAGAGAAATATATTAATCAAATTATCCATCAGGAACAAAAGGGGTTTATCAAAAATAGAAATATTTTTGAAGGATTAGCCGAAATACAGTTAGCAGTCTCCTTTACTGGAGAAGTTTTAATGGTCTGGGACGCTACCAAGGCATCTGACCTTCTAAACTGACATTTCATGTTTGAGGTCTTAGAAGCCTATAATTTGCCCAATAATCTCAGCAATTAAAACACTCTATCATCAACCAAAAGATACTTTCAAAAATAAAACAATACTGATCAATCTCATTGATTATGACAGTCGGTTTACATCAAGGATGTCCATTATCCCCAACTTTGTTTACCATGGGCCAGATATAATGTGCCAAAGGCTGGTGCAAGTCCAGAGCAGTGCAAATCTGATGTGCCATAATGCAACATAAGCCATATTCAGAGGTTACACTGGCAGCACTGTGCCAGTGCAACATGGCTGAATATAGCACAGTTGCGCCATGGTGCAACCATGGATATGCCATGGTGCAACCACAAGTGCGCCATGCGCAGACACAGAAGCCCCAGGGCAACCATGGCAGCAGAGTACCAGAGCAACTGAGGGGGGAATGACACAGAGAGGAGACCCAGAGACAGAGCCAGGGAAGCAGAGTGACAAGCCACATGAGGCCACCACTGGCAGAGCACAGCAGGGTGCACACAGGCACCCAGACCCCCAACCCAGAGCACAACAGTGGCACAGGCAGTAGACAACAGGGGGTGCCAATGGGGGATGGAGGGCCACCAAGGGGGACACCCCACAGGCAGCAGGCCATGCCCCCCTGCACACCCAGACCAGGCCAGGCCACACCAAGGATCACACAGCCAAACATATGCACCCATCACACAACCCTGACAGCTGCCCCAAGGACACCCCAAAGCACAGCCATCAACTGAGGGGAGGGACACCACCACTGTGAGACACACAGCAGCACATGGCAGTGATCCATAGAAGCACAACACACACCCCAACACAGGCACACCACATAGACAGGCACTGGGCCACTGCAGCATGGCTCCTTACACCACCCACAAAGCAGACACAGACACAGGCAGGAAAGTCAGAAAAATATATTAACACAGAACTATGTACAAATACCAGGGGCTGGGAAAGGGTTGGGTTAGTGAGGGAAGGGGACAGGGAACAGTGACTGTACAGTGGGATGAGGGACTGGAGGGGAGGTATGGCTGGGAAAACAGGGGAACACAAAGCTGGGCTAGTGGCCACGTCCTGCCACCCCCAGCAGCTGTTGATGCCTCCTGACCACCAGGAGCAGTCTCCAGACCTGGAACACTGTCTCCATTGTCACTGAGGTTATTAAGATGAGCTGCCTCAGGAGCCTGCAGTAAAGGGGCATCCTACGCTGTCGGCGGACACCTAGGACAAGGGGCAGGACAGGTGATCAGTGCAATGTCCCAAGGAACATGGCCCAACCACAGCACTTTCCAGGCAGGGGGAAAGCACATGCCCAGAGGGCCCATACAGGCCACCCACAGGGTGTGGGCCAACACCAGCCGGCAAGGTGGCACACCACATCAGTGCTCAGTGGTGGTCCCCACCACACAGTGGCCATCTGACTGTGCCATGGCAGTCACATGGCACAGTGCCCTGGCAGCACCACAGCAGCATCAGTGGCAGCTGTATGCACACCCACCCCCCCCAGCAGTTGGCACACATGACCAATGGATGCGCCTCAGTGGCGGGCACCACACACAGTGTGACACAAACAGCTGCCATGGCACACCGTACATGGTACAGGTGGCCATGCCCACACCCAGTCCCCACAACCCCCCAATGATGGTGTGCAGAAAAAAATCAGTGCCTATCTGTTCCCTGTGGCTCCACTGGCACTGGAACCGCTTCTCCTTCCTGGGATGCTGTGGCCTGGTGTTCTGCCAGTGTTGCCCAATGTCTGTCCTCAGGTCCTGGGAATAGAACAAAAACAGGTACACATCAATAACCAACCACATCAGCTGCCCACCACCCCCACCCCTGTGTACAGGGTGAGCCCTTGCCCGACACATCCCACAGAGTGGCAGCGCAACACAAGTGACAGAGGGTGATGCCACCCCATAATGCACATGATGGTAGTACTTTACCCTGCAGGACATGCCAGGCAGCCTAGCCAGTACCACAGTACAGCACCAGGGCACACATGCATGATGGGCCTACTCACCTGGCTGTGGCACAGACCCATGCCTGACACATGCATCCATCCTTCTGAGGCACTCTGGGTCCCTTTGCACCAGATCCCCATATCAGTGGTGGCACTGCTCACCAGTTCTGGCCACCCCGCGTGCAAGGCGAGTAAGGCAGCAATCGCCTGCCACACAGTCACCCGGGGCTGCTGCAGTGGTGCCTGCCCAATCATCTGGGGTGCATGTGACAGGACGCAGGCCATAAAGTTGGCCAGCTTGACCTGCATCCAGTTGGCCATCCATCCACATCACTGCTGCACCATCACTGTGGTGTGAGCAGCAGAGCAAAATGGCGGCAGGAGGCACACCACATGGCCAGTGCATGCACCAGATGTGCGGGACGAGGGGACATGCACTGTGTCTGTCCATCATGCAGTCATGGAGATGTGTGGCATGGGCATGGCTAGACGGGGTCACAGGTACGGGGTCACTCAGGGGCAGAGGTTACAGCAGGGGTCAGGGGTCAGCTGCCGCACTGTGCGCACATGCGTAATAGCAGGCATGGTGCACTGTGCGCCACAGTCCCTATTGTGCAGTGGGTGCACTGTGCTCAATAGGCAGCAGCACACTGACTGGCTCATGCACACTGCAGTACTGCGCAGTGCACATAGATGCACATTGCACCATGACTTGCTCCAGAGCAATCTCACTGCTCACAAAGCAAATTCACAATACTCATGCAATCCACATGCAAATGAGCTTATCAGCCAATGCATGGTGCACTGGTGGAATTAGCATGTCATTACTGCTGTGCCAATGCTCATTTTCATGCATTGCGCCATAAAAGAGTCACAGAATGGCACAAGCCATGGACTGGTATTGCAACCTTTTGAGGTAAGTTGTGCATGCTGCTGGAGCACACTGAGCCCAGCCAGCACAGCGAGGGGGATGGAATAGAGTGCTGCTGACACTGACACGCTGTGCTGTCCATATCCACAGGTAGAAACATGTCGGAATGTGAGGAGGGTGAGGAGCGTGGGCCTGCTCACAAGCGCAGGCCCAATTTCATGAAGGTTTTTTGGTGCAGCTAATTTGTTTAAAGCTCTTCCCGGGGTCTTCCCTTTTCCAGAGAAAGTTGGAAAGATATGAATGAACCGATTTAAACCAAGCTTTAACGAGCCACAAGTTTTAAAGGTTGAGGGAGTAAAAGAGGCTTAGGAGAATATTCATTTTAATGATATTCATCCGCCCCCATAAGGATAAGGGGAGATCTTGCCAACGTTTAAAATCTTGTTGTATAATTTTGAGCAGTTCTTCTAGATTCAATTTGTGCAAATGGGTGTAACTAGTTGAAAGATGCAGGCCTAGATATTTGAGCAATTTAGGAGCCCAAGTGAGGCCCAATTCTAAAACTTCCTGTTTGAGGACTTTAGTGTTAAGTGGAAAAACATAGGTTTTCTCTGTGTTGAGCTTATAATTTGAAAGTGAACCATATTCTTGTATTAAGTGTAAGAGACTTTGCATGGGGGGTTTGATATGAGTAATGTGCAACAGTATGTCATCTGCATATACCACAATTTTTTCCTCTTTAGAACCTAATCTAATTCCCTTTATCTCTGGGGACTTCTGCATGGAAACTATAAGGGGCTCTAAGTATAGATTGAACAGCAAGGGAGAAAGACAGCATCCGTGTCTGGTTCCTGCCGCTAAAGGGAAGTTGGAAGAGAGAACTCAATTGCAGAAAATGTGAGCAATGGGAGCTGAGTAAAGCACATGCAGCCATGAGATGAACCTGGAAGGGATGCCATGTCTATGGAGAGTCATGAACAGAAATTGCCAGCCAACTCTGTCAAATGCCTTCTCCGTGTCCAAGGAGACCAAAGCCATTGCTTGATGGGTGTCCCAGAATGCAAAGAAGACATGAAAAAAGCGGTGTAGATGGTCAATTAAGGACCTTCCTCTCATGAAACCAACCTGATTGGAACTTACAAGTGAAGGGAGTACTTGGTCCACCCTTTGATTCAGTAGTTTGGCGAGTATTTTTATGTCGCGGCTGAGAAGAGATATAGGCCGATAGTTTGAAACTCATGTTAGATCCCTTCCAAGTTTAGGAAGGACTACTATGGTGGCCTCCAACATTCTGGGATCAAAATTATCATCATTTAACATGCTCTGAATGACTGCCAGGAGCCAGGGGGCTAGTTGGGTAGCAAATTTCTTGTAGAAGTTAGGCGAGTACCCATCGGGCCCCAGAGCCTTACTTGAGGGTAGATCCTTAATAACTCAAACAATATCCTCTTTAGTGAAAGGTGTAATCATCCCTTCAGCTATCTAGGTAGTGGTCCAGTACAGTACAGCCTGGGGTGGACAGTTAGACATTTGAACATACAAGTTCTTGTGGTATTGTACGAATTCATTAGAGATATCATTGGCTTGAACTAGAAGGGGTCCTTGGGGTTTGTTTTGTATTGCCACTATACACTTTGGCGATTCCTGTCTTTTTAGTCTAATGGCCAAATGCCGACCAGCCTTCTCTCCCTGCTCAGTATATTTGGCTTGTGTTTTTAAAACTGCCCATTCTGCCTTTTCTCTTAATAGTTCAGAGTATCTATCCTGCAAATTTAATAGTGCTTCTTTTTCCGATTCGGTGGATTGGGTGGATAAGTACTTCTCCCTCTCCCTAATTTGGTCTAGGAGCGACTTAGTCTCCTGTGTTTCCCTCCGTTTTTTAGTTGCTGACAATTTAATGAATCCACCATGAAGAAAGCATTTTAGTGCTCCCCATTCCATGGATGGGGTGCGTGTTGTACCCCAATTGTTTATTTTAAATTGGTCCAAATATGCTACAATGCTATCCGTGATCTTTTCGTCTTTTAAAAGATGGTTGTTTAATCTCCATTGTTTGTTTGATCCCCAATTGAGAGAGAGAGAGAGAGAGAGAGAGAGAGACGGCAGGTTACTATGGAGTGATCTGAGCCTACCCCAGGTTCCATTTTGCAGTCCATCAGCCCGTGCAAGAGTGATTTTCTCAACCAAAAGTAAATGATTCTGGAAGCTGAGCCATGAACAGCAGAACGGAATGTGAACTCTTTATATGTGGGGTGTAAGAACCTCCATGGGTCACAGATTCCCAAATGGTCAACTAGTTCTCTGACTGTTCTTTGGGCAAGGGAGAGACCCCCAGTTCTTGGTCCCCTTGGACTTGTCCAAGAAAGGGTTGAAAGGAAGATCCCAATCTCCCACTAGAAGAATTGGGGTGTCCAGGAAGGATGTCAATATGGATAGGAGCTCCATAAAAAAATGAAGGGGAGTCGGAATTAAGGCAGTAAACACTACCGAAAATTATATCAAATGACTGAATTTTGCCTCTAACGAGTATATACCTGCCATTTTTGTCTCTTATGCACTGTTCACAAGTGAAGGGAAAAGCTCATGTGAGCCACCCCTCTACTGTTCCGGCTCTCGCCTGCAGTGAAAACCTGTCTTACCTGCAGTCTCCTCAATAGGGTACCCTCAACTTCTAGGACGTGGGTTTCTTGTAGCAAAATCACATCACATTGCAAGTTCCCCAGGTGTTTAAGCACTTTCATACATTTAAGAGGGTGTCTAGCCCCCTTTATATTCCACAAACAAAATTTAAAGGATTGCACCATTAGCACTTGTTACATTTGGTAATACAATCATCTGTGTCCCAAAGACAAACAACCAGTTTGTGAACCATGTTCGATTTCTTAGTTGGCACCACTCTACCCACCTACTTAAATGTAAACATAAAGCCCCCATCCCCTCCACCCCCTTATCCCCAAAGTTACCCCCAAGATCCCGCCTACAATAATTAACCCTGTGGCCAGGAAAAAATTAGAATCATAACTCTTGTTGAACCACTTGACATGAAACCCTAAACATAGGAAGCAGTAATGAGAACACTCCCCCACAGTGTGCTGGCCCGTGGTAATCAGCATACCGATGGCCCTCCCCCCCACTCACCCAACTGCAACAAGTCGTTCTGTTAGACATAGAGATTTTTATGGTATATAGAGAGCCCCCTCCTGTGGGATTGTACTAACCCTCTGCACCTGATTGAGAATATCCCAGTAGGCCATGGTAAGTCTAAAAGGAAATCTTAACATCCTATGCATAAACTGAAAAGGAAAGAAAAAGAGGAAAAACTCAGAGCATCTTGGGAGTCTAAACAAAATAGGTCTCCTTTGGCATAATGCAACCCTTTAACCTTGTTGGTACAAATTGCATTATTTGAGACAGCAGTTATCCCCTGCAGACTTAAGAAACGATACCAGGCAGAGGTCAGAGCTACCAAAATATATAGTTATGTCTACTTCATAATCCCCTCATGGTGAATAATAGTGACCCTTTGTGCCTGATCGAGGGTAACCCCACAAGTTTGTTAAGTAGGCTAGTGAAATTTGACTCCCTTCAAATGAATTAGGCCAATACAATACCTTGAGACCCTTAACATAGTAAGTTGCACTAGGCCTAATGTAATCCTTTAGGCACTTTACCCAAAGCCTAAAAAACAAATGAAAACTCTGAAATTGTGATACAGTCTTAGGTATCCGAAGCAGCGGTCATATCCACCAGGAACTGAAGAAACAGTGTCAAAGAGAGGCTAAAATTGCATTGGGGAAACAAACTAGAAAATTATGTCAATTGTAGAGCTCCTGTGGTCAGCCAGTTAATGAAGCAAGTCTCTCGTGTGCCAAGAGTACTCATGTTTAAACAGGGAGCTTATTGAATTCACAGGAGCAAAGTCCCCCTCGGAACAAAGGTCCCCATATTAGCTGCACTTGAATATGGAGTAGGCACCCGCAAGCCTGAGGCCCTGAAGCTTGATAAACATCATGGGCAGTTATGTAAAGTCAAACAGTACAATAAAGCAATACCACATTTGCAATGTTCCTGCTATACTTCACCAAAAGATAACGCCTATGGTCTTCCAGGCTCTCTCAGTGATCAGTAAATAAAGCAGGACAGTTCTGTTTAAATAATTCCAAGGCAGGATCCACTTCTTCATATGATGACCAAGATTCACCCAGGAGTACTTGCAACTTTGCAGGATAGACTATTCAAAATTTTATTCCAGAGGCGATACATTTAGAGACTATCGGATGGAATGATGCCCTGCGCTGGTGAACAGTTGCTGGCAAGTCCTGAGTAACTCCTATTTTCTGTCCTTCCCACAGAACATCTTGAATTTCTCTCAGTTTCATCAGCACATGCTGTTTTTCCTGGAAATTCAGAAATCGGAAAATCAGGGGTCTGGGCTGAGTGTTGGGTGGAGGCATTGGTTTGAGCACCCGATGTGCTCTTTCAATGATGTAAGCAGACCAAAAGAGAGAGGGCCCAGCCAGTTTAGTCAGCAGTTTTTGCACAAATAGAATAGTGTCCAATCCCTCTTCTTTCTCTGGTAGCCCAATCACAACTACATTATTGTGCCAACTTCTGCCTTCTAAATCCTTGATTTTGGTTTCTAGTTTCTTGATAGCTTGGCAGTTAATGATAATGAGAGAATCCATTTTGTCTGCCCACTTCTCCATTGAGACAATGCAGGCCTCATTGTCTGAAGTACACTGAGTAACTTCTTTGAACTTATCCGAGATTGCCTTTACTAAATACTAAAGAATGGACCTCCTCCTTGAAAGGTTGAAACTCGTGGAGGAATTACTCCAAAGTTAGCAGAGTCGATTCTGTGGCCATAGGATAAGATGCCATTGCTGCACGCATGCGACCTGTAGCAGGAGGCTGCATCCTGGGTTTCTTCAGTGTTTTCTCTGGTGTGACAGGCGGCATTTGCTGAGGTGCCGCCTGTCGCATCTCCACTTCCATTTCAGATGAAAATCCGCTTCTTGTAATCAGCAGAAACTCCTCTAGTCATTGGGTGATCAATCCCCAAGCAATTTGTGCTGAAATTGTGAAAAAGAACTGAAGTGTAAATCAGGTGAGTGGAGCACGGATGGAGCGTGTCTTACTCAGTTAGCTGCATCACGTGACTCCCAAGTGTTTATAACATAATGAGTAGAAGTGCGTGGTTAAACAGGTCAAAGGCCTTGGTTAGGTCAACAAATATAGACCTCAACAGATGGCCTTTATCTTGTGATTCATGTAGGTAGTTAGTGTACTCAACTAGGAAAGCCATGCTGGTGGACACAGAAGAGGTTGTATTTGCAGAGTTAGGTAGTGAGTTGGTCAGAAATCATCCTCTTGAGAGCTTTAGACAGGGGTGAGAGAATTAATATTGGCCTGTATTTAGAGACACAGGTATGGTCACCATTTTTGTGTACAGAGGATACAAGTGTGGATTTCCACAGCTGTGGCTATTGCGAGAATCTAAGGGATAGATTGAACAGTTTGGTTAGGGTGCAGGCTAGTTCCTCAAGTGTGAGGGCCACCAATTTCATGTCATGGGTGTCTGGTTTTATTGAGCACTCTTTTTACATAATTAACAGTGTCTATGGCAGAGATGGATTGGAAGTAAAATTTGGGGATATGAGGGGCCTCATTTTAATGAGGCAGGTCAGTGGGGGTGATGGTTCCTTGGGGTGGGTTTGTCCTATTGTGGGAGCACAGTACTAAGGTCAGTGAAAGCAATGCTGAAGGTGTTGGCAATCTCTATGGGGTCCATAGTAACCATACCATTCATGCTAAGAATCGATTGGGGGATTTGTCTCCCTTCCCTAATAGGTTATGCAGTGAGTACCAAAAAGCTTTGCCCCTACCCCATGTGTTGGTTTGTTGTTCTGTAAAGTAGGAGGCCTTTGCTTCTCTGATTAGCCTAGTACACTGGTTTCTATCAGTTCTGTATTTCTGATAGTGCATCTGCCAGCCAGAGGCCCTGGCCCTGAGCTAATGGTTGTCCCTGGCACTCATGTGCGCAAGGAGAGAAGAGGTGACCCAGCCTGCTGAGGTTCCTCTCATGAAGTGCTTTCTAAAAAGGGTGAATGTGTCTGCAACTTTATTGAGGGCAGCTACAAGGTAACCCAGGGCCTGATTAATGAAGTTCAGAACATCCAGGTAGCTCCAATCAATTTGGGCCAGCTGGAATCGGAATTTTCCAGCTGCTCCCTTCCTTAGTACCCTACTGTAAGTAGTTTTCGGGGGTGGGTTTTTAATTTTGGCAGACTATGCACACAGTATAGAGGAGTGGTCACTTAAGACATCAGGCAACACTGTGATATCCATGAGCCTTTCTGGGTGGGCGGTAAGGACCCAGTCTATGAGGGTGCTATTGCCAGTTTTGTAGTTGGTTCTTGTGTTATCTTTCACCACTTGGGCAAGTTATAGGTTACTAATAAGGTCTTTGGTGTTTGTACTTGATTTAGTGGTCCCATTTATATTGAAGTCAGCTACCATCAGGATCTCATGGCCCTGGCTGGCTTGTTTAGAGAGGGTAATGAATATATATATATATATATATATATATATATATATATATATAGTCTGGAGGGTTGACTGCTGGGGAATATATATTGTCATAATCATCAGGTGCTTTCTAGCATTGCCTAGTAAGAGGTGTACTGTGAGGTTTGCACAGTCCTTATTTATTTATTTGAATTTTGGTAACTGGGTGAGCCCGCTGAGACATTACAGTCCCTTTCTCAGGGACGACCCGGAAAGTGCAGAACATAGACAATGACATGGCACTAATTTACAAAAATTCAACATTTAGGAGATCATGTGATGCAGAGTGCTGAGTAGAAGCTCCTCCGATAAGTTCCTGCCTCCCGAATATAAACTCGTCTTTTAATAACGTTAAATCTCAACTAATTCCTCTGCCTTCGAATTCTCCTTGTGTCTAAATAGCTTGTGCTCCAGTTTTGTGTATCTGCATGGTAAATGGAGGCTTATATGAAGAAAACCCCGAAGAAACATACCCCCCCGCAACTCCTGAGAAGGCCTCAAAGAAATCCCGAGCCTCGAGTGGCCCAGACAAACCGGATCCTTCGTGTCAAGCTGGGGATCAAGAACCCTTAACTCTTAACAGATTCTTGGAGGAATTTAAGCCATTCCAGGAAGAGATGAAAGATATGGCAACTGACTTGAAATCCCTCTCCAGGAAGTTAGAGGATGTCTCCACTACAGTTTCCGATAATACTGCCCGAATAGTTTCGGTAGAGAGAAATTTGGAAAGTCTGGATCCTGAACTCCTATTAACGAAACAAAAGTTATCTAATCTAGAAGCTAAACTCGAAGATCTGGAAGGTCATAGTCGGAGAAATAACGTGGTAATTCTCGGGCTCCCTGAAGGGGAAGAAGGCCAGAATATGGTAGTCTTTGTCCAGAAGCTGGTAGAAAGGGTCGCTAGTCCCTCTCCCTTTGACCCAACATATGTCATAGAACGGGCTCACCGGTCCTTGAGACCAAAACCCCCACCTGATGCCCCTCATCGTCCCATCATTTGCCGCTTTCTGAACTACCTAGAAAAGCAGCACTTCTTACAGAAAGTCAAGGCCCTGCAAGAAGTCAGATGGGAGAAGGCGAAGCTGAGAACTGCCCAAGACATCCCTGGTTCGGTTCGATTGAAACGGAAAGCCTTCCACCCGATCGTTTCTAAGATCATAGCGGCGGGATTAAAATTCAGGATGGGGTACCCAGCGAAGTTACAAGTTTCAGTAAATGGCTCATGGCTTAATTTTGAGGATCCTGAAGTCGCGTTACCAAGCCTTAAATCGGCATTTCCAGATTTGTTTGGGATGACCTGAGAGGGCCTCCTGATCTTTGAGATTCACCGGGAACTTCTGAGTGAACTGTTACTTAATTTTCGTGGAGATTGCTCTTTCTAACGAAGGAACTTAGTCGAGTTTAAGCTCTCAAATAGAACTGGGCTACTAGTATACGGCCTGACTCTAATTTTTTTCAGGCCCTGGCCTGTTGGCGTTAACAGTGTTTCAGGGAGAATCCTTGGGGGGGGCCTCCTGATGGCTTGCTTTGGACTGCATCTGGGATAATGTTACACGTTTAGTTTCTAGGGGAGCATACGGGGAAGGTTTTCGGTTAAGGCCTTCTGATTAGTATTTGCATGTTGGGATTTCAGATTTCTGAGCGGTTTCGGGCTTTCATGGTGCTTTTGGCAGGTCAGTTGGATTAGGTTACGACCACATGGGGGCGTGATTTGCCCGTCTAACACAGGTCCAGTCATTTAGCCTCAAGAGGGTTTTCTCTCAATTGCTATGCCATCCTGGCTTTGCGGGGGGGGGTTTGGAATTAGGGGTCAGTAACCCCTGGGTAATTATTCCTAGTGTTTCCCCACATTAGGATCCTGTTTCAGCTCTCACTCGGCCTCTCACTTTTGCATGTTCTCATCTCGATAATGGGCTTACCCCTCAGTATTAGTTTTTCCTCTGGCTCTGATTCATGATGTAGTTCCCCATGGGGACAAGCATTTTTCAACTCTCATTTTGGAGTCTTGTGGCGACCTGCCATATTCACGTTTGTGACAACCAGTTTCACTTTTTTTTTCCTTGATATCTAGTGGATTCACTAACATATGTCCACAGGCTCTGGAAGTCCAAGACTGCTTCTTAGACATTAAAGGCTTATTAACGTATTTCATTAACTACTTTATATCTAGTGATACGAAGGTGATACTAGCAGGGGATAGGTTCAGGGGGCGGGACGGGGAGGATACGATCCAGTGCTGTGCTAAGCATTGTTTGTGACAGATTGGGGTTGGGAGGGGTGTGTGCTAGGTGTTCTTGTTGGGGGTGGGGGGCATACTGGGGGTTTAAATCTGGGCTCTTGGTGGGGGGGTTGGAGTGGTGGGAGGGCCTTACAGCAGCAACGGGAGGGGTTAGATTTTTAATGTTATACACTCTGGGTGCAGGGCCGAATCTATTACTCTCAGTAGTCTTTAGTAGATGGCCAAGGAGGTGACTTTTGCACTGTGGAACGTTAAGGGGATCAGAAAAAAATCTAAGTAATATCAGGTTTTCAAACATTTAAGCCTATTACGTACTCAGATAACTTTTCTTCAGGAATCGCACTTATTAGATACGGAAGCTGCACAAGTGAGGATACAACAAGTGGGGATGGTGTATGAGGCGCAAGGCTCTTCAAATAGCTGTGGGGTTATGCTTATTATTAACAGGGGTATTCCCTTTGTTTCATCTCATGTTATTAGGGACCCTGAGGGTAGGTTCGTTTTAGTTATAGGTACTCTCTGGTCAATACCACTGTTATTGGGTAGCATATACGGTCCTAATGCAGATGATCCTGGCTATTTCATGAGACTTATAAGTGTAATCCTGCCTTTCCTACCCATAAGAATTATCCTGGGGGGGTGACTTTAATCAAGTTGTAGACTCAAACCTTGACAGGTCGGGTGGTGGATCGAGGGGGGTCTCCCCAGGTCAGAGGGCTTTTAGGGATCTACTGGATCAGTGCAGGCTCTGTGATGTCTGGCGTGTTCTAAATCCGGATTCCAAGGAGTTCACATACAGGTCTTTAGCACACGGCTCGCAGTCCCGCATTGATTACATATTCATTTCTCAGTCTCTCCTGCCTGGGGTTAGGACCTCATCGATCCAGCCTGGCTCTGTCTCTGACCATTCCTTGGTGCTGTGTGAACTAACAATCCAGGATGTTTCAAAGAGAGAAACAAGATGGAAGCTTAATGACCAACTGCTCAATGACTATAAATATTGCAAAACCATAAGGGAGCACATTGAGGCCTTTTTTCTCTCCAACCCTATAAACAGTGCAAATCAGGATATTATATGGGGGGCTTTTAAGGCCTACATGAGAGGCATTCTTATTAGCATCTCGGCGGCTAGGAAAAGAGTTAGGGAAAGGGAATTATTATCTTTATTATCCCAAATCCGGATTCTTGAATCCAATGTCTCGGTTAATTCCCCAGAAGAGGACAAGGTGAAGCTCCTAGTGTTGAGAGATAAATATTTAGAATTACTCCAGGAAAAGGCAGAGTTACCTATCATATGCACTAAAGCTAGTTATTTTGATCAAGGTGAGAAGGCAGTGCGCCTATTGGAACTCCGTATTAAGCAACAAGAATCCATGAGATTTATCCCCTCTATCAGGGCATCTGTAGATGGGTCTCTGAAAACATCTCCTACTGAGATAGTTCAAGAGTTCGCAGCATACTACAAAACGCTGTATGGCGACATGGAGCACCTCCCCAGCCCTGTAAGCGTGGAGAAGTATCTGTTGGATTCTCACCTGCCCTCCCTCCCAGCACATTACATGGATTCTCTCATCTCTCCCATAACTCAGGAAGAAATCACTGAGATTATTAATGGTTTACCCTCAGATAAAACTCCTGGGCCTGACAGATTTTCTTTCCTTTTCTATAAAACGTTTCGAGAACTTTTATTACCAATACTTAATAGATTATTTCAGCATATTCTATCCAGAACGGAGGTTGATTGTCATCTCTTTGAAGCCTTGATAGTGCTTCTCCCCAAGCCAGACAAGGACCCTGAGCTCATTCAGAGTTATAGGCCTATATCCCTTCTAAATCAAGATATTAAAATTCTCTCAAAGATGTTAGCTAACAGGTTATCCGTGGTACTCCCCGACTTAATAGGTATGAATCAGGTAGGATTTATGAAGGGTCACTTATCAGCGGATCATTTGCGTACATTATCCCACGTCTTCTCGGCTACCAGAGATGCTGAGTTCCCTGCAGGCCTGGTCTCTTTGGATGCCGAGAAGGCATTCGACCAGGGGAATTGGAGCTTTTTGTTTAAGGTATTGAGTACCTTTAAATTCCCTCCAGTATTCATATCCTGGGTTGCTGCATTATATAAATCCCCTCCAGCAAGAATCTCAGCTAATGGGGCCTTCTCTAATTCCTTCCCACTTTATTCAGGTACTAGGCAGGGTTGCCCCCTATTGCCTCTGTTGTTTAACTTATACTTGGAACCTCTCATTCAAAACATCCTCTGAAATATTTCTATACGAGGTATCCAGGTTGGGCGTCATGAAATTAAACTCACGACGTATGCGGATGACTTGTTGATACATCTCTCCCACCCGGTTTCATCAATACCATCCTTACTGAATGAAATAGCTAGATTTATTGAGCTGTCTAACTATAAGTTAAATGCTAGTAAATCCCTATTTTTCCCATTAAATCACAAGGTATTTAAGGACGATATCTCTCCCCTAGGTTTAGGTTGGACTCCTAGAGCATTTAAGTATTTGGGCATTAAGTTATTCCATAACCCCTCAACTTGAGTTAAAGATAATCTGGACTTTCTCTCACAGGTTGTTAGTCACGACCTTGACAGATGGTCTAAACTTCTTATATCATTATGGGGCAGGATTAACATAATTAAGATGAATGCATTTCCTAGAATTTTCTACCCCTTATCCCTTCTCAATTCTTTTATTCCCATACGCTGGTTTAAGAAATTGAACGGTATATTTACTAGATTTATTTGGGCTGATAAATATCCCTGTTTGGTTTATTACAAGCTAGCTGCCCCAGAATTTTAGGGGGGCTGAGGATTCCCCATATGGCACTATACTACTAGGCCAGTCATCTAGCAAAATGTGTGAGGTGGATAACCCCAGGCCCTGAATTGGTACAACCAGTATGGCTTAAGATTGAGTTAGATGCAATTAAAGCTAAATGCCTGGATCCCTTAACTTTATTTTACCTCAAATTGTCTCATGTAAAGATGGCTGACTGCACCACAATAGGTATCTCTTTAAGAGTTTATGCACAGTTATGCTTATTTCTTCATTATTCTCCTCAGACTGATTTAGCTCAGTCTATTTGGAACTCCCCATCTTTTACTATTAACGGAAAGCAGATTCCCTGCAAATGGTTGCCTCAATTAGGCGATGGAAAACTGCTTTCCCTGGTAGATGAGCAAGGGCACTAGTTGTCCCCAGATGGAATTATTGATAAGTTTCTCATCCCAGTCTCATCTCACTTTAAGGTCATGCAGTTAAGACATCTTCTCACTTTAGTCCTGGGGAATTCTCCCCCTTCTCAGAAAGTGTCATCCTTGATGCCCGAATTTTCCCTATTGTCTGGATCCTCAGGCATCGTATCCAAGTTATACAGGGTGTTGTATTATAAAAAATATGGGGACTCCTTCAGACCTACTAGATTCTGGAACTCACTCCTCCCTCAATACCAGTTGGACTGGCAATCTCTATGGAGATCCTGTCATAAGTATGTTTCCCAAGATAGATTGCGTCTCATGCAATACCATATTTTACATAATATGTACTGTACCACCATTAAATTAAAAAAATGGGGCTTCTCGAACTCTAGTACATGTACTAAGTGTTTGCAAGAAGAAGGAAAGCTTCTTCATATGTTCTGGTCCTGTCCTAAAGTTTTCTCTCTACGGAATTCTATTAAGATGTGTCTCGATCCCCTACTGGGCCTTCAGGAGTATTTTATTCCTGAGGTTTGTCTCCTAGGGGACATGTCCCTGGTTAGAGTTAGAATCAGGAAATACCATATCTCCATGGTTGCTCTCTCTGCTAAAAAACTCACCCTATGTCACTGGAAGGACCAATCTGCCCCATCTTTCCAGGAGTGGCTACATGAAATCATTGCTAATCTCTGAACAGAGAAGGCGATTGCAGGTCTTCATAACAGACTAGCAGTTTATGGTAAACTTTGGGATCCCCTCTACTCCTTACTCTCATTGTCTCACTGAGGATTACACCTCACCTTAGTCTTACTCATATGTCTAGCAGAAATATTCACTGCACTTTAGGGCGATATAGTTATGTTGCTGCTGTAAGGGGTGGTGGGTGGGCTGGGCAGTTCTTACTGTGCATGTGGTATGTCACACTTGATTTGCTGTAACTGCCCTTCATAAAAGGAAATGTATTAATAAAGTTTAAATTATAAAAAAAAAACAATTCAACATTTACAGAAACATTCAAGATTAAACATTTGTAGATTACAAAGACATGGCAGTTACAGTGGTTATAGCTACATCGTTCGCAGTTTACAAAATGCACCAGTTATAGATACACTTGCATCAAACATTTACATAAACAGAAGGGGTCAGGGAGTAGGGATTCCTATACATATGAGGATCAGTGAGCATGGAAAATGTATGCATAACATTATGGAAGCCAGACAAAGAGTCAACGGAAGGAGGGTCAAAGTGATGAGACATTGAGGTGGTGTGACAGGGAGGACTGGAACTTAATGAGAGAGGTGCAGGATAAGGTAGAGTGTGGTAGTGAGTTCCAGCTAGACACTGTCGAGAAGGGAAAAGATCTCCAGCCCACTGCTAAATAAGATTTGGACAGTGCGAAAAGAAGGAGGGAAGGAGGCAGTTCTTAGAGCACATGGTGTTTTCCAGAGCTGAATAAGTTCAGTAAGGAAATGAGGGATGTAGTGGACCAGCTTGTGCACTAGACTCAGCATGGCATACTGGAGTTTGTATTCATACGTTAGCCAGCCTAGGGAGGAGAGGACATCACAGTGGTGGTGGCAGGCATTGACACCTAAGGCACACCTTCCCACTCTATGATAGGCCTATTTAAGGTGAGCTAGGATGGTTATGTTGGTTGTAAGTAGTAGCGTGGCACCATATGTAAGGAGGGGCAGGAGGGTGGTGGCTGTGATCCTGTGGCATTAAGCCAATGTGAGGAAGGGTCATATACAGTAGAGCAGACCCATCTTTTGGTTTATAGCTTTGGTTATGAGGGTGACATGAGTGTTCAGGGAAAGCAAGGAATCTAAGATGATACCCAGATATGTAAAGGATGGGACAGATTCAAGGGTATCACCATTATGGGAGAGTATCACAAGGGGGGTGAGGATGCGGCGAGAAGGAGGGATTGGAGAACAGCATGCATTTGTTTTTTAGTGTTGAGGACTAGCTGGTTATTTAGAAACCAGCCCTTGAAAATTTTGCAGTCCGAGGCGAGCACGCTGTTCAGGCACCCCACGTCAGGTGAAGAATGGTAAACAATGGTGTAATCCATGTAAAGGTACACAGAGGCCACTCCACAGTTATTTGGTAATTCATCAATGAATAGCGAAAATAATAATAATGGGCCCAGGTTGCAGCCCTGAGGGATGCCATAGGCTATTGGTCTGAGATCTGACAGAGAATCGGACCATGTGACCAACTGAGTGTGGCCAGTAAGGTAACTTTGTAGCCAAGTTAAGGTACTAACATCAAAGCCATGTGAGTGTAGCTGCTGTAAAAGGAGATTGTGGTTCACCAAGTCAAAAACCTTCATCAAATCGACAAAGACAGCAACGATGGCAAAGCCCTGGTCCATAACATGGAACAGGTCAGATGTAACTTTTATTAAGGCAGTGAGGGTACTGTCTTTATTTTCTGAACCCAAGCTGGAACTTTGAGAGGAAGTGATGGCAGTCTAGATAATTCTGTAGATTATTGGGATTATCAAGTGAGATTTTGTGTCTTGTATTGTGTTCCAAAAATATACGAGACAGCTTCCCCCCCTTACCATTAAGGTCTTGTCTGCGGTGGTTATACCCATGCAACATGATGGATTTATCGGGATATTTGGTGTCAGACAGGTCTCAGTTAAGGAGATTAAATCTGGCTGGACTTGTTTCACCCATGCCTCAAACCGCACAATTTTGGGGAGTATTGTCCCTATGTTACTGAGGTGATTTTCAGGGTAATTGGGGGGGTGTTGGGGAGTGGTCCATGGTGGGGTCCTGGGTATGGGTGTATATTTCTAGACAGTAGCAAGAGAATCAATAGCAGTTCCCATATCAGATTATGGTAATATTATTGCATCCCAGATTTCTTGTGGTATGGCCTGGTGACCAGTCTGGGAGGCGTTTTAGGCTACATATGACCAGAACGTAGGAGAGGTTGCCATACTGAGACTAGCTATATTTAGGGGAAGAGCAATGGGGGGTTGTTGGTCACTGCCTGAAAATGGGGGGGGTATTAACCCTGTGACCCATGAGGGCATACTTATCTGTGGGTTGAGGTCTGAGTCAAGGGACATATTTGCATGCTCTAATTTAGGAGGTGCTTCCATCAGGAATAGTGAGAGGAAAGTTATTAGGCTTAGAGTCTAGTCTGGGGACTGTATCTTCCACTTTGTGAGTAGCATACTGGTTACTGGTTGTTAGCAGGTGTCAGGTCTGGTATTTCATTACAAGCTCCTGGGACTAGTTGGATAGCTTGAGGGTGACTGGGGGTCCTATGAGTATTTCTCACTTCTTTCACTTGTGGTCCTTGTTTGGTTATATGGTTGTAGATACAATTGTCAGATATAGGTGCTCAGCTGCCTATGGTTGTCCAGTACATGGAGAAACCTGAGGTATCCAGAAAGGGGGAAGAGGGTGCTAGTATAGGGAATCAGAAAGTTAGTGTGAAGGGAGTAGCGGGTCTGTGCCATTAATGCAGATTTACTGTAGTTGGGTTATGAGTTGGTTGTCTTGGGCTATACCAATCAGCGCTGCAGGTGGGGGATCAAATGGTGGCTGATTGTTTCTGCAACACATCTTAAAATGAGACACACATCTGGGTGGGAGGGTAGTTGGGGAGAGTGGGCAGGAAGTTATTAGTGGTGCTGCGCGAAACACTGTGCTGTACACCCGCTAGTGTCTACTTCCCCTGAGTGATGGTGCCTGGGCTTGTATGTACCTGTGACTCTGTTTGGGACATCTGGCAGGGAGGGCGATCAGTGGAGGCCCACTGGACCCTATATGGTTGGTGTTTCTGTTACTGTGATCTAAAGAGGAAGAAAGAGACCTGTAAGTAGCTTGTGGCAGAGGGAGAGAGGGGTCGGAGAGGGAAGGGGGTGGTTTCAGGTAGACGGGGTTATGGAGTGGGCTTACAGCCCTGACCTGTATCACATAGAGCTTTAAAGAACATGGTAAACAGGCCATTGGGGAGGGCAATCAGTGGAGGCCCTCTGAACCCTGCAGGGTCTGTGTTTCTGCTGCTGTAGTCTGTGGCTGTGTTTGGGATGTCCAGCTGGGAGGGCGATCAGTGGAGGTCCTCTTGACCCTTCGGGGTCAGTGTTTCTGCTGTTGTGGTCTGTGGCTCTGTTTGGGATGTCTGGTGGGGAGGGTGATCAGTGGAGGCCCTCTCAACTCCACAGGGTTGGTGTTTCTGCTGCTGTGGTCTACAGCTCTGTTTGGGATGTGTGGCAGGGAGCACTATAAGTGGAGGCCCTATCGACCCTATGGGATTGGTGTTTCTGCTGCTGTGTATAAAATGCATAGAACAAATATCTGAAAATTATTTTATACATTTATTATAAAAAGTCCCCTGAAGAAGCCAAAGAGCAGAAATGCTGGGTATTTTCTGAATATGAGTGAACAGGACAAAGGAATATTTGTGTTGGTCTGGCTTTTTCAAAAGCTGAATGTGCTGATACTACTCATTTTGATTGGTTCTAGTAGGGACATTTATAGTAGTAATTGGCACAGATTGTACTGAGGTAGGGACAATGAGAGTTTGGTCTAAAAATTAGGATCAGCATAGTTCTAATTAAAATCACCCAATATATGTTTTGCCACTATAAGGACTTCGTTTTTGAATTGTTCATGAATAAATGGGGGTTGTATGGCACAGGGGTTTCAGGTAATATTGCCTAGAAGTTGGAAGCTGTGTAGCTCAGACACTGGATTGCCCAACTGTGAAGCTGGCGACCCACCCAGCAGCAATGGTTTTAAATTCCACCATTACCACATGCATACTGCATTACCCTGAGCAATACACTTAACCTCCCTGTGCTCCTAGGTTGCTCTTGGAAATGAACTTCAGCTCAGGGTGCCTCTCACAGCCAAATATTGACCCTAATTCAAAAATTCCTTCCAGGTCTAATCTGTTATTATACACAGATAATAACATTCTTTTTACCAGTTCAGCATCAGTGGATGAAATTAATTCATCCCTTAATTATGATTTTCTGCCCTAAATGGATGGCTGATGCAGCATCACTTGATGTTAAATACAAAGAAAACACAATGCTTTTGGGATCGAAAATAAATGTAAACTATTGCAACTATTTGATCTAGCTGCTACGATATTGCAACAGGTTACAGAAAAAAAAATATTTAGGAGTCCTATTGGACCCTAATTTGGCCTTTTCAGCTCATGTAAAGAAAACAGTTAAAACAGTTAACCGGAAGCTAGGTGCTTTATATTGAATTATGGACAGTTTAATAAGAGAAGCCAGGGAATCGTTTTCAAAAAGTGTACTCCTGCCCATATTATATTATAATTCATTTTTACTCACGATGTTAACAGGTAATGATTTAAATCTATTTAACAAGACTTTTAATGCCGTCTGTCAGTTTGTAACAGCAAAACCGTACAATACCACCAAAGTTAAATTCTTCATATAAATTGGGTTGTTTACTTAATAACATAATGAGACTCAGACATCAATCCCCATGTTTTCATCTTACTGAAATTAAAAAAGAAGGTAGGGCCGGCCCAGTGGCATAGAGGGTTGAGGCGCGGGCGCCTTACCTGGACCCATGCCGGCAACCCGGGTTTGGGAATGGATTCGGGTCTCCAGAGGCTGGCAGGGGTGGGAGAGGATTGAGCATCCATAGGGACTGCTCTTCTCTCTTGGGGGTGGGTTGGGGAGTCCTCGGTCGGCTGCGGCCTCTGGTGGAGACCAGGAGCACTGTGCGACAGCTAAGGAGGGACGTACATAGAAAAGCGTGAAAAAAGCTCCATGTCACGCTGGATGATGGCTGCCCGGCTCTCCGAGCCCATCAATGGTTCTGCAGCCCTCCTCCTGAGCAGCATCTCCCTGGGCCAAGATGATGTGCTGGTCTGTCTGTGTCCCCCTGGCTGGTGCTTTCCCCCTCGGAGGAGGGGGACCCATCCGGTGAAAGAGATACACCGGGTTACCCGGGGAGAAGGCTGTCATGTGAGAGCGGAGGCTCAGGGGACAGGACGGGTCGGTAGAAGCCTTGGCTCACCGGAAAGAAAGGCTGGCATGGATGCAAGTAAGGGGGAAAAAAAAGAAAGTAGAACATTAAGGTCTCCATCAACTACCCAGTTAATCTCACCTAAGATTTCAACCTATATGGGCGAGTGGGCCTTATTTGTAAAATGTTTTTGCAGCTCAATTGGAATGCATCTGCAGTTCAGTCACAATGTAATGCAAAACTGTGTTTTAACTCTTATGAAACAGTTTGTGCAGGGCTTTGTGCTGGATCCAGCAACACTTATGCAACTCAGTCAGAAATGCTAAAGCAACTCATTGGAGAAACAATTTAAGGTGACTTGTACTGTATGGTATAATGCTGAGCCACTGTCTTTAAAAAATGACGCTCCCTCACCTCTCCATTATAAGCCAATAGCAATATTGTGTGAGCTAAAGGAGTTCATTTCAGAGCAATGGGGTTTGAGTACCTGTGTATCACCAGTAATTCTAACATTGATTCTGTCAGGTTGCATGACTAGTACTTTGTTTACATACTCCATGGACAGAAGTAAGTATTGCTTGAAGAGTAGTAGCTTTCTGGTACTGTTCTGTGGTATACAAAATTATCGTTCCTGAAAAGTTGACCACAATTTTGATGTTAACACCTGATTACTGTGTTGGTATGGTTATTAATTAGGACCCTATGGTCACTGAACTCACCTTTATTAGGAGGCACAGTATGCAATTGGCTATAGCAGTGTAGGTAGCAATTTTCTTCAGCCTCCCACCCTATGAAACATTGTGACCAGATGCATACAGAGGTGGGGTAGTGGTAGAGAGTGAGTATAAAAACAATTATGAATGCATCCCTAATAAGAATTTGCTTTCATAAGCTCGACAATTGGTAACAAAGCACAAGAGAGCAGAAGTGAATTACAAAACAACTATTGGGTTTAAGCTGAGTTGAGTAGAAAATAAAGACTTGGATCAAATCCAAGAACAATCCAGGCAAGGGCGACTTAATTAAAGGGGGTTTGTATTAAAATAATGATTATGCCGTAGAACAAATGAATAATCTTGGCACTAGAATAATGCAATGGAAGTTAATTACCCCTACTTATGGAAAAGGGGATATTAACTGTGAAATATTGTTTATAATTATATCGGGAACTGAATAGCCTGTCAACCTGTTACCATGTAGGCTTTTTACATAATTTGTGTCTTGGAATACGCAGTACTGTTGACTTGTGAAAAGGGGCATTAAGTGTTGGATTTAAAACCTTAACCCTTATAGTATAAAATTACAACATTTCACATTCATTTAAAGCAAATTATTTTGTGCTGGTGTAAATGTTAAAAATACAGTGGAGGCAGTCACCCTTGCACCACAAAGTAAATGAAGAAAAATAAACATATGCTCAAAATTTTAATTAATCTACTGGATATGCAAATTTTCCAGTTGCCACACATGTTTGAATTCTCAATGAACTAGCACAAATAAAAGTGCACAAGGCAATTGGGCCTGACGAGGTACACCCTTGAATATAGAGGGAGCTCAAGGAGGTGCTGACTGCACCTCTGACAGCCCTGTTCAACCTATCACTAGATAAGTCAGAAACTCTGGGGTACTGGAGGAGGGAACATGTGGTCCCACTTCACAAAAGTGGTAATTGGGAGGGGGCACAAAATGACAGGCCTGTCAGCTTGACCTTGGTGGTAGATAAAGTAATGTAATCAGTATTGAAACAAATGACTGGGAATACCTTAAGATCAATGGATTACAAGATCCAAGGCAGCATGGTTTCACGGGGGGAGATCTTGCCAGATATACCTGATCGAGTTCTTTGACTAGGTGACCATGGAAGTGGATCATGGTGGAGTGCTGGATGTGACCTACCTTGATTTCAGTAAGGCCTTAAACACTTTTCCACACAAAAGGCTGGTGAGCAAGTTCGGCAGCCTAGGAGTAGGTCCAAAAGTCTTAAAATGGGTAAAATGTTGGCTAAGCAACAGGAGCCAGAGAGTGGTGGTAAATGATTTTTACTCTGAAGAAGGCAAGGTGACCAACAAGGTGCCAAAAGAGAAAGTACTAGGCTCTGTCTTCTTCAAAGTCCTTATTAGCGACGTTGCAGGAGGGCTGGAAGGAAAAGTATGCTTGTTCGCAGATGACACATAAATCTGCAATACAGTGGACACTCCGGGTTGGGTGGGGGGGTTGAAAGATAAGCGATGATCTGAAAAAGCTGGAAGACTGGGCCAGGATTTGGCAACTGGGTTTCAATGCAAAAAAGTGCAGAATAATGCCCTTGGGGCACAGAAACTCAGGATCAACATACAAATTGGGCAGGTAGGTATGGGCAACCACAAAACAGGAAAGGGACCTGGGGGTAAACTTTTCTTATGACCATAAGGTAGCAAAGCAGTATGATAAGGCAGAGGAGAAGCTAGCAGGATGCTCGAGTGCATGGGGAGGGGTATCACCAGAATTAAGAGGGAGGTAGTGTTACTCCCGTATGGATCAACAGTAAGGCCCCATCTCGAGTACTGTGTCCAGTTCTGGAGGCCCCATCTCTAGAAGGACATAGATTGGGTTGAGGTAGTACAGAAGAGGGGCAATCAAAATGCAGGGCCTGCATCAAAAGCCCTGTAAGGAAAGGAATGAAATATGTCCTATCTAAAGGAAAGGCAGGAAATGGGTGACATGATAGAAATGTTCAAACATCTCACCGGTATCAATAAGGTATATGAGGGTAGCATTTTACATAGGAAAAGATGCTCTAGGACAAGCTGGGGCGTGAGAGACTCAGAAGGGATGTGAGGAAATACTTCTTCATGGAAAGGGTGGTGGATGCCTGGAACAGTCGCCCAGCAGATGTGGTTGGTGATAAACGGTAACAGGATTCAAACATGCATAGGATAGACACGAGGGGACCTTAGAAATAAGGCAAGTGGGGGAAAAGACCAGAGATCAAGTAGGGTCTGAGGTGGCACCATAAGTAGAGAAAATATAGCCAACTAGGTGGGCCAAGAGGACCTTATCTGCTGACAACTTCTATGTTTCTATAAAAAAAAATAATTTTACACATTTTTAATTTATATTATAAATTGACATGATAACATAATAAATTGATATGTAAAAATGGTCATGTATTTTAGACTGGGATGTTTGTTTCCTTATTAATTATTATTATAGTAGCGCTAGCCTATATGATATTCAGCACCACATTTTCAGTGGGTTTTAATTTCTACCTAGTTTTTTAGATGTAAGCATTTTAGCACTGGGAGGACAATTGACTCTGTGTCACACTATGAACAAGTAGCTATTATAGGCTACAAACCTGTGATCTTCTGTTTCTACTTGGATTAAGTAATTGCTCCATTATTCATATAGTAATTAATTAATTAAACAGGTATTTCAGAGAGTTCCACTTGAATCTCTTTTTAAAATTCAAAATGCAGCCGGCCCGGTGGCGCTGAGGGTTGAGGCGCTGGATGCCACACCTCACACCACGCCGGCGACCTGGGTTCAGGAGAGGACTTGGGTTGCTGGTGGGTTGACCGGGGGGAGATAGGTTTGTGCATCCCATGACAGATCGCCTTCTCCGCGGAGGGGGGAGGCCAATACCCACACACTTGCCTGACTCCCAGCGGAGTCTTGGAGTACTGCAAGTCCTGATTGTAGCGGATGGGCGGCTGCTATACAGCATGGATGTCAGCGCCTTGCACCTTGACATCAAGGGTTGCATGATGTAGGGGAAAAAGAAGAACAGGAAAAACCCCTGCTGGATCTGGGAGGAGGGGCTTCCTGGTTCATGCCTCCAATGTGCCCCTCTCACTGGACTACCTTCTCGGCCTGACGAAAGGAAGGATGTCAGGGTGTTGGGGCCCTACCTTGTCCCCACTTGGGGGGAAAACCACAGCTCTGTGGGGGATTGAGAGGTAAGTCTTGGTGAGTGAGATGCAGGATGATGACTCCTTGGATGCCCTGAAGGGTCGGAGTCGGCAGGCAGTAGGATAGGCAAAAAGAGTAATTTCAAAAAAAAAATTCAAAATGCATTTGTGTAACATTCAACATTATGAACTACCTATTATCATGTTTGACCCTTTCTAGTTCATTCACTGTAAAACTTATTTGCCATGAACAGCAGAATCAATATGACTTCTAAACATTTAACAGATCAGCTCCCACAAGTTCCATTTTAGAGCATTACCATGTAGTACAAAATATAAAGCACCATACAGAACCACTCTCTTTTGTTATCTTACTTACAGAAGCATTCCTAAAACATTAGTCCAGCTCTCCTTCACATATCATGTTCTTAAAATAAGGCATCATGCTTTTTTCTGTGGTCGAGGAACCTTTTCCTCATTGCACTGATATGCAAGTTATTTTCAGAGAAAAAAACTAAATTGACTTATTTTCTTAAACATATTTATTTATATGATTTTGCTGGGAAACTTACTGAGCTAAAGCTCATTTCCAGGAGTGATCTGGGACAGGATTAAGCACATGGAGGTTAAGTGACTTGCTCAGGGACACACAATACACAGTACCCCTGGTCTTGACCCAAGGGGGACTCGGCCAGTGGGTGGTTGGTGCTCTCTTAGCAGCTGCCCAATACCACAACTCTGGACTCTCCACTGCCTAAGCCGAGGAAATCCTTCCGGGGCCCCCTGCTCTTGAGCTGAGGGAGACTCGGCCAGTGGGTGGTCGGTGCTGTCTTAGCCGCTGCCCGATACCACAACTCTGGACTCTTGGCTTCCTAAGGTACGGCAAAAGCCACAACCAATCGGAACGCGAGCACTTTTCAGGGTCCCATTCCGACTGGTCCCTGCTTGCCCAGCTTTCTCCTAGCCTTGTTTTTCACTGTGCTTTTTGCCTAATATGTTAAAAATGCACTTGGTCTAATACTGTGGGGAAATAGAAATATTCTGCTATAAAAAAAGTATACTGGTGTAAAGATTAAGTGTTACAGCCCCTCTGGGAAAGTGTTTCTTGGCTCCAGACAGGTTTTGGGCACCAACCTAATACGCATCCCTTTTGTCCTGCAAATTTGGAATCCCTGCTGATATTGTAGGCCCTTATCTGCAGCAGCATTTAAATTTAATGTTTTTTGCTTTTTCCCCCTAGCTGAGGAAATTCTTCCATGGGCTCCCTGCTCTTGAGCTGAGGGGGACTTGGCCAGCAGAAAGGCGGCACTCTCTTAACCACCACCCAATACCACAACTCCAGACTCCTGGCCACCTAAGGTATGGTAAATGCCATGACCAATCGGAACACAAGCGTCTTTCAGGGCCCTGTTTTGATTGCTCCCTGCTCGCTCAGCTTTCTGCTTGCCTTATTTTTCACTGTGCTTTTTGCCTAATATGTTAAAAATGTACTTGGTCTAATACTGTGGGGAAATAGAAGTATTCTGCTACAAAAAAAGTGTACTGATGTAAAGATTAAGTGTTACAGCCCCTCTGGGAAATTGTTTCTTGGCTCCAGACAGGTTTTGGGTGGCAACCTAATGCACATTCCTTTTGTCCTGTAAATTTGGAATCCCTGCAGATATTGTAGGCCCTTGTCTGCAGAACCATTTAAATTCAATGTTTTTTCTCTTTCCCCCTAGCTGAGGAAATCCTTCCAGGTGCTCCCTGCTCTTGAGCTGAGGGGGACGCGGCCAGCAGGCGTTCGGCACTCTCTTAGCCACCGCCTAATACCACAACTCTGGACTCTCTGCTGCCTAAGGTATGGCAAAAGCCGCAACTTTTCACCCAACCCTGTCCGATACTATATAGACTCCTTTCCTGTCCCTTCCTTATTCCACACCCATTTCCACTACATCACTCATTGAAAAAGTTCTACCCTGCTATTCCTCCCCTCTCCCTACCTCAGGTGTCCTCTAGCCAAACTGTTCACTCTCTTCTGGAAGCTGTAACCTTCTGGCCCTCACTTTCAATACTGTACTTTTCTCCATCTTCCTACTAAATTTTCTGTCCCTTAGTCAAATTCTGTGGATCTTCAATTATAAGAATCATCACCTCTGTCAACTACTTACTTTACTAAACCTCCTGTTTCGGTGATTTCCTCCTTTTCCCTTATCTTGAGACATCATGTGTCTGTTCCCATCTCCTGCGTCCAATCATAATGACTAGACTGTGGCTGCTCTTCCTGTCCCTTCTCCTTATTTCACCACGTAGACGATATCTGCTTCCACATGCTTCCATGGATGAGGAATTTAATGCTATGCAACACTTTAATGTGTTCGACGATAATTACTCATGTGCCCTTAACTCCCCGAGGCTACAGTCAAACATTCAACACTCCACCTATGGAGGGACATGAACTTAACTGCTTACAGGGCATCTGCCACCTACCCTCCACAGTACTGTACATCTCCTGCACCTCTCAGTCAGGGTGTTACTTTTTGCTGCACAAGGCCAACTGAATCTTAGAAAAGGGAACCCTGTAACCCATATTGATTATCCATGAAGACATGCAAGGTCCAGGAGTTATAAACTATCCTGTGCTGCCTTAGAAAGCTTCTGATACTATTGCTTATATGCTTCAGCAACATAGCGCTTAATCCTGGGCCTCAAGTTGCCATCACAATGCCCTCGGACCTAGCGAGGATAAAAAGGTAAAAGATTCCTCCATGTCAACGTATGTAGCCTGTTAAAAAAGATCACCATGATCCAGGCCTGGATCTACCACACCTCACCAGATGTCTTAGTGGTCTCAGAAACCAGGCTTAAACCAGCCACAGTGGACAGGGAGGTTAAAATCCCCGATTATTTACTATTTAGAACTGATAGGCAATCGAGTGGCGGAGGGGTGGTCATATATGTCAAGGACAAATTCAGAGTCTCCTGCCTTGACTTGAATTTGAGTGTCTATCCTTCAAGGTAGTGATCTCGCAGAACACTTCGCTGTGTTATAGGGTGCTACAGACCCCCTGCTGCTGGCCTACAACTTCTGTCATATCTCGGCACCGCCTTAAGGAAAGGATCCCAGGAAACTATTATACTAGGGGATCATAACTTAGATTGGCTAACCAAGGCTACAAAGCCTTGCTCATCCTTTTATGATGCCCATGGGCTAACGCAAATTATCAATGAACCAATGCGCCTGGATAAAAAGAACCCCAGTAATAACACACTGTTGGATGTTATGCTAGTGAGCAAACCACACCTGTTCTCACATGCAGGCACCTTTTTCAGCAATGGCAGCAATCACAGCTTCTTTGCTGGTGTAAGATCAATCTACAAACTTCTATCCTCCTCAAAGTTCTCTGTTAAAAGATCGTAGTGGAATTTTGACCCATTTGCCTACCTAGATGCACTAAAATACTCCATACGATGGCAGGATTTTTATCAGGCAAGGACAGTACAGTCAGCTTATGACATCCTCAATGACATAATCTTAGGGGCTTTAAATTGATGTGCCTCTTTAGTAAAAGTGTGTGTAAAGAACAAAACATGTTGATGGTTCTCCACCAAACTAAAATCTGCTCTTTTAGAGAGGGATAAGCTTTGGAAAAAAGCATGAAGATCTAAGACCCCATCAGACTTGTATGCATTTAGGAGAGCTAGAAACTTTTGTACCAGGATGACTAGAGATGCAAAAGCTGTCTACTATCATACTGAACTCGACTCTGCCACCAAGCACCCAGCCAAATTCTGGAATACCGTCAAGGACCTCTCTGTTCACATACCAGGTAACTCTCTCTCCCGCCTAAGATCATATCTGGCAATAATATCATTACAGACAGGGTGGAGATCCTGGACTCCTTTAACAACCACTTTACAACTGTGAGGTTAGCCTTTGATAACTATCCTGTGAACCTGTTATGCTCCCAGCTGGGTACTCAATATACTGAATTCCAAGTCACAGATTCTACATTTTCTCTGCAACCTGCCACCCTGAAACAGGTTGAAGACCTCCTATGTCAGCTGAACATTAAGAAAAGCACTGGTGCAGACTCCCTGGACCCATACTTTCTAAAGATTGCATACCACATACTAGCAGCTCCTATAACACACCTATTTAACCTATCTTTGACCCAAGGAATCCTTCCATCCATCTGGAAAACAGCACGTTATACCTCTGTTTAAATCAGGGAATCCCTGTGACCTCAACAAGTATAGGCTGATTTCCCTTCTACCTGTCCTGTCAAAACTATTGGAAAAAATTGTAAGTACATAACTGAGATTGTACTTAGAATCAACAAATCTTCTAAATCCTGCCCAATCTGGATACAGAGATAAACATAGCACTAGCACAGCTCTTGCAAAAGTGACCGACTGGCAGAAAGAACTGGACAAAAAAAACTTTACCTGTGCTGTATTCTTGGACTTAAGTAAGGCTTTCGACACTGTTGACCATAGCCTGCTCTTCTCATCTTTACAGTCTATAGGTTTGGACTCACTTTCCCTTCAGTGGTTCACCAATTATCTTACTGACCATCTACAGCAAGTCAAGGTCGAAGGTGAACTCTCACCTATCAAACCCCTGCTAAGGGGAGTGCCACAGGGATCTATTCTTGGTCCCATACTGTTTGCAATTTACATCAGTAACGTTGATGACAGTATATCCAAGGCTAACGTCCACCTATTCAAGGACGACACAGTGCTGTACTTTATTTATTTTGATTGTGAAATCAACAGCTTTGAGCCAGAAGGCTCTTTTACAAAGGTTTCACGTCAAGTGGATGAGAGACAACATTTACATAAACAGGTTACATAACATTCAAAGTAAACAAGAAGTTACGTGCTGAATAGGTAGTGATCAAATAGGCTGTTACAGTGTCAGCTATATTAATATAAGATTGGGTGCATTTTGACATACTGAGCTGATATCGGTATAAACCAAGAAAAGGAGTTAAACAAATGTATGTTCAGGGCATGATGGGAGAAGCCTGATGTGGCTTAGTCACAGAATGAGGAAGGTGAGGTGAGGAAAAGGGCTGGGGTAGGGGGCAGCCACCAGGGGGCTTTGTCGGGGGGGGTGGAAGGAAGGGAGTGAGAAGAAGGAAGGGGAAGGTAAGCATTGGGGTGAATTAATTATGAAGGTTAATGGCCATAGGTATTTGCTACTGCAATCACAGAGGGTCTTTTGGGCCCAGGAGGGTTTCAGTTCTCTTTTAAAGGGTGCAATTTTTGTGTACTCCCAGGTGGTAGCAGGGAGTTCATTAAACTAGGTGGGCCCATGGTAGGAGAGTGAGCCGTCCATCACCAGAAGCCACATGTAGTGACCTTCAAACTGAATTCAACTTACTTCAAAACTAGCTTCTAAACAGAAACCTCTTACTTAAGGCAAAAAAAACTAAAGTAATGCTTCTCTCTCCTTTCATACATGCAGCTAACCCGACCATTACAGGAACTGTACCGCAGATCTCTATAATCCTGGGGGAAAACCTAAAATTCATTACAAAGTTCAAGTAGCTGGGAGTTTGGCTAGACCATCAACTCTCCTTCATTGAGCATATAGAGGACTTAATAAAAAGACCACACCAAAGACTTGGACTCTACTTTAGGATTAACTACCTTCTTACAAGTGATGCCAAGACTAGGCTGGTATAAGCAACATTTCTTTCACTAATAGACTATGCGGACTTCTTATATTGTCAGTGCCCTACCTCTCACCTCTCAAAATTGGATACGTTCTACCAAACAGCTTTGAGATTTATTACCGATTTTCCCTTTACTGTGTAGCATTGTTCATTATATGCAGCTGTAGGATGGACCTCCCTCCAGTTTAGGCGAGAAAAAAACATTGCCTTATGGACCTACAGAGCTATCTCAAAAAAAACTTTCACAATATGTCTCAGATTGCCTCCCACTAAGCTTAATAGGCACCTATGCCCTGAGAAGTTACTCCTATATCTTACTGAAAATTCCCAAAGTCCACTCTTGCCTGGGCAGAACGTCCATTAGCTTTGCGCTGCCAACCCTGTGGAACGATCTGCAGAAAACCTTAAAATTGAGCACATTTATCAGGATTGCTTCATTCAAGACCCTCTACTCTCGTCTCCTGAAGGAATCATGCAAGTGCTTCCCATGCCACTAGTCAGAATCAATTCCCACAGCATCACTATGCTGTCTGTCCTTTAACATGTCCTATTATCCATTTATTACCATCCCTCTACTGCCTTGTACTACCTTCCACTTCTGTTAATCCACTTCTGTTAATTCACCTACATGACCATCATCACAGTCATCTAACAATAATTTAGTGACGATATTTATTGGCCCTGCTTAGCTGGTATCCTTTCCCCCTACTGCTTGTTTTTGTACTTCAAGGCCCACCTAGTCACTACCTCTACTAGTACATCTCCAAACTCAAATGTTGTCTTCCTGTCACTTAATCTGAGATCACTGCAATATCATCATGTACATATGTTGCAACTGTAAATAATTCATGTTATATGCCTATCTATGTTTTTGTGTGTTGCCTTGTAAACTGTAAACTACATGTAATACCTTGTCTTGTTATGTATATACATATGTATCATCCTATCCTAACCAGGTCCATCTTGCAAAAGAGATCTGCTCAATGGTGTTCGCCTGGATAAAGATTTTGATTGATTGATTGATTGATTGATTGATTGATTGAAGTGGCAGCTGTTGGATTGAGACCAGGGCTCACTGGGTCTCCAAGTTCACAGCTATGTGTTCTACTCAGAGAACTATGTTCCCTGCCGGTTGTGACTTACATTTTTCTGTAGCTGTCTATGGGAACAAAGGAATATGACACATTCTTCTGTAAAGAATTATTAAATTCTGATAATAAATAGTGACCTATTAAATCAAAGGGTAGTTGTGAATGAGTAAGTGCTCAATCTACAACAGATCATGGAGGCTTAAATGGCACTGTAGTGAAAGTTTGTAAGCACTTATGCAACAAAGTAGTGAAAGTCTACTGGAAGAGTACCCACATAACACTGTATGTGCCATGAAAATGGGAATTGCAGATGGGTCAGTAGTTGGGGGCATTCCTGGACATATGCACATTTCTCTCCTGCCAACACCAATCCACAGTATGACATACTGTAGGTTTTTCCATTTACAGAACACAATGCCTGACAGTACAGAAGCCGGAGGGCTGCAATAACATTGAGAAGGCCTGAACACAAATGACTGCATCAGACACTGATCCATATGGATATACCATGCACATTTAAAACTGCTGCATTCCACTACCTTTATTACATGCAACAACCCATGTATCTGTTTACTCAGCCAGTTTTCACAGTGCCTCATCAAATCTCTCAGTTCATTTTTTAAAAAGAAGGTAAGGGAACTTCCATGGATCCAGTGGGAGGAGCAAGCCAAAAGGAAATGATAAAATAGAAACCCTCAAAAAGTCAAACATAAATAGGCACCAGAGGAGAAAGGAAATGCCACAAAAAACAGCACAAAATGAGCAAGTACAATTTGATGGCAAAAGCCCAGTCCTGAACATTTCTGCTACCACCTTAAGAAAAGCTCAAACTGTTCTGTCAGGAGGCCTTACTTTTGTGTTAGATAAAAAAGCAGTCAAATTTAAAACCAAGGTAGACTTGGAAAACACCAACTGCAAATTACATTTGAAGAAATACCACAACAAAACACACACGCATGCGCAGGTCTTGCCCTAGAATGTGGATGTAACAGCCAAAATAGTGCAGCTGTTACTCCATAGCAGCCGATTGTGGCAGAGTGTTATAAGCTCCATTGGACTTTTGGAAGGATACTTCCAGAAATCCAATGGAAGGTGCCATGATTTGCCATTTTAAGGGAACAGCTGGCAAAACAGCTGCAGGCTCCAGCCACAGCCATAAAAAGAAATTTCATTTATTTGAACTTGGACATGCTAGATCAGAACACCACAGAAAAAGATTATTTCCCATCCCCCTGCAAATGCACTGAGTATTAATATCTATTTTACTACTGTACAATGGATGTGAACAGCATTAACCCAGATAAGACATCAGAATGGTTTGACTATGAAAGTCAGTTTCTGAATATGGATCTAGAAATTTGAGAGCCGTTTTTCACTAAACACAATACTTTCAGACATAAATCCATCTTTTGCCCTAGTAAAGCCATTTCCCCTGCTATTATGACATTTGAAAATCTACTGACTCAAGAGGTAAAGGCTCTCTTTTCTGAAGGATGGGTATATCACCAGCCAAATTTGTCACCAGCAAAAAGAGAAGCACTGCAGCAACTGAAATTGAACACTGACATCACCATAAAACACTATGATAAGAGTAGATTGGTCCTAGTGATGGATACTATGTGCTATGTACATTAAATATTGTCACAGCTCAATCATGCCACCAAGTACAAAAGGCTAAAAGAAGATGCTGCATTAGATTTCCAAGCTAAGCTACACCATTTCTTGGAAACGTCATATGTACTTGGGTATATTACTAAGTCAAAACTGGATTTCATGAAGTGTGAGGCCCCAACAGTGCCTACTTTTTACACCTTACCTAAAGTGCATAAAGACCTCCAGCACTTATTCGATTGTCCAGTAGTTTCCCCAATTGGATCTTTATCTGAACACTTGTCAATATTTATTGGCAGTTTCTTTCAGGATATGGGGGTCAAATTATACTTATATATTTACTACACAATGGTGGTGCTAGAGGTCTGCAGCAAATTTCAGTGGGATGTGGTTCGTTTGTGGCTCACTATTGATGTGAGCTCACGCCGCACCAGCATCCAACATCATTTGAGGCTTAGGAATGTTAAATTATTTCATGGAAAAACTTGACACTGCCAACATTTTGGACTCTGAATTTTTATTGATTGGCTGGGATTTAAAGGGATAGTAAACATTGCAGAATTGCTCAAACTGTGAAAGCCCATGAAATGTTATTTTGAATAAGGTATTTGCCTTCCTTGTGGGTGTCAAAAGTCCCAAGATATGCCTAGTTAAATATCTGTAAATCAACACAAGGCAGCAGCCATTTCATGCAATCCTAACACAGAAAATGATGTCACTGAGGAGCAAGCTGTAATTAACAACATACAGCTTGCCCCTCAGTGACATCAGTTCCTGTTTGTAAGATTACATGATACAGCTGTAGCTATGATTTGATTTACCCATTAATTAGCTATTCATATCTCAAGACTCCTGTCCCCTACAATTAAACCCAATACCTCATTTGAAAGATCATTTCATAGGCTTTCACAGTTTGAGTGGTCCATGGAATGTTTACTGTCCTATTAATGATGAATATGATTTATTTCACATTTGTCCAAATGTTGTCTTTAGGTGTGTTGTACAGTGATGGGGTAATCGATGGCACCATTCTACTCAAACCTGTTTATGAGTTGGTGGGAGGAGGTGTCCATCTACAATCCCATCATCAACCCCTTTGCTCAAAAATTGTCTGTTGGGATCATTTTTTAAACAAAATAATGTTCACCTGGCAGGGTTACAAAAATATGCCATTGAGTTTGTTACATACATCAACAATAATAATTGGAACCTTAAATTCACACACACCTGGGATGCCAACTCTGTAAACTTTATGGATCTAACTTTGACACCAACCCAAACAGCATGTAAAGAGAACTATAAAAAAGCCTACTGCAGGTGACAATCTCTTGCAGGCAGACAGTTCACACACCCCAACATCTTGTCAAGGTATACCGTTTGGTCAGTTCCTGCATATACACAGGAACTGTTCAGAAATCTCTACATTTGAGAAGCATGCCACTGATCTCAAAAATACATTTTTTCATAGAGGATATAGTCCTGCTTTGATAGAGAAGGCCAAATCCAAAGTATTGAACAGAGATGGCTGTGACCTTTTGAACCTCAAAATAGAGAACACACGAACAAAAACACTCATGTAATCTTTGTTCTTGATTATAATTCAAAAGCTCCACTTGTTGCTGGCATTTTAAGAAGCATAGCAGAGCCTTATCTGCAGACCCAGATTTATGACATCCAGTGGGTGATTGCTCATGGGTGGTATATAGGAAGACTCAAAGTATCAGGGACATTATAGTGCATAATCATTTTGAAAATCCTTGTTCACCTCCTCCTCCTGGGGTTGCCCCAACAACACTTGGCTTTCACTACTGTTGTACTTGTAACATTGGTACCTGTGTGAGTCAGGGATACAGTTTCATTAGCCCTACAAGTCATCAAGTTTATGAAATAAGACATCTTAGCACCTGCAGGATAAAATATGTCATGTACAACATTTGGAGTACTTGCCCGACACTGTATATTGGGATATCCATCAGACTCATGAATGATTGAATACAAGAACATGTCTGATCTATCAGAAATGGGAGGGCAGATACACATGTGGGCTTCATTGGGCTACTAGCCACAACAGTGTCCCTAGAAGCATGTCCTTCATGGGTATTGACCATATAGCCATGGACCACAGGAGAGGGGCAAAATCAACAAATTACTCAGAAAAAAGAGTTGACTTATATACAGTCTGGGGGCCCTTGCACAAAAGGATCTGAATGATAACTGGGATGTTGTTCCCTTTTTGTGACATCAGTACTTTTTTTGTTAACCTTCTACATAGTGTTTAGTCAAGTCTTGGTCTTACATTACTGTGATAAGAATTATATATTTGTATTATTCTTTGAGGATTTTAACTAGATTGTATGATCATTTTCTGTTTACAGGTTCTCTTGATCCTGATTAAACATACAATACTTGGATTCGCTCCATGGACACTTTCCTTGGACATTTACATTTTACTTGAATTACAAGAATTATATTCATTTGTAAGCCTCCGTCAGAGGCTTTTTGTTATGCGTTGATCTTATTATGTGAAAATGTGCTACCAATATGCATTTTTTTCTGGAATCTTTTTTGGCATTTCTTGCCTTTCTTCTCTCACCCCATCCCCTTCCTTCCCACTCTTTCTCATTTTGCCTTTGTCCTTCATATTCTTTCTACCTACCTCCCCACCCCATAACTGCCACCCTAACTCCAGCTCTCTGCTTTGCAATATTTTTTATTGTGTATTACACTTGCACCATTGGGGCACCTGTTCTATTGATTGATTGACTGTGTTTAAAAAAAACAAAGTTTATATGTCTAATTGGCACTTTAACAATCTTGACCACTGCAGCTTTAAGCAGCCGGTGCTTAAGATGTGCTTTGTTCATGTGACCCCACCCCCGAGGAAGAACCGGTAAGTTCAAAGCACTGGCGTATTCATTGCTGTATTGTTTTACTCCACTTTCATGTAATAATCTGCTACTGCATCTACTAGCTACCATTTTTATGATTGTTCAGCCATTTGTTTTAGTGCATTTTTTTTTGGTGGTTTACCATATTGACCATTGTCTTGTCCTTGGGACTTCAATGCTCTGTCCAACAACCCCTCAGATCTATATATCAACAATAACCCCCAGCTTGCATCTGAGCTGATTCTCACAAAGGAAATTTCCTCAGCCACTAACTCGAGGGGTCACACACTTGACCTTGTCTTCTAAGTCAGGTAGAAGATCAAGAACATCTCCATGTAGTAAAACATTTTATTTTTAGTCAGGAAAGTTGGAAGATACACCATTATGGCACCAATGTCCAGTTTACAAGGTAGTCCTGGATAGGGCTGAGCAACATTTATCTTCTGCCAGCAAAATTATGGTGACATTTTGATTTTGTTTCCATTAAAGTTTGGTAACTATCATTGAAAAAAATATGGAATTTTGCCAAAATTGTGATTTCACTTATTTCCATCTAATTGAACAGGCATTTTTCAAAGTGCACCAAGACTGGAGGGATGAGTTTACCAAGGTTCATACAGAAGTGTACCAAGTTGAAAATCTCTATCAGTAAAGGTGACTGAGTTGTAATCCTCAAAAGGTTCAGAAATGTTAACATTACATTTTGCAGTTATGTAAACTGTAGAATTTTAAGCCCCTATAATTTTAAAACTATAAAACAGAATACCACCAATTGTGTTAGATTCATTGACTCTAAAAATAAGGCTTTGAGGCCAACCCCATGGCTTAGCAGTACTGCGTCATGATGCCATGCTGATGTACCAGGTTTCAAAGAAAGCCTGGGAACACACATCTGGAGGCAGGCCATGGCCAAGACAGTTGCTACTCAACAGTGCATCTTGGTGAGGGATGGTTGGTCGTGGTTTCCACCAACACAGCAACTCCTGCACCTGGACCAGTGAGATTGCTTCTACCTAAGAGGAAGCTGTGGTTATGTAAGGCTGACAGAGGCACTGCTGCCACCAAGAGAGGTGGGAGGGAATAAATGTGGGTGAAAAACCCAGTAGCCATCTGAATGATTGCTAGGATTAGCCTGATCTGCTTATTTCCCTGTGAACAGGCTATATTCCTCAGAGACGAACTGTTGACTGGAAGAGAAACCAATATGGAAAAAAAGTCTGTGAATGTCAACTTTCTAATCTCTTGCTCAAAGGCTGGCCAAGTTGTAAGCAGCCAAAAATTCTGTTATGTCAGTAAATAAAGTTGAATTTCATGAGTTTTTCTGAAATTGTGGAATTTTGTAAGTTTTCTGGAAGTTGCATCCATACATTTTTCCTAGCCATACACTTGAGCTGCCATTGTAGAGGAAGATAAAGGCTGGGTAAAGTGGCAATAAGGTAGAATTCGTAGTAAGCCCCATAGTAAAAGCATAGTAGTACCAAGTGTCAGCTCACTATCGTAATTGATTAACAATGAAGAGTAATTATGTACCTCATTGTGCACCAGCCTGTCTTCTTGCAATATGTCAGCTAACCACAAGAGCTCACTGACTAAATGACCTGTGAAAGCACATGCGCATGCAGGATTGTTTCTGTACAATGCCACCTACTGACTCCTTAACAACCCTGTAGATAACAAGGTATATTTTTACCATTTGAAAACAGTGACTCCAAGTGATGCCAAGAATTATAACTTTGTGTGACTTAGACCATGGTGACAGCAGTCTCTGGATGTCTTTAGTCATGATGGAACAAGAAGCTGGGCATCTCTGTTGCAGGAGTGTGGGGGAAGGGGGCTTGCAGAGCTATAATTCTAGTGCATGTAAGATGATTTCAGTGGTGATATTTGCTATGTTAAAATTAAATTCCAAAACTGGAATTCTGTTGTCATTGCTTATTGTGTGTTCATGAACTTTTGAGCTAATTTTGCAAATAAGTAATTTCTAAAGTATTTATAATAAATTTTTAAAGTACTAAACAACATTTATACAGCTTTAATAGATGCCAGAAAATGATTCCGTTGGTATGTATGCAACATTTTGAGTGTATACCTGCAATAGCAGTGGAGCTATAAACATCCAAATATTTAGCACATTTCACACAGTTTAACAAATAATTAATTATGAACTTTTGAACTCATGTAACTTGCAATTAATGTAACAAACTACCTTTCTATTTAGCAGTTTCTAAGACTCTTCCAAGAAAGTGTGTGTACAAATTTTCAATTATCTTCCTTCAAAGGAGGCTAAGTTGTAAGTACATGAATATTTTCACAAATTTTCCCATAAATAACACACTAACAGACTTTGAACCCCTATAACTTCCCCAGCCCTCATACACATGTCATATAACTTGACATCCTTTAGGGCCTCTTACAAGCAGCATGCAAGCCAATTTCAAGAACTTATAGCTATAAGACTCTCTGTGTTATGACCAATTAAAGAATATCAGAAAATTCCACAAAATTGGAATTTGCTAATTTCACACAGCCATAGTCTTGAATTCACAAATTATGACTAGTTAGAGCAGAATTCCATAATACAATATCAATAAATACAAAGTAAAACCATACAAACATAACTATATGAAATAAGCAACCAACAAATACAACAATGGAAGCTGGTTAGAGATTGTGAAGCAAAACATAACCTGTCATTTGGTCAGACCACTGCAACATCTTATTTAGTGCTGGAGATGAAGGATACCAACTTTGACTGTAGAAGTGATCCAATACTGTCCAAAACAGATTCTAAATCCTGTGGGGTTTTTAGATGTATTGGACTCTTAAACTCTGGCAAAGATCTCTAACAGGATTGCATTACTGTGGTGGAGTCTTATAATCATGTCCTCTCTGTAGCATTTGACTCTCTTGCACTAGAGAGTTCCTTCTTGATGGCCTCACACCAAAATGCTCATAGGTTTTCAACTGAGCTTTGAAATTTGATAGTCAAAGGTCATACATAAGAGTGCAAATGGAGGCAATCTTGGACAGATGCTGACAGTCTTTCCCTAGAGGATCAGTTGTAGCTCTGTCAGGGGAGAATTAGGCAGCAAAGAAAAAGTTATGTGCTGCCTAATCTCAGCAGAGGGTAACCGTTCAGCTACACCTTTTCGTGTATTGGACAATTTAAGACATACAGATTGCACTACAAGAAACATGTTTTCATTAAAAAGTGTAACTAGTTTAACAAGTTCTTCAAAACAATAGTGTTGATACCTGATTACATATCTCCTCATTACCCCAGGGGTGGGAAGTAGGGATAGAGAGAGTTAACGTAGCTCAGTAAATGGCTGGGAAGATTGTATCCAATTGAATGAAGAACTGATAGGTCCTTTAGGTGGCCACTGATCTTCAGTGCACCACAAATATGCTGGACCCTGCCTTGTCCAAGCTGTTTAATAAGACGTGGTTAGTACTGGGCCCAGTGTTGGCAAGAATTGCCAATATCTTTCTGCAGGAAGATATTCTCTCAGCACACCTTAAGGTGTGAGTGGTGAAACCCTTGATTAAGAAAGAGTCATTAGATGCTGACAATCCAGCCAATTGTCATCTTGGGCTCATTTTTCAAATGTTTGGGAATGACTTAAGGAGCCTGCATCAAAGAGACATGATGCAATGGCACACTGTGCCATATCTTGCATCATTTCCAGTTCTGAAACAGTGCTTGCTGCACCTGCAGGACCACCTGCACCTGACTGTTATATGCCGGGCTTGTGGTGAACCAAAGGCTGTGGAATGACAGAAGGTGGACTTGCTCCATCTCACAGCTGCTACATTCTTTTTCTGGGATACTGGAGGCACATGGGCCTGACTGTGCTTAGGCCAGCCAGAGCCACTGTGTCAGTCCAAACCTCCCACATGAAGCAGGAAGGCATGGCTATGAGTTCTGGACCTCCAGGTACTGCAGCATAGAGAAGCATGGCACTGGAGTTTCCCAGGAAAAGCCAACAAAGAAGCAGCCTTATGTGCCTGAGGATGACATGTTAGGCTGGGAGATGGGGTACAGTGTGCAGTGGTGAGCAGTGCTGTGGAATGGGCATTGTGGGGGCATTTACTGCCAGTGCCCCAGGCAGTCCCACCATCACTGTGTGTGGTGCAGCAGCCAACTGTCCCACCCCCAATACTGTGTCACCTGCTTTCCCCAGGACAGATATAAGCATGGTAAAGATGCTCAAGTACTGCCTGGGACAAGGCTGCACACAGCTGGCTGTGCAGTCCTCCAAAACTGTCACCAGATATGGCATGCTGTCCCACCCAGTGGTGACCCACGCTACTGTTGCTGGGACCACTGGGCAACTGTGCTGTGCAGCAGGAAATGCCCCGCCATCAGGCCTAGAGGGACATGAGGGTGGTGGTAAGCAGTAGTGAGTATGAGCCCCATTCACTAACAAAGACACTTCAGATAGCTGCCAGCACTGGTCAAACCTGTGGCACTATCGGGTACTGCCTGATAGGGGAAGGTGGCTCTCCTATACAGTAGTGCTACTGGGACCCCATATGAGCCATGTCATCCACCTCTAGTAGGTTGGAGCTGCACCACTGTGCCATTTTGTCCAGTGGTCATGGCTGGAGTGGGATGGGTATTCTCTAGCTGGCATACTAGATGTTGTGGTGGCCTGGTGGGTGATACCAGTGCATGCAGCCTATATGGGGCTACAGACCAGACAGACAAGGCTACTTCCCTGCACAGACACCTGTTCCTATGGCTATCCTACATTATGGCACAATGCATATATACATTCCTGTCCTGTGTGTTGTGGTCACTAGGGTTAGCAGTCTCCATCAATCCCCTCCCTTGTGCCATCTGTTTGGCAGAAGGAACGGCTTGCAGTAACTTGGGAACTTGTGCTGTTGGGTACAGATTTCTATCAAAATCCAGCACAGAGTACCAGGCATACCAGAGGTTGTCACAAGCAGGTGCGTGGCACAACTAGCGTCACTCCAGCAGGGCTCTGATGATTAAGACCCTTGCCTCCAACATGCCTTTTTAATGAAGTTTGTTGAGAAAGTGTTGCATCTTAGCTAGTGGCTAATCTGAAGAGAAATTACTTTTTTTTGATCCAAGTCAATCTAAATTCTGGAACATGCACAGCACTGAAACAACCCTGATCAGAGTATGCAATGATCTTTTCTTAGTGAGTGATCAAGGTTATTTTTTTTCTTTATTTACTTATTTATTAACTGGGTAGGGACACTTGACCAAAATGTCCTTTTTCAGGTCCATCCTGGCAATACAATACAAAATGCAAAATGCAAGCAAAACAAATAAAAACAACATATAATGATTAATTAAAACAGTTACAAACTTCCTGATCCAACAGCAATTGTTTAAAATTAGATTTGAAAGTTTGAAAAGAACCTGCAGAATGACATGCTTTGGGTAAGCCATTTGAATAAGAATGTGCTGTTATGGAAAAGGCATGAGAAAGAGCCACGTATTTATAAGAAATAGACTTCAGAACAACAGCCTTTAATGACCTGAGATTAGAATAAACAGATCTTATGGAAAAGCGAAAATGTTACTCTCTAAAACAATCATGTTTATCTCCACCAGTAAGTCAGTATCTGGCTTAGCTTCCTCACCTCTCTTGTTAAGGTAGTATCTGATGGCCGTTAAACCTTCAATATGTGAGATATTTGTATAGAGTGCTTCTATATCCAAGGTATCCAACAACAAATCACCCTCTATACTGATGTCCTCAAGCACTCTTAATATATCTTATGTAGCCATTAAAAGGAGGGTAGGTTAAAAAACAGTTCCTTAATTTGGTCATCCAGAAACTGGGCTAAAGGTTTTGTAATACTACTACTACCAACTCCTGAGATTATGGGTCTTCCTGGTGGCCTTTCGGAAGATTTGTGGATTTGAGGCAAAATATACATTTGTGTCCTCAAAGGGAAATCTACAGTAAGATACTATGTTTCTTTTTTATTAATTAGACCCTCTTAAAGGGCTCAGTCCTGGAACCCATCAATTTGATGTTTAAAGGTGAGTGTTGGGTCAGATCTTAGAGGCCTATACAATTCCTTTTGATTTAATTGTTGATTCACGCCCTCTATATAGTCAGAAGTGTGCATGACCACCACACTCCTCTCTTTGTCTGCTGATTTGATAGTAATCAGGCAATTAGTATTAAGACTTTCTATAGCCAACTTTGACTTGGTTGATCACACCATCCTACTGAAAAGTCTTGAGCATGTGGGTCTTGGCATTCATGCCATAAATTGGTTCAGAGACAGTCTTGACAAAAGACTTCAGTGTGTCAAATTTAATGTTTTTTTTCTACATTCCACAGGGTTCAGTGTGGAGTCCTTCAGGACTCCATACTGGGCCCTTTACTTTTTACTCTTTTTATTTACCCTCTTCTCAAATGCCAAATAACTGCAATTTAATACTCTATGCAGATGATGCAGCATTGTTAACTCATAGTACATCTGTTTCTGAAGTTAACTCTACTTTAAGCCATGATTTCATTAAAACCCGAAACTGGTTCTGTCAGAATAATATGGTTTTAAATAAAATTAACACAAAAGCAATGTTGTTTAGAGCTGATATTAAAATAAAAAAATATTCAAGTGACTTTATAGTATGTTCATAAGGAGGAATTCCAATTGAGACTGTAAATGTGTTTAAATACCTAGGTATTACTTTGGATCCATCCTTAAAATTTAATATTCACATGGACAAAGTTACTTCCAATTTGCATGCAAAGATGGGGACATTATACTGATTACGAAATTACATAACAAAAGAGACACGCATTGCCATTGCTCAACATTGCTCAACAAAATCTCCTTCCAATATTGAATTATGCATCACTGGTCATTGATACTGCTCCTACATGTACTGTATCTAGAAAAGAAACATTACTATGGAAAATAGTGAAGTTTGCACTCCTTGCTCTCCATCACTCTCACCTAATCCCAAATGAACTTAACTGGTTTTCTGTACAGAATAACTATTGGTTATCAATGTTTTGTTTTACTTTTAAATTGATAAACACAGGAACTCCAGTTACATTGCAAAATGTACTTGGCAATTATTCACCGCCTAAGAGTCATCATCGTCTACAATGTTTTAATTGGTCTTGCCTCTTGTATGATGTATTGCAGGCAAGAGAACTTTTGCTTATTGTGATGCTTTTGTCTGAAACACCTTGCTCTCCAACGTAAAGCAATCTACCTCTGTTAATACCTTCAACACAGCAGCTCTTAATCATTTTAATAGTCTGAATGAATGTGTATGTAAATTAATTGCATTGTGCTATCATTATGTTTGTATTTCTATTGTCAATTTATGTACATCTGTATGTTGCTTCTTAACATGACTTCAGGTTGTACCTGAAAATGGAATGTAAATTCCATGGTACTTACCTGCAATACCAAATAAATGAAATTAAACTTCTCTTCCTTACTCATGTTATTAAATCTAGGAATGGACTCTTCTTGTCTCAGTTATTCCAGATCCTGTTCACATAATTTCTGGAAAGTAAAAACAGTTGTGCATTGTGATGAACAAAATGTACTAGGTTCCCTCTACTATTCACTCCTGTTACAACCTGTACCATCACATGTCCTGACTCTATTTGCTGTTCCTGTTCATTTTCTGAATGGTTGATAAAGCATTATATTCATTCAGAGCTGCAAGTACTTCCTATGTATTTAACATAAGAGGCGTGTCCACCTCACTAGGAGATGCTTACCAATTTTGCAAAGTGAGAGCCTGTGGCACATTTCTATACCCCATATTTAAATCTCTTACATAAAAACTATGTAAATTAATCACTCTACCCAATCTGTATAAGTGAATGGTGGTCTGAAAAAGTCTAAATCCACAGTGGGAACCCTGACAGCATGTGCTCTGTGTGCTGCATCTGGGCATCTCTCCTGTCTCTCTTCTAAAAAAAAAGCAATTCCTCTGAGTCACTTGTGGCACTCACTGCACTGGTGTCTGATGCACTTCTGAATGGTGTTTGCTTTAAAATAGGCCTTGTCTCAAACCACGCCTTGTTCTTCTTTGTACATCCTTGTTGTTTTATTTTGGCCCAATTAAAATGTTGCCCTGTTTGTAATCATTTTCATCTCACCGGAACTTCCTCCTCTTTGTAGCACAAATCCTCTTATCCTGATTTTGTGTCACCTCTCTAAATTAGTTAAAGATCTTGAGACTGAATCACAAAGATCCCTAGGAATGATGCAAGTTGCATCACTACATGGTTATGGTAATCTCTGGGTGTGCCAGGGACCCTGCACCCATTTTATAAAAATCAGTGTCCCGGCACCAAACTCCCCAGGTATACCTCAAGATGACTGCTGCACCAAATAACTGGCTAATCTGTTGGACGTAATGCAGGGATCTTCTTCCCACCCAGAGCAACACAATAGGGACCAGAATGGTGGGGTGGTAAAGAAACTGCTTGCCAGGAAGTGGCCTGGGGCATAAGAGTCATGGGAGGAGGCAGTAGGGGTGTCAGGGAGACAGTTGAGCAGAATGGGACAGTGGTGGCACCCAGCGGGGTGCGTTTGCATTTTGGTGATACAGTGTTATGTTCTGTCCGATACTTTAAATACATGTAAAACTCCTGCAATTCCTGATCTCACCCATTTCATAGCTACACATCTGTCCCTTGTGATCTAGTGGACCCCTCACCCTGGCAGGCATTGCCCCACCAGCCCATAACCTCCCTTCCTTTCCCAATCCAGCAATCAGCACAGCCCTATGCTGCCCACCATGCCACTGACTGAGCTATGAAAGACTGCATATTGTATACAGTATGCACTCATTGATTGACCTGTCAATAAATGAGTGCATACTGTATACTGTACATGCTTCTTCATAGCTCAGTCAGCAGCTGGCGTGGTGGGCAGTGGAGGGCTGTGCCATTTGCTGGCCATGGAATGGAAGGGGATAGTGGGGTGGTCAGCCACTGCCTGCCATGTTGGGAGGGTGGGAGGTCCACTAGACCACCAGGGACAGTTAAATATAAATTTATAAAATGGGCAAAAGAAATCTTAAATTCTGATTGGCTGAAAAGCGTTTCCTGCTGTGTCCTTAACAGCAGATATCTCTTCAATGGGTACTGCTTGTGCTAAAAAAGATGTAGTACAGGTAGAAATCACTCCGTGCCACCACAATTCCACCACAACTACTCAGCAAACAATGACGGCAACACGGCACTGGCACACATGAACAAAAACACTCATGTAATCTTTGTTCTTGATTATAATTCAAACGCTCTTCTTGTTGCTGGCATTTTAAGAAGCATAGCAGAGCTTTATCTGCAGATCCAGATTCATGACATCCAGTGGGTGATTGCTCATTGGTCGTATATAGGAAGACTCAAAGTATCAGGGACATTATAGTGCATAATCATTTTGAAAATCCTCGTTCACCTCTTCCTGTGTTTGCCCCAACAACACTTGGCTTTCACTACTGTTGCACTTGTAACTTTGGTACCTGTGTGAGTCAGGAATACAGTTTCATTAGCCCTACAAGTCATCAAGTTTATGAAATAAGACATCTTAGCACCTGCAGGATGAAATATGTCATGTACAACATTTGGTGTACTTGCCCGACACTGTATATTGGGATAACCATCAGACTCATGAAAGACCGAATACAAGAACATGTCTGATCTATCAGAAATGGGAGGGCAGATACACATGTGGACTTCATTGGGCTACAAGCCACAACAGTGTCCCTAGAAGCATGTCCTTCATAGGTATTGACCATATACCCATGGACCACAGGAGAGGGGGTAAACTCAACAAATTACTCAGAAAAAAGAGTTGACTTATATACAGTCCGGGGGCCCTTGCACAAAAGGATCTGAATGATAACTGGGATGTTGTTCCCTTTTTGTGACATCAGTACTTTTTTTGCCAACCTTCTACATAGTGTTTAGTCAAGTCTTGGTCTTACATCACTGTGATAAGAATTATATATTTGTATTATTCTTTAAGGATTTTAACTAAATTGTATGATCATCTTCTGTTTACAGGTTCTCTTGATCCTGATTTAACATGCAATATTTGGATTCACTCCATGGACACTTGCCTTGGACATTTACATTTTACTTGAATTACAAGAATTATATTCATTTGTAAGCCTCCTTCAGAGGCGTTTTGCTATGCATTGATCTTATTATGTGAAAATGTGCTTCCAACATGCAGTTTTTTCTGTAACCTTTTTGGCATTACTTGTCCTTCTTCTCTCACCCCATCCCCTTCCTTCCCACTTTTTCTTATTTTGCTTCTCCTTTGTCCTTCATATTCTTTCTACCTACCACCCCACCCCATAACTGCCACCCTAACTCCAGCTCTCTACTATGCAATATTTTTTATTGTGTATTGCACTTGCACCATTGGGGCACCTGTTCTATTGATTGATTGTTTGTATTTAAAAAAACAAAGTTTATAAGTCTAATTGGCACTTTAACAATCTTGATCACTGCAGCTTTAAGCAGCCGGTACTTAAGATGTGCCTAGTTCATGTGACCCCGGCCCCTGAGGAAGAACCGGTAAGTTCAAAGCACCGGCGTATTCACTGCTGTATTGTTTTACTCCACGTTCATGTTATAATTTGCTACTGCATCTACTATCTACCATTTTTATGATTGTTCAGCCATTTGTTTTACAGCATTTTTTTCTTTGGTGGTTTACCATATTGACTATTGTCTTGTCCTTGGGACTTCAATGCTTGGTCCAACAACCCCTCAGATCTATATGTCAACAATATCCCCCAGCTTGCATCTGAGCTGATTCTCACAAAGGAAATTTCCTCAGCTACTAACTCGAGGGGTCACACACTTGACCTTGTCTTCTAAGTCAGGTAGAAGATCAAGAACATCTCCATGTAGCAAAACATTTTATTTTTAGTCAGAAAAGTTGGAAGATACACCATTATGGCACCAATGTCCAGTTTACAAGGTAGTCCTGGATAGGGCTGAGCAACATTTATCTTCTGCCAGCAAAATTATGGTTAAATTTTGATTTTGTTTCCATTAAGGTTTGGTAACTATCAGTGAAAAAAAAAATTGGAATTTTGCAAAATTGTGATTTCAGTTATTTCCATCTAATTGAATAGGCATTTTTCCAAAGTGCACCAAGTCTAGAAGGATGAGTTTACCAAGGTTCATACAGAAGTGTACCAAGTTGAAAATCTCTTTCAGTAAAGGTGACTGAGTTGTAATCCTCAAAACTTTCAGAAATGTTAAAATTACATTTTGCAGTTATGTAAACTGTAGAATTTTAAGCCCCTATAATTTTAAAACTATAAAACAGAATACCACCAATTTTGTTAGGTTCATTGACTCTAAATATAAGGCTTTGAGGCCAATCCCATGGCTTAGCAGTACTGCGTCATGATGCCATGCTGACGTACCAGGTTTCAAAGCAAGCCTGGTAACACACATCTGGAGGCAGGCCATGGCCAAGACAGTTGCTACTCAACAGTGCATCTTGGTCAGGGATGGTTGGTGGTGGTTTATACCAACACAGCAACTCCTGCACCTGGACCATGGAGATTGCTTCTACCTAAGAGGAAGCTGTGGTTATGTGAGGCTGACAGAGGCACTGCTGCCACCAAGAGAGGTGGGAGGGAACAAATGTGGGTGAAAAACCCAGTAGCCATCTGAATAATGGCTAGGATTAGCCTGATTTGCTTATTTCCCTGTGAACAGGCTCTATTCCTTAGAGATGAACTGCTAACTGGGAGAGAAACCAATATCGAAAAAAGAAACATAGAATTTGAAGGAAGATAAGGACTGCTTGGCCCACCCAGTCTGCCCATTTCCCTACCTACTGGATAAGCTGCAGATCCTAGTTAACCAGCAGCCTACTTCTTTCTACCCCCACCTCCTAGAATTGCCTTATGACTGTCCAATGCATGCTTGAATTCAACCACTGTTTTTGGCTCCACAACCTCCTCTAGAAGGCCGTTCCATGCATCCACAACCCTCTCTTGAATGTCAACTTTCTAATCTCTTGCTCAAAGGCTGGTCAAGTTGTAAGCAGCCCAAAATTACAATGTTATGTCGGTAATTAAAGTTGAATTTCATGAGTTTTTCTGAAATTGTGGAATTTTGTAAGTTTTCTGGAAGTTGCGTACATACATTTTTTCCAATCATACACTTGAGCTGCCATTGTAGAGGAAGATAAAGGCTGGGTAAAGTGGCAATAAGGTAGAATTCATAGTAAGCCCCATAGTAAAAGCATAGTAGTATCAAGTGTCAGCTAACTATCATGAGTGATTAACAATGAAGAGTAGTTATGGACCTCATTGTGCATCAGCCTGTCTTCTTGCAATATGTCAGCTAACCACAAGAGCTCACTGACTAAATGACCTGTGAAAGCACATGCACATGCAGGATTGTTTCTGTACAATGCCACCTACTGACTCCTTAACAACCCTGTAGATAACAAGGTATATTTTTACCATTTGAAAACAGTGACTCCAAGTGATGCCAAGAATTACAACTATGTGTGACTTAGACCATGGTGACAGCAGTCTCTGGATGTCTTTAGTTATGATGGAACAAGAAGCTGGGCATCTCTGGTGCAGGAGTGTGGGGGAAGGGGCTTGCAGAGCCATAATTCTAGTGCAAGTAAGATGATTTCAGTGGTGATATTTGCTTTGTTAAAATTAAATTCCACAACTGGAATTCTGTTGTCAATGCCTATTGTGTGTTCATGGATTTTTGAGCTAATTTTGCAAATAAGTAATTTCTAAAGTATTTATAATAAATTTTTAAAGTACTAAACAACATTTATACAGCTTTAATAGATGCCAGAACATGATTACTTTGGTATGTATGCAACATTTTGAGTGTATACCTGCAATAGCAGTGGAGCTATAAACATCCAAATATTTAGCACATTTCACACAGTTTAACAAATAATTAATTATGAACTTTTGAACTCACGTAACTTGCAATTAATGTAACAAACTACCTTTCTATTTAGCAGTTTCTAAGACTCTTCAAAGAAAGTGTGTGTACACATTTTCAATTATCTACCTCCAAAGGAGGCTAAGTTGTAAGTATATGAATATTATCACAAATTTTCACATAAATAATACACTAACAGACTTTGAGACCCTATAACTTTCCCAGCCCTCATTCACATGTCATGTAACTTGACATCCTTTAGGGTCTCTTGCAAGCAGCATGCATGCCAGTTTCAAGAACTTATAGCTATAAGACTCTCTGTGTTATGACCAATTAAAGAATATCAGAAAATTCCACAAAATTGGAATTTGCTAATTTCACACAGCCATAGTCTTGAATTCACAAATTATGACTAGTTAGAGCAGAATTCCATAATACTATATCAATTAATACAAAGTAAAACCATACAAACATAACTATATAAAATAAACAACCAACAAATACAACAATGGAAGCTGGTTAGAGTTTGTGAAGCAAAACATAGCCTGTCATTTGGTCAGACCACTGCAACATCTTATTTAGTGCTGGAGATGAAGGATACCAACTTTGACTGTGGAAGTGATCCAGTACTGTCCAAAACAGATTTTAAATCCTGTGGGGTTTTTAGATTTATTGGACTCTTAAAGTCTGGCAAAGATCTCTAACATGATTGCATTACTGTGGTGGAGTCTTATAATCATGTCCTCTCTGTAGCATTTGACTCTCTTGCACTTTAGAGTGTACCTTCTTGAAGACCTCACACCAAAATGCTCATAGGTTTTCAACTGAGCTTTGAAATTTGATAGTCAAAGGTCATACATAGGAGTGCAAATGGAGGCAATCTTGGACAGATGCTGACAGTCTTTCCCTAGAGGATCAGTTGTAACTCTATCGGGGGAGATTTAGGCAGCAAAGAAAAAGTTATTTGCTGCCTTATCTCAGCAGAGGGTAACCATTCAGCTACACTTTTTCATGTATTGGACAATTTAAGACATACAGATTGCACTACAAGATACATGTTTTCATTAAAAAGTGTAACTTGTTTAACAAGTTCTTCAAAACAATAGTGTTGACATCTGATTACATATCTCCTCATTACCCCAGGGGTGGGCAGTTGGGGTAGAGAGAGTTAACATAGCTCAGTAAATGGCTGGGAAGATTGTATCCAATTGAATGAGGAACTGGTCCTTTAGGTGGCCACTGATCTTCATTGCACCACAAATATACTGGACCCTGCCTTGTCCAAGCTGCTTAATAAGATGTGGTTAGTAATGGGCCCAGTGTTGGCAAGAATTGCCAACATCTTTCTGCAGGAAGATATTCTCTCAGCACACCTTAAGGTGTGAGTGGTGAAACCCTTGCTTAAGAGTCATTAGATGCTGACAATCCAGCCAATTGTCATCTTGGGCTCAATTGTCAAAGGTTTGGGAATGACTCAAGGAGCCTGAATCAAGGAGACATGATGCAACGGCATACCGTGCCACACCTTGCATCATTTCCAGTTCTGAAACAGTGCTTGCTGCACCTGCAGAACCACCTGCACCTGACTGTTATGTGCCAGACTTGTGGTGAGCCACAGGCTGTGCAATGACAGAAGGGGGATTTGCTCCATCTCACAACTGCTACATTTTTTTTCCGGGATACTGGAGGCACATGGGACTGACTGTGCTTAGGCCAGCCAGGGCCAGTCTAACAGCCACTGTGTCAGTCCAAGTCTCCCACATTAAGCAGGCAGGCATGGCTATGAGTTCTGGACCTCCAGGTACTGTAGCACAGAGAAGCATGGCACTGGAGTTTACTGGGAAAAGCCAACAAAGAAGCAGCCTTATATGCCTGAGGCTGACATGTTAGGCAGGGGATGGGGTCCAGTGTGCAGTGGTGAGCAGTGCTGTGGAATGGGCATTGTGGTGGCATTTACTGACAGTGCCCCAGGCAGTCCCACCACCACTGTGTGTGGTGCAGCAGCCGACTGTCTCACCCCCAATGTTGTGTCACCTGCATTTCCCAGGACAGATCTGAGCATGGTAAAGATGCTCAAGTACTGCCTGGGACAAGGGTGCACACAGCTAGCTGTGCAGTCCTCCAAAACTGTCACCAGATATGGCATGCTCTCCCACCCAGTGGTGACCCACACTACTGTTGCTGGGACCACTGGGCAACTGTGCTTTGCAGCAGGAGATGCCCCGCCATCAGGCCTAGTAGGACATGTGGGTGGTGGTAAGCAGTGGTGAATATGAGACCCAGTTACTAACAAAGACACTTCAGATGGCTGCCAACACTGGTCAAACCTGTGGCACTATCGGGTACTGCCAGATAGGGGAAGGTGGCTCTCCCATACAGTAGTGCTACTGGGACCCCATATGAGCCATGTCATCCACCTCTAGTAGGTTGAAGCTGCACCACGGAGACATTTTGCCCAGTGATCACAGCTAGAGTGGGATGGGGGTTCTCTAGCTGGCATACCAGATGTTGTGGTGGCCTGGTGGGTGATACCAGTGCATGCAGCCTATATGGGACTGCAGACCAGAGAGACAGACAAGGCTACTTCCTTGCACATACACCTGTCCCTATGGCTATCCTACGTTATGGCACAATGCATATCTACATTCCTGTCCTGTGTGCTGTGGTCACAAGGGCTAACAGTCTCCATCAATCCCCTCCCTTGTGTCATCTGTTTGGTGGAAGGAACGGCTTTCAGTAACTTGGGAACTTGTGCTGCTGGGTACAGATTTCTACCAAAATCCAGCACAGAGTACCTGGCATACCAGAGGTTGTCACAAGCAGGTGTGTGGCACAACTAGCTTCACTCCAGCAGGGCTCTGATAATTAGGCCCCTAGCCTACAACATGCCTTTTTAATGAAGGTTGTGGAGAAAGTGTTGCATCTTAGCTAGTGGCTAATCTGAAGAGAAGTTACATTTATTGATCCAATTCAATCTAAATTCTGGAACATGCACAGCAGTGAAACAACCCTGATCAGAGTATACAATGATCTTTTCCTAGTGAGTGATCAAGGTAATTTTTTTTCTTTATTTACTTATTTATTAACTGGGTATGGACACTGGACCAAAATGTCCTTTTTCAGGTCCATCCTGGCAATACAATACAAAACGCAAAATGCAAGCTAAACAAATAAAAACAACATATAATGATTAATTAAAACAGTTACAAACTTCCTGATCCAACAGAAATTGTTTAAAATTAGATTTGAAAGTCTGAAAAGAACCTGCAGAATGACATGCTTTGGGTAAGCCATTTGAATAAGAATGTGCTGTTATGCAAAAGGCATGAGAAAGAGCCACATATTTATAAGAAACAGACTTCAGAACAACAGCCTTTAATGACCTTAGATTAGAATAAACAGAACTCATGGAAAAGTGAAAATGTTACTCTCCAAAACAATCTTGTTTATCTCCACCAGTAAGTCAGTATCTGGCTTAGCATCCTCACCTCTCTTGTTAAGGTAGTATCTGATAGCTGTTAAACCTTCAATATGTGAGATATTTTTATAGAGTGCTTCTATATCCAAGGTATCCAACAATAAATCACCCTCTATACTGATGTCCTCAAGCACTCTTAATATATCTCATGTAGCCATTAAAAGGAGGGTAGGTTAAAAAACAGTTCCTTAATGTGGTCATCCAGAAACTGGGCTAAAGGTTTTGTAATACTACTACCGACTCCTGAGATTATGGGTCTTTCTGGTGGCCTTTTGGAAGATTTGTGGATTTGAGGCAAAATATACATTTGTGTCCTCAAAGGGAAGTCTACAGTAAGATATTATGTTTCTTTTTTATTAATTAGACCCTCCAAAAGGGCCCAGTCCTGGAACCCATCAATTTGATGTTTAAAGGCGAGTGTTGGGTCAGATCTTAGAGGCCTATACAATTCCTTCTGATTTAATTGTTGATTCACGCCCTCTATATAGTTGGAAGTGTGCATGACCACCACACTCCTCTCTTTGTCTGCTGGTTTGATAGCAATCAGGCAATTAGTCTTAAGACTTTCTATAGTCAACTTTGACTTGGTTGATCACACCATCCTACTGAAAAGTCTTGAGCATGTGGGTCTTGGCATTCATGCCATAAATTGGATCAGAGACAGTCTTGACAATAGGCTTCAGTGTGTCAAATTTAATGTTTTTTTTTTCTACATTCCACAGGGTTCAGTGTGGAGTCCTTCAGGACTCCATACTGGGCCCTTTACTTTTTACTCTTTTTATTGACCCTCTTTCTCAAATGCCAAATAACTGCAATTTAATACTCTATGCAGATGATGCAGCATTGTTAACTCATAGTACATCTGTTTCTGAAGTTAACTCTACTTTAAGCCATGATTTCATTAAAACCCGAAACTGGTTCTGTCAGAATAATATGGTTTTAAATAAAATTAACACAAAAGCAATGTTGTTTAGAGCTGATATTAAAATAAAAAAATATTCAAGTGACTTTATAGTATGTTCATAAGGAGGAATTCCAATTGAGACTGTAAATGTGTTTAAATACCTAGGTATTACTTTGGATCCATCCTTAAAATTTAATATTCACATGGACAAAGTTACTTCCAATTTGCATGCAAAGATGGGGACATTATACTGATTACGAAATTACATAACAAAAGATACACGCATTGCCATTGCTCAACATTGCTCAACAAAATCTCCTTCCAATATTGAATTATGCATCACTGGTCGTTGATACTGCTCCTACGTGTACTGTATCTAGAAAAGAAACATTACTATGGAAAATAGTGAAGTTTGCACTCCTTGCTCTCCATCACTCTCACCTAATCCCAAATGAACTTAACTGGTTTTCTGTACAGAATAACTATTGGTTATCAATGTTTTGTTTTACTTTTAAATTGATAAACACAGGAACTCCAGTTACATTGCAAAATGTACTTGGAAATTATTCACCGCCTAAGAGTCATCATCGTCTACAATGTTTTAATTGGTCTTGCCTCTTGTATGATGTATTGCAGGCAAGAGAACTTTTGCTTATTGTGATGCTTTTGTCTGAAACACCTTGCTCTCCAACGTAAAGCAATCTACCTCTGTTAATACCTTCAACACAGCAGCTCTTAATCATTTAATAGTCTGAATGAATGTGTATGTAAATTAATTGCATTGTGCTATCATTATGTTTGTATTTCTATTGTCAATTTATGTACATCTGTATGTTGCTTCTTAACATGACTTCAGGTTGTACCTGAAAATGGAATGTAAATTCCATGGTACTTACCTGCAATACCAAATAAATGAAATTAAACTTCTCTTCCTTACTCATGTTATTAAATCTAGGAATGGACTCTTCTTGTCTCAGTTATTCCAGATCCTGTTCACATAATTTCTGGAAAGTAAAAATAGATGTGCATTGAGATGAACAAAATGTACTAGGTTCCCTCTACTATTCACTCCTGTCACAACCTGTACCATCACATGCCCTGACTCTATTTGCTGTTCCTGTTCACTTGCAGAATGGCTGATAAAGCATTATATTCATTCAGAGCTGCAAGTACTTCCTATGTATTTAACATAAGAGGTGTGTCCACCTCACTAGGAGATGCTTGCCAATTTTTCAAATTGAGAGCTTGTGGCACATTTCTACACCCCATATTTAAATCTCTTACATAAAAACTATGTAATTTAATCACTCTACACAATCTGTATAAGTGAATGGTGGTCTGAAAAAGTCTAAATCCAAAGTTGGGACCCCGATAGCAGGTCCTCTGTGTTCTGAATCAGGGCATCTCTCCTTTTCCTCTTCTAAAAAAAAACAGTTCCTCTAAGTCACTTGTGGCACTCACTGCACTGGTGTCTGATGCACTGCTAGATGGTGTTTGCTTTAAAATAGGCCTTGTCTCAAACCACACCTTGTTCTTCTTTGTACCTCCTCTTTGCTTCTTCTTGGCCCAATTAAAATGTTGCCCTGTTTGTAATCATTTTCATCTCACAGGAACTTCCTCCTCTTTGTAGCACAAATCCTCTTATCCTGATTTTGTGTCACCTCTCTAAATTAAAGTCCTTGAGACTGAATTTCAAAGATTCCTAGGAATGATGCAAGCTGTGTCACTACATGATTGTGGCAATCTCCATGTGTGCCAGGGACCCTGCACCCGATTTTATAAAAATCAGTGTCCCGGCACCAAACTCCTAAGGTATACCTCAAGATGACTGCTGTACCAAACAACTGGCTAATCTGTGGGAAGTAACGCAGGGATCTTCTTCCCACCCAGAGCAACACAAAAGGGACCATGATGGTGGGGTGTTAAAGAAACTGCTTGCCAGGAGGTGGCCTGGGGCATAAGAGTCATGGGAGGTGGCAGTAGGGCTGTCAGGGAGACAGTTGAGCAGAATGGAACTGTGGTGGCACCCAGCGGTGTGCGTTTGCATTTTGGTGATATAGTGTTATGTTCTGTCTGATACTTTAAATGCATATAGAACTCCTGCAATCCCTGATCTCACCCGTTACATAGCTACACATCCGTCCCTTATGTTCTAGTGGACCCCTCACCCTAGCAGACATTGCCCCACCAGCCCATAACCCCCCTTCTTTTCCCAATCCAGCAATCAGCACAGCCCTCTGCTGCCCACCATGCAACTGACTGAGCTATGGAAGAGTGCATATTGTATACAGTATGCGCTCATTGATTGACCTGTCAATCAATGAGTGCATACTGTATACTGTACATGCTTCTTCATAGCTCAGTCAGCTGCTGGCATGGTGGGCAGCGGAGGGCTGTGCCAGCTGCTGGCCATGGAATGGAAGGGGATAGTAGGGTGGTCAGGCACTGCCTGCCATGGTGGGGGGGTGGGAGGTCCACTAGACCACCAGGGACAGTTAAATACGCTTTTATAAAATGGGGAAAAGAAATCTTAAATGATGATTGGCTGGAAAGCATTTCCTGCCATGTCCTTATCAGCAGATATCTCTTCAATGGACACTGCTTGTGCCAACAAAGATGTAGTACAGGTGGAAATCACTCCGTACCACCACAGTTCCACCACAACTACTCAGCTAACAATGATGGTGTTACACATGGTCCCTGCACCCTAATTGGTACCCTCAGAGGTACAGCATAGACAGCTAATGCTTAAGCATAGGTTATACTAATATATAGGGCTAAGGGCATCTACCATACAAGAGTAGATGTCAGGATATGAATGCATATTGTTGTAATCCACTTTGCTTGCTAAAACACATATATTTCACCATGTATTTTCTGTCTGTTTCTTACTTGCCAGATGCCAAGACACCTGTCCTTGAAGTAATTATTATATGTAAGACGGCATTGCCATCTTTTGGTGATTTGTACTACTACACTTAGTTATGTAATACTCTGTATAAGAACTCTTTTGTTCTCAAACTGATGACTTTACAGAAATTGTATAATGTTATCTTGGACCGTGGAGCCACCTCTAATTTAGCCAATAGGGCTCATCTCTGTAACTAGAAATGTTTCTATCTTTTGGTAACCGTAGTAATTATCATAGGTATATAATGTAATGCACAAGCTCTACACCTCGAAGACCCAAGAGACCCCAAGAGACTACAGAGAAACCTCGAGGTGTAGGGAATGCTTAACGCTGGCTACCGGTTCGTATTGGTAAGAACTGCTTAGGGCAACTGTGATTTATTCCTTTGGTAGTAATAAACTTGCTTATTACTCTAATGCAACATGTTTGTGATTACTTGCATTCCCAATATCGTCAAGAATCTGAAGGTGAGGTTTAGACCTCTCAACAACGGCAACACGGCACCGGCACCCAGAAAGCCGTGGGACAGACACAGAAATACTAATTCAATTGCCTGATGTGAAAATCCCTGCTTCCTATAGACACACTCAAAGTTAATATTTTCTGCCAAATCCACATGATACCAGAAGCATAAAATATATAAAAAAGAAACAAACCTGCAGTTCATGGCACAAGCATGATCTCCAAACATCTATCTTCAGATAGCCGGTCGGTAAAGGTTATCTCTTTCTCTCTAGCAAGAGCAGCCCCCTCCATAAATATGACCCTAAAGAAAGGCATTAAAATAAAAAAATAACAAAAATCTCAAAAGCCACCAGTAGTTACAGTTTTAAAACTGCAAAAAACAGAAACCGCTCCATACCATGGCTGCAAAGGAACACATTCAGTATCAGCGTGACGTGGCATTCAAAAGGAACCATCAAATTCCAATATAAAATAAAAATTAAGCAAAACACACACATAAAAATATTAGTTTTGGACAATGGGGGCTGGGGTGACAGAAGACACTTAACAGAACAACCAAACTCTGAAATGCTCTGTACAAGTAAAACTGAGTCGGCAGTCAGTCACTCCTCAGATGTATAGACAAAGTAATAAATGTTGAAAAAAAAAGAAAATGTTATAATGAACAAGGCTTGTGGGGGGGGAAGGCTTACATACACGCTATGGTATTATTATATGTTTGTACCTTATGAATACATAGGAAGACCTCTGCAAGGGACTATTTTATTACTACAGTATGTGACTTAGTGAAACCTAAGTTTTAATATTTGTCACTGCCTTTTTTTTTTTTTAAATAATTACTTAGGGGCCCATTTTATAAGCACAATAACACACTCCGAGGTGTGGGTTATCTCCTCATAAGAGCATGCCCAGGTGCATAAGGCACTCAGCGCAAGCACCTTGTGCCTCATAATGCACCTGGGTGTGCTTTTATCAGGTCATAACCCACACCTCACTGTGTGTTATTGCTTGCATATGGGGGTGATCAGGAATAGGAAGGGGGGTCCACTAGACCAATAGGGAAGTATATATGATAATTAATAATGGATCGAGGGGTTAGGGAGGGAGATCGACTAGACCACAAGGAACAGATGTGTAGCTATACAATGTGTGACATCGGGGCTTGGGGGAGTTCTATATGTATTTACAGTATCAGACAGAACATAATACAGTACCACCATAATGCAAACACACCCTGACAGGTGCCACTATGGTCCCACTCATGCCCAACTGTCTCCCTGTCACCCCCACTGCCACCTCCCATGACCCTACTGCACCTCTACTGCCCCCAGCAGCCCAGTGTAAGATCCCATCCCACTGGTGCATGCCACGTTCACCATCTCCTGGTGGTAATATGGTTTAATTCCAGGATTAAGAAATTAATATGGTTTAATTTCCAGATTAAGAAGTTAATAACATTGAACAACCATTGCTACATTGCAATGAAAATGCATCAATCTCCAGCACATGTTGGGAAACACAAGATTGCACTAAAACAATTGCAAAAAAATCTATAAGGAAGGCTAAGAGGCTTAGGGAGGCAGTATAACGCAGTGGTTTAAGGCTCTGAGCTGCAAATCTGGAGACCTGGGTTTGAATCCCACAGCCCCCACTTGTATACTGTGTGACCCTGAGCAAGTCACTTAACTTCCCTGTGCTCCCAGGTCACACCTGTAAACAAGCTTTCAGTTTAGTGTGGTTCTCCTGGTTAAACAATTGGAAAAAAAAAGATGGGTTTAGAATTTAGACTAAACCATACTAAATCTGACCACAGGGTCTTCTACTCCTACTGTATATTAATGAATCTAGTGGCACTTCTAGGGTCATTGGTCCACTAATACATGAGGGAGTTATGCACAGTAGCCCTTAGAGAATGGGTGGAGTATTTAATGAATACTTCTTTTCTTTATATGTCCCCACTAATAATTCCAAAATTTTCACAATTAGTGAGTCGGTTTATAGTAACCTGAGAGATACCATTTTGTGTGACCCTGAAACATTCTACAAAAAATTGACAGCTTTGGATGTAAATAAGTTAGGAGGTCCTGATAGGCTCCATCCAAAGCTGTTAAAAGAATTGTTGAGGACACTGGCACTCATAATATCTCTTATTGGCAATAAACCCATAAATGAAAGCTCTGTACCACTAGACTGGAGAAGAGTGGTGGTTGTCCTCATATACAAGAAGGGAAATTAAGTCATACCAGGGAACTATGAGCCTATAAGTCTCACATCCATTGTTGGGAAGGTAATTGAGACCATAATAAAGGACTTCATAAATAAAGAATTGGCCGACAGGGGTCTTGTAGATCAAACTCAACATAGATTTGTAAAAAACTGAAGTTGTAACACTAATTTGATTAGTTCTTATGAATTTGTAGGTCAGAAAATAGATAATAACAAAGCCATGAATGTAATTTTTTTCAACTTCAAGAAAGTATTTGACCTGCTGCCTCATTAGGGGATTTTGTCCAAACTAACCAATAGGGGGGTTAATCAGACAATAGTTAGATGGACACATAACTGGCTCACAAATAGAAAACAGATGGTGAGGATTAATGGACTGCTATCAACGGAGGGGGATGTGACCAGTGGGGTCCCTCAGGGCTCAGTGTTGGGTCTACTACTGTTCAGTATTTACATTCAGGACCTCCATCTTCAAAGTGGTAATAGACTAATCAAGTTTGTTTATGACACCAAACTGGGTTGGTTGGTCAATTGTGAATCTAGTAGGTCCAGTATGATCAATGATCTTCAGCACATTGTTGAATGGGCTGATAGAAATTACATGCAGTTCAACATAGGGAAGTGTGTTGTTACACATTTTGGCAAAAATAATCTAAAGCAGGACTATTACATTAATGGAATTAAATTACTGGTACAAGATACTATGACAGATCTTGGGGTATTGGTTAGTAATACCCTGAAGAGTAATAACCATTGCAAAAAAGTGGTTAATAGAACAAATCACCTTACTATTTGTTTCAGGAGCTCTTTTTTTAACACATTAGAATCTGTACTTATGCTACTATATAAATCCTATATAACACCACATCTTGACTATCGCTCACAGTCTTGGAGTGCTTACCTTAAGAAAGACACAGAGCTTTTGGAGAGAGTGCAGCATAGGTACATCAAGTTAATCCCAAGGATTAAGAACAAGACATATGAAGAAAGATTAAATGACCTGTGATTATGGACCCTTGGCCTAAGAAGACAAAGAGGAAATTTGCTCTGTTTATATAAATTATTGGAGGACAAGGAGTTAACGACTGAGCTCAGTCTTAGGTGTAAGTGCTCTCCTCATGACATATGAGGACAAGGGCAACAACTCCTGGAATGCACTCCAAGAACTGATGTAAGGAAGTGTGCATATATACCAAGATCGATTAGAATATGGAAACGTCTTCCTGGGGAAATAGTACATGCACCAAATTTCTTTATTTTTAATTTGAGGATTGACAAGTTTCTACAAGATTGTAACTCTAGTAGTGGCATCCACTGAGTAGTGGAGATTGTTATCATGGGCTGTAGCCTTCTACTATCCTAAACCCACAGTATAACCTGCAGTCTAAGTGGTGCCCCTTGCTGCATCCATGGTGGGGCTTGCAAAATCCCAAAAAAGGGGTTGTTGCAGCCCTGCCATGGCACAACCCCCTTGCAACGTGGCACACCTTGTTGTGTGATACAACCATGATGCAAGGGGGCTTTTGGTGTAGCAGCATCTGGTTGTGATGCCGCTGCATTACAGAATCCCAATTGACACAAGTTGTTACACAAGTCACCTCTTGCATCACAATCTTTGGACACAAGTCTCTTCTGTTGATCTGTCTCCTTTGAGAATTGGTTCCTTATCCTCTTTGAATGTGTTTAGCAATTTCTCCTTCTCCTAGAGCTCCTTAATAATTTCCTGTTGTGTTTCCTTTTTGTCTTTAAGGATAAAATTTATCCTTTTAAAGGAAGCTTCATGTGCTATTTCTCTCCAGCTTCCTATAAATTCCACTTTCTCTTGCCCATATGTAGGGGCTTTTGTGATTCTAAGCCCTCTCGGGACCCCGCTGACCTGTAGATTTTTCCTGCCAGTGTAGTCTCCTTGTCCAAAAATGCTGAGCAGATGTCTCTCTCTTCCAGATTCATGGTTGCTCCCACTTAAGACTGTAGCTCAGAAATGTCTTCAAAAATAAATAGATCTGAATTATTGAGGTTAGTAAAAATGCTCTCCTTAAATCCTAATGTCCCTTCACTGCTATTGTGGCTTTGGTTACTTGATGTCACTGCATTCATACTTAAACAGCTACCAACCTGCTGTCTTGCACTGGTCACTCCATGGACACATTCTTGGACATTGCTCAAATTATGTCCAACTTGAAATTATGTCCAGCTTGAAACACACAGATCCAGTCAGGGGACTGGGTGCAATGTGACAAGCCAATAATACAAAATCTAAAAGTCTTGGCACTCAGCTCCAAATGATAAAAAAGGGAGTCCACACCAGTTCCAGCATAAAAACTTCCCTCTCTATTTGCAATCTTAAAACATGAATACATTTATTTCCACAGAAGGAAGAAAGCAGAAAATAACCAGATGTTTCACTTTGTAGTAAGGCTTTATCAAAGGTGATGCCCTCTAAGGTAGACCTGCTTATCTTGCAAGTGAAATTTTAATTTTACTGTGATATACTGCTTACAATTTAATTAACATCCCACAAAATAATTACTTCAGCATACTCTTAACCAATAAAAAGACACACAAAGGAAATCTTCACCCTCATACATAGGTCACCTTTCATATTGTATAACTGAGGTATCAACCTCTTATCTGATTCATATTTTTATATCCAGATATGGAGGAAAATATTAGTGGCACAGAGAGCATTATCTCTAAAAAAGGCTAATTTCAGCAACTAATTCATTTTAGCCCTTAGACTGTAAAAAGGCATAGATCCCTATAAAGGGGAGCTTATTTGGCTGCCATTTCTACAACTGGAACCTTTTGCCTAAAAAAGGAGGTCTCATCCGAAGGGGGGGGGCAATATTGCAAAATCAGGATAGAGAGGAAAATGTTATTGGTGTGGACTTCTTTTTTTACTGTTTGGAGGTCAGTGCCAGACTTCTGAATCTTGTATCATGGGTTTGTACCTTGGCACATGGTCCTCTGAGCAGCTCTCTGTGTTTCAAGCTGGACATAATTTGAGCAACGCCCAAGGATGTTTCCCATGGAGCAGCCGGTGGAAGACTCCTTGAAAGGGGATGTTAAAGAACTTCCATTGAGGCAGCAAAGGCAACCTGCAGTGAGAGAAGCAAGGAATTAACCCTAGCTCAAAAAACTGAGAATAAAGTGATATCTGAGATAGACAATCAAATCAATTTTGTCACAGCCTACAGTGGGAGATTATGGAAGGTTAGGGAAATAATTTACAAGAACTGGCATGTGTTGTGAGCAGACTCATACATTATATGGGGATACTACTACAGTTCTCGCAAGGGTAGTATATAGGAGGTCAAAGAACCTTTAGGATCACGAAGTCCACTCTGTCCAGTCAATAGCTTGACATAGGAATTTGTTGCCCCATTATCAAAAGTATGCAAAAAGTCTGGAAAATGTATTACCCATATGTTAAAGTGTGCAAGTCATTTAAAAATCCTCAGAAGAATGAGAGCATGGATATTTTTCAGTTCATCAATTGTACCATATTTATGATTTATATGGCAATTTGTACATGTGGTGCTTACTAAGTGGTGCACACTAAAAGACAATTAAAGAATAGGATAGGTGACCATATCAGAGTAGTTAGCAATGAAAATATGGATTACAGTATGTGTTGGCAACACATATAAAGAATACCAAAAATAAAAAGGAAAATGAATTACCAATCATAGGGCTGTAACAGGTGCGTATGGGGCTTAGAGATGGTAACAGGGAATTAGCCCTGAGTAAAAGAGAGTCTTCTTGGATTTATCAGTTGGAGGCAAGCAGTAGTGAAAAGGATCTAAACAATAAAATTGAACTGACCCCTTTTCTTGTTGATACAGCAGGTAGGATTCAGTGCTCTGCTAGCCTCATTAACACTCTGTTTCCCATCTGTAATATCTTTTTCATATGGTCCTGTTTGCTGTGAAGAATGTTTTTTTTTTTTTGTAGCTGGCCATGTGAGACTTTTGGTACACTACCAAAGAAGTGTATAAATCACATTTCTTTTTCATGAGCATGTATATTTTGTCTTTCAGTGTGCATTATGGTAATTTTCCATATTTCTTTTGTCCATTTTTTATTTAACAATGTATTTTGAAAAACATGTTCTCTGTTTTTGTGATATTGCTTTGTTCCTCTCCCTCCACCCCTCTTTTTAGATGAGACCTTCTTTCTTGGAAAAACATTCCAGTCATAGAAATGGCAGCCAGCCAAGCTCCCCTCAGTAGGGCGTTATGCCTTTTGTAGTATAAGGGCTAAAATGAATTCATTGTTGAAATTAGCCTTTTTTAGAGGAACAATGCTTGGGATCACATGATGGCTGCCTGAGGTGAAGCAGTTCCCGATTGTTCTCTTTCGCCTCCAACATTTCATTTGCCATTTTTTACAACTTTGACTGTACATTCCCACCTCCATCTAGATGTTACTTTGCTTGGAAGATCTCTGGGCCAGCTTTTTGGAGTTTTGTCTGAAATGCAGACCGAAACCAAAATGAAATGCCTGCCACCCTGGCACACGCCATCTCTGACTCCAAAGTGGGAGAAATCCTCCAAACAATCAAAACAACAGGCCACACCAATAGTGAAAACTTCCCAGGAGGGATCAGTGCTTACAGAGGAGAAATTTTTAGAGGAAATACACCCAATAAAAGCCTCTTTGCTTTCTTTTACTGAGGAGCTCCAGTGAATGCGGACCTCAGTAGATTCTCTGGTCACCCAGGTCTCAGATTTAGAGGTACAGATTTCTTCCCTAGATGATTGGTGGAGTAAACTAGACCCAGAGGTTACTTACCTGTGACAATGGCTTCAGAAGGCTGACAATCAGCTGGAGGACCTGGAGGGGAGAAGCAGGCACAACAGCTTGGTAATCTTCGGACTGCCTGAGAAGGAGGAGGAGGAGGGCAGTAATGCTATTCTGTTTGTGCAGAAGGTTTGTGAAAAAACTGATAGGCCCTCTCCCAATGAGCCAATGTATGTAGTGGAGAGGGTGCACCACTTGTTGCACCCCATGACTCCTCTGGGCCCCCCACTGATTTTTAAACCTCTGAATTTTCTGGACAAAACTTTTATACTGCAGAAGATCAGAGATTTAACAGAAATCCTATGGGAGAGCAACAGGGTCCGAGTCGCACAGGATTTTCCCCATTCACTAAGAGTGAAATGAACTACATTTCACCCATTTGTGGCTAAGTCGATAGCAGCAGGCAGATCTTTTAGGGTTTGAAACCCTGTGGTGTTGGCAAGTACAATCTAAGGGGCAGTGGAAGACTTTGGAGACCACGGAGCAAGCTGACATATAGCTGAAGCATACGTACCTGGACTTGTTTAAACAAAATTAAGCTGTCAGCACTACCGACCTTTGCTCCTTTGCTGCTTTGTAAATTATAGACTCTTTGTTGTGCTTTACTGCCTTGGATCTCTCAGCTTTATGCTTTGTAGAATGCAGGGGAGGTCTAGGGCCTCTAGGGAGATTTGGTGTGGCAGACTGCTATTAACTTGATCTCAATGGTGTATGCTGGATTGCTGCCCTAATCTCCTTTTTTATTCTGGTACCTGTGTCACTGTCTCCACCAAGAAACTTCTTTCGGTTTGGATATCTGCTTTTGTTTCCCTTATTGCATCGTCTATACCATGATTCGAAGGATGAGTACCACTCTGCTGTAAGACTGTTTACTGTTTGTACATTAGGATAAGGCAAGAAGGCTTCAGATTCCCTTATAAAGGTGGTGAATACAAGGTCTCAGTTATATTATATGGTTCTGCATTGGCTGGGGACTTGTATTGTTGGATGCCTCAGACCATGACTACTGCTGAAAGCTCCTCTTTAGTGGGTGTTCCCGGTTACATCCACATTCGCAAATGATTGTTACTGCTGATCAATACTCCTCGAATTAAGTCTGTTGATTTGTTTACCACGTAGTGTGTGATGGATGCAGAGTCCTGTAATACAGCCTGGTTCCAGCTGTCTTCACTTTTATTTAGACTTTATTTCTCTTTCTTCATTTAACTGGACTTTGTTGACTGATATTGGCTAATTACTTTGATTTCATTGGTGCTGACAATGCATTATTTTTCATACTGTGGTTAATGCACTTCTCTTGCTTATTTATTATTATTATTTTTTTGCATGGGGATGCTTTTTGGCTGTAGTAGCCAATCTAATGCACTCACTTTTCACAGCTTTTGATGTCTTGTGGGGAGGCCACCAAATGCGCTGTGCAAAGTGAGTGCATCACATTGGCTACTCCAGCCAAAAAGCATCATACTCAGGTACTTGATGAACTCCTTTCACAGATTCACCAACTCAAGCATTCCCTCACCTTCTAAAGTGATGATGCCCCCTGGTCCCACTTAAATGTCCTCAGGGTGCAATATCATGGGATGTTGGTGGAAAGAGCAGAGTATGCTTTACAGTGAGCAAAGATGAGTTATTTAGAAGCAGGAGACAGAGCTGGGAGACTTTTAGCTCTCCGACTCTGACATGAAGAATCCCTAAATTTGGTACCTGGCCACTAGCCAATGCCTGAGTGTTATGTCCCTTTTCACCTTAGGGACATTGCACAAACATTTCATGCCTATAATAGTTTGCTGTATAGTCAGGACCCTCCTTCTCCAAAATTAGGGGAGGAAATTGAATCTTACTCGAACTCTCTGGTTCTCCCTGGTCTATCTAGCCAACAGCAGGATTTTCTAAAAGCCCCTATAAATATTCTTGAAGTCTATCAGGTCATCAAGCACCTCCTGAAGAAGAAAACTCCAGGACTGGATTTTTTTTTAATATTTTTTATACTGCATGCATAGATATTCTAGCCACTTTCCTGGCCTACCTATTCAATTATCTTCTTTTCTCAGGCATACTGGCGTATTTACTCACTCAGGCTTGGATTACTCTCACCCTTAAGCGTGCTACCTTCCAGTTACTGCCCTTTTTCTTTGCTCAATATAAATCTCAAAATCCTGTCTAAGATACAGTGGCATCCCCAGGATGAAACACACTTTTAAAGCACTCTGCAGTATGCTGCAGCAGACCTACCGAATAAAGCTATGTAATTTCAATGGCAAGTAGTCCCCTTTGTCATGCAGGAAACTGTGGCATTCACTTTATACTGGCAGTGTTAGATTTGTCTGAATGACAAATGGGACTAATTACCATTGAAATTATATTGCTTTATCCAGTAAGTCTGCTGCAGCATTCTGCAGAGTGCTGCAAAATTGCATTTCATACTTGCTAACAGGTTATGCCAAGTTTGGAAGGCTTTAGTCTCCCCAGAACAGGCTGGTTTCATGGCAGGCCAGCATTCTTGTGATCATATGAGAAAATTGCTCCATTTTGTTTCCGCATCTGCAGAGAGCAGGACACCAGCAGCCCTGGTCTCCCTAAATGCGAAAAAAACCTTTTGATATGGTCTCCTGCCCCTTTCTTTTTGCCACCTCACAAAAATGTGGCTTCCTTCCCACTTTTTGTAACTGAATGATGACTTTGTATTGTAATCCCACTGCCAGAATAAGATGCAATGGGGTGCTCTTGGTGCCGTTGGCGCTCCAACAGGGTACAAGACAGGGGTGTCCCCTCTCCTTCTTTTTGTTCAGTTTGTATCTGGAACCTCTCCTGCATAATATTCAACTTAACCCTGAAATTCAAGGCATTTTGGTGGGGTGTTCCATATATAAAATATCTGCCTATGTGGACAACCTTCTTCTTCATGTTGAGAACCCTCTGACTTTGATTCCAGCAGCCTTAAGAGAACTCCAACAATTTTCCATAATGGCATGCAATAAGCTTAACATGGAAGAAACTCAAGTGCTACCTTTAAATATGTATGTTCCTAAATAACAAATCCTCGATTTAAGTCTCAGCTGGGAATCCAAGGCTACCACTTACTTAGGGATCCCTATCACTATGACCCTTGCTGGGCTGATGAAGTTGAACCTAGATCCCCTGATTCAAACAATTAAAGAAGACCTGCAGATGTGGATGACACGTCCCCTCTCTCTATGGGGCAAGGCCAGTACCATCAAAATGAACACTGTGCTGTGCATTCTATACCCCTTAGGTTTGCTTGGCCTCTTCCTCCTCAAGATGTGGTTAAACCCACCTTCTGAGCCCTATTGCTGACTTCCTTTGGAAACAAGGCACTGCTCAATGAGCCTACGTCAAACTGACCATTGGTAAAGAGAGGGGATTTACATTTGCTGATTTCTTTCTATATTACTGCTCTCTTCATAGTAGCAAATTATTCCAGCGGGGTCACCCACAGATTGCCCAAATTTAGTTGATTTATTCACCCCCATGGCTCACAGTAGAAACACAGCTGTGTCAAAAAACATGGTCTGCAATTGGACAGTTTATTATATCTTAAGTCTTCCACCCTGCCTTCACAGTTACATCTCACTCCACTAATGAGGTCACTGAAAGCTCTCAGACAACTTTGTACTTGTTTACGGGTAGAGTGGAACAGAGACCTCTCACAGCCTATTGTAGGGAGCCCTAATATGAAAATTGCTAATTGGCCCATTCCCATAAATGTCTGTTCACAATTTCAACATGTTTCCCTAGAAGATCTGTTGGCAGATGGTAGGCTTTATTCAGCTGTACCTTTTACAACAATGACTTTCCATCCTGGTCTACCATCCTTTCAAACAACCCCAGCTTTCCAGGGTGCTAATCAGCTCTTTATACCCCTGCCTGTGGTTTTCTGAAATAGTCCCCTCCTTTTGGATTTATTAGCAATTGTAGGACACTCTCATGCAATTTCTAATTTTTATACTGTACATACTTGCAGACAATTTTAGAAACACCTCTATAAATGTATCAAACAGGATAGATACCGGCTCACCCAATTTAATATATTACATAACATGTATTTTACCCCATTAAGGTTACTCCAGATGGGTAAGAGGGATTCAGGTGATTGTCCTCAGTATGGACAGAATATAGGCTCTCTTAAACACATCCTTTGGGATTGCCCAAAAGTGAGCCCCTTTTGGTCCCCATTCGAACTTCCCTGGCCTCCTTTTTGGAACTAGATCCCTACTTTACCCCTCAAATCTGTCTTGCTGGACATTATCTGGTAGTGCTCTTTGGAACCCGCAAAGCCTATATGGCCTTGATTTCAGTAAATGCAAAGATTGCAATCCTTTAGCATTGGCTTGATGATGATCTACCCACCTGCAGAGAATGGCATCAAGAAATGTTAATGGCTTTGACTACAGAGAAAGATATTGATGTCCATCAGGATAGGCTTGAGAAATACCGAGATTTCTGGGAACCCCTAGAAGCTCTTTTATCTACTTAGATGTATTTTTCCAGTCTTCCCCAGCATGGATATTTGGCTTCTATATCAAGCACAAGGCTTGGTGACTCATTTTTCACTTATGGAGGAATTCTGGGTGCTGATCTGCATGGGGAGAGGTTTCAAGGTGGGGATGTGGGCATGTTTATATTTGTAGTTGTGTTATTTGTACAGTGCCAGTTTAATTTTACCTTTGTTTTATTTATTAATTTTTATTTATTTATGTCGTCGAATTACAAATATCTTTGAGCTAAGAGCTCATTTACAAAGGTTCAATGTCAGGAAGTTAATAAGGCAGGTTACATTGGTCTAAGAGTTATCTGAGTAAATGGCAAAATAATGAACAGGTAAACAACGTTGGTACAGTTCATCATAAAACAAGTGAAATAAGCATATGAGTAAAGTTCATAATCAAGTACTAAGTATACATCACAAAACCTACTGAAGACATCTTGGGGAGAGGCCAGAACTTACAAATGGAAGGTTGCAGATGAGTGGTCTTGTCATGACGGGGAGGGCAAAGGTGTGAAAATAGGAAATGGGAGGGGAAGAAAAGGGGAGAAGGAAAATGGAGGAGAGGTGGAAGAAGGGGAGGAGTTGAAAATGGTAAGAGGGTTGTGGAAGGGGAAGTAGGGGGAGGAGGATAGTGAAAAGTACAGCAGAAGCAGATATTGCAAGTGCTAGGGGACACAGCTAGAGGAAGGCTTAGTGGAAGCAGTCAAAGTTCCTTTCAACTGTGAAGTGTTGCAGAAGTTTTATTTTAAAGAGGCCAATCTTAGGTTCACAGGAGATGTCACTTGGAAGGACATTGACCCATAGTGGGGTTCTATAGGCGAATGATCTTTGACCCTGGGAAGTTTGACATCATGGCTGCTGCTGTAGTTGGAGCTCTGAGACACAAGTTCATTGTGGATGAATGGAAGGGCTTAGAAGTTCCTGTACCCCTAGTGGTAATAGACCTAGGGTTATTTTCTTGGCCAGAAGGCATGAATGATACTGAATTCACCCATTTAGTGGCTACCAACCGGTTTGGGCACAGTGGTCGCATGTGTTGGAAAGTCTGTGTGAACCAGATATGAGCCTACAGGCTTTATTGAGTGCAGTAGAGATTCATCGAAGGGCTGTGTTTGTAGAAGAGCCATAAATGAGGAGGCCATAGTCTATGATAGAAATTACTGAACTTTCAACTGCCAATCGTAAGGTTTCTGGGGTTTTTTGTTTGTTGTTGGAGATGCTTTGTTATATTGTATTTTTGCTTGCTGAAAACTTTACTAAAGTATATTAAATTGAAAAAAAAAGAGGTAACATTGCTTTCTAAGCCACTCATACTTCCCCCTTATTTGGATACAAAAATGTGAATCAGATATGAGGTTGATAACTCAGTTATACAGTACAAGGGGTGACCTATGTATGATGGCAGATACTTCATTTGTGTGTTTTTTTATTGATTTAGGGTATGCTGGTGCAATTATTTTGTGAGACTCCTTTAAAGTTTAAATTGCACAGCTTGTGACTTTTATATAACATATATGTATTTCATATGTAGGTCTATCCTAAAGGTCATCGCATTTTAAAAAGCCTTACTATAAGGTGACATGTCAGATTATTTTCTTTTTTCCTACTGTGGCAATAAGTAGAGTTGCCAATAAAAGGCAACCTGAATTTTTCAATGGCAGTCTGGGTGAAATGAAGGAGGCCTAGGAGACAGTTGGGAGGGGGAGGGGTTAGAGGGAAGCAGGCAGGTCTGGTTAAAGGGAAGGGACTTGGTGAGGTCATGATGAGTGACAGGTGGAGAAGGAGAGGGGGCTAGGTGAGGACATGATGGACAGGTACAAGGGGATGGTATGTACACCTGAGGGGATTTTGGATTGGGCCAGGGGTGAAGCCAGAAAGGGTCCTTGCTAAGGATCCTTAAGGGCTTTATAAGCCCAGCAAGAGGAAACAGCTGACCAGACTATGGGATAAGGGGTCTGGAGGTAAGTGGCCTAGGGGTCAGTCCAAGACTGGGAGTTAGTCCCCCTTCCCTAGCCCACACCATAGCCAATGGACCCAGATGCCAATGGGAGTAAGAACAAAGGGGAGCCCACAGGAGAGGGAAGTCTGAAGGAATACATGGTGGGATTGTTGGAGAAAATGGGGGGAAAAGAGGCTGGGCACCATGGAAAAGATTTTAAAGGAGTTCAAGAAGAAAAAAGCGGAAGGGAAAGGGGGCAGAGGAAGACACGGCTGGGGGGAGGAAGTTATATGATGCTCCTCTGGGTTTTTCATTAGGAAAGCATGTCTCAGCTTCCCTGAAAGATAAGACCTGGAAGGGGGATTATGTGGACATATCTGGCTTGTTGGAAAAAAAGACTGCCAAGAAGTACGAACAAAAGAAGACGGTTGGTAAGTCAGAAATGGCCATGGATCTAGTGGTGGTGGGACAGAAAAAGGAGGAGACCTTGTATAAAGAAAAAAACTTGGACACGTGGCAAGCAGGTTTCTTGATTTATAGTGCTATTCTATTAGAGAAACAGCCAGAGTTAGCTATCCCCCTGCTGACATACACAGCTATAACCAGGGATGCCTACAAGGCACAAAAGGGGTATGGCCATCTTGAATAGAATGAGGCATTCCATCAGCAGATGGTATCTAGAGGGGACCTGCAATGGGACTGTATTCATTCTGAGCTATGGGTGAGGACATTATCTAGTCAGGCAGGGGTGATTGTGGAGTGAAGCAAAAAATTGGCGGTGCAGGGTGTTCCCAAGTTCAAGTTTTGTTGGTCTTACAACAGAGCAGCATGCACTTGGTCGAATTATAAATTCAAACATAACTGCTTGAAGTGTGGAGTATGCACCCGGTGCTAATATGCAGAAGCTACACCGAGCAAGCTGGGGGTGAAGGCAGACAGGAACAGCCCTTTCAGGGGGGACATGGGGAAGAAGGGGTGGCAGCAGGACTTTTGGGAGTAGGGGGCAGGGTTTATGGGACAAGGGGGGTACAATTCCAATTATGGTTGAAACTGATACCAAGTCGGGTGCAGGTGCACAATGGGGATTTCCATGGACAAGAACACCAATAAAACAGGACATAGTGGTAGCCTGGATGGTGGGTAACCCAAATCACAAGGTGGGGGCATGGCTGAAGGAGAGTTTTTCCAGGGGGTTTTCATTAAAATTTCATGGGGACAGAAAGAGGGCTAGGGCCAAAAACCTATCTTCAGTAAAAGGGAAGGAGGACATAGTGTGTAGGAAAATCAGGAAGAAGAAAGAGGCTGGCAGGATAGATTGGCCATTCTTGACCCCACCGGGTGGTCACTTTCATATCTCCCCTTTGAGAGTAGTGCCCAAAAAGCAGCCAGGGGATTACCAGCTGATTCACTACCTGTCATACCCCAAAGGCACTTCAGTAAATGACGGTATCCCCAACGAGCACATTCCAGAGTCATATGCATCCCTAGACTCAGCAGTGCTACTCACCAGGGCAGTATGAGGGATTTGAGTTGCTAAAATGGATTTTAAATCTGAGTTCCACCTACTGCCCGTCCAACCATAGGATTGGAACCTGTTGGGTTACCAGTTTGATGGTGGTTTCTATTTTGCTAAATCCATGCCCATGGGGTGCTCAATGGCTTGCTCTATATTTAAGGCTTTCAGCACATGAGTGCAGTGGATTTTTGGGCACAGGTATGGTCACTTGTGGGAAGTGCATTACCTGGACAATTTTTTGCTTATAGGTGAGTCCAAAAGAGAGGTACGAACAGCTAATATTCTTCAGGTGAAGCCACCTCTGGATGGAAGCTGTAATACTGAACATAGGATTTGCAAGAAAGTGGGTTGTGCTCACAAGAGAGGGAGGTGAACCTTACAATTGTCTTTGGTTTGTAGCAGATATTCTGCTGGTGGAGGCTAATTCTATCTGAAAGGCAAAATAAGGAACTTAGAATTATCAGGAAAAGAAGTCTTTCAAGCAACAGAGGGGGCAGATCTAGCTTTACCTTTGTTACAATTCTTAAGATTTTCAGTGCAGGAAGAGTTTAAACCCTGGGCTAAGAATTTGTCATAAGCCCTGAAGTAAGTGCAGGTACAGGCTGTGTATTTGACCCAGACAGTGCCCTAGGAGGTTGAAACTGTTTTTTGTGTTTATCTGTGTGTGCCTTAAAAGGCCAGACCAGACTGTGTCAGGAAGTGCTTACATCATAGCTACTTATCAGCCAGTAGCTTTGGAAGAGTCTTACCAACATGAGAACAATAGTATTATAAGAAAATGTTTTATAGCAAACTCATCAGAACAACTAATATTCTTCAGGTGAAGCTACCTCTGGCTGGAAGCTGCAAAACTGAACATGGGATTTGAAAGAAAGCAGGCTGTGCTCACAACAGAGGGAGGTGAACCTTACAATTGTCTTTGGTTTGTAGCAGATATTCTGCAGGTGGAGGCTACTTCTAACTGAAAGGTGAAATAAGGAACTTAGAATTACATTATCAGGAAAAGACAGTCTTTCAAGCAACAGAAGGAGGTGGATCTAGCTTTACTTTTGTTACAATTCTTAAGATTGTCAGTGCAGGAAGAGTTTAAAGCACAGCGGACTTATTTTGGGGCTGACTGCTTTCAGAGCACAAACCTCCAGGCTGTTTTGGGGCTGTGGAGGTTTACCTGTGTCTGACTTGGATGTCTGGATTTTTCTCTGTTTGATTAGCAGGGTATTTTCTCTGTCAAATTGTTGTGTAGGGCATCTTGCTGACTTGAAGGCACTCATCACAGCAGTTGGTCAGAGCTTTTAGCTGATTGTTATGTGAGGGCATAGTTTAGACCCAACCCTTCCCACCCCTCACCCCACCCAGCCCTGGAAATAGTTCCTTTATACCTGGGGTTCTGACATCATTTCCTCAAGAGTGCAGGATGCATATCACTTTCATATCCTCCCTAGCATATTGCACTGACAATGTAAGCATACACATTGTATAATATATAAATTTCTATATAACAAACCAATCACACACACACAATGTAGATAAACATGTGGGGAGTAATGCAATGGCTGTGGGGAAGCAGTCTTCTGGGAGTCTTTCTGGAGGCTGAGATGCTGCCCTATTTGCAGACAACTCTCTGCCCTGAGGAAGGAAGTTGCCCGTCTTCAGGCCACACTGGGCAGTAGTAAGGGAACCTTCCCCCAGGCCACACTGGACAGTAGGAAGAGAACCTCCCTCATCCAGGGAGCACCACAGCCACCACCACTACCTCAGAGGTTGTGAAGAAAGCAAAGCAGTTGGACCACAGTGGACTCAGGAAGGGTGAGGATGGTGGAACAGAGGCACACCCAGTTAGTTGTTCCACTCCACAATCCATACACCATTCTGGGGGAGTATAGCTTCCCTATGGATACACCCACAGAGGAGACTAAGGAAGCTGAGGACAACTGTCACAAGGGAGGCCCACAGGAAGGAGGCAGAAGACACCACAGGGAAAGGAAGCAGCTCCTGGTGGGGGACTCACTTATTAAGGGGATTGAACTGGGGGGAGCAGGGAAAACTGAAGTAAGGTGCCTGCCTGGTGCCATGGCTTGGAGGGACAGGAAGCGCATCCACAGGATCACGAGAACAGCTGCATGGGAGTCTGAGCTGGATGTCATTGTCCACCTAGGGACAAATGACTTGGCTCATCATTAGATTAGAGCAGTGCAGGAGGACTTTGTAGAGTTGGGGAGGGGCTTAAGACAAGTAGCACACACAGTATCCTTCTCTGAGGTGCTGCCTGTCAATGGCATGGATGAGGCGAGGGTACTTTGCATCATGCAGTTTAATGAATGGTTGAAAAAATGGTGTGGAGCACAGGGCTTTGGCTTCATTGGGGAGAGGGGTTCCACCTGGAGGGACACCAGCCAATACTGGCAGGATGGTCTGCATCTGTCCAGGAAGGGAACAAGTATTTTGAGCTATCAGTTTAAATGCTTCATTGGCAAGCTTTTAAACTAGTCAAGGGGGGAGGCACTGATAAGCAGCAGGAAAATCCCAGCCTCTCCCTATAAAACAGGGTACTAAATGAGAAAAAGACAGAGGTAGAAAGGTCAGTGGGAGATGCAGCAACAGAAGGTAAAGCTATCAAAAAATGGAGAGCAATGAGTACCAGTGCCCATAGTCTGAGTAACAAGCTTCCTGAATTAGTGGCCTTGATGGAGGAGGAACATCTGGATATCGTGGCAGTCACAGAAACATGGTACACACAAAACCATGACTGGGATGTAAACATACCAGGATACACTATCTACAGGAGGGACAGGGAGGGTAAAAGAGGAGGAGTAGCTCTTTACATAAGGGAAGGAATCAAAGCAACAGAACAAAAGGGTAAACAGGGAGGAGGAGAAGAAGCACTGTGGGTAAATTTGGAGACAGGCAATGGCACCACAATCCGCACAGGGGTTGTATACAGATCCTCTTCTCATGAGGAGGAAATGGACAAGGAAATGATAGAAAGTATACTTAGAATGGCAGAAAAAGGGGAGATATTGCTGATGGGTGATCTGTATATGCCAGATGTTAACTGGAATGCAGTTGCAGTAGCCACGTCAAAGAGTGGGGTTATTCTAGATGCCCTGCAGGGGCATGCCTTAGACAGCTAGTATTGGAGCCCACTCGAGAGGGAGCAATCTTAGACCTGCTTCTCTCAAATGGAGAAGGAGAGAGGATCACAGATGTAGAAGTGGGTAGCCATCTGGGAACTAGCGACCATCAAACAGTATGGTTCACAATAAACACAGCAATAGAGTCAAGCCATACAAAGGCAAAAGTACTGGACTTTAGGATGGCTGACTTTGCCAAAATGGGTGAGTGCCTAAGGAATGCACTAGCAAATGGGCAGGAAGGAGGGGTGGAAGAACAATGGAGAATAATAAAAACTGCCATCATAGAGGTAACAAACCTTTGTGTGAAGCAAATACACAATATGAAACAATGTAAGAAACCATTATGGTTCTCAAAGGAAGTGGCAGTGAAGGTTCAAGAGAAAAAGAAAGCATTCAGGAAGTACAAGGAATCACAGAAGGAGCAGGACAGATAACTGTATCAGTTAAAGCAAAAGGAAGCTGGGAAGACAGTCAGAACAGCAAAGGCCCAAACCAAGGAAAAGATTGCCAACTCAGTTAAGAAGGGGGATAAAACCTTTTATAGGTACAGCAGGGAGCGGAGGAAGAACAAGGGAGGGATAGTGAGGCATAATAAAGGGGATGGAGGGTGGGCAAAGGGTGACTGTGAAAAGGCAGATGAACTAAACACATATTTTTGCTCAGTATTTACAAATGAAGAGGGGGAGGTAACTAAAACAAACAGTAGAAACACTCTGGATACAGAAGTTGATACCAGCCCATTTCCAGAAGAAAGGGTTCTGAAAGAACTCTTAAAACTGAAGGTGGACAAAGCAATGGGGCCTGATGGGATTCATCCCAGAATTCTAAAAGAATTATGGGTAGAACTAGTGACACCACTGACTACCCTCCTTAAAAAATTATGGGAGGATGGGATGGTACCCGAGGACTGGAGGAGGGCAGATGTGGTTCCCCTTCACAAAAGTGGGAGCAAGGCAGAAGCAGGAAACTACAGACCTGTTAGTTTAACCTCAGTGATAGGGAAAATGAAGGAATCACTTCTGAAGGAAAGAATTGTCGAGTATCTAGAGGCCAGAGGGGCACAGGATCCCATGCAGCATGGATTCACAGCGGGAAGGTCATGCCAGATGAAGCTGATAGATTTCTTTGACTGGGTGACCAAAGTAGTAGATCAGAGAGGGGCTGTGGACATGGCCTACCTAGACTTTAGCAAGGTATTTGACACAGTCCCACACAAAAGATTAATAAACAAGTTAGCCAGCCTGGGAGTGGGTCCCAAGATGACAGCCTGGGTAAAGAATTGGCTGGAGAATAGGACACAGAGAGTAATAGTAAATGGAGTCTACTCTGAAGAAAGGGGAGGTTACTAGTGGGGGTACCGCAGGGTTCACTATTAGGACCAGTCTTCTTCAATGTCTTTATAAGTGACATAGCAGAGGGACTGGAAGGAAAAGTATGTCTCTTTGCAGATGACACAATGATCTGCAACAGAGTTGATGCACAAGGTGGGGTGGAAAGGATGAGAAGGGACTTGGCAAGGTTAGAGGAATGGTCAAATGTATGCCAGCTTAGATTCAATGTCAAGAAGTGCAAGGTAATGCACCTGGGAAACAAAAACCCAGGGGAAGAGTACACAATGGGGGGTGACATACTAGCAACAACAAAAATGGAAAGAGACCCGGGGTAGTCATATCAGTTGACCTAAAGGTGGGCAAGCAATGTGAGATGGCAGCAAGGAAGGCTGGGGGGATACTGGGATGCATAGGGAGAGGAATCACTAGTAGAAAACAGGAAGTTATTATCCCTCTGTACAGATAGCTGGTCAGAACCCATCTGGAGCACTACGTGCAGTTCTGGAGACCCAGTCGCCACAAAGACATAGACAGGATGGAAGCTGTCCAGAGGAGGGCGACTTAAATGGTGCAGGGTCTGCACCAGAAGACATATGAGAGAGACTTAGGAGCTTTAATATGTATAGCCTTGAGGAAAGGGAGGGAGAGTGGGGACATGATAGAAACTTTCAAGTACCTCAAGGGAATCAACAAAGTCCAAGAGGGTAGCATCTTTCAAAAAAGAGTGCAAGAACAAGGGGCACAATTTGAAGATGGGGGTGGCTCAGAGGTAATATAAGGAAGTATTTTTCACAGAGAGGTTACATGGATGCATGGAACAGCCTTCCGGAGGAGGCTGTGGAGTCAAAAACAGTGGTGGAATTCAAGCATGCATGGGACAGTCATAAGGCAATTCTAGGAGGTGGGGGTAGGAAGAAGTAGGCTGCTGGTTAACTAGGATCTGCAGCTTATCCATTAGGTAGGGAAATGGGCAGACTGGGGGGGGCAAGCAGTCCTTATCTGCCACCAAATTCTATGTTTCTATGTTTCTACAGGGGATGTTGAGGGACTTCCAGGATTTGTGCTGAGCAATTTTTATTCCTTTGGGGGAGAGGAAGACTGAGGTGCTGGCCAGAGTGAAGGAGTTCTTGGGGATTGAGGTGGATATGGTTGGAGAATGTCTTTGTCTGCCTCAGGCTGAGGTTCAGAAGCTGAAAGAGCTCATCAACCAGGTATTGGGAAGGAGGAGGGTCCCATTGGTAGTGGTACAGAAACTGCTGGATCATCTCAATTTTGCCTGTAAAGCGATTGGCCCAGGTAGTGTTTTCACATGGTGCTTGGGTCAGGCCACGAACAAAGCAAGGTGGCCACAACATTAGGTGGATATCACAAAAGGGGAATGAGAAGATCTTGTGGTGTGGAAGGACTTTCTTTTGGATTACAATAGGGTGAGTTTCTGGCAGGAGAATAGGGTGGAAAGCAAGTCTTTGCAGTTGTACATGGACACATCAGGCACGTTGGGTTTTGTGGCATACTAGGGGGGGAAATGGATGGTGGAACACTGGCCTGCCAACTGGAAGATCAGAGGTTTGCAGAAAGACATTATGTTCCTAGAGATATTTCTCATTTGGGTGGCATTGGCAGTGTGGGGGAAGGAGATGAGAAACAAGAAAGTCGAGTTCTAGTGCGACAGCAAAGGGGTGGTGGAAGTTATTAACAGAAATAAGGGATCCACTGACACTGTGTCCAGGGTAGCCAGGCACCTGGTAATGTTGAGGCTACACTTGAACCTATCATTTAGAGCTAGGCACGTAGAAGGGGTAAAGAAAGATATCACTGACAGCCTTTCACGTTTGCAATTGAACAGGTTCAGGAGGCTGACCCCTCAAGCAATAATGGTAAAAACACCATTACCAGATCATCTTTAGGGAACTGAGTGGCAAGATCCTGAATGTTGTATCAAAGCTCTTGGTCAGCCAACACCCTGAAGGCCTATGAAGGGGCATGGGAAGCCTTCCAAGGTTTTCAAGTGCAACAGGGCAGGGTGGTATGTTTGAAAGTCATGGAGGAGAAGTTAACATAGAAACATAGACTTTGATGGCAGAAAAGGACCGCTTGACCCACCTAGTCTACCCATTTCCCTATCTACAGCCTTTCACGTTTGCAGTTGGGCAGGTTCAGGAAGCTGGCCTCTAATGAGGTTTATGGTGGACAGGTGGGAAAGGGGAGTGGCCCACTTGAGCATAGCAGTACAGCTAGCTGGTATAAGTTGGGACTGTGGGATATGGGGATGTTTGGAACCCAATAACAGTAGATGTGTTCTACACATTCTCATGGATGGCAGACATGAAGACCCATAACACACGACATCCTAGCCATGGTCACAGGGGTGCTGGGGGTCCATATGTGATTCAGGATCAGAGGCCTGCCTCTTTCAGGTGTTTTTTGCATTGCTTATAGGGGGGCTTTTAGGGTTGGGGAAGTGGTGGCCAGAAACAACGAGGACATAAGGGGGGGCTGCAGATGAAGACATTCAGTTCACTAATGAGTGCCTACAGATTTCGTTGCACAGGTTGAAAATGGACCAAATGGGGTAGGACACTCAATTACAGATCCCACGAGGGGGGGAAGGTCAAGTGTGTGCAGTTGAAGCCATGGGGAAGTACAGGCGCATACAGCCAGCAGGCGTGGACTCCTGTTTCCAGCATGGTACCAGCAGAGTAGTAACATGTTACCAGTTGGGCAGATTGCTGAAGAAGGCATTGGCCTTTAAGGGATATGACCTGACACAGTTTGCCACTCACTCACTTGTTTAAAACTGGGGCGGTGTCAGCCCTAGCCCAGGAAGGTGGATCTGCAGATGAGATTAGAAAGTTGGGCAGATGGTGGTCCAACTGTTATAAGCACTATACCAGACCCTGAACTGACTGTTTGTGTGTTTGTTTCATTAGCAGATAAACAGAGGAGAAAGATTATATGGATCCTGGTACATTTCCATATCAACTAGGTGGAGAAACTCATGACGACTGGCCAGAGGGAAAGAGAGGACTCAGGAGCCCACAGATATGTTGGAAAGGGGTCTGAGGAGGTGCTGGACTCAATTTCTATCAATACTGGAGGAGCTCAAAATACTGTGGGGTAGGCCAGATATACTTGTTATTCACCTAGGGGGCAAGAACCTGGGAAAAACACCATGGGGGGCATTGCTGAGGGCTATCATGTCTGATTTACAAACCATAAAATGTTGGTGGCCCAGGGTGGAAATCATGTGGTCAGATATAATATTGAGATGGGTGTGGTGCCACATGGTCATCATTGGGGCAATCGAGAGGGCTAGGAAGAGGTTGAACAGAATAGTGGTAGCATTTGTAAAAGGATTGGGGAGGACTTGTATTTCACACCAGGACAAACCACACCTGTACAGGAGGGGGGGGTGGAGTGCATCTTTCAGATAGAGATCTGTGGCATTTCTCCTTGCATTATGGCAACTGGCTCAGGTAAGGCTATAAGTAGTACTGGGTTCCAGCATTGAGGGAGGAGTCGCCCCTCCATCCAACGCAAGCTGGAGGCAGGGGCTAGTAGAAGTAAAAGGGGTACAGGCAGGGCCAGAAGGGGGAGGGAGCTAAGGCACATGTGCCGGGGTAGGCACCTGGACATGATTAGATGGGGGGAGGAGGTGTAGATAGAAGGGCTAGGGGTTGAGTCATGGGCATCTGGACCAAGCTAGAATTACAGGTAGGGAAGATTGGTGGCTGGGGGTTGGATGAGGCATCAGGACCCCAAGAAAAGATGAAACAATACGATGGATTCAATGCAAGATAGAATCGTGAATAATATGGACAACTGAACAAACTGTTATGTTTGGAATTTGAAGGATGTATACATGTACATAATGTTTATTAGAGTGGTGTAAATAAAATCATATTGCCTTCAAGCCCCCACACATTGGTCTGGATATTGGTTTCATTTCAGAAGGGGTGATCATGGGACAAATGTATGCATGTTCTTTCACTGGAAATAAAAAGGGACACTTTTTTATGCTGTAATTGGTGATGACTCCCTCTTTTATCATTTGGAGGAGAGTGCCATGACATCTGGATCTTTTAAAATATAATGACAATGCCTTACATTGTGGGAAACGTCTGCTATGGCACCACGTCCATGCCAACATAGACTCACGAAGTTTGGATTAATCTGATTTAAAACTTCAGTGGTAATGTAGGCTCTGTTTATGATCGTGCTCTGTATCATTCAATTTTGACTGAAATATCACTTTTAGTAGCAGAGATATGATTTTTTTGCCTGTGTTAGTTGTTAAAAAATATTTAATTCCTCATACAATTTATTATAAATCTGCTGTTGACAAGCTGGGTGATTGATAGACAGTTTCTTATAGAAATTTTGAATGAGTTTTTTTTTCTTAAAATTATCAATTCATTTAATTTCTTGATTATTTCTTACCTTCATCTACCCAATGTGGGTAGCAAGATTTTTCAGGAAATAACCCTACTTTTTTACATAAAACATTGTGGACCAGTAAGTTACCCACTGGGCCTTTGCTCACTATGTCTAAATATTCCTGGAAGGTTAAAGTTTTATTATCTTTAATTATACCAATCTATCTTATAATATTCTTCTTGAATATAGACATTCATTTCTTACTAGCCATGTAAATTCAGGTACTGAGGAATTCAGTCTTAGACCAGAGGTAGATGGATAAGCTAAAGAAATAGGGGATGGTGATTCCTTTTTCACAGTAGCAACATCGTGATGGTGGTATAAAAACAACAACATTCAGTATTTTGAATGTGACCTTAGCTTTATAAGTAAAGTAAAATGTAAAGGTCCCTCCATTCTTAATAACATCAGATTTTTAAAATAAAAAATTGCCCTCTTCTATTCTGAGTGGTGGACAAACATCTGGGTGTCTATGAATTCTATGACCTTTAAATTTTAATCCACCATTGAATCTTTCTAGTTTTAAAATAGTTCCATGATCAGTCTTACATGTTACTTTGGATAAGATTTTGGGAGACCTCTCCAGAACTGTAACGAGTTGCTCAGCCTCACCCCTTTGTGACCTGGGTTTCTGGAAGGGTTACTGTCTCTTAACTTCCAGATACAGTCTACTTTTTACACATTTCCCATTTCTTCTTGCTTTTTATGGTGTTGGGTTATTTAGTAGGAATTTGGTAAGTCATGTGAATCAGAAATATGCTGTCAGCATGATACCTCACTGCCTCCACCATAAATGATTTCATAAAATTCAAGCTTCTGACATTCAAAGTGTAGTGGAGGTGCCAATTGCATGTAGGTTACTAAAGTGTATCATATTCTCACAATTTTCTTGTCACATTTGTGTAGAAATAGAATCACTTATAATGGTACGATTCAAAGCCACTGAAGAGTTAGCTTTAACAGCAGAAACAGTGACCTCTTATGTTCTCTTTGCTTAATCTTTTACCACCTCTTGTACAGTATATGTGGATAATTATACTGTAGTTTGTTTTTACATTCATGTTACCATTTGTCTTGGCAACCATTTGAATCAAAAAGACATTTGCTTTATAAGGACTGTTTGCCTTTTGCACAGAAGTAATGGTGTCTCTGAGCTGAGCTCCTTTCTTTGTGTTGATTGCTTGCATTTACAGTGTACCAGTTTCTGTTTGCCATCTATTGTAGCTTTCTTATCTGACTTGACCTTATGTCTAAGTGCTGACCCTCCAGACATATTTTTAGCTGGCCTCGGGTTGGGAGATTCTGCAGTCACCAGTTTTCTTTGTGGAACTAAATTGTTTCCCTCTTGCCCAAGACAAAGATAGTCACAAAATAATCCATAGCCCTCTGTGTTTTTTTCCCATGTTTTCTGTTTTTGAAATTCTGCTATACCAGAGTGGCATAATGTCAGCTTTCTGTCTTTCTTTTAGCTCAACCATGTTAGATTTTTATTTAAATTAAACAGAGTACATCATCAGCTTGAAGTACTGTATCATTTTGGATTATAGTTCTTTACAAAACTGAAATCACTATTGGAAGAGGGGTGTTGAGGTTAGGAGATAACTGAGTGTAAGGAAGGTTTGTCACACAGTGAGCTCTCTCCACTGAGGAAGGCAAGTCCTGTAAATGATTTGGAGCTTTTAGAAGACAGCAGATTTGGGAGAGGAACAGGGGGAAGCAGCTACAGCTTCCCCTTCCCCATCACTTAACTGCTAACTGAGATGACTAACTGGGAGGGGCCTGTGACCTGTGAATGCAGGGTCAGCAATGCCCTAGCTCAATTTTGAGATGTTTAGAAGCAGCAGATTTTGGAGAGGAACAGTGGAACCACAGTCTAATAAGAGACAACAGAGGATTACAGCACACAAATGCAGAGACTAATTGCCCTCCCACCTGCCCATCCACCCTTGTCTTGACCTAACTATATAGGCAATACAATTTGACTGACACCTGAATTTCCTGTCAGGAACAGGAAGGGCAGGAACAACAAGTGACATTGCTTTGATTTGTTTGTAATCCTCTCCCACTCTATTAGAAAGCAGGGAAGAAGGGCGAAGCATAGCCCAGTAGCACAGACAAGTGGGGGAAAGGACAAGAGAGGAAAGGGAAGAGAGGATCAAAGGAGGAAGAAAGAAAGATGGGGAGAGAGAAAGAGGATGGTGGGACTGGTGCAGTGCAGTGTCTCTGGGGCAGCTGTCTTCTGGAGAACCTTCTGGATGCTACAGTGTTGCCCCCATCTGCAGGCACCTCACAGGGCTGAAGGAGGAGGTTGCTAGTCTCCAGGTTGAGATGGCTCAGATTCAGAGAGCTAACTCCCCCACCCAGAGACCAAGTCTGCCACCGCTTCTTCTGAGTTTGCCAAGTGGGAGAAGTGAGTGGACTATGGTGGGCTCAGGGAGGGTAAGGGAGCTGAGGCACAGTGAGGGAGAGAGGGAGGTAAAGTGTCTACCAGGAGGCACAGCTCAGAGGGATGGAGAGTGGATCCTGAGGATTGTAAAGGTGGTAGTAAGGAGGGGGAAGCTAGATGTCATTATTCATCTGGTGACAAATGACTTGGCAAGGGGTGAGACAGGGTTAGAGATAGTACAGGAGGAGTTTAGAGAATTGGTTAGGAGTCTTGGGTAGGTGGAATTCTATGTGGCCTGCTTGAAGGTGCTGCCTGTTCTCGGCAAGGGGGAGGCTAGGGAATGCTGCATCAATGAGCAGGGACTTTGATGCATTTATGTAGGATTCCCATTTTACAAAACCTGAAGAATATCCAGCATTTATGTCAAGTCTTAAATTAGCAATTATCTTATAATGAGAATTTGTTCGGCAAATGTATATATACAACCTTCTCTTTTATGTGTATCATTCAACATCTTATAATTCTTAAAGTTTTAAGAAAGTGAGATTCTTTCTTAATCATTTTGCTTGGAGATGTCATAAATTCTTTCTGTAGCTTCGCTATAGCTCCTACTTAAGTTTGATCCTTGATAATTATCCATATTTATTAAACTAACCAATCCAAATTCTCTCAAGTCCCTATCGAGTTCGCCTATCAGTGTCCATCTTTCTGTACATTCATTAGACATACCACTCTCGATCCAGCATAAGTTCAGGAGTAAAGATAAATTTATGTTGTTATTTAACGCCACAGGATGTTTCACCTGTCTTGCTAAGATTTTTGATTTCATAGAAATAAGACCAGTTTCAGCTCTTTTAAACTCAGCAGGAACAAATTGAGGTAATTTTAATATCAGTCTAATACATAGATTTTGTATTGGTTCTAAAATGGAAACCCTACAATTTTTCCCCCAAACTCCAGATCCGTATAAAATAGAAGAATCAACTTTAGCTCTGTAGATGTCAAGCAACGCAGTGCCAGAATTATTTATATATTGCTTACTAAATGTATTAATACCCCAGATAATCTGTCTAGATTGTCTTTTATTTTCTTTAATATACATTTTCCAGATATCAGTAGAATGTAGCAATTTACTTCTGCCATCATCATGTCATTTATAGACCATTTATAATTCAACTTCGTAGGTTTATTTATAACCAGTATATTTGATTTTTCTATATTCATATTTAAATCTAGACTTCAAAGAGTAATAGCCAAACAGGACAATGATTTTTGCAGTCCTACAGTGGACTTAGAAATGAAAAGAATGTCATCTGCATAAAGGACAGCATTAGCCTTAGAATTTAAGATATTCTGAGCATCTGTATCATGCATATCAAGATCTTGTACCACCTGATCAATGAATAAATCAAACAAAACAGGGGCCAATAAGCACCCCGTTTTACTCCCCTGACTATTAGAATGGGAGATTATAATTTACCATCTGTAGAATACCTAATCTGCATAGTTGTATTTGTATATAATTGCTTAATCAGTGCCAAAAGCTTCTTATTTATACCCTTGTTTAAGAGGATCTCCCATAGGATCCATATATTTTCATTGTCAAATGCAGACATCAAATCAAGGAATGCCAAAAATGGGGTTGATTGTTTTTTCTACATTTCCTGATCAGGTGGTCCAAGATATAAATGTATTCATTAGTTGATAGACCTTCTCTAAATTCAAACTGTTGATTACTTAAAATATTATTTTCTTTTATCCATTGATTAAGCTCATACAGTAAATTTTGGCAGAAACTTTTTGCTGACATATTCTGGAGAGCAACAGGACGGTATGTTTTGGGGAAAGCTTATCACCTTTTTCATGGAAAGGAACTGTCTCACCTTCTTTCCAGGATTTGGGATTATTTCTGAAATGTTTACATAATCAAATAAATGTTTACAAATACCTGACCACCATATGACATCATTCTGATATAACTGTGCTGGAAAGCCATCCAAGCCTGGCACGTTATTTCTATTTTGTACAAGGATGGCATTATTAATTTCAAGCTCAGTAAAACTATAGAATTCATATCCTTCATTTTCCTGAGACACTGGCTTAAAGTACATCTTATTAGAACTATCAATACTATTATTACTATATAGGTTAGTATAATACATAATCCACTCATCTTCAGGGATAACAGCCTCTGTATTCCTAAAAGGGCCACATTCAGCATATGTAATTACCTTCCAAAAATCTTGTGAATTTTTTCCATAAATTGCAGATTGTAATAGGGTCCATAATTTAGCATTATAATGAACTTTCCTTTGTCTAATAAGTGTCCTATACTCCCCTCTCAAAACAGATAATACCTTATTATAAATTAGCACTGTATTTTTCCTAAATAGCCTTGCCACTTTATTTAATAGCCTTTTATATTTCCTACATTCATAATTATACCAATGATTTTTTTCTCAGTGCCCCATCTTCTGCCCTATAAATCTGATTTTTGGTTTTTGTATTATTACTAAAATATGCATTTAATTTTTCAAAGTGCTTAATAATCTCATCACCTGTGGCACATGTAATTGCTTCTTTTAATTTAAAGTCACCATATCCCTTTGTAAAATATCAATATTATTTTTTATCGGAGGATCACATTTTATTCTCCTTTTAATGATTTACATATGATTATCTAATTCTATCTCATTTCATTTATCATAACTCATTTCTTTTATATCTCCAAATTCTATTGTAACTAGCAGGGGAAAATGTTCATATAAATGTGCAATAAAGATTTCAAAGTCAACCATTTAAAAAAAAAATTAGAAGCTACATCAACAAATGCAAGGTCCAGAATGGAACCACCGCTCTTGGTTGGACAAGTGATTTCACCCAGATAGTCAGCCTTTGAGCCTCCATTTAAAATACACAAATTATTTTCCACAATAAATTCTAATTATAATTTACCCTTAATGACGACCTTTCCAGTCTTAGACTGTCTTATTGGTAAGTCCCCACCATAATAGCCTACATCTTGTAAATTCACAAACAAGTCTAGTTCATTTCAACTTCCAACATGTGCATTCCAATCTCTTAACAGAATAAAATGCTTATTATGCATACTAAAACAATATTAATTTAAGCATTCAGATAATACATCTAAGTGCCACTTATATTCTAAACTACATAATGAGGGAGAAAAATAGACATTAAACAAGACATAGTTATTATACTCTCCAACAGTTACTTCCAGTACAATCCAGTTATGATGGGGAGAAACTTTGGTTTGAGATCCTATCAATATAAATCGAGACTCCAACAGTTAGACCTATATTCATTACATTATAGACAACTTAGAGGTGACTTTTGTACAATTTATAAGGCAACTAAGGATCAAAACCTATTTGACTCTATTGGGTTAATAAGTAACAATTCTGATGCACATACCAGATCACATAGTTATAAATTAAGAGGAGGAAACTGTAAAACTCATAAAAGAGCAAAATGGTTTGCTCAATGAGTGGTACTTCAGTGGAATGCTTTACCAAGAGAAGTCATTGAGAGTAGTAACATCGAAGTATTTAAAAGACTTTTAGATAACTACATGGGTAGTAAAAAAACAGAATATTTGCTATAGGATTTATCCACCAAGCTTGATGGCGAGCTCACTAAGGACAGTTTCTGCCTCCTGAGTTTGTACTTTTTCTATGAACCTATGATTTCATAATATATATTTTCTTTTGTGTATTAGTAAGAACCATCAGGCCACCTCTACATCTACCCTTCACATTATTCTTAATTCCAGGAATCAACATTTTATTAAAACCTGTAATTAGTACTTCTTTATCAGCTTCTAGCCAGATTTCCTGGAGCAGTGTAATATCATATGTTTTATTATATCTAACCAAGCCTCATGATCAGTTTTTGCATTCACACCTGCAATATTCCAGGATAAGAATTTAATAGATGGGATATGTAGTATTAGATGGTCTAATGGTATCTCCAGCTCATTCTGAAAGTGCTAATGTTGTATCATCGGAAATTGAAGATAAGGAATTTGCCTCTTTACAACTCATCACAGTAGTGTAACTCATAGTTACCAATAGTGGCCCTACCTCTTCATACTCAATAATATCCTCTAGCATAATACTAGTATTTATTCTTAGTCCCCATTGTTTCCTCCCTCTACTAATAGTATTGTACCCTGGTGAGGCCTTTAGCTCATATTCCATGACCTGCAGTTTCTCCAAATATTGTACTATAGTTGGTTGTTGTAGCAGATTCCTTCCCTTTACTGTACTCTTTTCATCCTTTCAGCCTTTACCATCTATTTGTTTCAAATTCATGTTCATTGCCAAATGTCTAAAACTAATATCCATATCCACACCCAATTTCTGTATATCATTTTGCGATTTTAGAACCTGTTCCCTAGCTGCATAGTTCCTCAATACTAAGCAAACTATTTCTCTATCAGGGAGTGTTCTATATCTAAATACAGAGGAAAGATCTTCCCAAATGAATTTAGACATCAGAGTACTCTTAATAATATTATATACTGCTTCCTTGAGTGAGAATGGGTTTTCCTTTTCTAGATTTTGGGACCCTTTTAAGATATATTGTTGGTAATTTCTCACTCTGTGATTTATTCAATTGATTCATCACCATTTCTGTATTGTCTTTTCTGTTAAAGTGTCCCATTTATGTCTTTCTTGGCCAGTGTTTGAACTCCCTTTCCTTCATATAGTTTTTTTCTGACTTTTCCTTCTCCCTTGTTTATTACTAGTCTTGTTGTAAAAAACACTATTTTTTTGTCTTTGCTCCTGTTATACATGGATCTCCCTATGCTCTCTTTCTGCAATCTCCTCTGTAATTTCTTTTATGTTTTTTTGTTTGTTTTTTTCATTGAAATTTCCCTTATCCATCCTCCTAACCAGGATTTTGATTACATCTTCAAATTCTTTTAATTGTTCTTTTTGTTCTTCATATTGCTTCATTACTGAACCTAGGGTTAAATTAATACATACCAGAACAGTTTTAATTTCTGAAAGCTGTTTACTAAGCAGCATAATTGTCTGTGTATTACAATTTGCATGAGGGTCACAGTTAAAACTATTAGTGCAGTTATAACTAGCCCTGGCCTTACTTCCTTTAGTTGTTTGAATACTAGCCTGCACATTGGTCTGAATAGTAACTTTTTCCTCCAGCCCATTACCTCCTTTATTTAAAAATAGGGTTAGAAATATTCACAATCTGCTAAATATTCATCTCTAATATTATTAGATATTATAAGATCCTTTCCTTCAGGGTCAGTAGCATACACTTCTCCTATTAAGTTTGCAGAAACCAAATTTCTAGTTAAGCTATCTTTCTGGGATTCTAGTTCCCTAATGGTTTCCATCAGATAATCACCAGCATAACCTTCCTTAAATGAAGGTGTTTTCTGTTTAGGAGAAGAAATTGTAGGCCCATTCTCTGACATATTCAAGAAGTCAGTATTTTTTTTTTTGCTGTAGTTTTCTTTGGTTTCCCAGCCATAAGAATGTTTCCATTCTTAGCGCCACAGCATCATACGCTTTTAATAATGCCATATTAATTTAATGGCCAAGTAGAATAAACCCAAAAAACAGAACAGCTGTATGGAAGGCCAGTAAAACCAAATATTTCAAGCAGTTCTTGATCTCTTGATCTTGAGTTCACAAATTGTTTTCCAAGCCTTGTTCTGGTATTGTAGAATTCAGTTTAAATAATATTCTTGTCAATTAAGAGCTAAATAACCAGAAGTAGCAGAAGTAGCCAGGAGTAGCAAACACATTCCTCAGTAAAACAGAATCAGGGCAAAGTGATCCTTATCCAAGTGAGCAGAAAGTAAATCCTAAAAAAATAAAACACAACAAAAACAAGCTACAATAAAACTCCACATTAAACCAAATAAAACCAAAAATATCACATTGAGCTAATGAAAAAAAAAGAACTCACAAAAAGCTTACATTAGGAACCAAATAGCCTGAAATAGCAAATTAATTCCACAGTGGAACAGAATCAGGCCAAAGTGATCCTATCCAAATGAACAGAAAGTAAATACTAAAAATAAAACATAACAAAAACAAGCTAGAATAAAAACTCCAAATAAAACCAAGTGAAACCAAAAATCACATCTAACTAGTGAAAATGAACTTACAGAAGCAGCAACATTTTAATAGTGTTCAGATGTTAACCCAAGTGAGGAAAGAATAACACCATCACCAATGAATGCCAAGACATGCGCAATATAGAACAAACAGGAATCACATGATCGGAACTGAGCGAAAATTAAAATGAACAGAAATATATACCCAAAAAGAATAAAAGAAAATAATAATGAAACTAAAACAACAACAAGCTGATACACCTTTATGAGATTTTGCTTAAGAAAATTTGCAACACACACAGTAACACAGCTAAAAGATGAGAGTACAAGAGAAACAAATATTACTTTCAGGTAAAAGCTCTCTATAAAGTAAAAATCCCTCCAGTTAAAGCAAAGCAGCTCACAGTTTTGTTTTAGTTTGTTCAAATTGTCCTTACTCAAAAGCCGGGATACTGTTTCTCTTTTTTACTTCTCTTTCTTGCAAATTCCAACATTTCAATGTAAAATAGACAAGAACTGCATCTAGCAGCAGGCCCTCATCAGAGTTCAAGCAGCACACTGTAGTAAAAACTGCTAACAGAGCATTGCATTCCAAACAAAAACATCAAATGTAGCAGGTTTTCAATCTACCAGGCTTCAATGTGACAGGGCTTCAGTTCTGATTAGTCCAGCCATGCCAGTCATCCGATCACTCCAGCCCTCTCAGTCCCTCACAGGATCTCCTCCACTTTGACTCCACCAGGGCAGCTCCCCCACCAAGGACTCCAAACCCGGTGGAAGAGAAATGGAAAATTGGAGCAACAAAAAAGAAGGCAGACAGTACAAGAATGCCTGGAAAGGACTCAGAGTGCAAAATAAAGCAAATAATTTGCCAGCAGTGGCATACCTATTCCAAACCTTGACTTCTAGCATCTCTGAGCCCCTGCTATGGGTATCATACTCTTCAGAGTGCAGTAGCCTCTATCTCTCTCCACCAGTTGGGAAACTTAAATCTGTGACTTAATCCACTGATTTAGTACAATTTGTGGAGTTTTGAGCTTTCCACAAAGTGTGCCGTTCTGCCCACAAAGTGTAGAATTTTACCAGTAAAGTATGGAATTTCACTCATAAATGGCAGAATCTCGACATGAATGGCAGAATGTTTGCTGCTCTCGGGTGAAATTTCACCACTCAATGGTGAAATCCTGCCATTAGTGGCAAAAATTCTGCAAAAAAATGGCAGTCACATCAATGAATTTTGAGGCTAATAACAAAAACTTACAGACTGTTCGGCAGAGGCAAATTTTCCAACTTCAATAAAGCTTCACCAGTGAATTAAAACTTTGCAACATCTCTATCCCTGGTGGCCCTTGCATCCCCTGTTTGACCAGACTCAGTCACCAGTATCTCTGTTTTGCCTAGACTGAGTTGCAACCAGCTTGATGACAACCAGTTTTGGATCTCAGCCAGGCATGAATTTATCACTTCAATAGCACTTGACATCCCAAGTGCAAAAGACATATACAGTACAGCTGGGTATCTTCCACATAGCAGAACCAAGCTTGTATGTTAAATGATCTCTCCCAAGGGCAGTATATACACAAAAAAATATTGGAGAGAGGATCGATCCCTGGGGTGCTTCAAAGAGCAGGGACATCAGGAGTGAGGAAAAATGTTCCATAACCACGCATTCTTCCTTGGCAATGACTCCACAATTTTCCTCACTATAGATGTCAATCAGATTTCAGGGATGGTTGACAGCATCAGGGATGTGCTTGCAGTGCTGACATTCCCCTTTATGGTAGTGATGCATAAATAACACCAATATATTGGCTCCACCAGTCACCATTACTGTTGGGGGGGGGAGTGATCATCAGCAGCAAGAGATCACCCATGGCTACAGTTGATGTTGTGGGGTTAGAATAGATTTCTTTTTAAATCATCAGCTGCACAACAGTTGTCACTGATGACAATCACCACATGACACATTCCAGTGGTCTTTTGCCATCTGGTAATAATCTTATGAAAATATCTTATAGAACTCAATGAAGTGCTAGCATGCATGCAAACCCAGAAGTTTTATAAAATGCTTATAACTATTATTATTACGTGTTCTGGAATGGGAACATGACAGATTGGGAATCTTTGGAAATTTCAATTAGGGGCGAAAGTGATCATCTTCCTCTTGTTTTGAAAGCAAAAAATATACAGTGTGTTCCAGATGTACCAAATAAACCTATACAATTTATAATTTGTAATAACAAAATTCAATGGCAGGACAAGTTTTCTCCCCTCATTAAACATCTTCTGCAGGACTTATCCAATAAGTTAAATACTGATAATATGGGGTATGGACATCTTCACCATTTATTATTTTCACACCTAGAGGAGATAACAAAATTACTTAAATCTTCAAAGACTACAAAAAGAATAGAATACAAAAATACATGGTTTGATCTGGAATGTCGTAAAGAAAAAATAGAATTAAATAAAAAAATCAGGCAGGTAAGGCAGAATAAGACTTCACAAAATATTATAGAACTAAATTGATGTCAGGAAAATATAAGAAGTTCCTCTTATTAAAACAAAAACAATATCAACAAAGAAATTGAGATCATATGCTTGAAGCTATTTATAACAAAGATTTCCAGACATACTGGTTATAAGTTGCTAAGGGAACTAATAACATTAAACACGAATAGGATACCTATATTACAATGGAAACCTGGGTTTCTTACTATTCTTTAAAATTGTTTTCCCCGAGTGTTGAAGAGGTGTGAATATTTCTGGACACAAATATGCAGAATGTTCAACCTTTTTTAATTACAGAAGTATATTTCGCCATTGCAATTTAAAAAAAAAGAAAAGCACCAGGTCTAGATATGATTCCTTCTGAAGTTTACTTGAGTGCCCCTGCTTTATGGTCTACAATTTTGACTAAATATTTTAATTTTTGTGTCCAGAAACTGGTTTTCCCGAATTTCTGGAAAGTAGCCATAATATTTTCAATATATAAAAAGGGTGATAAAATAGATCCTTAAATGTATAGGCCTATTTCATTATTAGACAATCTGGGGAAATTGTTTTCTAAGTTAGTCCTAAATAGATTAAAGGAAGAATTAATAGGTTTAGGGGGACTTTCTGAAGCACAAGCTGGATTTAGGGCTGGTTACAGCACAACTGATAATTGTTTCATAATCAGACATCTTTATGAAAAATATGTTATGGTTAGAAAACAGTCTTTTTTTGCTGCCTTTATAGATTTCAGTACTGCATTCAACTTAGTATCAAGGAATGTTCTTTGGCTTATAATGAAGAAAAAAGGATTTACAATGGAACTGAAAGCAATTATAAGAGAATTATATAGTGCAACATGGGCTCAAGTGAGGTCAGGTACTCAGGGACAATTCTCTTCAACTTTCCCTACTAATATGGGAGTAAGACAAGGCTGCATAATTGCTCCTCTTCTTTTTTCTATATATATTGACAAACTGTTACGTGACTTAAATCTTAGTAATTCTGATTCTCCTAAGATTAGGGATAAATGTTGTGGTGTACTGGCCTATGCTGATGACTTAGTCTTATTCTCTCTTACTGAATCCGGACTTCAAGCTAAATTAAATATACTTGCAATAACTGCAAATGAGCTTAACGTGACAGTAAATATTCAAAAAAGCCAGATTCTTCCATTCACAATGAAAGCTAAAAAATATAGTAAAAAGAAATTTTGGATGCTAGGTTTTGATAAATTAGAGACTGCAGATAGCTATACATACTTGGGCCTTCAATTGACTAGAGATAGAAAATGGAATGTACAACTGGATACAATTTTAGCAAAATCAAAAAGAACAGCAAATTCCTTACTCATATTTAATAAAAAATTTGGTGGAAACACAATTAGGCCTATTTTAAAGGCAGTTCAAGCCAAATATAATGCTCAAGCTTTATTTAACGCTGAAATTTGGCATCATAATAAAATGTATATGTTAGATATTCCCGTTAATAAACTGTTTAGAGAAACTTTAGGTTTACCAAATTTTGTTCCTGCTGTGATATTGAGGGCCGAGACAGGTTATTACTCTTTGCAGGCAGCAGCTGATGTTAGAAAGGTTAATTATTGGGTTAGAATACTTCACCATGACCATAATAGGTTAACGGCTTTATGCTTACATGAAAAATATTGGTGGTCTTCTTTAGGGAACCTGAAATCAGAATGGTTATCCCTAATATTTAATTAATTACAAAAAGTGAGGTTAACCTACTTATATCAGTATAGGGCAAGAGGAATCACTATTAGTTTAAAATATCAACCCCTTATCACAAAAGCATGCAGAGAATACTATAAGATTCTAGATTTAAATATTATTAAAAAGCTTAAATTGTTCCCATTTTTGAGGATAAATGATCCCTGTCATTATTATAGATATTATTTGGATATACTTACAGAAGTAGAAGATAGAAAACAAAACACCAGATATAAGCTAGAAGTATTTCCAAATAACATCCTGGAAGCAGTTTATATGAAAAATGTTACTTCTAATGCTGGTTTTTGCTCTTGTACCTGCTCCACACTGGAAAACTTAGAACATGTTATGTTTGTATGTAAATGGTATACTATATCAAGAAAAACATGGATATGGCCTTTATGCCAAACCATACAAACAATAGACCAGAGCACTTTACTTGTTATTTTCTTTACTACTAATGATGAAATTATAATTAAGGCTGTAGTCAAATATTTAGTAAACATCTCTAGAATATGTCTTGGTATAAAAATTAAAAAAGAAAAACGGATCTAACATTTATATTATATATTGTAAAATAGTACAATATTTGTACTCTTTTTAAGCTAAAGCACTTTCCTTATAGGTAATTGCACATAGTCGATTGTTACCCATGTTTTTGCACTAAGTACTTTGAAGAGCTGGAAGAAATGCTTTCCCTGTTTACTTACTTATTTATTTATTATAAAGAGTATATGTTGTAATTTTCTGTATATTGTAAATTATATTTTTTGTAATAACTTGTCTTTTTGTCATGGTCTATGGCCGCTCAATAAACTTTTGACTTTGACTTTATAACTATCATTTGACATTTATCACACAATAATCACCTTTGTGGTGGAACCTTTGGAACCTTAGTGTTTTATGTTTCAGATTATTTCATGCATCTGTTTTTCTTTCCTACAAAGCATTTCTTCAAAACTCATAATTTTGTTAAGTCCCCATTTCTAACATATTGCTTCTTTACCAAATTTAACAAATTTTGGAGGTTTTTATGTCCTGTAATGAAGAGTGTGCATGCCAGTGTTCACTTTCAATTTGGTTTAAATCTGGCTGGATTACTGAATTACTTACAGCTGAAAAGTGTCATTAAACACTGCATAAACTGAATTATAGCATATGTTTGGGTTACAGCATACAAAGTAGGGACATTAAAAAATAGGGTACAAAGTCTCTGGAACCTTGTCAAACTGGTTATATTGTATTCCTTGATGTGTGAATGATTGTACATAGATGCATAGATATTGAAAGCAGAAAAAGGCTCTTGAACTATCCAATCTGTATACCCTGCCTAGCTATTCTGCCTAACTCTAGTGATAATCTTTAGTTTTTTTACTGAGCCCCCTTATTGTAACTAAACTCAGCTGCCTGTCTCATCCATGCCTGAAACTGTCAATTGATTTTGCTTGTATACTTCTTCCGGTAGCTTATTCCAATTATCTGTCACCCTTTCCATGACAAAGTGCTTCTGAACGTCTTTATTGAATCTCCCATCTGCTCACTTTAGTAAATTCCCTCTCATCTCATGTTTGAGCTCAGGGAGACTTGTTCCTTGGTGCCTACTTTATTTATCCTGTGCAATTACTTGTATCTCTCAATTATGTCACCCTCGCCCATTTCTGTCATTTTCCCCTGTGTGTACACATATGAGGCCATGCACAATCTTTGTTGCAATGCGCTGTACTGCCTCTACCTTGTTGCAGCCTTTCCTCAAGTGTGAGCTACAGTACTTTGGGCAGCATTCCAGGTGCAGCCACACCAATAACCTGTACAGAGGGAGGATCACCTCCTACCTTGTACTGTTTTTCCCACCCTATGCATTCCAGTATTCTGTTTGCTTTACTTATATACCTGTTGGAGTATGCAGAGGTTTTTAGGGTCTCTGATATTATCTCCCCCAAATCCATTTTTTCTGAAGTGCTATCTGGCACCAGCCTTCCCATTTTGTATTGCACCCTTGGGTTCCTTTTCCCAATGATACCACCCTTATCTTCCTGGTAGTTTCTCTTGTTGCTACCAAACACTTTGCCCTGTCTTCCACTCTTTGACTACTCTTAGACAATATTTGGAAAATACTGTAGCTTTGGCTTTTACTATCTCCTTTACATAGGATGTGAAGCACAATGACCCCTTAACCCTTTTATCCTTTGACAGATTTATAATTTTTATTTTATTTTTTTATTGAAATGTGTTGGCCATATAAGCCCACTGAGACAAAATATCCCTTTTTCATGGGCGATCCAGGGTTAATTACATTCAGCAGAATCAAATTACATACTGAAAGAAGTGATCAAACCATCTTTGACAGTTTGGGACAGCTATGAAAATTATTAACATACAGAGGAAAGTTAATAACCACAATTTACATTTATATATTTTTTTGAGACTGACCAAAGAATACAAATGATTGACACCAACTTAAAGAATGGTGGGGCTGAAATGAAAAGCACAATACATTCATATGCTGTAAATGTCAAGTGCAAGCAACCCCATGTTGGGGGAAGATCACAAGAGAGGAGTACAAGAATGCAGATACAGTTAGGCAATAATAATTTTAGCTGGGTTAAGAGACTATCAAATAAAAGAATGAGAAACTGAAATAGGTCTAGAGAATAGCAGATAAGTGCTATGAAGTGCCACTGAGGCATCCATTGCATCTGCACCTACTTACCACTAGTAAGTGAGATTTCAGGGCAGCCTTAACGCACTTAAGGAAGTATAGTGACACACCTCAGGTGGCTGACTGTTCCAGAGGATGGGGTAGATATAGCAAAGTATCTCTCTCCTGCACAGATTCTGGACCTTGAGATCTACAGGGTAGGGCAGGCTGATAATCTAAGCTCCCTCTTGTGAGTTTTGTACTGTGGTAGCCCATTACGGCTGGGCAGAGCATCCATTTTGATTATTTTAAAGGCCAGGCAGAGAGTAGAGTAAGCTAGTTTTGCTTCAAATGAGAAATAGCTTATGAGGGGAGTATGTTACAGTGATGTTCTTGAGGATGTGCAGCAACTGCAAAGTGAGCACTTTTGTGGTATAGCACTCTAAGTTTTCAAGACTCAGCACCTTGGAGAGGTAATAGGAAAGGAGCACTATACAGTAGCACTGGTAGTAGTGTTCCTGTTGCGATCATCAAACAAGCTTCCTTTCTCAGCTACCCACCAAGTCTGTATCAGAGCCATTTTTTTGAGGAGGGACTTTGTAATTGCCTCCACATGAGATTTCAATGTGAGTTCGTGGTCCAGATGCACCACAAGGTGCTTCATGTGGTCGCACACATCTATCCTAGTGCTGTTAGTTGAGGTTAGGTGACAACTGTTATTTCTCTTGGTCCCCATATGCCTGGGACCAAATAGCATTGCCATGGATTCTTTTATGTTGAGGATTAATTTATTGTCTGCAAGCCATTTTTCTAGAGTTCCAAAGTCAGGATTTAGGTCTAGGATAATCTGGTTAATATTGCTAGAGCTCCTATAAATAACAGCATTGTCTGCATAGAGTTGGATGTTGCCCTCACCACCAATGCTTATGCATATTACTTATAAATATTGAAAATAGCATGTGTCCAAGAATGGATCCTCGTGGGACACATTGATTTACAGGTTTTAGGTCAGACATAGTACCCTTCTATTTAACCAGTTGTTTCCTCTTCCATTGGTAGTGCTGAAACCAGTTGCAAGTGTGGGTATCCAGACCTAGCTGGCCAAGCTTGGTAAGAAGGAGATCATGGTTCACCAGAATGAATGAAGCTATCTGCCATTTTTATCACCTTTTTAAATGTGCCCACTTTTCTTCTGTGCTCCCTACATCCACCATTTTCTTTATGTTACTTTCTGAATTTACCCTCATTATGCATTACAGGGTTGGTATTAATCTAGGATCAGCACTCTCCATGAAGCATTCCTATGTCATTTACTTTTTGTGACATGAAGCATTTCTCTGTCATTGTCTTTATGTGATAAGATAGTGCTAATTTTAAAGTCACACCAACCCTGCATCACATGATTGTTCACACCCCAAGGGCCATCTCGCCACCATGTTGCCAAAGCTCCAGTGACTTTGAACACATTTTTATTTCCCTACATTGTATTCTGTAACCCTAAAAGATATAAAGGACAAAGAATCTTATTCAAAAACACCAAGGCAAGGTGTATCCAGAAAGGGCATTGGCAACAGTACCAAGTTTCAAAGAAATGCAAAATCACTCATACCTTGGGGAGCAGCAGACCAAAGTAGCAGTAGCAAGGAAATGCTGTTTTATTCTGTTTAATTTTGTTATGGGGATATTTAATACTGTGAGAGGAAAATGTGATGGGGAATTTAATCAGTGCTGAGGGTTACAGCTATTACTGAGTGAAATTCTGGGCTGGTAAATTTAATCTGTGCTCTTTGGAGTTTAGGAGCTGTTACTGTGTGAGATTCTCTGAGGTGTGGAGCTGAGACAGGAAGCTACAGATCTGATTGGCCTTGTGAGTGGTGGAGGGGTCCTATCAGTAACCTTCTTTGCTAACAGAATCACTGGGGAGCAGCAGACCAAGGGAGCATCAGCAGAAGGGGAAGTGCTGTTTTTAATTTTTCTGTTAAAAGCAGTGGTCACTGAGAGAGCTGCAGAACAGAGTTCTTGATTTTTATAAAAGGCATATTGCTCTGGTGGTTTTTACAAGAAGGCAGTTAATTGTTTTTTGAGAGTACCAGCAACAAAGTACACTCCCATCCCTTGACTCACCCACACCTGGGCTCATACTCCTTTCATGGGGGGGGGCCTTGTTACAGAACACCTTTCTACCACCATACAGGAATTGCCTAACTGTGAAAAGGGACAGCAGAGAGGTGACTCTAGAGGGTAGAGCTAGAGCCTGTGGAAAGGGAAATCAGTTATACAGTTTAAATAGTATTGTATTTAGGAGCAATCACCAAATGGAGCAGAGGAGTGGAACATTGGGGATAGTTTAGTTCTTAAAAATCACTGTGCTGCTGATGTGAGAGGGGTTCTATACTGTGTGGGGGAGTTGGGGAATGCAGTGAATGTTGTTTGGGTGAGATGGGGAGGTAGGAGGACATCAACAGTGGGATGCTGAGGGAGGGACTGTACATGGAGCTGGAAGCCGGGATCACATGACCCAGTTGGGCCAATAGGACAGCTGGTATCTATATTTAATACACAGAGGACACAGTGACCCCTCGCATGAGCAACCCCGATGTGTGAGTGCCATGATGCAGGAGTGTGCTGTCTTGAGTGGCATCTGCAGTGCATCAGCAGGAAGGACAGCAGGCAGTAGGTGAAGCTGATGAAGGGGAGGCACAGGGAGGGGTATGAGTTGCAAGGAATTTACAGAGAGGAAATGGCCAGAATAACTAACTGGGGCTAGTAGTTCCCAAGAGATAAAGAGGGGATGTGGAGGACAGGACAAGGAAGCTGATGGGGGAATGGGGGAAGAGTGGAGGGGCAGAGATGACTGGGGTTGGGAGCACAGGGAGGCTGGAAGGGTAGTGAGCTGCAATGGGTGTGGAGCAGCACTGTTCCTGGGAATCTGGTGGAATGTGGGGGGGGTTATCCAGTATGCAAAATGTTCAGACTGCTTACACTGGAAATAGAAAGCTTGAAATGGAAACTGGGGGGAGGGGTCAGGTATGAGTGGAAGAAGAGGAGCTGGGCCAAGGAGGTAGGGAGGACTCCATCATTACAGAACAGGCTACCATAGGCTAAATGGGAATGTTCAGCAAGGAAAGCCATGGGGCCAAGTCCACAGGAACCATTGAGCAAAAAAGGGGGAGCTGGCAGGTGGTAGGGAACGAGATTACAGGAAAAGGAAGTAGGGAAGAGGTTCAGAGTAAGCGGAGGCAGGGAGAAGGTTCTTGAGAGGGTATGGGCAGGGGGTTGGAAACAAGCAGGTACACGGTACTGGTTGATGAAACAGAGCAGGAGGATGGGGAAGACAAAATAGAACAGGGGATAGAGGACCATGAATGAAAGGGGATACACAGGGTGCAAGGAGAGAGGGAGGACTGTATGGTAGAAGCTGGTAGGGACAGGGGAGCAGGTGGAATTGGCATGAACACACTATCTAAAGAGGTAAAGAGGTCACAACATGTGGGCTGGGGGTACAATGATGGGGTGGTAAGAAGAAATACAGTCAGTGGAGGTGGTTGTGCAAAGGAAGGAGCACAGAAAGGATGAAGGAGAAAGAGAGTAGGCTGAGGTGCAATCAGTGGAGAAGCTAGTGGGGAATGGACAGGGTATTAGAGGAGAGGACACTGAGGAACAGGGGCTCATGGGAGGGCAAACCATTGGAGAAGTGCAGGAGATGGAGGATTGAGTACTTGTACTAGGGGATTCTATGCTCAAGGGGGTGAGATTGGGAGGTAAGGGTGCAAGGAAGAGCCAAACCGAGTGGAGTGTATGCCAGATATGACAGCAGGGACAGTAGGACAGTTCATTCAGAAATGTGTGAAGAATGTGGGAGGGAAGCCTCATATCATAGTGTATCTAGGTAAAAATGACCTAGAGAGCAGTGCAGTGGAAGAAGTGTAGGGGAGGTTCGGGGAGGTGGAGAGTATCTGTAATCAGGTGGGAAGTTCAGTGACATTCTCTGAGGTACTCCTGGTACCTAGGGCAAGCACCGCCAGGAAGCTAAGCATGCAGGTGTTTAATAGGTGGCTGAAGGGGTGGTGTGTGGAAATGGGGTACAGGGTAGTAGTGGACTGGGGAGAGACATGGAATAATAAGGGGCTTTATGCCAAGACTAGGCTGCATCTCAACATCGAGGGTACACAGATGTTGAAACAGGGGCTGGAGAATTGCATTAAAAACAAAATAAACTTAAACTGAGAAGGGGGGCTGAGTCAGACAGCAAGAGGGAGTCACCTCTCAGGGGAGATCAAGGCTCTCTCCATCCCCAAGAGGGAGGGAGGAACAGAATGAGGGGAAATTACCAAGGTGGGAGTGTAGTAGAGATGGATGGGGAGAGGAGGGGTAGTACACAAGGTGGACTGTTGTATCCTTGAATGCAAGGAACTTGGAAAACAAGGTGGCAGAGTTCCAGGCATTGATGGTGGAAGTGGAGGTAGATATTGCCACCATCTCAGAAATCTTGGCCACCCAATACCATGAAGCAACCACTGTTCAGTGTGGTTCATCCTCAACAAAGGAAGGGAGTTGGCTAAGACCAAGACAAGAGTATTAGACTTCAGGAATTCAGATTTTTCCAGCATGGGCAGCATCCTAGAGGGGTATTTAGCTGGTATTAGCCCAGGAATGGATGCTGAATAGAAGCGGGAAGTCATCAGGAAGGGACTGAATGAGGTGACGAGCACATGTGCCAAGTCTCAGAGTAAGAAGTCCATGTCAGAAAAAAAAAAGCTACCTGGCTCAGCAAGGAAGTGGAGTGAAAGACGAGGGAAAAAAGATTGGCCTTCATTAAGTTCAGAAAATCTAAATCTGAGGAGGACAGGGAAGTGTTCACAAAGGCTTCTAGGAGGTGAGATGTGCAGTCAAGGCAGCCAAAGCAGCTGAAATTGTCTCAGAGGATCGGGGGGGGGGGCAGGTTCTTTAAATACATAAAGAAGAAGAGGAGTTGTAGGGATGACATTGTTAGAATCAAAAGGGAGGTTGGATGGGCAGAAAAATGGGAAGACAAGGCAGAGGCACTAAATAAGTACTTCTGCTTGGTGCTCACAAAAGAAAAGGATGGTCCATTACCACAAAGGAAAGGGGGCAAGGGTGTAGGGGGGCAGAGATAACAGATGGGATCATCCAAGAGGATAGAGTTCTGATAGGCCTTAAAGTCTTCCGGGTGGACAAGGCACTGGGACCAGATGGTGTACACCCAAGGGTCCTGAAGAAACTAACAGAGGTGTTGGAAGACTCTTCGGCAGACCTGTTCAACACCTCTTTGGAGATGAGGAGTGTACCTGGAGAATGGAGGATGACTCATGTGGTGCCCCTCTACAAGAGCTGACCCAAGGATGAACCAAGCAATTGTAGATAGGAGAGCTTGACTTCAATAGTGGGGAAGTTGATGGAAACCATTCTGAAGGAGAGACTGATAACCTTTCTCTATAGTAATGATATGCAGGATGAGAGACAGCATGGATTTGTGTTGGGAAGATCATGCCAGGCTAACCTAATCAACTTCTTTGACTGGGTCACTAGGGCATTTGATGAAGGCCACACTGTGGATGTCCTGTATCTGGACTTCAGCAAGGCTTTTGACTCAGTGCCACACAGGATATCACTGAGCAAGCAGAGGGACATGGGGGGGATGAGAAACTGATGGGGTGGGTTGACAGCTGGCTGCAGGGCAGGCAACAGAGGGTAGTTATAAGGGGTTGGAGACATCCAAGCCAAGGCCAACTAACTTGTGGGGTGCCACAGGGTTCAGTACTGAGCCCTGTTTTGTTCAACGTTTTCACTTGAGACATTGCAGAGGGGATCAAGAGTAAGATCAGCCTGTTTGTGATGAGACTAAGATTTGTGCAAAAGTGGACAGTGAGGAAAGGAAGCAGGCACTCTGGGAGAATCTAGCTAAGCTCAAACACTTGTCAGAGGAGTGGCAATTGTGGTTTATGCTAAGAAGTGCAAGGTCATGCATCTTGGAGCCTGAAATCTCAGGACCAGCTACTTGCTGAGGGGAGTGCAGGAGTGCAGGTAGCAGCTTCAGAGGAGGAAAGTGACCCAGGAGTACTAGTCACAGGGGACATGAAGGCATCAGCACAGTGTAGGAGGGCAGCAGCAAGGGAAAATTGGATGCTGAGGTGCATAGCCAGAGGGATCACCTCTAGAAAGGTGGAGGTCATCCTGCCCTTGTATAGCTCACTGCTGAGGCAGCACTTGGAGTACTATGTACAGTTCTGGTGCCCATACCTAGAGAAGGATGTAAGACTACTGGAGTAGATGCAGTGTAAGGCTACAGCAATGATCATGGGACTAGGGGAGTTGCCTTATGAGGAAAGACTGAGGGAGTTTAACTTGTCCTCGCAAGAGAAGAGAAGGGAAAGGGGGGACATGCTAGAGACCTTCAAGTATTTAAAAGGCATAAACAAAGTCAGAGAGGGAGGACTGTTCTGCTTAAAGGGGGTAGGGACACTAGAGGGTACAGTCTAAAGTTGGAAGGAGGAAGGTACAGGAGGAAAATGAGGAGGCACTACTTCACAGACAGAGTGGTGGCAGGATGGAATGCACTGTCAGAGGAGTTAATTGAACTGAGGTCAGTGGATAGCTTTAAGTGAGGTTGGGATTGAATCAGGGGCAGGGTTAATACAGACAAGAACACAATGGGGGAAGGACAGGGAGAGAGGAAGGAGGGAGAGGATTGAGTGTGGGGGCAGCTGCAGTGGTATTAAATTAAGAGCTGCACAACTGCTTGGTCTTGATATATCTTTGAGCCTTTTTCTGACGGCAGTTTTGTATGTTCGTAATACAAAGCATCATGGGAAGTATATGCAAATAATAATGACAACATTTAGACTGGTTCTGCTTTAAGCAGTGGCAATGAGGAGCATTGCCAGAGTCATCAGCATAGCATGTGTAACTGCAGGTTTATAACTTAATACACATCCTCTAGACTGGTTCTGCCTTATGCAGGAGTGTATGGTGTCAAACACACAACCTGTAAATGCTGAAAACAGAAGACATAGACACTTGTTTTGTCCTCCTCAGGATTCATCAGTGTGCCTTATCTGTAGCTCAACCCATGGGAATTATAAACCAGCCCAATGATGATATTAGAGGTTTGGTTAATGTTGAGCTCAACATAGAAAAACAATATAAATGATAAAGAATCCCAAGACAAAATAACTGAGGCAAGGTTTCCCTAGAAAGAGCATTGGCAACAAAGGCCAGGTTTAAAAGAAATACAAAATTGCACATACTGCAATAACATGAAATCAAGAGAAGTATATGCAAATCACCATGAAGGAATTTAGACTAGCAGGAATGTATGATGCCAAATGGCTACTCATGCACTCTGAAAAGGCAGAAAACACAGAGGATAATTTATGTGCAACTATACACACAAGACTGTGTTTGCATCAAGAGGTTTCTTTGGTAATCAGGAATCCTGAGAGTGAAACTCACAGGGTTCACTCATTGCCATAGAAAACTCAAGATGAAGAAACAGGCTTGTCTGTGTATGGATTACCCCTATGTTTCATTTTCTTTTGTAGAGTATGGTATCGAGGCCCATTTCAGACACTCTGCTTTGTTTCAGTTATCTGGCACTTGCAGGGGAGGCACTTGAAGGTTGGTGGTGGGCTCAGATTACTAATTCAAGAAGTGGCTAGGGACTGAGGGTACAGCAGTTCATGTAATTCAAGTTTTAAAAAATGATTCCTGCTTGATTGGCTAGAGGAAAGTAAGAGTGTAGTGGCACCTTCTGAAACAGAAGGTCGTGGGAGCGAACACAGTAGGGGGTTTAGCGCATGCCTCAGACAGGCATGTGGGAAACTTAGAGGTGGGAAGAAGGGGAGAGAAACCACTGACCAGTTAAACTCAAAGGCTAAAAACCAGCATAGGGTTCTAGGGTAGATGAGATGGGCCTGGCGGTCCTTATCTCCAGACAGCTTCTATGTATGTTTCTTAGTTGTTGTGATGGAGTTGTGACATCATTACTGTAGCACAACAACTCTGTTCTAGGCATGGATTTCAATGCAGAACAACATTTCACAATACACTACTGTATAGAGATGTTTTTCTCATCTTTCTCAGGACTAGAGATGTTGCAAAGTTTTACATCCAGTGCAGTTGCAAAATTTGCTTTCATGAGTTACTTAGAAAAGTTCCCACTTCACAACTTTGCCAAACTTCACCTAGAAAAGTGGTGAAGTTAAGGTGAAGTTAGATACATAGATGCTGTTGACAGATAAGGACCACTAGGCCCATCTAGTCTGCCTGTTTAAGCTGCCTAACAAAGTATCCAGTGACCCTATCTGGTCATTGGCTTTGGCTTTATTCGTTTTCCTCTTATATACCCTGTTGAACTCTCTACCTCGTCAGGTGCGAGACTGCCCGACCGTCCTTAGTTTTAAAAGAGCGCTGAAGACCCACCTTTTTAATATAGCTTTTAAGGATTTTTGTTAATTTGATTTATTATATTTATTGTTATATTTATTTGTACAGGCGCTTTGATTTAAGAAAAGCGCCTTTTAAAAATAAAGTTGATATTGATATTGATATTGATATTAACAAGAAATTTGCAGATAGAACTGTTGGTCCTGTTAAAGTAAGTGTGGAAGATATTACCGAGCCTAGGGAGATGGTAGAAGTATTCAATGATTATTTTTGTTTAGTGTGTGGCCCAGACCCTGATTTTTACATCTCTGTTAGTACTCATGCACCTTTTGAGGAAATAACATGGGAAGACATAATTGGAAAACTAAATAAGCTAAATGTTACTAAATCAGCTGGTTCTGACCAACTACTCCCTAGATTGCTTAAAGAGGTTACATTATGGCTCCTTGATCCATTACAGATTTTGTTCAATTTATCATTAAGCACTTGGAAGGTACCACAGGATTAGGGGTCAGCCATCATTGTTCCAGCATATAAGAAGGGAAATAGGGCCGATTAAGGAAACTACAGGTCTATCAGCCTTACATCTATACTGGGGAAACTACTGGAATCCATTATAAGAGATAGATTGGAGATGGAACTAATAGATAAGGGGAAAAGTGACAGTACTCAACAAGATTTTAGGAAGCAGTGATCTTGGCTGACGAATATGCTAGCATTCTGCAGTAGCATAAGTGATTTATTATATGCTAATAATAAGTCAGTACATGTAATATATTTACATTTCAGAAGAGCATTTGATAAGGTTCCCCATGATGTACTTGTAGACAAAATGTCACACTTAAGTATAAGTAGCAAGATTACCTTGTGGGTAAAAAACTAACAGAGTCCAAATGGTTAGAATTAGGGGACATTTGTACAAAAATGGAAACGTACCTAGCGGTGTGCCTCAGGGATCAATACTTGGGCCCACCCTTTTCTCCTTGTTTATTTCTGATTTTGGTACAAACATAAGCAGTAACTGCACTAAATTCACAAATGATACAAAGATCAGTGACGAGGTGTCTTCTAAAGATCAAGTAGAAACATTTCAAAATAATATAGTTAAACTGCAGGAATGGGTTAAAAATAACAGGCTGGACTTCAATATAGAAAAGTGTGTGGTTATGCACTCCCGTGCAAATAATGAAAGTCATAATAAAACACTTAGCAACACAGTATTGAAAACCATGGAGAAAGAAAAGGATCTGGGTATCCTCATTGGAAAAGATCTTCATTTGATAGTCATTGTGTAGAGGTTGTTAATTAAGCAAATAGAATCACAGGAGCTATCAGAAGAATGGTTGTCACAAGACATATATCATGTATCTTACCTTTATATAAGAACCTTGTCAGACCACAATTAGATTATTGTAGCCCTCTATGGAACTCTCATTTGAAAAGGAATGTCAAGTTGGACAGGGTACATTGGAGATCAACTAAAATTATCTCAGGACTGGAGAACCTTGACTATGAGGAGAGATTAGAAACTTTATGATTATATCCATTAGAGTCAAGGAGGCAAAATGGTGATATCCTATTAATGTAAAAAATCAGAAATGATAAGGAGCTGTTGGCTAGGCTCAACTTGCAGCCCACAGGGAGAGATATAGGGCCAAGAAGCCACAGCAAACAGTTAAGACTAACCCACTCCCAAAAAATCCAAGAAGAAACTTCTATACACAACTAATTATCTCTCTGAGAAATAAACTACCATCTACTATAGTTGAGGAGAAACCTTTGAGATATTTAAGAAAAGACTTGACAGCTTCCTCTTGGGTGTATAAAAGGGGGCAATACACATCTGACAGGGAGACAGGCCATATGGGTTTATGCCTTCTGCCTGTCTGATATACCAAGTATAGTACCTAGTATAGCTTTTTCTTTCTATATCTATTATTCCTTTGTTTCGGTCCCATGAATGTTTGAAGCCCACCACCGTGCTGGCTGCCACCACCTCCTGGGGCAAGCTATTCCATGCATCCATCACCCTTTTCATTAAAAAGAACTTCCTGACATTTCCCCTTATGCAACCATCCCTCAGTCTCATGTCATATCCTCTTGTCCTGGCACTGCTATTAATCTGGAATATGTTGTCCCCTTCCACCTTGTTGATGCCCTTGAGATACTTGAATGTTTCTATCATGCCACCTATCTCTCTCTCCTTTGTTTCAGCGTGTATAAATTAAGGTCCCTCACTCTCTCCTCGTAAGGCTTGTGATGTAATCCCTTCATCATTTTGGTAACCCTCCTCTGCACCATCTCTATTTTGTCAATGTCCCTTGGTAGCCAGCATGGGAGTGGGTCCTAGGGTGATAGCCTGGGTAAAACATTGGCTGGACAACAGGATGCAGAGGGTAATAGTAAATGAAGTCCACAGTGAAGAAAGGGGAGTTACTAGTGGGGTACTGCAGGGTTCAGTACTGGGTCCAGTCCTTTTTAATGTTTTTATAAGTGACATTGCAGAGGGACTGGAAGGAAAAGTATGCCATAAAGTATTGACATAAAGATCTGCAACATGGTGGGGGGGTTGAAAGGATGAGAAGGGACTTTGCAAGGTTGGAGGAATGGTCAAATGTACGAGAGCTTAGATTCAATGCAAATAAGTGCAAAGTAATGCACATGGAAAACAAAAACCCATGGAAAGAGTTTGCAATTGGTGGTGAGATACTGACAACAACAAAAATGGAAAGGGACCTGGGGGTAGATATATCAGATGACCTAAAAGTGGGCAAGCAATGTGAGAAGGCAGTAAGAAGGACTGGAGGGATACTGGGATGCATAGGGAGAGGCATCACCAACAGAAAACAAGAAGTTGTCATCCCCTCTGTACAGACAGTTGGTGAGGCCCCATCTGGAGTACTGTGTGCAGTTCTGGAGACCCCATCTCTGCAAGGACATAGATCGGGCAGAGGCTGTCCAGAGGAGGGCAACCAAAATGGTGCAGTGTCTACATCAGAAGACATACGAAGAGAGACTAAAGGAGCTTAATATGCAAACCCATGAGGAAGGGGGGGACATGATAGAAACTTTCAAATACCTCAAGGGAATCAACAAAGTCCAAGAAGGTAGCATCTTTGAGAAAAATAGATGTGCAAGAACAAGGGGGCACAATTTGAAGATAGAGGGGGGGATGGCTCAGAGGTAATGTGAGGAAGAATTTTTTCATGGTGAGGGTTGTGGATGCATGTAACAGCCTTCCTGAGGTGGTCATAGAGTCAAAAAGAGTGGAGGAACTCAAGAATGCATGGGACAAACATAGGGCAATTCTAGTAGGGGGTAGGAGGAAATAGGCTGTTAGTTAACAAGGATCTGCAGCTTATCCAATAGGTAGGGAAATAGGCAGACTCAGTGGACTAAGCAGTCCTTATCTGCCATCAAATTCTGTGTTTCTATGCTTCTATGAAGGTGTGGTCTCCAGAACTGTACATAGTGAAGTTAAGCAAATTTAAGTAAATTTTCCTAGAAAAAGTACCTTGTGAAAACTTCACGCAGTCAGCACTTCGCACTTTGCAAATTTCATCAACTTCGTAAATTAATTTGTGAAGTAAATGTTATCCACTTCATCCATCTCTACTCAGGAATCATCAGGTGCCTGGTCTGTATCTCAACCCACAGGAAGGATAGTCCAGCCCAATGATAATCTTACAGGTTGGATCAATGGTGAGCCAAAATAGGAAAACAGTATAACAAAAAATGAAGAATCCCAGGACAAAGGCAATGAGGCATGGGTTACCAAGAAAAGGGAATTGGCAACAGAGTCAGGTTTCAAAGAAATACAAAATCTCACGTGATTGAACAATGCAAAACATCATGTGAAGTACTGTATGTGCAAATCTTCATGACAGAATTTAGATAGGTTCTGCTTTACCCATTGTCAGTTGGATGCCTTGTCACGGTCATCAGCAGGGCATATGTAACTGTGAGTTATTTAAGCAATAATGCACGACAGGGTGTGTGTTGTGCTGGGATAACGTCACGCCTGGGGTGATTATGCATGAGGCTGAGTGAGACTAATCACCCCAGAAGTGACGTTATTCCAGCACAACACACACCCTGGAGTGCATTATTGCTATTATACAATGGCTCATTGTGTTTCTAAGAATATGAAAATGTGAAAAATGTGTTTAAAATACTTTTTTTCTTAGTTTTTTAGCTAGTGGAGGTATACCTATTGTCAAAAAAATCCTTAGTATCTGTGTTGTCCAACAGGTGGCACTGCAGTTATATAGTTGCATGTATTCTCTTTTCAGTATGTCCTTCTGCTGTGGTTCTCTGGATTTCTTTATTGAGAACCCCCCTTCCACAAAAAAAACCTCAAAAACAAGGTAAGTACTTAGTTGTGTTTCTTTGAGCTGGTCCTGCTACTGCTGTACTTCGTGGACTAGCTGAAGGTGGCCGTGTATAATATTTGTTTAATTACTTATGTGAAAGCCGCAAAGATTTGAACCATGATCCTATTTTGTGTATTGTGCGCTATTTCAAATCAGCTTAGTTTGAATTATTTTAATTTTCCCCAGCAGTGTGACTGTTTCTTTGAGGAACTGGGCGGTCTGCGCACTGAGCAATGAGCGGCTGTTTCAAAGTGCTTGCGCGACCTCCGAATCCGATGAAAATGCCGTTCTTACATAACAGCTTTTTTCTCAGTAAAATATGTTTTTGTGGGGGAATACAGGGTGTGGGGTGGGGGTGCAACATTGTACCAGTAGGGACTTAAACTGAGAGGGGTTTCACTCATGTCTCCTGTGTTGACCGAGTGGAGACTGCTAGCGGGGGCGGGGAGTTGCCATGATGCTGATCGCAGACAGCTTTGAAGGGTTGCGGTAAAGCAGGAAAAGAAAGCCAGTCATAGTAATGGCTAGCACAGTGATTGTTTTAATATTTTATTCGGTCTTCTGTGTGCTGGGGCTAGATCCATGATGTTGTACTGGGATAACATCACGGGCCCAGCCCCAGAATGACCAATCAGTGCCCAGGATTTTTTCTTGCCATTGTATAATAACTTAATAAACATCCTTTTGAAGCAAGTAGCATTTACCATTTGATTCTTTTTGGGGTCTTTAAGCTCCCAGTGGCTAATGTGCACCTCCCGTGTGCGTTTCTGTGTCTGTTTCTTTGGATAGCACCTGCTCTCAGCATTTGTGCACATGGTACCTGTGTCTTCCACTGCTTTAAGCAGGACTGTATAATGCAGGTTCCTCTTTCTTCTTCCTTTTATGGTGAGTTGCATATACTTTCCATAATGATTTGCATTATCAGGTGTGTGTGATTTTGTATTCCTTTGAACGCTAATAGATGCTTTTCTACAGTTTTTGCATTTAGATTTTGATACAGATAGCTAAAATCCTCTTCACAGTGCTGCTCACTGTGCCATGCCTAAAGCTTGACTTATAAGTGGCACAGAGGCCTCTCATGAAGCTGCTGCATAGTGATTTGCAGTGTTTCTGATATGTAGCGATCTTTGCAAGTGGTGCTGCAGCCATTCATTAAGCGTCTGCATGGTGATGCTCACTGAACCAAACCTGTAAGCACCTTTTCAAAGGAACTGTGTAGTGACACTTAGAGTGCCAAACCTGTAGTTTGCTTCATGAGTTGCCTCGCAGGCAACTCATGAAGAAGCTACAAGTTGACACTGTCTGCATTAGACCTGTAGCTTACATTAGGTAGGGCCATGTGGTCTCTGCAACAAAGTAGCAGTCATGTTGGGCTGGGGACAAAACCTCTAGCTTGCATCATGCAGAGCACTGTGGGCCCTCCCTGAAGCACTACAGAAATCAGGCATGACTCTGTACCAGTAGATTGCTTTACACAGGATCCAATGGGTCCTATGTGAAGCAGCACATCAACTGGACATTCTTTGAACATGACAAGTGAATGTCCATGAGGAGGGGCACTATGTACTCCATCCCTCAATTTTTTTGAAAAATATATTAAAATAAAGAAATGTTGTATGTGTTACAATAAAAACCTAATTAAACAAATTCTGGTCAGAGCCGCCATGGCTGCATAATGTAATTTTTGAAGTTGTGTACATTTGTAAAGGAGGCTGGAGAACCAACACAATGAATTGTCAGTAATGGTGATATTTTTAATGGAAAAGGGTAGGGAAGCAGAGACAGTATGAATGCTTTGCATTGAAAAAGTAGTTTAGGAAATGCAGTGATGTTATTGTTTATTTACATGGTAATACAGGAATACTGTACAGTTAAGAGTATGCAGAGGTTGTCATTATATAATTTTTTTTTGTTCAAGAGTCTTTTCAAGTTCTGTGTACAAGTGTATAAATCAGGTGATCACTGTAACACTGCATGAACACATTTTGCTATGTGTTGTTTTCTTTGTCACTTCATTGTGCCAAGGTGGATTGTGCTTTTGGCATTAAATTTTCAGAGTGGCAAGCCCTAGTTCCAGAGATGTGCCCCTTTTTGTGGTTTGGTATAAAAACATTGAACAGGCTCATAGTTACAGCATTTTGGTGCTCGTATCTTGGAAATGGTTCAAGATATGGCTTTTTCATTGCAAACATTCTTAGTTCCTCTGTAGGGGAACTAAGTACAGAAGTAGGCTAAGCAAAATTACTGTTTGCCCCTATTTTATTTATTTATTTTTTGCTGAAAAGGTGTTTGTGTCTCAGAAGTATTGCAGTCTCCTTCTCACACTGAAGACAAGGAGAAAGCGGCCACAGCTTCCTTGAATCGAGGAGGTAATTTTCTAGACCACACTGAACTTAATAATTACTTTTTGGACCTGTGTAAGTAACTAGTATTGATTCTGTTTTTGGGGTGGACTTTTCTTAGTTTTATTTTTAATTTGCCTGGGAGGAACTGTAGCTGGGAGATTTTTGCAGTCAGTTGTCACTAGACCTGTTATTTAGGCTTTGTGAAATAGCTGTCTGAAAGGAAGGAAGGCACTCCCCGGGGTGGAGGGTAAGAGTTGTAGGTGATTTTTTCTGAACAACAAAGGTGCCAAGGCTTGGAGGGACAGGAAATGTATCCTCAGGATCATGGGAGCAGCAGCAAGGGGAGAGAGCTGGATGTAATTATCCACCTATGGACGAATTACCTGGCTGAGAATGGGATCAGAGCAGTGCAACAGGAGTTTGTGGAGTTGGGGAGGGGCCTTAGACAAGTAGGATACACAGTAACTTTCTCGGAAGTGCTACCTGTCTATGGAATGGATGAGGTTAAGGCACTCCGCACTATGGGATTCAATGACTAGTTGAAAAGCTGGTACAGAGCTCAGGGATTTGGCTTCATTGGGGACTGGGGCTCCACCTGGAGGGATGCAGGCCTATACAGGTGCAATGGTCTGCATCTATCCAGGATGGGAACCAGGATCCAAGGTGATAGGTTTAAATGCTTCAGTGGCAAGCATTTAAACTAGCCAAGGGAGGGAGGCACTGAAGAGGAGAAGGAAAATCCTAGCCCCCAAAATCAGGGTAATTAGTGTGGCAAAACACCAAAAGAGAGCAGTCGATAGGGAGAAGAGCAGGGGTAAATGGAGAAAAAGACAAAGGCAGTAGGGACAGGGATGGGGCAAAAAGAAATAAAGCCATAAAAAAATGGAGTGTAATGAGTACCAATGCCCGTAGTCTAGGTAAAAAGCTCCCTGAAATGGTGGCCTTGATGGAAGAGGGATGCCTGGATATTGTGGCAGTCACAGAAACATGGTAAACAGAGAACCATGACTGGGATATCAACATACAAGGGTACACAATCTACAGGAAGGACAGGGAGGGAAGAAGAGGAGGATGAGTAGCTCTCTATGTAAGGGAAGGGATAAAAGCAACAGAACTAAAGGGTAAACAGGAGGAGAGGAGGCACTGTGGGTCACCCTGGAGACTGAAAATGGCTCCACAATCCGCACAGGGGTTGTATACAGACCCCCATCTCAGGGGAGGAAATGGACAAGGAAATGATAGAAGGCATCCTTTGGATGGCAGAGAAAGGGGAGATATTGCTGATGGGGGACCTGAATATGCCAGATGTTGACTGGAGCACCTTTGCTGCAGCCACATCCAAGAGCAAGGCCATTCTCGATGCCCTACAGGGGGCATGCCTCAGACAGCTAGTTTTGGAACCCACTCGGGAGAGAGCAGTCCTCTCAGATGGGGATGGAGAGGAGATCTTTGATCTTGAAGTGGGTAGCCATCTGGGAACAAGCAACCACCAAACAGTGTGGTTCACAATAAATTTAGCTGTAGAGTCAAGTCACACAAAAGTGAAGGTACTGGACTTCAGGAGGGCTGATTTTGTCAAAATGGGAGAGTGCCTTAGAAAAGCACTAGTAAGAAGGTGGGGTGGAGCAACAATGGGGAAACATCAAAACCGCCATCACAGAGGCAACAAGTCTTTGTGTGAAGCAAATAAACAAATCAAAATGAAAGAAAAAAACACTATGGTTCTCAAAAGAAGTGGAGGAGAAGGTAAGGGAAAAAAAGATAGCATTCAGGAAGTATAAGAAAACACAGAAGGAGCAGGACAGAAAACTGTACAAATTAAAGCAGAAGGAAGCGGGTAAGGCAGTCAGAATAGAAAAGGCCCAAACCGAGGAATAGATAGCCAACTCAGTTAAGAAGGGAGATAAACTCTTTTATAGGTACATTAGGGAGCAAAGAAAGACTAAGGAAGGGATACTGAGGCTGAACAAAGAGGAAGGTGGTTGGGCAGAGAGCGACAGTGAAAAAGCAGGGATACTGAATGAATACTTCTGCTCAGTATTCACAATGGAAAAGCAGGCGGAAATACCTAATTTGGTCAATAGAAGCTACTGGATTGGGGGTTGATATTAGTCCTTTCACAGAAAAAAGGGTTCTGAAAGAACTCTTAAAACTGAAAGTGGATTAAACAATGGGGCCTGATGGGATTCACCCAGAATTTTAAAAGAACTAAGGGAAGAGCTAGTAACACCACTGACTACCCTTTTTAATAAATCATGGGAGGATGGTGTGGTACCTAAGGACTGGAGGAGGATGGATGTGATTCCCCTTCACAAAAGTGTGAGCAAGACAGAGGCAAGAAACTACAGACCAGTCAGTTTGACCTCAGTGGTAGGGAAAATGATGGAATCACTTCTGAAGGAAAGAATTGTTGAGTACCTAGAGGCCAGTGGGGCACAGGACCTAAGGCAGCATGGATTCACAATGGGAAGGTCATGTCAGACAAATCTAATTGACTTCTTTGACTGGGTGACCAAAGCAGTAGACCTGGGTGGGACTGTGGACAAGGTTTTTGACACAGTCCTGCACAAAAGATTAATAAACAAATTAGCCAGCCTGGGAGTGAGTCCAAGGGTGGTAGCCTGGGTAAAACATTGGTTGGACAACAGGACACAATGGGTAATAGTAAATGGAGTCCACAGTGAAGAAAGGAGTGGGGTACCACAGGGTTCAGATTGAGACCAGTCCTTTAATGTCTTTATAAGTGACATTGCAGAGGGACTGAAGGAAAGATGTTCTTTGCAGATGACACAAAGATCTGCAACAGGGTTGATACACAAGTTGGGGTGGAAAGGACGAAAGGGGACTTGGCAAGGTTGTAGAAATGGTCAAATGTATGGCAGTTTAGATTCAATGCAAAAAAGTGCAAAGTAATGCACCTGGTAAACAAAAACCCAGGGGAAGTGTACACAATGGAGGATGACATACTGACAACAACAAAAATGGAAAGGGATCTGGGGGTAGCCATGTCAGACAACCTAAAGGTGAGCCAGCAATGTGAGAAGGCAGTAAGGAGGGCTGGGGGCATACTGGGATGCATAGCGAGAGACATCACCAGTAGAAAACAGGAAGTTGTTGGCCCTCTGTACTGACAGTTGGTAAGACCACATCTGAGTATTGACATGTCTCTGGAGACCCTGTCTCCACAAAGACATAAACAGAGTGGAGGCTGTCCAGAGGAGGGCAACCAAAATGATGCAGGGTCTACATCAGAAGACATATGAAGAAAGACTAAAGGAACTAAAGATGTATAGCCTCGAGGAAAGGAGGGAGAGGGGGGACAAGATAGAAACTTTCAAATGCCTCAAGGGAATCAACAAAGTCCAAGAGGACAGCATCTTTCAGAAAAAGAGATGTGCAAAAACAAGAGGGCACAATTTGAAGATAGAGGGGGGTCGGCTCAGAAGTAATGTAAGGAAGTATTTCTTCACAGAGAAGATTGTGGATACATGGAACAGCCTTCCTAAGGAGGTCGTAGAGTCAAAAACAGTGGAGGAATTCAAGAATGCATGGAACAGTCAGAAGGCAATTCTAGTGGGGGGTAGGAGGAAGTCGGCTGTTGGTTAACTAGGATCTGCAGTTTATCCATTAGGTAGGGAAATGGGCAGACTAGGTGGGCCAACCAGTCCTTATCTGCTGTCAAATTCTATGTTTCTATGTGTTTTATGAAGTGGTTTGAGAGAATAGTGACACATGTTGCGATTTAGTACACGGGGTAATGGTGAGTGGTGCTTTCAGAGAGGATGTCAAAATAAGTTACAGTACACCAAGTGTTAAATTAAATATATATTTTTTTTGTGGAATCACAATTGTATGTAAGAATGGAGAGGAAATATACAATATATAAGTAATATCTGATGGTCAAATGTGTCATTGGTTTCTGGTAGCATTATATACATATACATACTTGTGTATATGTGTGTGTGTGTGTGTGTATGTGTGTGTATCAAGATAAATAAAGATACTGTAGAAGGGTTATCCAGTGATGATAGTGATTATAAGTGAGCTACTGTAAAAAAAGCGACTCATTTATAGTGCTATCATCATCGGCTACCCTGCAAGGGTTGTGATGGTACAGCGAGGAAAGTGATCAGAATGGGAGGGATAGGGAGATGTAGGAGTGGATAGCAGGGAGGTATGGATAGGTAGGGATCCTGCCAAGCAAGCTAGTCTGTGTGCAGAAAAGTTGAAGGTGGCTAGCTATGGTGCAGTAGGCACTGGGTGGGGACCTGGTGGGTGATTGTTTTGCCACTGCTTGTGGTTTCGGGGTTTTTTGGTCACCACGATAAAATACTCCTGTCTGACATGCACCTGGAGTTAAAATCTTAATAGAGGTGGTGGGGGAGAACAAACCCCAAAATAACACTTTAGCATGCCAGAAGATGGGTCACCGAGCTTTGTATATCTACATTTGCTATGATAGGGTTCGCTGTATTGCGATTGCTATCGTTACATTGAACCATAGAAAGACACAAAGATGACTGCAAAAATATACTGGTATGTCAATGTATACAGACACACATACACATATAAGAACACATATATCTATGTAAGTATATATATATGTATGTATGTATTTATAGATAAAGCTTAATGTACTTAGTGACACAAATGTGACCATCACATAGTCCTTCTATATGGTATATTTCCTCTCAAGTCCTGCATACAGCTCCAGCTGGTAAACCCTTGTCCTGCTGGGTAACCCAGAAAAGGCATACAGTGTATTCACCACCCAGCATTCCGTAACTTATTGGGACATGTAATTTCAAAACAGCAACCACTATTACATCTGCATTGTGAAACACAACAAATGGCTGTATATTTTTACAGTTCTGTTCCCTATATAAGTAGATCCATGATGGATGTCACAGGATGTTGGAAAGGTTTGTATGGAAGATATAAAGACACTTTTTGAGGATGCTGAGTAATTTTTTGTCAGTAATTTTGCTGTGAAGGCTGTAGGGTAGCATATTTCAGAAAGAGCTGTGCAAGAACAAGGGGCACAATTTGAAGACAGAGGGCGGACGGCTCAGAGCTAATGTGAGAAAGTATTTTTTCACAGAGAGGGTTGTGGATGCATGGAACAGCCTCCCTGAGGAGGTTGTGGAGTCAAGAACAGTGGGAGAATTCAAGAATGCATGGGACAGACATAAGGCATTCCTAGTGGGGGGATAGGAGGAAGTAAGCTGTTGGTTAATTAGGATCTGCAGCTTATCTGTTAGGTAGGAAAATGGGCAGACTAGGTGGGCCAAGCGGTCCTTATCTGCTGTCAAATTCTATGTTTCTATGTTCTAAGTTTCTATGCTGAAATGAAATGTGTTTGTTATGATGAGAAGGTTTTGCTGGTGGTAAACTTTATGTATTTCAGCTTGTATACCAAAGACACAGGGTGTGACATTACGTTATTCATGAGTTGAACAGAAATATGCCAGGCACATAATATGTTATTTGTAGCAGTTTTATTAGCGACTGGGAAAAAAAAAAAAATATATATATATATACACACACATATATACTGTATATCTTGAAAGACATAGAGAAAGAAACATACAGAGATAAATACTGTAGATAGATAACTGGTACATTACTAATATGTCTAGATAGAGATAGAGACAGATAAACATGAATAGATACAGAGAGAAAGAGACAAAAATACATAGATATGTAAGCAATAATACTCAACAGGGTGGGTGGTATTGGGAAATACCGGACCGCCCAGGGGTGTAATGAGACCCGACGCCACAGGCCCTGAAAGGTTGTGCTTAGAAAATGGGCATGATAAAAAATCAGTTTATTAAAAGAAGTTAATAAAAATTAGTTAAAATAACTTGTAGTAAAATAGTCCCTCTGCCTGCTTTAGAATTTTTTTTACTTTTAGCTTGGGACTTTTATCATACTGTAGACTCTAATTAAAAAAAGGTTGCCCCATTTAAGTGACTCGTCCCTGTCCCTACTGGCTTTACTGTACTGATTTTTGCAGTACAGTGCTCTATGGAGCTGTAAAGGAAGAATGGGGAGGTCGACAACCTGAACAGTGAGGGAGGTGCAGTCAGCTGCAGAAAAAGAAAATCTGGATCAACAAGTAGAATCCTGAGGTGAGCGCTGTAGAAAACTGCTTTTTTCCCCTTGGGACCAACGTCTGGAGAAGGGGTGGGGAAGAGGGCTGCAGTGGCCTTGAGTAAAGAGGGAACCTTGGGGATCGATAATGTTTTTCAATCTATCTCTCTGAGCGGTGTTGCAGAAGCGAGTCATTGTCTGCACAGGAAGCATTGCAGTAAGGTCCGCAGAACTTGTGGAACAAGGCTTAAAGGTGGGTGGCATTACAACATCACTATGGAGACTTGTATATGGCTTTTTATACATTTTTTAGTGCTATCCTCGACGTTTAGAGAGTGAGAGAGCAATAGGTCTGGTACCACTAGAGGGCATGACAGGAGCGGAAATTTCTTTGGTTTCTGTACCACAGGTGAACAGTATGGAAAATGAAGAAAGTACTCACCTTCTCAAGCTCTACTAGCAGTTTCAGAGCTACCAATTTCTTTCTCCTTCTCTCAGGAATTGGCCGCAAGTATAATAGGGACTAATTTTCTAAAAAAAAAACATATGTATTTTTTTTGTGCTCCTCACATAGGTTACATGGCTTTTTAGTGCGATGGTGCAGATGCTGTCAGGTGTACTGCGAGTAGGAGTCAGAATGGAAGGACTGAAGGAAGGGAGGTATGAGCAAGCAGAAAAAATAAAATAAGTCTAAAAAAGTTTGTTTTGTTCTGTTCTGTGGTGAGGACAAAGAGACAGCCAGACAGGCAGTATCATCAGCATGGCATTTGTGTATGGGGAGGGTCAGTCACCAAGCGTAACAGAAAAACAAATGGTAGCCGCTAAGGTTGAAAATTGGGTATCCAAGGATACTCTGAGTAATGGGGTACCCCAAATTGGCACTTGTTTTCAAGCGGGCTCTATTGAAAAATACCTGCCAGCTTAGTTATCTGGCCTAGCCAATCAGCATGCTAGGATTCTCTTGCCCATTTTGGAAACTTAGATAAAGACAGTCAGACAGACCGATAGATAGATAGATAGATAGATAGATAGATAGATAGATAGATAGATAGATAGATAGATATACAGACAGACAGACAGACAGACAGACAGACAAACAGAGACAGGCAGATAAAATAAGTTACGATACATTAAGTGTTTCATAAATTGTATGGATTTTTGATAGTACTCAACAGGCCAACTGTTAGGCAGTGTAGCTGTGTAACAGTGAATGAAACTATATAATATATAATGAATATGTGATGTCACTATTCTCATCAGTCAGCTGTGTACAATATCTTTTCACTTTAAAGGTTAACTGATTACCATGAATATTGCATTAAATATGTAGGCAGGAGAAATGTTTTTTTTAATAATGTCTGTTAGTTTATCATGCCTTTATTGTTGAATACTACATTTAGAGACAGTACAGCACAGTGGTTTAAGGCTCTGAGTTGCAAATCTCAAGACCTGGGTTTGAATTCACAGCCCCACTTGCATACTGTGTGACCCTTAACAAGTCACTTAACTTCCTTGTGCTTCCAGGTCACACCTGTAAACAAGCTTTCAGCTTAGTGTGCTACTCCTGGTTAAACAATTGCAACCCCCCCAAAAAAAATAAATCTTCAGATTTGCAGCTCAAACCTGTAACCGACTGCACTATACACAATGCCTCACTATTTTAAACCCCTTTAGCGTACATCAACAAGTTAACGCAGCAGCGCTCTTTATAACCAATTACAAATTTACTGCTCACAATAGTTTTTCCATCATATAACACTGATTGCCACATAAATCACTCTACTACAGGCCAGACTGCTGGTGCAGTGGTAGTGCTACTGCTTGTGATGCTGATGACCTGGGTTCTGGAATGAGCCCGGGGAGCTGGAGGGTGAGACAGGGGGAGGAGGCTTGAGCATCCCAAGGCTCACTCACCTTCTCTGGGGGGGCAGGGCTCGGTGCTTGGCTGACCCCAGGCAGAAGCCTGCGATACATCAAGCCCAGTCACAAGAAGGGGAGCTGGGTGATGGACATTGACACTTAGCACCTAGGCATCAGGGTGCATGTCATGCACAGAACATGGGTAAATGGCTTGCGGCACTCCTGGTAGACAGAGGGCCAGGCCCCACCCTGTCCCCAGATCTGATGAAACTCAGAATTTGGGGTGTTAGAGCCAGCCTCATCCTCTGCCTGGGAGGCAGACCACGGCTACATGGGGATGGACCACTCCAGGCTCCAGGTAGAGGGCGGGGACTAGAAGGCCGCAGGTGACTTCTGAAGGATGGGAGTGCCATGGGTGGGGGAGAGCATAAATAGAAAGTTCAAACAAAAATCACTCTACTACATTCCCTGTACCTAAAAATCCTGTCCACAGCTGTTCATCATGGTGTGCTCTCCAGTATTAGATACATACACAATATTCTTCAACATAGAACTCTTACTTCAAACCCCCTCAGTGTAATGCAACATGGTACAGCACTGGGATTCCCTATTGCCAATTACACATCTAGCTTTGACATATTATTACACATTTTAACCCTATTTTTATAAAACCTGTAAATTGCCACACATATTTCATCACTGCTGCACCATATAGTATAGAAATCAACAAAAAGGAAGATAAACAGACATTATTAAACAAAAATTGCTCCAGCGTGATTATTTTATGGAAGATTCGTGATACTCAGTTAACCTTAAAAGGAAAATATATTCTATACAGCTAACTGCAGAGAAACAGGGATGTTACCTGACACTGACTACTTCTCATACTATGTATAATAACTAACCAATTATATAAATCCATGAAAATGCATACATATAAGCTTTATTTATTATCAATTTACCATTAAACTATCATCAGTGATCATTAACCTAACAATGATAGACGCCATTTCTGCACAGATCCTTCAGCTTAGTCTTGTAACAATTATTTGCTTCATACAAGTCAATACTAAGTTAAACTTTTTCCGGTACAGCTATCAAAACATATGTGCATAACTCAGATAAATTGAAAGGATGCAATGCTTAACATCAGAAACTTTTGCAACTCTGCTCCCACCCACGCATACAAAGAAAAAAACATGACTATGACATTTACTATTTACAGTCCTTTACCAGTTAACTTTTTTGCAGTTCAGATTTTATTCATTTTATGCAATTACAGAGAGAAGATCCAATAACACATACAAACAAATGACACAGTAATACGTACTAGTAACTTTACCAGTTAATTAATATTCTAGCTTACAGCTAAACAGTAGTACACTGCATGCTTTTAACTGCCAGCATTGTATGTAATGTAATACTTAAAACGTACATTCCATCATAAATATATACATTTGCAATACACTTGTTATTTCTGCAATAACTGTGGGAGACCTTGAGACAACACCATTTTGTCCACTACACAGACAGGAAAACACGGGGCATGTACATGTTAAAGTTCATCAGGATTCTGCATAATATTAGCAATTTTTAACAAAGTGGCATCCATGTGTCTTTTAATACTTGTATCATGGTTCTCATAATGATTATGGTGGAAACCGTCATCTACACCTTACCGACAATCTATATTACTGATACTACACCTACGAGCAGAACAGGTGTTTCTTGCAAAATCAAACTGTCACAGTAACATTCAATGCATTAGTGCACATGTTTTACCAATGATCTGCAAATTAACCTTTACACCTATGATCAAGACTGTCTCACAAATTAGCAAGAGAGCTTCCAAATTGATAACTTCTTACATATTTGGAGCAACTGTAGCTTAGTGATGAAACTCTTTGTGCTGCAAATCTGGAGACTTGGGGCAGGATTCACAAAGCTTTCTGAAGGTGCAAAACCTTCCCTAAGTCCCCAAAACTTCCATAGCTAGAAAAAAAGAGGAAATTGCTCTGAGAGCTATTCACAAAAACCTCCGCAGCTGTGGAAAAAATACACTACGGACTGTGGGAAAAAGTGCAGCTGCAGACGTTCCTGAGGAAAAATGGTAATTGATAAGTTTGGCTCAGCCCCTCAGACACTATTCTCTGTCAGTTTTTTTCTGTAGTTGTGGAAAAATGTTACATACATTGAGTGAGGCATAACACTCCTCAGCAAACTATAGTAATGCCCCAACAATTGAAATACGATTAAAGTGGAGGTCAGGCACAAATAATAGCATCCCAGTGGTATATCAGTGGCTGAAGTTACAACAACATTAGCACACATTGACAATAAATGGCAATAAACCACCACCACCAGCCACAGTGCAGCCCATGAAGGAGCCCCACAGGCAGTAGAGCCTGAACAGCCTGCAGTGAGTGTTATTTCTGCTGGCAACAGGAACACTCCAGGGAGGGGTGACCAGCAGTGACAGACAGCCACTGTGGTGCCATGGTATAGCACTGTGGTGCTACAGTGGTCCCAGTTGAGGGACTGGTTGCTGATCTCTCTGTGGGTGCTTTCAGTTTCATGCTGTTGCAGAAACATTAAAGTCTGCTGCTCCAGCTAATTAAGTTTACTGTTGCTGTGCCTCTTAAGCCATTTCTGCAGCTGCGGATCTGCACTTGCTCCATTTCTGCAGCTGCTGAAGTTCCGCAACTGTGGGGATTTTTGCTGAATTCCTCTCCTGAGCAAGTTTTCTTTCAGAATATCACACAACTGCATTTCCACATTGCTGCAGGCTTTTTTCCCACAGCTCAGATTTTGGCCTTCTTTGTGAATCCTGCCCCTGGTTTTGAATACCACGGTCCCCACATTCATAATGTGTTGCCCTGAGCAACTTATTAAACTTCCTTATGCTTCAACTATAAAATGGATTTCAGCATTGCCTTACTGTGCCTTTCATGATTAAACAATTTCCTGGCCCGTCTCATCAACTGGCGGCTGGATTTCTGCTTGTGACACGCAACCTGGGTTCGGGAATGGACTCGAGTTGTCGGAGAGCCGGGCAGGAGAAGGTTGGAGCATCTGTAGACAGCCCGACTTCTCCCGGGGAGGGTGGGGATGTGAGCAGGCACCTGATGGCCCCTGGTGGAGGCCGGGAGCATAGCAGAGTGTCAGGGCTCAAAATATCTGGGGTAGTGACAGACGTCGGCATTCACCATGACGTCACCTATGTCACTCTCCAAGGGAGAAAACTAGAAAATCAGCTCCCTGGTTGGCCAGATGATAGCTCTCCGGTCACCTAATGGCCCCACAGCCTCCCACCCCAGCAGCACCTGGAGCCGATGCCACAGTGCACTGGACAACCCCCACCGGTATCTTCCCTCTCGGAAGAGGGACCCACCGGCAAGGGTTCATGGGCTACTCAAGGTTCTGTGATCTGGGGCTGAGGTAAGTCATGGGGATGGTGGACAGACCATGTAAGGACCTTGAGAGGCCCGAAGGAGGTGCCAGCTGGGGAGCAGAGGAGGAGGAATAAAAAACAATTTCCCCTTTCCCTTAGATGTAACATACCATCTGAAAAATGCCCTCAGCTCAGATGCAATACCAAAATAAACATTCCAGTCAAATAAGCAATAATGCCTGACAGGGTATGTGTCATGCTGAGATAATGTCACGCCTCAGGTGGTTGGGCACGAGGCTGCAGGCTGAGTGCGTCCAATAACTGAGGCATGATGTTATCCCAAATGACACACACCCTGGAGGGCATTATTGCTATTATACAATGGCTCGTTGTTATACAGAATAAAAAAGATCATTTTAAAGATGTTTTTGTGTGGAAAAATATTTTGGCATTTTAAGAGAAGATGCAAACAATCAATCAAATGCAAAACAAGCAAACAATCATCTCCAGGTTCACAGTGAGGCTGAGACTAGACCCGTGGTGTTGTGCTGGGATAACTGCATGGGTCCAGCCCAAGACTGACCAATCAGAGTCCAGGATTTTTTCTTGTCATTGTATAATTCTTACTGTACCATACCAATGCCTTTTAATTCTACATTGCATTGTCCTGATCACAACATAATTTAACATTTTTTAACACAGTTTACATACTTTCAAACAAAATTCTAAATTCTGTCATGATCGGAATTTAATATCTCAGGCACAATTGAATAGCAAAGCTGGAAGGTTAATTCAAAAATCAGTCTGATGCTGCTCTCTTATCCATGTGCTTTTTATGCGTAAGGGAGGCAGTATAGTGCAGTGGTTTAAAGCTCTGAGCTGCAAACCTGGAGACCTGGGTTCAAATCCCATAGACCCAATTTACATGCTGTGTGCCCGAGATAAGTCACTTAACTTCCTGTGCTCCCAGATCACACCGGTAAACAAGCTTCAGCTTAGTGTATCTCTCCTGGTTAAAAAAATATATATGTTTTTTTTTCCTTGCAAACATGGTGAGCAAAAAATATACTTCAACCAATCCTACAGCATTTAAAGGTGTATACTATGATGTACGATACTATGTGATTTCTTTACTTGCAGCCTTTTCAGACATTCCGTTTGTAACCTTAACAACACTATCTCCTTGCAATATCAAACAACCTGTAACTAAAGGTACCGATAACACCTCCGTAGCCTTCACAACTACTGTATCTGTCTATACAACAACTCCGTCTCTTTGAAGTCCTGCTCAATACCAGGGACATGCAGAACACAGTAACAATACAGATTAAATGGCATTACAGTTCCATATGAAATGTTACTGTCTGAAGTCTGATTCCACTTTTGTTTGATTATTCTCATATAAGATCAATGATACTACGACTGTATGTTACAATAAACTGATTTTATAGAACATGCACATTACCTATTATTACTTCATACAGTGCATATATTGCCACCTGTACCACTTATTTAATTCTGCCTTTGTAACTATACATTCTCACTACTGACATGGAATGGTGGGTAACAAAGGTTGTCAATGACACATTGCCTCCAGGGCATCAGAAAGGATGTTGGGTGATGGGAAGGTGACAATGTGGCAGGCAACAAGTACTATCCCCATCTTCTAAAATAGAAACTTTGATGAGCCTTGTGCATACCATTACTATTGCCCTGCAGATCCCATGATACAGAACACAGGTCTAGGAAGCATGCATCCCCACCTTTTTAATTCTTTGATCTGTGATGTTCCTATTACATGGCATCTATACAGAAGCAGTAGCCCCTACCTACTGCCTATTGGTGTCTGTCTCCGTGCATTCTATGACATCACACATGTACTGTATATAACATTAAATAAACACAAAGTTCCTTTTTACTCTGTAAAATGCAAAATTGACTTTCTCCTTTACTGCTAACTTGGGACTGTGCTCCTGCAAATTTGCAATTGTTTACATATACCTATGCATCTCATTCTTGTCTTCTTCATTGCTGAACTGTGCATGCAAAGCATACAGTAGGTGCAGCCTGTAATTCATGACTCATAACGCATCAAACATTTTAAAAACCTGTAGGATACTACAAATTAAATTGAATTCTCCACATACTGTACACATCTACTTCAAAAATCATTGTTACTGTACTATATCCCCTGAAACACAGGTTGTTCTCCTATATAAACTTCTTTCATCCTTTTATTTTGAGATGCTTTCCTACAGGATCAGCAGTTAATTTGTGTTATTATTTTTTTTCTCTCCATTCAACAGGTATGCCTGTATAATTCATCCTAGCTGTGCATGGAACATTTTAAATCCCAATAATCAATACATTTGAGAAGGATGACAGTAGCAATACTTTCTATCTTAAATACTTTTTAATGTATAAGATTACTAGTAAGGGACAATATAACTGAAAATGTTCAAAGTACATCTTCTTTAGATTGTATATTGCCACAGCATAGGGACCTCCTTGAAACTGAGATACAGCTGTCATACAGTTTTGAATAGTTAGCACTAATATGACTGTCTGTAACATCTACATAGTATATAATGAACTATTTATAATTAATCATGACACAATACCATCATAGTCAGAATTTAACATGCTGCACAGAACGGTTTTTTTTGTTTCCCATTTTAGCATCATAGTTTATCTCCTACCACTTTCTCATTTTCTACAGTGCACATCAACAGTTTATGGTCATTGCAAAATATTTTCAAGACTGCTATCACAGTGTTGACTGAGCTCATTAAACAACTGTACCCTGACACCATAATAAATAATGAACAAACATCTGCACATTTCTGACTACTTAGACATTGCTAGCATGCTGATGTATCTGCACACAAAGGTCATTTCTGTGTGTTTACATTGCTTTACCAAACATATTGCATGTTCTTGCAACTAAACATAGATTTGTACAGTATTGTATCTTGATGAATGAGTTTCATTTTCACGTACAGTAATGTAATATCTGAGTATGTCCATTGCAGAACACTGTAATTCAGAAATGTCAGCTTATACCTTCTGTATATAACATATCGCTACCTCTTAGGGACCTGCCTAAAATTGAAATACATCTGTTGAGCCATTAGGTCATCAGTTTACTTAGATTATTATTTCTGTCTCAACAGTACTCAGGCATGACTGTGTAAGTCATTCTGGATGTAACATTTCACATGACTCACTACTAACATAATTATGACAAGGTTCAACATCACGTTATTTATTACAAACAGTACAGTTCAACGCACCACTAGTTCCTGTGAGGAAAAGCATAACAGCCACAAGTATAGTTCTATCTTTTTTATTACACGTTGCCACATATGAATGACCTCATTGCAACTGAGATGCTGTTGTACTAAAGGACTGCATGTTTAACACTAATGTGACCATGTATAATTGTATTTATAGTGTATAGTGGAATGTTGTTTGCATGAAATTCCATGCCTGGAATATGCTTGTTCTGCTACAGTGAGTGATATCATTATGTTGTTCTGCTGCAGTAGTGATGTCACTATTGCAGCAGAACCACTGAATCCTGGCACATTGTTGTTTTCCTCTATTTAATTGTGTGGTGACAGTATTCTAGAACCTCTAGAGACTTCAGAAGTCAGTTTCATTATGAAAAAGAGAGAAAAAAACACAAAGCACACATTTCACATAGTACTACTGTACACTATAAAAAATACAGGATGAGCAACTTTATGCACACCTGTGTGTTCTGTCACTTCAGGGTTCTGATTCCCATGGACCTCTCTAGCTTCGCTCTTGAGGTCAGAGAGAATCAGAACCCCTCTCTGGCAGAACACACTGGCTGTGCATAGTTACCCATCCAGTATTCTCTATATTTATTTGTTTTTTTAACCAGGTAAGTACACTAGACAGCCAAATGCCTATTTTCAGGTGCAAGCCAGGAGGTTACAAAGTACAGACAAGCACATCAGGCAGAGTTAAAGGTAACATACAAGAACTTCAGGCATAACAAAAATCAATTAGGTAGAGTAACAGCATTATTCAAGCAACGGCAGCAAAGTAAACAAATATAGGGCCAGCCATACTCTCAGAGGGGTAAGGATAGAGGTTTACAGGGGAGATCAATATAGAAAATAGAGTAGACTTGGTAATCCCACAGACAGTAGGGCAGGGAAAGGGCCCAGACCAAATTGATAACATTTGATGCAATTAGTGGTTACAGGAACATCATTGGAGGAAGTGCATTCACTAAACAGGAGCCACACCCACAACAGTTGAACTGGGAGGAAGTGACTCAGCCAGGAGACTATATGGCACACAGACAGGTGGAGGCTGATTTTAGGAAGACCCATAGGGAGGCTTTGAAGCTGGGATGGGATGGGGTGGCACGAGTGATTGTGGGAAGGGAGTTCCACACTTTAGGTGCATATTCGGCGAAGGCCCAATCACCGGCGAGGGAGCGTGTTTTTGGGACCAGAAGGTCCCATGAATCAATTAGATCTTAAGTGATAGGAAGGGGTTCCAGGTTTGAGGGAGTGGTGAGTGCTGATGGGGTGGCAGTTCTGACAATGTTGTCAATGAAGTTGCAGAGGACAAAGGTACGGTGCTTATCAGGCGGGAGCCACTCTAGCCATGTGTAAAGCTCATAGTGATGCATGAGGTGAGGGGCAGAGAGCGCAAAGCAGCATGCATTGTTATATGCAGTGTCCCATTTTATGAGACTGGTCTTTGGGACAGAAGCAAAGGATACAAGCCCATAGCAGAGTGAGGGTAGGAGGACCCCCCCTGGCTATGGCGACATAGAATGATATTTCATATTTATAACTATTCAGAATACAACCATAACCACTCAAACATGTATTACAAGTTTGTTATGTTGTCTTGCATGTGCAGTGCAAGCAACATTTTGTGACAGCTTGGTGGAGTAGCAGGTTGTGGAGGTGCAGTGATGTTGTGGCCAATGGCACCACTGCATTTTTGGATTGGGCTCAGTGGCACCAATGGAACAGCATGCTGTCTATGACAGCTGCTCAGAGGCATGCCACCAACTTGAAATGATTTTTCTGCCATAATGGGGGAGTGCCCTGTCATTACAGGGCATGCCTTGCTTGCTGAAACATTTCAGTAAACATGGTGGCGGCTGCCGCCATCCACCTTTCACAGTCCCCAGCAAGCTGACTTTTGGGGGTGTCCAAACCCCCTGTTGGCATGTTTAGCAACCCCCCAAGATTGTGTGGCACACAGGGAGCCAACCCTAGTGTGCCTCTGTGTTCAAAAGTCAATCTCATTGGCATTTTCCTGCCCTTCCCCTCCCTTATTGTGTACCACACTGGGAGCCCACCCCAGTGTGGCTAACATCACCCCAAAACTCATGGTATACACAGGAGCCCAATTCTAGTGTGCCCAACATTTTCCTTAAACCTGTAAAAAGAAATGGTCCACGGTGTTCTTTTTATTATTATAACCTGAAACAAAGAAAACAGTCCCTCAGTCAGGTCCCTCCCCAACCCGAACCCATGCTCTGTGCACCTACCTCTGACAACCCTCACTCCCCATACTCTACTTCAGAGTCTATGGCAATCTTTTCAGTGGAGCAGGAACGTGTCTGCACTCTTCAAAGCCAACCATGAACTGAAGGAATGCCTATAAGCTGTATAATGGCATCGATCACGGGGTTGGGGGTCCAGCTTCCAGCTTAGGTGGCTATCTCAGTCATTTCTGTGACTTTTGCCTACAAATTATTAACTTGGGACCCCCACCTCATTAACTCAGTCACTGCCATTTTGTTATTTGGCCCTGAAAGGTGATTTTGTGGTCACTGCTCGGAATCACCTTTCAGGACCGATTAATGAAATGACAATGTTGCTGTCAATGAGATCGGCTCCCAAAAAGCCTGTGTTGCAAATTTGGTGAAAAAATTCCAACAAATTGATTGTGTTACAAGTGTGCATTGCACAGTTTCCACACACGCTCGTAACTTCAAGAATTTTTAACATTTTCATTCCAGATTTTCAACATTGCCACTTTTTCACACCTCCTTATAAACAGTATAGCTGACATTTTTCACATCCTGCCCAAAATGTGTTTTCGCACATCTGGCACACAATGGCATGGTCGCTGTGGTAAATCAATGTTCTTGGCCCATTACAAAAATCACAATGACACTGTTCATGAGCAGAGGTCCCAAAATGCCTATGTTGAAAATTTGGTGAAAAAATACCACAAAGTGATTGTATTATTAGCGTGCATTGCGCAGTTTCCATCCACACTCGTTAACTTCAAGAATGTGCAATATTTTCACTCCACATTTTCAACATTGCCATTTTCACACCTCTTTATGAACATTACAGCTGTCATTTTTCACATCCTGCCTGAAATGTGTTTTCACACATCTGGTGCACAATGGCGTGGTCACTGTTGGAATACAACATTCGGGACAGATTAAGAAAATCACAGAGACACTGTTCATGAGTGGAGGTCCCAAAATGCCTATGCTGAAAATTTGGTGAACAAATTCCACAAAGTGACTGTGTTACCAGCATGCATTGTGCAATTTCCATGCATGCTTGTAACTTTGAGAAAACTTTTATATTTTCACTTCAGATTTTCAACATTGCCATTTCTTCACATGTCCTTATGAACAGTACAGCTGTCATATTTCACATCCTGCCTGAAGTGTCTTTCCACACATTTGGCACAGATCAGTGTGGTCGCTATGGGAAATCAATGTTTGGGACACATTAACACAATCACAGTACAACTGTTCATGAACGGAGGTCCCAAATGCTTTCATGAGGTGGGGTCACAAAAAGCCCATGTTGAAAATGTGGAGTGCAAATTCAAACAAACGCCTGGGGCATTGAAGTTTTTAACCATAACGTCCCGCCCTGTAGAGACTGACAGGTATCAGGAGTGTGACTTTGGATTGTTGGCTGTAGTGGTCATGCTATTCCACCCCCATCCTGCAGCCTGTGACAGGCATCAAGGTGTGCCTTCAACTCTTTGGCCCCCAAATTCATCCCATTCTCCTATACTGCATCCATCTCAATGCATTTTTATGGAATGGGGTGAGTGGCGTCTGGCGAGAGACCTCAAGGCACAACCCAACACTTGTCGGAGTCTGCAGGGTAGGTGAGGTGAAATGACATAAGCGCAGGCTAATGACTAAAAAGGCACACCTCAATGCATGTCAGTCTCTGTAGGGTGGTGGGTTATGTCATCTCGGTCTATGTGATAATCGAGAATGCCCAAAGGCTGATCTCCATTATCGCACAGTCATAGTGCCAAAAGCTTTTAGGCACTCTGACAACCCTGGTGCACAGGACACTGGTGCCGGAGATATTTTAATGCTTTTGTGGGGCTGGCCTTTCACACCCCACTCGGGGCTTCAACCACCGCACTTTACTTATGGATTCTCAACTCCAGGGGGTGCATGTCGGGGTGAAAGCATTAAAAAGAAGGTTTGGGCCAGGCGCCAAAAAATCGCACCTGTGCCCAACCAGAACCCGGTACCTCAGCCACCCCAGCCAGTAGCTAACCCCTGATGCCACAACGCAGCTCAGCCATCCACCAGAGCCACCCCTACAGCCTCTCCACCCCTCCCAGCCCACCGACGTGCTCACTCCCACCCTATCAAAATGTACATATAATTGGGCAGGACACAGCCATAACTAGGTTAACATGCATTACATATATGTTTGCCCTATCACGGTGTCACTATTGTGTGTTTACATATATTTATTTAAACAAAACAACCTGCAAATAATTGGCACTTTCATAATGGTGTTACTAAAACTCAATTCCATACTTATTTCCAAGCACCACAAGACTTCTACATGATCCACACATATTCAAACTTTTAATTAGGCTGCTATGTCCTTCTAATGACACCATCACTATCTCAGTGCCTCACTCCCTGTTGCTGTCATGTATGTCCATAAAACCTGTTTATAAAAATTCCCAGTCTACTTAGTTTTCCAGTGATATTGAAACCAAAATGTTGCCATACTACCCCTACAGTATGTGAGACAAACAATGCCCTGCTCAGGTATGTGATCCCTAATTGCAGCTTACGACCCATATGACCCGTTCCCAACATAGATTCATATTTTCAGAAATTAAAATATATCTGCCCTCAATAAATTAAATACCTGTCTCTAAGTGTGCATAACATCACATGACGTGTGATGATGTATGTTGCAACTCTGCCCATTAATTCTTAAGTCTTTTCTTCCTCATGACTACAGCATAACAAAATTCTACAACACTGATATAATATTACCTGGACATGAACAAACTGAATGACAGGATTTTAACATTCTTATTTTAATATCTTAACTACAGTTATTGGTTCTGCACCTGTTCAGTAATTCTCCTCAATTCCACACTTACTTTCATTTACTGCATGCTATGAAATATAATATTGATCATTACACCACAATCAAGAGCCATACAGTACATCAGAATCTTAACATTGCAACTTACTATACTAATACTTTGCTATTTTTATATTTCTCTACAAAAAAACATTGAGAAGCACATCCTCACTTAAGTTAATATTTCACAGCTTATTAGTCTGAGTCTGACAGAAATACAACAATTAAAATCAAACAAAAGCAAAATAAATTATTTTGTATAAAACTTATTTTCCTATAAACTCCATCCTCTTCCTCAGCCTGTGACATCACACTCTATATATTGAACTTCAAAGCACAAAACCTGTTCACATGCTAAAAACCCAAGCTTTCATTCATTTTTTACCAATTAAGACACACTAAGTTGAAAGCTTGTTTGCAGGTGCAACCTGGGAGCACGAGAAAGTTAAGTGACTTGTTCAGGATTACACAGTATGCAAGTGGGGGCTCTGGGATTCAAACCCAGGTTTCCAGATTTGCAGCTCAGAGCCTTAAACCACTGCACCATACTGCCTCCACACATTTCACACAACAATGCTAAACTTCAGGTGCCAGAATCTGCAGGAAAACTGCCAGACTTTCTGTCTGAGATGCATATGACTTTACATGCCTCCCCAGTAATTCACATTGGGTGAATCTTACATGCCAGTGTCAATTCCACTTTCCATGCAAAGGACACCAACTTAGGCAAGGCCTTTGATTTCAGTGCTATACAATGTTACTTATCACATCACATAGCCAACATTTACTTCTGAGGTTGCTGGAGATAAGCAGTCTTACATTATTGCTTACAAACCAAACCTATAAAGTTTGGGTCTATGTACTGAAACCGACTAGCTGCACTATCTATGCAAATTATAGTTTACTGGCTACTGCAGTATACTGCTACTGATGTATCATAACTGAAATATTTCATTGTTACATGGATCAACTTAAAATAAGTGACTCTTCTATGTATTTCCTACTAACTTCTTCACAAATCAGGTTATTTCAATGATGTCTTTACAGGACTAACATTTCCATTTCCATACCAACTCGTAAGTTTTTTTTTCCTTTATGCCATGCCCCACTGTTACATTTACTACCTTTATGTACTGTCATTTTTAACATACTGTAACCTGCATTGATTATTGATCCAAGACACCAAAGTTACAGGACAGCAAAATAAATTCAAGCTCATGTAATTATTACACACTGGAGATAATTACATTTTAATTCATGTACTACTTAGACACATTAATTTCATTATCTAGGTACTTGCAAATGTATTTATAATATTTAAAAACTTTCACATGACACCTTTACAACCTCAAGGGCTATAGTCATACTTTAGTACTTATTTTTGTGTAACAGGCACCATGCAATGGTTCTTGGGTTCTGAGTGTGTATGTCAGGGAAGGAAGGATTCTGGAGGCAGCTGAGCCTTTCCAGTGCAGAAACCTTTGACTGTGATGGTTAATTTCACTGTTGCAGTATATACTAGCACAATAACCAACACAAGGAAAAAAACAGCAGTACAGTAAGCAACCCAATACTATATCCTGAAAATTATAATAATTTCTCCATGTCCATGTTTTATGCTTATATTGTCTGTTGCCTGCTTTCAATGCTTAGCAGTCATTGTGGCCATTGACATAGGGAGGTCACTGTTCTGTGCAAAAGGTCATATACCTTATAGCTGCAAATACGTGTGTATGATTGCATTTTTTATGCGATAAGGAAAGTTCACTGTAATGATGTTTTTCCTCCCATTAAAACATTGTCCAAATAGCTCAACATGTGTACTTAACATATATTCAACTCATTAGTGTTTCAGATATGTTTCACTCACACAAGTGGAATAATAATGTGCTAAGTTTAGTTGTTATTCTGAGATTCCAGGAGGGCTAAAAAAGGATTCACATTGGTTACAAAAGGCTATTCTGTTAGGTAGGAAAATGGGCAGACTAGGTGGGCCAAGCGGTCCTTATCTGCTGTCAAATTCTATGTTTCTATGTTCTAAGTTTCTATGCTGAAATGAAATGTGTTTGTTATGATGAGAAGGTTTTGCTGGTGGTAAACTTTATGTATTTCAGCTTGTATACCAAAGACACAGGGTGTGACATCATGCTATTCATGAGTTGAACAGAAATATGCCAGGCACATAATATGTTATTTGTAGCAGTTTTATTAGCGACTGGGAAAAAAAAAAAATATATATATATATATATATATATATATACACACATATACTGTATATCTTGAAAGACATAGAAAAGAAACATACAGAGATAAATACTGAGATAGATAACTGGTACATTACTAATATGTCTAGATAGAGATAGAGACAGATAAACATGAATAGATACAGAGAGAAAGAGACAAAAATACATAGATATAAGCAATAATACTCAACAGGGTGGGTGGTATTGGGAAATACCGGACCGCCCAGGGGTGTAATGAGACCCGACGCCACAGGCCCTGAAAGGTTGTGCTTAGAAAATGGGCATGATAAAAAAAATCAGTTTATTAAAAAAGAAGTTAATAAAAAATTAGTTAAAAATAACTTGTAGTAAAATAGTCCCTCTGCCTGCTTTAGAATTTTTTTTTTTACTTTTAGCTTGGGACTTTTATCATACTGTAGACTCTAATTAAAAAAAAGGTTGCCCCATTTAAGTGACTCGTCCCTGTCCCCACTGGCTTTTACTGTACTGATTTTTGCAGTACAGTGCTCTATGGAGCTGTAAAGGAAGAATGGGGGAGGTCGACAACCTGAACAGTGAGGGAGGTGCAGTCAGCTGCAGAAAAAGAAAAATCTGGATCAACAAGTAGAATCCTGAGGTGAGCGCTGTAGAAAACTGCTTTTTTCCCCCCTTGGGACCAACGTCTGGAGAAGGGGGTGGGGAAGAGGGCTGCAGTGGCCCTTGAGTAAAGAGAGAACCTTGGGGATCGATAATGTTTTTCAATCTATCTCTCTGAGCGGTGTTGCAGAAGCGAGTCATTGTCTGCACAGGAAGCATTGCAGTAAGGTCCGCAGAACTTGTGGAACAAGGCTTAAAGGTGGGTGGCATTACAACATCACTATGGAGACTTGTATATGGCTTTTTATACATTTTTTAGTGCTATCCTCGACGTTTAGAGAGTGAGAGAGCAATAGGTCTGGTACCACTAGAGGGCATGACAGGAGCGGAAATTTCTTTGGTTTCTGTACCACAGGTGAACAGTATGGAAAATGAAGAAAGTACTCACCTTCTCAAGCATACAAGCAGTTTTGTAGCTGCCACTTTCTTTCTCCTTCTCTCAGGAATTGGCCGCAAGTATAATAGGGACTAATTTTCTAAAAAAAAAACATATGTATTTTTTTTGTGCTCCTCACATAGGTTACATGGCTTTTTAGTGCGATGGTGCAGATGCTGTCAGGTGTACTGCGAGTAGGAGTCAGAATGGAAGGACTGAAGGAAGGGAGGTATGAGCAAGCAGAAAAAATAAAATAAGTCTAAAAAAGTTTGTTTTGTTCTGTTCTGTGGTGAGGACAAAGAGACAGCCAGACAGGCAGTATCATCAGCATGGCATTTGTGTATGGGGGGAGGGGTCAGTCACTAAGCGAACAGAAAAACAATGGTAGCCGCTAAGGTTGAAAATTCGGGGTATCCAAGGATACTCTGAGTAATGGGGTACCCCAAATTGGCACTTGTTTTCAAGCGGGCTCTATTGAAAAATACCTGCCAGCTTAGTTATCTGGCCTAGCCAATCAGCATGCTAGGATTCTCTTGCCCATTTTGGAAACTTAGATAAAGACAGTCAGACAGACCGATAGATAGATAGATAGATAGATAGATAGATAGATAGATAGATAGATAGATATACAGACAGACAGACAGACAGACAGACAGACAAACAGAGACAGGCAGATAAAATAAGTTACGGTACATTAAGTGTTTCATAAATTGTATGGATTTTTGATAGTACTCAACAGGCCAACTGTTAGGCAGTGTAGCTGTGTGTAACAGTGGAATGAAACTATATAATATATAATGAATATGTGATGTCACTATTTCTCATCAGTCAGCTGTGTACAATATCTTTTCACTTTAAAGGTTAACTGATTACCATGAATATTGCATTAAATATGTAGGCAGGAGAAATGTTTCTTTTTTAATAATGTCTGTTAGTTTATCATGCCTTTATTGTTGAATACTACATTTAGGAGACAGTACAGCACAGTGGTTTAAGGCTCTGAGTTGCAAATCTCAAGACCTGGGTTTGAATTCCACAGCCCCCACTTGCATACTGTGTGACTTTGAACAAGTCACTTAACTTCCTTGTGCTTCCAGGTCACACCTGTAAACAAGCTTTCAGCTTAGTGTGCTACTCCTGGTTAAACAATTGCAACCCCCCCAAAAAAAATAAATCTTCAGATTTGCAGCTCAAACCTGTAACCGACTGCACTATACACAATGCCTCACTATTTTAAACCCCTTTAGCGTACATCAACAAGTTAACGCAGCAGCGCTCTTTATAACCAATTACAAATTTACTGCTCACAATAGTTTTTCCATCATATAACACTGATTGCCACATAAATCACTCCTACAGGCCAGACTGCTGGTGCAGTGGTAGTGCTACTGCTTGTGATGCTGATGACCTGGGTTCTGGAATGAGCCGGGGAGCTGGAGGAGTGAGACAGGGAGGAGGCTTAGAGCATCCCAAGGCTCACTCACCTTCTCTGGGGGCAGGGCTGATGTTGCTGACCCCAGGCAGAAGCCTGTGGTACATCAAGCCCAGTCACAAGAAGGGGAGCTGGGTGATGGACATTGACACTTAGCACCTAGGCATCAGGGTGCATGTCATGCACAGAACATGGGTAAATGGCTTGCGGCACTCCTGGTAGACAGAGGGCCAGGCCTCAATGCCCCTACCTGTCCCAGATCTGATGAAACTCAGGAATTTGGGGTGTTAGAGCCCAGCCTCATCCCTGCCTGGGAGGCAGACCACGGCTACATGGGGGATGGACCACTCCAGGCTCCAGGTAGAGGGCGGGGACTAGAAGGCCGCAGGTGACTTCTGAAGGATGGGAGTGCCATGGGTGGGGGAGAGCATAAATAGAAAGTTCAAACAAAAATCACTCTACTACATTCCCTGTACCTAAAAATCCTGTCCACAGCTGTTCATCATGGTGTGCTCTCCAGTATTAGATACATACACAATATTCTTCAACATAGAACTCTTACTTCAAACCCCCTCAGTGTAATGCAACATGGTACAGCACTGGGATTCCCTATTGCCAATTACACATCTAGCTTTGACATATTATTACACATTTTGTAACACTATTTTTTATATAAATCACTGTAATGATTGCCCTGTTCTTGAAAACCTGTAAATTGCCACATATTTCATCACTGCTGCATCATATAGCTATAGAAATCAACAAAAAAGGAAGATAAACAGACATTATTAAACAAAAATTGCTCCAGCGTGATTATTTTATGGAAGATTCGTGATACTCAGTTAACCTTAAAAGGGAAAATATATTCTATACAGCTAACTGCAGAGAAACAGGGATGTTACCCTGACACTGACTACTTCTCGTACTATGTATAATAACTAACCAATTATATAAATCCATGAAATGCATACATATAAGCTTTATTTATTATCAATTTACCATTAAACTATCATCAGTGATCATTAACCTAACAATGATAGCACGCCATTTCTGCACAGATCCTTCAGCTTAGTCTTGTAACAATTATTTGCTTCGCCACAAGTCAATACTAAGTTAAACTTTTTCCGGTACAGCTATCAAAAACATATGTGCATAACTCAGATAAATTGAAAGGATGCAATGCTTAACATCAGAAACTTTTGCAACTCTGCTCCCCACCCACGCATACAAAGAAAAAAAACATGACTATGACATTTACTATTTACAGTCCTTTACCAGTTAACTTTTTTTGCAGTTCAGATTTTTATTCATTTTTATGCAATTACAGAGAGAAGATCCAATAACACATACAAACAAATGACACAGTAATACGTACTAGTAACTTTACCAGTTAATTAATATTCTAGCTTACAGCTAAACAGTAGTACACTGCATGCTTTTAACTGCCAGCATTGTATGTAATGTAATACTTAAAACGTACATTCCATCATAAATATATACATTTGCAATACACTTGTTATTTCTGCAATAACTGTGGGAGACCTTGAGACAACACCATTTTGTCCACTACACAGACAGGAAAACACGGGGCATGTACATGTTAAAGTTCATCAGGATTCTGCATAATATTAGCAATTTTTAACAAAGTGGCATCCATGTGTCTTTTAATACTTGTATCATGGTTCTCATAATGATTATGGTGGAAACCGTCATCTACACCTTACCGACAATCTATATTACTGATACTACACCTACGAGCAGAACAGGTGTTTCTTGCAAAATCAAACTGTCACAGTAACATTCAATGCATTAGTGCACATGTTTTACCAATGATCTGCAAATTAACCTTTACACCTATGATCAAGACTGTCTCACAAATTAGCAAGAGAGCTTCCAAATGATAACTTCTTACATATTTGGAGCAACTGCAACAGTGATGAAACTCTTTGTGCTGCAAATCTGGAGACTTGGGGCAGGATTCACAAAGCTTTCTGAAGGTGCAAAACCTTCCCTAAGTCCCCAAAACTTCCATAGCTAGAAAAAAAGAGGAAATTGCTCTGAGAGCTATTCACAAAAACCTCCGCAGCTGTGGAAAAAATACACTACGGACTGTGGGAAAAAGTGCAGCTGCAGACGTTCCTGAGGAAAAATGGTAATTGATAAGTTTGGCTCAGCCCCTCAGACACTATTCTCTGTCAGTTTTTTTCTGTAGTTGTGGAAAAAATGTTACATACATTGGAGTGAGGCATAACACTCCCTCAGCAAACTGTAGTAATGCCCCAACAATTGAAATACGATTAAAGTGGAGGTCAGGCACAAATAATAGCATCCCAGTGGGTATATCAGTGGCTGAAGTTACAACAACATTAGCACACATTGACAATAAATGGCAATAAACCACCACCACCAGCCACAGTGCAGCCCATGAAGGAGCCCCACAGGCAGTAGAGCCTGAACAGCCTGCAGTGAGTGTTATTTCTGCTGGCAACAGGAACACTCCAGGGAGGGGTGACCAGCAGTGACAGACAGCCACTGTGGTGCCATGGTATAGCACTGTGGTGCTACAGTGGTCCCAGTGAGGGACTGGTTGCTGATCTCTGTGGGTGCTTTCAGTTTCATGCTGTTGCAGAAACATTAAAGTCTGCTGCTCCAGCTAATTAAGTTTACTGTTGCTGTGCCTCTTAAGCCATTTCTGCAGCTGCGGATCTGCACTTGCTCCATTTCTGCAGCTGCTGAAGTTCCGCAACTGTGGGGATTTTTGCTGAATTCCTCTCCTGAGCAAGTTTTCTTTCAGAATATCACACAACTGCATTTCCACATTGCTGCAGGCTTTTTTCCCACAGCTCAGGATTTTTGGCCTTCTTTGTGAATCCTGCCCCTGGTTTTGAATACCACGGTCCCCACATTCATAATGTGTTGCCCTGAGCAACTTATTAAACTTCCTTATGCTTCAACTTCTAAAATGGATTTCAGCATTGCCTTACTGTGCCTTTCATGATTAAACAATTTCCCTGGCCGTCTCATCAGCACAGCGGCTGGATTTCTGCTTGTGACACCGGCAACCTGGGTTCGGGAATGGACTCGAGTTGTCGGAGAGCGGGCAAGGGAGAAGGTTGAGCATCTGTAGACAGCTCGACTTCTCCCGGGGGAGGGTGGGGATGTGAGCAGGCACCTGATGGCCCCTGGTGGAGGCCGGAGCATAGCAGAGTGTCAGGCTCAAAATATCTGGGTAGTGACAGACGCCGGCATTCACCATAGATCGCCACCTATGTCACTCTCAAGGGAGAAAACTAGAAAATCAGCTCCCTGGTTGGCCAGATGATAGCTCTCCGGTCACCTAATGGCCCCACAGCCTCCCACCCCAGCAGCACCTGGAGCCGATGCCACAGTGCACTGGACAACCCCCACCGGTATCTTCCCTCTCGGAAGAGGGGGACCCACCCGGCAAAGGGTTACGCCAGGCTACTCCAAGGGTCTGTGATCTGGGGCTGAGGTAAGTCATGGGGATGGTGGACAGACCATGTAAGGACCTTGAGAGGCCCGAAGGAGGTGCCAGCTGGGGAGCAGAGGAGGAGGAATAAAAAACAATTTCCCCTTTCCCTTAGATGTAACATACCATCTGAAAAATGCCCTCAGCTCAGATGCAATACCAAAATAAACATTCCAGTCAAATAAGCAATAATGCCTGACAGGGTATGTGTCATGCTGAGATAATGTCACGCCTCAGGTGGTTGGGCACGAGGCTGCAGGCTGAGTGCGTCCAATAACTGAGGCATGATGTTATCCCAAATGACACACACCCTGGAGGGCATTATTGCTATTATACAATGGCTCGTTGTTATACAGAATAAAAAAGATCATTTTAAAGATGTTTTTGTGTGGAAAAATATTTTGGCATTTTAAGAGAAGATGCAAACAATCAATCAAATGCAAAACAAGCAAACAATCATCTCCAGGTTCACAGTGAGGCTGAGACTAGACCCGTGGTGTTGTGCTGGGATAACTGCATGGGTCCAGCCCAAGACTGACCAATCAGAGTCCAGGATTTTTTCTTGTCATTGTATAATTCTTACTGTACCATACCAATGCCTTTTAATTCTACATTGCATTGTCCTGATCACAACATAATTTAACATTTTTAACACAGTTTACATACTTTCAAACAAAATTCTAAATTCTGTCATGATGGAATTTAATATCTCAGGCACAATTGAATAGCAAAGCTGGAAGGTTAATTCAAAAATCAGTCTGATGCTGCTCTCTTATCCATGTGCTTTTTATGCGTAAGGGAGGCAGTATAGTGCAGTGGTTTAAAGCTCTGAGCTGCAAACCTGGAGACCTGGGTTCAAATCCCATAGACCCAATTTACATGCTGTGTGGCCCGGAGTAAGTCACTTAACTTCCCTGTGCTCCCAGATCACACCGGTAAACAAGCTTCAGCTTAGTGTATCTCTCCTGGTTAAAAAAATATATATGTTTTTTTTTCCTTGCAAACATGGTGAGCAAAAAATATACTTCAACCAATCCTACAGCATTTAAAGGTGTATACTATGATGTACGATACAGTGTGATTTCTTTACTTGCAGCCTTTTCAGACATTCCGTTTGTAACCTTAACAACACTATCTCCTTGCAATATCAAACAACCTGTAACTAAGGTACCGATAACACCTCCGTAGCCTTCACAACTACTGTATCTGTCTATGCAAGCAACTCCGTCTCTTTGAAGTCCTGCTCAATACCAGGGACATGCAGAACACAGTAACAATACAGATTAAATGGCATTACAGTTCCATATGAAATGTTACTGTCTGAAGTCTGATTCCACTTTTGTTTGATTATTCTCATATAAGATCAATGATACTACGACTGTATGTTACAATAAACTGATTTTTATAGAACATGCACATTACCTATTATTACTTCATACAGTGCATATATTGCCACCTGTACCATACAACTTTTAATTCTGCCTTTGTAACTATACATTCTCACTACTGACATGGAATGGTGGGTAACAAAGGTTGTCAATGACACATTGCCTCCAGGGCATCAGAAAGGATGTTGGGTGATGGGAAGGTGACAATGTGGCAGGCAACAAGTACTATCCCCATCTTCTAAAATAGAAACTTTGATGAGCCTTGTGCATACCATTACTATTGCCCTGCAGATCCCATGATACAGAACACAGGTCTAGGAAGCATGCATCCCCACCTTTTTAATTCTTTGATCTGTGATGTTCCTATTACATGGCATCTATACAGAAGCAGTAGCCCCTACCTACTGCCTATTGGTGTCTGTCTCCGTGCATTCTATGACATCACACATGCACTGTATATAACATTAAATAAACACAAAGTTCCTTTTTACTCTGTAAAATGCAAAATTGACTTTCTCCTTTACTGCTAACTTGGGACTGTGCTCCTGCAAATTTGCAATTGTTTACATATACCTATGCATCTCATTCTTGTCTTCTTCATTGCTGAACTGTGCATGCAAAGCATACAGTAGGTGCAGCCTGTAATTCATGACTCATAACGCATCAAACATTTTAAAAACCTGTAGGATACTACAAATTAAATTGAATTCTCCACATACTGTACACATCTACTTCAAAAATCATTGTTACTGTACTATATCCCCTGAAACACAGGTTGTTCTCCTATATAAACTTCTTTCATCCTTTTATTTTGAGATGCTTTCCTACAGGATCAGCAGTTAATTTGTGTTATTATTTTTTTTCTCTCCATTCAACAGGTATGCCTGTATAATTCATCCTAGCTGTGCATGGAACATTTTAAATGCCCCAATACGTCAATACATTTGAGAAGGATGACAGTAGCAATACTTTCTATCTTAAATACTTTTTAATGTATAAGATTACTAGTAAGGGACAATATAACTGAAAATGTTCAAAGTACATCTTCTTTAGATTGTATATTGCCACAGCATAGGGACCTCCTTGAAACTGAGATATAGCTGTCATACGGTTTTGAATAGTTAGCACTAATATGACTGTCTGTAACATCTACATAGCATATATAATGAACTATTTATAATTAATCATGACACAATACCATCATAGTCAGAATTTAACATGCTGCACAGAACGGTTTTTTTTTTGTTTCCCATTTTAGCATCATAGTTTATCTCCTACCACTTTCTCATTTTCTACAGTGCACATCAACAGTTTATGGTCATTGCAAAATATTTTCAAGACTGCTATCACAGTGTTGACTGAGCCCCATTAAACAACTGTACCCTGACACCATAATAAATAATGAACAAACATCTGCACATTTCTGACTACTTAGACATTGCTAGCATGCTGATGTATCTGCACACAAGGTCATTTCTGTGTGTTTACATTGCTTTACCAAACATATTGCATGTTCTTGCAACTAAACATAGATTTGTACAGTATTGTATCTTGATGAATGAGTTTCATTTTCACGTACAGTAATGTAATATCTGAGTATGTCCATTGCAGAACACTGTAATTCAGAAATGTCAGCTTATACCTTCTGTATATAACATATCGCTACCTCTTAGGGACCTGCCTAAAATTGAAATACATCTGTTGAGCCATTAGGTCATCAGTTTACTTAGATTATTATTTCTGTCTAACAGTACTCAGGCATGACTGTGTAAGTCATTCTGGATGTAACATTTCACATGACTCACTACTAACATAATTATGACAAGGTTCAACATCACGTTATTTATTACAAACAGTACAGTTCAACGCACCACTAGTTCCTGTGAGGAAAAGCATAACAGCCACAAGTATAGTTCTATCTTTTTTATTACACGTTGCCACATATGAATGACCTCATTGCAACTGAGATGCTGTTGTACTAAAGGACTGCATGTTTAACACTAATGTGACCATGTATAATTGTATTTATAGTGTATAGTGGAATGTTGTTATGCATGAAATTCCATGCCTGGAATATGCTTGTTCTGCTACAGTAGTGATGTCATTATGTTGTTCTGCTGCAGTAGTGATGTCACTATTGCAGCAGAACCACTTGGAATCCTGGCACATTGTTGTTTTCCTCTATTTAATTGTGTGGTGACAGTATTCTAGAACCTCTAGAGACTTCAGAAGTCAGTTTCATTATGAAAAAGAGAGAAAAAAACACAAAGCACACATTTCACATAGTACTACTGTACACTATAAAAAATACAGGATGAGCAACTTTATGCACACCTGTGTGTTCTGTCACTTCAGGGTTCTGATTCCCATGGACCTCTCTAGCTTCGCTCTTGAGGTCAGAGAGAATCAGAACCCCTCTCTGGCAGAACACACTGGCTGTGCATAGTTACCCATCCAGTATTCTCTATATTTATTTGTTTTTTAACCAGGTAAGTACACTAGACAGCCAAATGCCTATTTTCAGGTGCAAGCCAGGAGGTTACAAAGTACAGACAAGCACATCAGGCAGAGTTAAAGGTAACATACAAGAACTTCAGGCATAACAAAAATCAATTAGGTAGAGTAACAGCATTATTCAAGCAACGGCAGCAAAGTAAACAAATATAGGGCCAGCCATACTCTCAGAGGGGTAAGGATAGAGGTTTACAGGGGGAGATCAATATAGAAAATAGAGTAGACTTGGTAATCCCACAGACAGTAGGGCAGGGAAAGGGCCCAGACCAAATTGATAACATTTGATGCAATTAGTGGTTACAGGAACATCATTGGAGGAAGTGCATTCACTAAACAGGAGCCACACCCACAACAGTTGAACTGGGAGGAAGTGACTCAGCCAGAGAACTATATGGCACACAGACAGGTGGAGGCTGATTTTAGGAAGACCCATAGGGAGGCTTTGAAGCTGGGATGGGATGGGGTGGCACGAGTGATTGTGGGAAGGGAGTTCCACACTTTTAGGTGCATTATTCGGCTAAGGCCCACTCACCCGCGAGGGAGCGTGTTTTTGGGACCAGAAGGTCCTATGAATCACTAGATCTTAAGTGATAGGAAGGGGTTCCAGGTTTGAGGGGTAGGGTGAGTGCTGATGGGGTGGCAGTTCTGACAATGTTGTCAATGAAGTTGCAGAGGACAAAGGTACGGTGCTTATCAGGCGGGAGCCACTCTAGCCATGTGTAAAGCTCATAGTGATGCATGAGGTGAGGGGCAGAGAGCGCAAAGCAGCATGCATTGTTATATGCAGTGTCCCATTTTATGAGACTGGTCTTTGGGACAGAAGCAAAGGATACAAGCCCATAGCAGAGGAGGGTAGGAGGACCCCCTGGCTATGGCGATATAGAATGATATTTCATATTTATAACTATTCAGAATACAACCATAACCACTCAAACATGTATTACAAGTTTGTTATGTTGTCTTGCATGTGCAGTGCAAGCAACATTTTGTGACAGCTTGGTGGAGTAGCAGGTTGTGGAGGTGCAGTGATGTTGTGGCCAATGGCACCACTGCATTTTTGATTGGGCTCAGTGGCACCAATGGAACAGCATGCTGTCTATGACAGCTGCTCAGAGGCATGCCACCAACTTGAAATGATTTTTCTGCCATAATGGGGAGTGCCCTGTCATTACAGGGCATGCCTTGCTGAAACATTTCAGTAAACATAGTGGCGGCTGCCGCCATCCACCTTTCACAGTCCCAGCAAGCTGACTTTGGGGTGTCCAAACCCCCTGTTGGCATGTTTAGCAACCCCCCAAGATTGTGTGGCACACAGGGAGCCAACCCTAGTGTGCCTCTGTGTTCAAAAGTCAATCTCATTGGCATTTTCCTGCCCTTCCCCTCCCTTATTGTGTACCACACTGGGAGCCCACCCCAGTGTGGCTAACATCACCCCCAAAACTCATGGTATACACAGGGAGCCCACCCCAGTGTGCCCAACATTTTCCTTAAACCTGTAAAAAGAAAATGGTCCACGGTGTTCTTTTTTTATTATTATAACCTGAAACAAAGAAAACAGTCCCTCGCCGTCAGGTCCCCTCCCCAACCCGAACCCATGCTCTGTGCACCCCACCACCCCACACAACCCCTCACCCCATACTTACCTCCAGAGTCTAGCGTGGCAATCTTCAGTGGAGCAGGAACGTGTCTGCACTCTTCAAAGCCAACCATGAACTGAAGGAATGCCTATAAGCTGTATAATGGCATCGATCACGGGTTGGGGGGTCCAGCTTCCAGCTTAGGTGGCTATCTCAGTCATTTCTGTTGACTTTTGCCTACAAATTATTAACTTGGGACCCCACCTCATTAACTCAGTCACTGCCATTTGTTATTTGGCCCTGAAAGGTGATTTGTGGTCACTGCTGGAATCACCTTTCAGGACGATTAATGAAATGACAATGTTGTTGTCAATGAGATCGGCTCCCAAAAAGCCTATGTTGCAAATTCTGGTGAAAAAATTCCAACAAATTGATTGTGTTACAAGTGTGCATTGCACAGTTTCCACACACGCTCGTAACTTCAAGAATTTTTAACATTTTCATTCCAGATTTTCAACATTGCCACTTTTTCACACCTCCTTATAAACAGTATAGCTGACATTTTTCACATCCTGCCCAAAATGTGTTTTCGCACATCTGGCACACAATGGCATGGTCGCTGTGGTAAATCAATGTTCTTGGCCCATTACAAAAATCACAATGACACTGTTCATGAGCAGAGGTCCCAAAATGCCTATGTTGAAAATTTGGTGAAAAAATACCACAAAGTGATTGTATTATTAGCGTGCATTGCGCAGTTTCCATCCACACTCGTAACTTCAAGAATGTGCAATATTTTCACTCCACATTTTCAACATTGCCATTTTCACACCTCTTTATGAACATTACAGCTGTCATTTTTCACATCCTGCCTGAAATGTGTTTTCACACATCTGGTGCACAATGGCGTGGTCACTGTTGGAATACAACATTCGGGACAGATTAAGAAAATCACAGAGACACTGTTCATGAGTGGAGGTCCCAAAATGCCTATGCTGAAAATTTGGTGAACAAATTCCACATAGTGACTTGTGTTACCAGCATGCATTGTGCAATTTCCATGCATGCTTGTAACTTTGAGAAAACTTTTATATTTTCACTTCAGATTTTCAACATTGCCATTTCTTCACATGTCCTTATGAACAGTACAGCTGTCATATTTCACATCCTGCCTGAAGTGTCTTTCCACACATTTGGCACAGATCAGTGTGGTCGCTATGGGAAATCAATGTTTGGGACACATTAACACAATCACAGTACAACTGTTCATGAACGGAGGTCCCAAATGCTTTCATGAGGTGGGGTCACAAAAAGCCCATGTTGAAAATGTGGAGTGCAAATTCCAACAAACGCCTGGGGCATTGAAGTTTTTAACCATAACGTCCCGCCCTGTAGAGACTGACAGGTATCAGGAGTGTGACTTTGGATTGTTGGCTGTAGTGGTCATGCTATTCCACCCCCATCCTGCAGCCTGTGACAGGCATCAAGGTGTGCCTTCAACTCTTTGGCCCCCAAATTCATCCCATTCTCCTATACTGCATCCATCTCAATGCATTTCCTTATGGAATGGGGTGAGTGACGTCTGGAGAGACCTCAAGGCACAACCCAACACTTGTCGGAGTCTGCAGGTAGGTGAGGTGAAATGACATAAGCGCTAGGCTAATGACTAAAAAGGCACACCTCAATGCATGTCAGTCTCTGTAGGGTGGTGGGTTATGCTACATCTCGGTCTATGTGATAACGCTAGAATGCCCAAAGGCTGATTCCATTATCGCACAGTCATAGTGCCAAAAGCTTTTAGGCACTCTGACAACCCTGGTCACAGGACACTGGTGCCAGGAGATATTTTAATGCTTTTGTGGGGCTGTGCTTCACACCCCACTCGGGGCTTCAACCACCGCACTTACTTATGGATTCTCAACTCCAGGGGTGCATGTCGGGGTGAAAGCATTAAAAAAGAAGGTTTGGGCCAGGCGCCAAAAATTCGCACCTGTGCCCGAACCAGAACCCGCTACTCAGCCACCCCAGCCAGTAGCTAACCCCTGATGCCACAACGCAGCTCAGCCATCCACTACAGAGCCACCCCCTACAGCCTCTCCACCCCCTCCCAGCCCACGCTCGACGTGCTCACTCCCACCCCCACGTACGTAAGCATATAATTGGGCAGGACACAGCCATAACTAGGTTAACATGCATTACATATATGTTTGCCCTATCACGGTGTCACTATTGTGTGTTTACATATATTTATTTAAACAAAACAACCTGCAAATAATTGGCACTTTCATAATGGTGTTACTAAAACTCAATTCCATACTTATTTCCAAGCACCACAAGACTTCTACATGATCCACACATATTCAAACTTTTAATTAGGCTGCTATGTCCTTCTAATGACACCATCACTATCTCAGTGCCTCACCCCTGTTGCTGTCATGTATGTCCATAAAACCCGTTTATAAAAATTCCCAGTCTACTTAGTTTTCCAGTGATATTGAAACCAAAATGTTGCCATACACCCCTACAGTATGTGAGACAAACAATGCCCTGCTCAGGTATGTGATCCCTAATTGCAGCTTACGACCCATATGACCCGTTCCCAACATAGATTCATATTTTCAGAAATTAAAATATATCTGCCCTCAATAAATTAAATACCTGTCTCTTAAAGTGTGCATAACATCACATGACGTGTGATGATGTATGTTGCAACTCTGCCCATTAATTCTTAAGTCTTTCTTCCTCATGACTACAGCATAACAAAATTCTACAACACTGATATAATATTACCTGGACATGAACAAAACTGAATGACAGGATTTTAACATTCTTATTTTAATATCTTAACTACAGTTATTGGTTCTGCACCTGTTCAGTAATTCTCCTCAATTCCACACTTACTTTCATTTACTGCATGCTATGAAATATAATATTGATCATTACACCACAATCAAGAGCCATACAGTACATCAGAATCTTAACATTGCAACTTACTATACTAATACTTTGCTATTTTTATATTTCTCTACAAAAAAACATTGAGAAGCACATCCTCACTTAAGTTAATATTTCACAGCTTATTAGTCTGAGTCTGACAGAAATACAACAATTAAAATCAAACAAAAGCAAAATAAATTATTTTGTATAAAACTTATTTTCCTATAAACTCCATCCTCTTCCTCAGCCTGTGACATCACACTCTATATATTGAACTTCAAAGCACAAAACCTGTTCACATGCTAAAAACCCAAGCTTTCATTCATTTTTTACCAATTAAGACACACTAAGTTGAAAGCTTGTTTGCAGGTGCAACCTGGGAGCAGAGAAAGTTATGACTTGTTCAGGATTACACAGTATGCAAGTGGGGCTGGGACCAAACCCTGCTCAGATTTGCAGCCCAGAGCCTTAAACCACTGCACCATACTGCCTCCACACATTTCACACAACAATGCTAAACTTCAGGTGCCAGAATCTGCAGGAAAACTGCCAGACTTTCTGTCTGAGATGCATATGACTTTACATGCCTCCCCAGTAATTCACATTGGGTGAATCTTACATGCCAGTGTCAATTCCACTTTCCATGCAAAGGACACCAACTTAGGCAAGGCCTTTGATTTCAGTGCTATACAATGTTACTTATCACATCACATAGCCAACATTTACTTCTGAGGTTGCTGGAGATAAGCAGTCTTACATTACTGCTTACAAACCAAACCCATAAAGTTTGGGTCTATGTACTGAAACCGACTAGCTGCACTATCTATGCAAATTATAGTTTACTGGCTACTGCATTACTGCTACTGATGTATCATAACTGAAATATTTCATTGTTACATGGATCAACTTAAAATAAGTGACTCTTCTATGTATTTCCTACTAACTTCTTCACAAATCAGGTTATTTCAATGATGTCTTTTACAGGACTAACATTTCCATTTCCATACCAACTCGGTAAGTTTTTTTTTTCCTTTTATGCCATGCCCCCACTGTTACATTTACTACCTTTATGTACTGTCATTTTTTAACATACTGTAACCTGCATTGATTATTGATCCAAGACACCAAAGTTACAGGACAGCAAAAATAAATTCAAGCTCATGTAATTATTACACACTGGAGATAATTACATTTTAATTCATGTACTACTTAGACACATTAATTTCATTATCTAGGTACTTGCAAATGTATTTATAATATTTAAAAACTTTCACATGACACCTTTACAACCTCAAGGGCTATAGTCATACTTTAGTACTTATTTTTGTGTAACAGGCACCATGCAATGGTTCTTTGGGTTTCAGTGTGTGTGTATGTCAGGGAAGGAAGGATTCTGGAGGCAGCTGAGCCTTTCCAGTGCAGAAACCTTTGACTGTGATGGTTAATTTCACTGTTGCAGTATATACTAGCACAATAACCAACACAAGGAAAAAAACAGCAGTACAGTAAGCAACCCAATACTATATCCTGAAAATTATAATAATTTCTCCATGTCCATGTTTTATGCTTATATTGTCTGTTGCCTGCTTTCAATGCTTAGCAGTCATTGTGGCCATTGACATAGGGAGGTCACTGTTCTGTGCAAAAGGTCATATACCTTATAGCTGCAAATACGTGTGTATGATTGCATTTTTTATGCGATAAGGAAAGTTCACTGTAATGATGTTTTTCCTCCCATTAAAACATTGTCCAAATAGCTCAACATGTGTACCTTAACATATATTCAACTCATTAGTGTTTCAGATATGTTTCACTCACACAAGTGGAATAATAATGTGCTAAGTTTAGTTGTTATTCTGAGATTCCAGGAGGGCTAAAAAGGATTCACATTGGTTACAAAAGTTTTCCTTTTACTGACCCTTCCATAAGCCAGTGATCTGATTACCAAAAAAAAAAAATTATTAAGACAACTGTAGTGCACATTCTTATACCCATGTTACTGGTGTTAGGGATGTCACCAATCCTTGCAAAAGGTCATAGACGTTAAACCTGCAAAACATCAAATTATAACTGCATTTCAAAATAAGGCTTTGAAGAATCCTTTTGAGAAACATCTAGTATTTTTTTTATGAAAAAATGCATTGTAACGGGAGAGAAAAAAATCTCACTGTAATGATATTTTTTCTTTTGTATGCTGCTTAACCCTCTTCAGAACTTATATGTATAGATGGGGGAGGGTTACTATACATAATATATTGTATGTGTGTGTGTGTGTGTGTGTGTGTGTGTGTGATTTTTCCAGTAGCTGCTCTTTCTCCGGCTGGCTATAGCACTGCTGCTATTTCATATGCACTATTTATGTTGTACTTTAGGATTGATGTACTATTCAATTTATCTCATGATAGATAAACTAGAATCACTGCCTGCAGCTTTGAAAGGAGGAGCTGGCTTGAGTAAAAGTTTTTATCTGCAGACTGCCCACAGAGTATTGCCATGAATTCTGGTGCACACTCAACACAACTAAATTTGTATCCTGAGTCAATTCAAGTCAATATTGATCAGGAAAGAATAATCATATCTACAAATGCACATAAAAATAATAATGAATGATAACATAGGGTCTTTTGTATGTTTAATTTGGGTCATACTACCAATTGCATTCTAGATTTTCTTTCTGTGACCTAACCAGTGTTTAGATATGGGGAGGTTTAAAGTCACGGATCAATCCTAGCACAGGGTACTTAATAAATAAAGATCTGCACTAATGTTTAAAAGATATTTTCTACATTTAATGGTCAAAGCAAACACTGCATGCCCCACTGGGCCAGGGAAAGATCACTGTGGAGAGCATTTCCTTGGCCCAATTGGGCATGTAATGTTTGCTGTGACCATTACATGGAGAAAATATCTGCTAAACCTTAGTGTGGACCTTCATTTATTAAGCACCCTTTGCTGAGGTTGTTCCTTGACCTTAAAGCTCCAGGTACTATTTTTTTGTCACAGGGTACCCCACCCTGCTGAGTGCAGGTCTGTTTACTCATTAGTGTTCAGATATGCTTCACTCACACTGAAGTTTAATAATAATGTGTGTAGTTTGTTTGTAGATTTAATTTCTTGGACCTACACAGTATTCAGATATGCTTCACTCATACAACAGTGTAATACTAATGTGCATATTTTTTTTTCTGGGATTCCAGGAGGCCTAGAAAGGACTCACATTTGCCACAAGAGTTTTCTTTTTAGTGACCTTTCCATAAGCCAGTGATCTGATTACCAAATATATATATATAATTTTAAATTAAAGCAGTTGTAGTGCATAGTATTTTACCCATGCTACTGGTGCTAAGGAGGTCAACAATCCCTGTAAAAAGGTCATAGAAGCTAAACCTGCAACATGTCTCTCTATGACTGCATTTCTAAACAGGACCTTGAGGAATCCTTTTTATCATATGGTATAGTTTGATATAATATGGTAGGATATATGAGAAGATAATATAATATAATCTGAAATGAAATGATATGCTATATGAGACAGATTATGGCATAAAACTGGATCTTTAGGAGTTACTTGGGTGGAGGTGGGGTGGATCATTTTCAATCCACCACTTGCCCCTCCTACATGAACCAAAAAAAAAGGTGGGGGTGGATCTTTAGGAGCTGCTCGGGTGGAGGTGGGGGTGGGGTGGATCTTACCAAAAAAAAAAACTAACGATCCCTCCCACTACTCATGTTATAGTTCTTGTACCTCCCAATTAAGAAAGAAAATTGTTCCCTGTAACCATTGACTAACATGAAAGCACATTTATTTGAGGGTGGCGAGCATTTCTTGGAGGAGGGTAAGGCGGAGGAGACTATTTACACCTTCAGCCAGTTCCATGGATGGAAAACATGATGTGAGCCCTTTTGCACATGCAAAACATCTGCAGGGCTCCACCCACTGCAGTCATAAAAATTAGAAAAACATTAGCTCTTTGAGCATGTGTAGTTCACATTTCATAGGAATTAGTTGTTGTTGTTGTTGTTGCAGTGAAGTAAGTTTTTGAAAGACCCATATCATTAAATTTTTTTTAACAAATTTTAGGGTTGGGGTTCTTTGCAGTCCCCCTAAGGATGCCCAATCTGATTTTTTTTTTAAAATTGTCCCAAAGTAAATTTTTTAACACCCCCTTTTTCCTACCAAAAGCACACAAGTCCCAGTTTCAGGACATAGTTTTTTTTTGTCTGCCTGCAGGCAGGGAAGTATGCTGAGGGACACTAAATATCGCAGTGAGGGACTGAGTTGGTGCAAGTGGGGGGAAAGTATGACATGGGTGCTAGAGGGCTTGTGAGGGTAGGTTATTTAACACATTGTGGGCTGGAGGGAGGTACTGGCAGCAGGGTTGGGAACCCACTGTCAATGTGTTACAGATCAGGTGGGTGGGACGGGGGCACCAGAGATATGGTTTGGCACCTGCCACTGGTTCTATTAAAGACATTAGGTAGGGGGTTCTGGTAGTGGAGTTTGACACTGCCAGGTTACATCAGAGAGATTGTGCAGGCTATAGGTGGGATATGTGCATCACAGTTGGCTACTATTACTGGTTTCACTATAAACAGGTTATGTGGATGAGGCGAGTACCAGCAGCAGTATTAGGCACCCACTACTCATTGCTTTACTGTTCAGGAGGATAGGAGAGGGATACTGGAAGTGGGGTTGGGTATCTGCTGCAGTTTTATTACTGATCTGGTAGGCATCTTGATGGGTTTTATCTAATAAGAGCTAGTCCCTAGCTTGGATCTGCCAGGGAAACATGTACAAAATAAATGAGAGCCTCACTATAAACAAAACAGTTAACTGACAAAAATGGTACATATATACACGTATGTTGTTGTCAGATAAGGGCCTTGTGGCCCATCCAGTCTGCCCTATCCCTGTTTTTAATGCTTAAGGTACCCAAGATGCTACAAGCCCCCCTTCTGCCCTAGCTTGATAATTCCCATGTTCCTATCCCACACATTATTGAATCTCTGAACTGTGGCCACCCTGACCACTTCCTGGGGGAAACTGTTCCATCTTTCCAACACCCTTTCAGTGAAGTAGAATTTCCTCAAGTTCCCTCTAAGTTTTCCCCTTTTTAGTCTTATGCTGTGCCCCCTTGTTCTGTTAGTTCCCTTCCTGTGAAAGATGCTTCCCTCTGGCACCCAATTGATCCCCTTTAGATATTTGAAGGTCTCTATCATGTCCCCAATCTCTCTCCTTTCCTCCAAGGAGTACATATTGAGAGCTCTGAGCCTCTCCTCATATGACTTATGCTGCATTCCCGACATCATTTTTGTCACCCTCCTCTGTACCGTCTCCATCCTGTCTATATCTTTTTGGAGATGGGGCCTTCAGAACTAAATACAGTACTCCAGATGAGGCCTTATATAATAACAAAATCCAGAAAAACAACATTTGTACACGTAAAGTAATTCCAAATATAAATGGACAATGAAATCTTAACCATTAATGTATTCTATGTAGTCATATCAATGCATCAGTCTGAGTAAATTGCTATCAGTTCTTATGAATTAAATGAATATTGCTTTATAAGTTAACGCTTATAAGTATTTAATTTTTCAAAGCTGAGGTCCAGCTAAGGATACCCATGTATAAAATCAGTTATAATCTATGAAATATTAAGATAAGAGAAAAGGGGAGGGAAGGAAGAAGAAAAAAGGGGGAGTGACCAAATCTCCAATACCATTCCTTCAAGTAGCAATAAAAATGATACTGTCCCTGCAAGCCTAATGGACACAAGCACAATTGATAAAATATATGTAGCAGCCAATATGCCATAGAAATGCTATATTATCACTGTGAAGTTCTTAAGGATAGAGGCAGGACAAGAACCAGAAAATCAAGACTACCAATGCCATTTTCCATTTATGTAAATTCATGCACTATTGTGCCTGTATGTCTATAGACACATGTAGAGTTAAGATACTATGGCATCCAGAAGGCCATAATACTACTAATCCCAACATTGAGCAGTTCCAAAAGATCGGAAATCATATTATATGTTTACTTGTTGATTTTTGTTTGTTTGTTTGTTTTGTTTTTATACATCTGTCACTTTAAATGTCGCATGTATATACTGGGCCCTGACTACCTGAAAGAGCTTTTGGTTCCTTACCACCCTGCACGTCCACTCCACTCGGTCGACGAGGCGTTGCTGGAGATTCCGAGGGTTTCTTTAAAATCTTCTGGGGCATGGGCATTTATGTTCACGGCTCCAGCCCTCTGGAATTCTCTACCCCGTCGGATAAGGCAGTGCATCACCCTGGGGGGATTTAGAAAGGCTTTAAAGACATTTCTATGGAGTAGGGCTCATGGTAGTGTGGAAAATAGATTTTAATTTGCCTAGTACTGTATATTTATTATCGTGGAGTAATATTGGTTTTAATTGTTTACTTTGTACTGCACCTTAAAATTTGAAAGGCACATTAAAATTAAAGATTATTATTATTATTATATAAATTATGTATTTTTCTGATGGCCACACTCCCTGATGATGCACTACAGGTGCAAAACCAGTCAGAGGTTTTCCTTGTACTGCCGGCGTCTTTATGAGGAGACTGGTCAGTATGCTTTTCACTTGATACTGCACTTTTAATTAAATCAGCATGATGATTTGAGCCACAACATTGTTCTTGTTGGTGGTACTACACTTATTGTCTGCCACTTAAATTGTAGAGAACCTAAAAGTTTCAACTGCTAGACATTTTCAGCTGCAGTATAGGTGCACAAAAATGTCTTTTAAATGTTTTTTTTATGTACTTTCAATTGTCTAGAACTTTTAAAAGGCTGAACCAATCGTTGACATATTTTCAAGATCCACAGATCCTAGGCCCTAGAAGGAAAGGAAGCTCGGATGTGCCACTCATAAAGTATATAAAAATGTGGCCATGGTCTCTATTCCCTCACTTAAACAGCCTCCTCATCAGACTAGTCAGAACAAGCAATTGTTTTCCTAGTCCAAAAATATCCTGCACCAACATCTAGCACACAAATACATCAGAGCAAAATCCTGTATCATTGATGCCCCAGTCACCTAGAATATATTACCTGAAACTGTGAAGAACCTCAGCATGTAGCCCTTCAAGAAGGCTTTGTTCCAGCACCTACAGTACATACCCTTCTGACTGTTAACCCATAACTCTCCTCCAGCCTCATCAGCCTGATGTCCCTACCTCACCCTATCCTCAACTACTTCATTCATTTTTCTTATCCCCGTCATAGAATACTGCTTCTTATCCCTAATGACTTGAACTTGCTACTGTCAAAAATTTTATAATGTTAATCTCTACATATGTATTGCATTTAAATTGTATGTTGTATACTTTTTTTTGTCTTTATATTTGTAACTTTCACATTTGTAATCTTCATGTACCATCTCTGCTACTGTAAGTTTCCCACAGGAACACTTTTAAAAATATATATTTTTTTTACTGCTCTATCTATAGCTGGGGAATGCTGGCAGTCCTGTAGCTTCACCCCCATCCCCATTGGCCCAGCCACCTCTGTGGGACATCCCTCAGCTGTCAGTGCTTCCAGGGCACCCCTCCCGTTGGCGGCAGTAGGACTGTGGCTACACCATTGTACATAGGATCCAGCTATGTGGCATGGTGGGGCCCCTATTCTAACCTAAATGAGGCAATGCCGGTGAGCAATAAATTGAAGTAAATGAATTATCTGTCTATCTATTTATCTATCTCTCTATCGATCTATCTCTCTATCTATCTAGCTAGCTAGCTAGCTAGCTAGCTATCTGTCATCATGTATTCCATGATAAACAAACATTCTATCTACTGAATGTTCAGAAAGACAGATGACTGATAGGTAAGGAGGGACTATGTTTACTAGTTTTAACAAATGAAAATACCTGCGTTTAATAAAAGGTGGTATTTTTTAAGTGTTGCTCAATTTATCTATTTTAGAAGTACAATTAGACACTTCAAGTCATTGCATGTCTGTTGATAATGAACTTCCGTGTGGTGAAGACACACAGTGCAAACAACTCTTGCCTCACTACTCACCTGAATGTACATTAACCCCAGACAACCAATGCCCTGTCATGTGTTATTGCTTACTAAATACATTGTAGTTAGGCACAGCTTCACTCTCCATGACATCAAACAGTTCCAAAAATGGTGGCACTGTACTGTAGAAAAAGACAGAGCTGCCATTTGTTCTTCTGCAAGCTACACTTAAGCCCACTCTAAAGGAATTTTGCATCGGCTTTCAAACTATGAGGTATACTGATCAGGAATGTTGTCCTCTGAACACTAACTTTATCTCTTAGCTTCCGATTCTATTATTTACACAAGTACTGTATAGTATTTGGCAAAGTATACAATGAATACTTAAGTGGAAAACTTTGTCCTTTTTCCACCAATTCACAGTAGCAATAAATTCCACATAGCATATAGTACTAATCAAATGAGCCTATGGGCAGATAAAGTTATACAGGTTACTGTAATGTGCTTTACCTGGGTCTTTCTGGAAGTTTGATATAACACCTACAGCTGGCACAGAATGCTGCAGCCAAGTTGACAATCAACACAAGCCATACAGAGTATATAAGACCTTTGCTGAATAAGCTGCACTGTTGCCTGCTGAGTGACATTTCAGTTTCAATGTCTATTTGCTTTCTTATATGACCTTGAGTAGAATGGACTCATTACTAATACCTTTCTGACCTCCATGTGCCATACAACCCAGCATGTCCCTTCTACTTAAAAGTGTTTCTACCCTTGTGACAGGCAATATAGCCTAGAGGTCAGGGTACTGAGCTGTAAATGAGTTTGGTAGATCCAACAAACCTGGGTTTGATTCCTGCAACCTTCAGTTGCATACTGTGTGACTCTGAGCAAGTCATCTGACCTCTCCAGTGCTGCCAGCTCACCCCTGGAAAACAGGCACTTATGCCTAGTGAGCCTTATCTGGTTACCAGTGACTGAAAAAAAAAACTGTTGTGTCTTAAGGAGATTTTAGAGTTTTAAAAAGGTCATTTTAGTTGTTTATCAGACTATTTTCTTTCATTTAATGAGCTTTGTAACTTCAGACGTTTGTACATTCTGTAGCCTTTCCAGCTGCTTCTGCTTCTGCTTCTCTTACTTTGAGCAGAAATAAGAAAAAACACCTATTCTCAAGGATTGCTATAGATCTTAAACTTTGAAACGGCACTCTCTGCTGTTCGAATGTAACACAGCTATGACTTAAGATGCAGATCTCTGTATACCGTTCTATTGCCATTCTGTACTGTATGTAGTGAATATGTGGCATGGTGTTTCATGGGGTTTGAATGATCATGTTAACAGAACTGAGGTTGCCTAACTACTATTGCCCTAAAACAATTGTTTACTTTCTTAAAACAACAGATTACATGAGTAGAGAAGCAAAAGAATGCACTCAAAAAGCACCAAGAAAATTAAATATCCCAGTACAGCAATTTTACTGGCAACAGATATACATGACTCTGTATTTAAAATGAGGGCCTTCAGCTGGAATTGTTTATACTTTTAATAGCAAGTAGTCTATGGAGTACAGTGGTACCTCTACCACACCCAAATGAGTGCCACACACTCCTGGTGACCAGAGACACCCTCTCCTACACCCAACCCAAGCCCAGCATCCCTGGCATCTACTGCTACTACCCCTCCTACACCCAGTCCCATGCCAGGTATCTCTGGTATCCAGTGGTAAACTCCACCTCAGCTCTGTGCCAAAACATATTAATCCCTAGTTTACAGTAGTACCTCAACCTTCTCTGATGCCAAATTATTTAATCAATGATGTTCAGGGGTACCCCTGCACTTGCCCTGTTATTCAAAAAAATACGTAGCCACTGGGAGCCCAAACATTTTGTTATGAGTGGCATAGCAGGAGGGTAGGAATGGTCAGCTTGTGGGTTGGTAGAGTTGGACTGCACTGATGCATGGTGAGGAAGAGGAAGAGGATGGAATGAGTGCTTGTTGGTAGGGGAAGGAAACAACTGTTTTTCTTTTTGGAAATTTAAGAACTGCAGTATTTCTGATACCTAGGATTGGACTCCAGTCTTGAAATCATGGGGGGCACCATGCTTCAGTTCCTGGTGGCTGAAACTTTTTATAACATATGTCAAACACTGGGGCTGGGAGCATAGTGTTGCTATCAGGGGTTGCAGAAGCACTGTGGCTAGGCTCCCAAAGGCCACATAGTTTTGTTTTTTTAATTACATATGTCCAACACCAGTGTTTTCATCTGTTGTCAAAATCTGGGGGGGGGGGGCATTGGCAGCACTGGGTTTGAGATCCCAGTGTCAGCATTAAAAAAAATACAGGGAGCCAACAACAGGGATGGGATCTTCCTGTTGGTGTTAAGATTGAGAGGCCACTAGGGATGGGCTCCTGGTAGCTATACTGAACACATCGGGGGTTGGATGTAGGCAGAAGAAGCCAACGGGGACTGGCTCCCAGTGGCAGCATAATAATCATTTGTTTTCTAAACTAATCCCCAAACTAGGAAGTAACTGTTTTTTTCGGGTGTGAATACATAAATAATTCTTGGTTTCAGAGAGATTTCAATGTGAGTGAGCCTCAAACCGCAATCTTAGGGGATGCTATGTGAAATGGCCTTATATGACTTCTGGCTTATTTTTTTTTTTTGAACTGCCCATTTCTGTATTATCTTTGATCAGTAAGGCCAAATCTAGAAATGTTCTTATTTTAAAAAACACCCAGAGCACCCCCTTAAAACAGGATCTAACATACCTTGAAGTTTAATGTTTCAAATCTAGCAATTTTTTAGTTATTGGTGATAAAACACTTTTATATTTGTAATATTCTCTCCACATGCTGCACAGAAACCACTTAGCCAAATTCCCTCCAGTTGCAGATCCATCAGCTCAATATGGTTAAGCACTGCAAGGGCACACTAAAAACCCTCTATAGTATTGTTTCCTCTGGCCTTTCCTGACTTGATCTTTTTTATTTACTATATGTTTCTGCAAAAATGTATTTATATACTTACTTGCGTGCCTTTGTATTTTGTATTTTCTGCATAAATTTATTGCAATATTTTGTTAAATTACCAGATCACCTGGCATGGGGAGCTATTGTTAATACACTTTTGTGTTCAGATCTATCCATCGCCCACTTGCATCTGAGCTGCCCTGCTGCTGTTTTCAAAAGATGCATTGGCTTGTGATGCAAAGCCATGACTTGTGGGAAAATAAATGCATTTTTTTTTCACAAAATGCACCTTTTTTGGATGTGACACTTGGATGTAGTTAGGCCATTTAATAGCAGATCTTACAGTTTGGACAGCTTTTTGTTTTAAAAACAGCAACTGAGGAATCTCGTACGGATCAGTTTGAACATCATGCCCATTATGTATCAACAGAATCTAGAGGAGGGTACACAATGAAAAATACTACTAATGAGTTATATGCACTATGCCAGGTGCATTGGCATAGCTCTGTTGGAATGCTGCAGAGCAGGGTCCCACAGACCCTGCATGACATTCACCAAAGGATTGCAGGGCAGATATGCACCCATGTCCTCAGCCGCGTGGACAGCAACATGCTGGGAGAGGGTAGGGAGTGTGCCTGCATTCCATGCCACTTACAATGGTGTGGAGTACTGAGCATGGGGGGCGCATCTTATGCTGGGTAACACCCTGCAGTAAGGTATACATGCCACCCCAGGATGCTACTGCCGGGTTGTGGTGAGAAAGACAGGGCACAGCAGACCCCCTCAACATGCTGCCCCTGCCCATGGGGACCACACAGAGGGCTGGGGGTGGCTGACTGGGTACCTGCCACCCCTGTGCCACCAGCATACAGTGCATCATCTGCCACCATCCACACCCCGCAGGCGCAAGGGATCCACTACTGGACCAGGTGCGGGCATCCCACTGGATGCATGCCCAGTCCATGGAACAGTCCTCCACACACCTGCATGCTGGAGGGGGTGGGGCTGAGGACAGGTGTCCAGCATTAGTGAATACCCGTATGGACACACCTGTCTACAGTCATGTATCTACGTGGTAGGGCTACATGCCTCTGGTGCATGCCCTCCACACAATAGTGCATGGTGCCCATAGTTAGTGTTTAATAAGACAGATTTATACAACAGATGTGAATAAATTTGCCAACATAAACATGTTATCTTGGACAACATGAGCAAGATAAATGGCGCTGGTTACTGAGCATGCTCAGAAATTTATCTCACTCATTGTGGCCACACTGAGCATGCTCAGAAATGTATTTTCACATGTGAAGATACATTTCTGAGCATGCTCAGTGATCAGTTTCATTTATTTTCCACCAGAACACCACCGGAAATGAGTTCTATGGCTCATTAGGCCTTTCCTGGTAAGACAGTTTCATTAAAAAAAAAAATGTGAGATAACATTTATTTTTTGATTAAATATACAATAGTCTAAGTAGTTTACATTGCCTTTTTTCTTTTGTAGCTTTTTACTGTTTCTATCACAAAACCCTCTAAACATCTGTTGTATAAATTAGATATGACATGGGCTATCTTAAGATATCATTTTTATCTTCACTTGAGGGCATTGGTCTATTGCTATCTCATTTGTGGCTTCAACTCTCAAGATATCAACAGACCAGTCACCTCTCATGCAGATAAAAATGACATTGTAAGTCAGCCCATGTTATATCCCCTATATAGAATTAGAACCTAAGTTATTTGTGATCAAAAATTCAAAGACAGGAAAGAACAGTGTTCAGGTTTTAAAGAGTGGATTCAGCTATAGTGAGAAGAAGATTATACTGTGCCCATACACCACTGGTAGTAGTGAAACTATATTCCATATATTTTTTCAATGCCCATTTTATAATAGTGCAAGGGACTCATTTCTTCTAATTAATAATTCTTACTTACGTTTCTTATAGATATCGAGAAATTTAAATAAATGTTTTCTTGGAGGCATGAGTCTTGAAAAGAACATCTATGTTCATGCATGAAATCATTTAAAAATACTAATAGAGTTGACTATCATTAGAGGATGTTGGAGTGACACTTCTTTCTGCCTTGTGATATTTATCCCTGCCTGTTGAATAACGTAAAAGACAAAGATCCAAATTCAGGCTAAGTCCCCCTCAGTAAAATAGAAAGGATATGAATCAGTGGGAGAACCCCAAACTGACCCAAGTGTAAACACTAGAACAACACAGATTGGACCAAACAGGCTCACTCAAAACAATGGGCTCAATTCTCTGAGGTTGATGCAGGGCTTCCACAAGCCCTGTGTTAAATCCTGCACTGCACCGACTGCACTGGCACACCTTGTGCCAGATTCTTAAAGGTTATGAGTGGTTGTGACACTTTACCTTTCTAACTGTGGTTTGTGCCAAATATTTGGTACAAACCCCATAAAAAGGTCTGTGAACTTAGACCTACAAAATCTGGTCTAACGCGTGGTATGTGGCGCATATTGGCCATCGACTGATGCAAGCCTCATGCACCTCATTCGGTGCACACGGGGCTTGTGGCAGTCTTAAACCATTCGAGAATCAAGCCCAATGTTTCTCATAGTGATCTACTTATTTAAATTTTCAATCTGAATCCTCCCAATAAATATGTGATTCTGTGTTTTATACAAAAAACATCCACACCAACATTTCACGGCCTATATTACTCTTCATCAGGATACTGTATCTGATTGATGCCAAAATGAATCACCAAGAGAAGTGCAGAAGAGCAGCAGCAAAGGCAAACAGAATGCTGGGGTGTATTACCAGTGGGATTACTTCAAGGATGAAGGAGGTTATCCTGCCATTGTACAATTCTGTGGTTAGATCACATCTAGAGTACTGTGTGCAATTCTGGCATCCTTACCTAAAGAGGGGCGTCATGCTTCTGGAGTGAGTTCAGAGGAGGGCATCTAAGATGATCCATGAAATGGGTGACAAGCCCTTTGAGGAGACACTTAAGGAGCTTAACAAGTACTCCCTAGAGAACAGAAGGGACATGATAGAGACTTTGAAATACTAGAAGTGGATCAACAGAGTGAACACTTAGGGGTTGTTCAGATTAAAGGGAGGGGGGAGCATAGCCTGAAGCTGGTAGTGAGAAATTACAGAAGAGAACTGACGAAACACTACTTCATGGAGAGGGTGGTGGCTTCTTTTAATGCACTACCAGAGGATCTGATTTCAATTGAATCGGTGGGAATCTTCAAGAAAGGATGGGAAAGGTAAATGGGAAAGGTGCAGGTCAGGAGGGAAGAAGGACACCTTGAAGCATGGGAAGGAAAAGGGGGGCAGGCACAGTGACTGTGATGGGAGCTGTACCTCAAGCAGATGCAATAGATCATTAGTCCTAATCTGCTGGCATCTTCGTATGTTCATATCTGGTTATCATTTTTTAATAAACAAATCAATATCCCCTTTCCAGCATTTTTCTTATTCATTATGTCAAATCGGTATTGCGACCTGTGATTGTTCACATTTAGAATTCATTTGCATCAACACTCTAGCCTTCCTAAGTAGTTGAACACAGAGAATTGTTGTGTTGTGGTTTACCTTCTTGGCTCCAAGTGTGCCAGTTCCGAAAAGCTCTTATAAACATTTGCGTGGATGTGTTTGTATTTAAAAAAAAAAACATATTTGTTACATTTTGTCTATTTTTATTGTGGTGGCCATCTAGTTGGACAAATACTGTAAAGTAAGGCTTGTCTACCTGTACACTGGTAGTACTATCATCTGAGATACTGACGATCTGGGTTTGGAAGTGAGCCCGGGAGTCAGAGGTCTGGCTGGGTAGAGGAAGACTGAACATCCTTCAGATGGTTCATCTCCTCCGTGGGGGGGGGGAAGCATTGGGTCCTCTAGTGACCCATAGCAAAGGCTAGGGCTGACAGATAGACAGTGCTTGAATACATCAGGGTATGGCAGACATGGGACCATGTGCCACTTGTCTTTGCACGCCATGCCCCATGGGAATTCAGCCTGAAAAAATGCCAGGCCATGCATTTGGATAATGTCCACTTCACCACAACCCACATAGCCATCTGAGGCACTCAGCCCCTCCAGATCAGTTTCAGGCATTCATTGGGGAGTAGGGGTCCCTCCACGGTGTCCCTGTCCTGGGGGTCTAGCCAAGGTGCACTCCGGAAGGTAGAGCTAAGTCCCAGGGTATAGATGGGCTGTTGCAAGCCCAAGTGATGGTTCGCCGGCTGGCAGCATAAAGCATACCGACTTAAAAAAATACCGTAAAGTACTGTAAAGTATCTGACTTTTGACATGATAAAAAAAAAATAAATACAGTTTTCCTTGCCATGTCTAGTCTTACCTAGGAACGTCACCTATTATTGATAATAAGATAACCACTGATTGTGATTTACTTGGAAGCATACCTAATTCTAGTTAATAAGAAAAATACATTAACTATGAAACTGGGAATAGTTTATTTATAATAATCTGAAAATCTTTCCTGGAAAGCCTTCTGAGCCTGATGGTTTTCCATTTGATAGTTATGTACAGTGAATATTTCTACTGATGTGATATCCTTTTCTTGTTCCACGTCTTTGAGCATAAAATTCAGAATGGTTCTTTACTCATCTTCCTTCTCTCTTTCTCTCTCTCTCTCACTCTCTCTCTGCGTACACACACACACACACACACACACACACACACATATGCATACACAAGTGCGTGCACGCATACACACACACACATATGAACACTGTTCTTGCCTCCTCTCTCTCTCTCTCTCTCTCTTTCTCAGAAACACAACAGTTCTACAAGGTATGATGCAGTTTAGCCCTTTTTCTATAGTGCAATGAATGAAGTAGACTGGTTTTATTTTCAGATTTATTTCTGAGTCAGTAATAAATGTATGTATTTTTTGTTTCTGTATATGCATAACTTAGAAGTCCCAATATTATATCACTTTGATGGGTATCTAAGAGCTTTCTTGCATGCTAAAACTCAATGACACCAGTTCACACACATGCACACACACTCCCACACACATGCACATACACACTCACACATGCACACACACACACTCATTTTGCCTCTGTCATTCTCTCTCTCTCTCTCTCTCTCTTTCTCTGTATTCTCATGTACTGCCTCTAAACTGATGTGTAAATCATGTGGATTATTATAGACTGTTGTTTCTCTGAGACATGCCTTAGGCACACTTGTCATACTTAAAAAGTGATGATTTATTTTGAACAATAGACATTCATGTCAACTGACATTCATTACCATCAAATTCAGTGGACGCAAATGCTGCAGTGATTAAAATTTTTATACAAATGTTATATGCCCACTTAAAATATGACTTGATTTATAAATGTTAAGAAATGGAAATATGATGCTCTGTAACCAAAAGCATGGGACTCATGTAATAAAATCCTTTACAATCTGTGTGCCAATTATTTGAAAAACGCATGAGAGAATGCTTCCCAGTCATTGTATTTTCTGTGTTACTTTATACTACCTCTGTACTAATTCTCCTGAAGGTGTGTATGATTGTCTTTACAGTTATAGAATATGGCTACCCTTATTTGTGCCTAGATGTCCAAGTACTGCAGTTCAAATGTCACAGAATTAAGTTGTACTGTACCCTTCTGTGGTACAACAGGTTGTTTTAGTTAGAATGGAAACCTGTTATTTTACTTTCATTCCCCCACACAATCAACCTGAGAACATAGATCCTCCCATTAACAACAGGGTAAGACTGGGTTACTGTTGCCTTTTTTTAAATATAAAATTAAACTGAAGATTTCTTAGAAAGAAAAAAGCAGCATTTGTATTTAATATTTCCAATCATATGCTATACAAAATAGCACAAGGACATCCATGTGCAAGACAGCTGTGTTTCTGTCTCATGGTTCTGATGACATCAGTGACTTCTTGAGCTTCATTCTCAAGGTTCCAATGATGTCATCAGAACCCCTCAATGGAAACACAGCCTTAATGTGCACGTGCAGAAAAAGTAAGACTGGAACACTTACCACTGTGAAGAGATTTCATGGACTCACAGACTTGTGTGCTTTGTCCTTTATTGAGTGTAGCAATATACAGAACAAAAGCAGCTAAACTGGATTACAGACTTGCCTGAAGTGTTTCATATTTCAAAAGCTTTCTCAAATACATAGCACCTTAGTGATGATGACATAAATATGCTCCTTCTTAAAGGAGTAGGTCGTTAATAGGAAAAGTTAAATCAGTTGTCTAAAAAGGTGCATCAGTGGCTGCACGGAATGCATAACAATAGTGCGTAATGGTAAAGTTAAAAAACCTGTGCATACTGTAAGCACTGTGCAATACTGTATTGATGAATGAAAATATTGAAAATCCAAAGACTTTACCATTAAAAATCCTGAACATTATAAACATCATCTATTTATTATTTATTAATAAAAAAAGAAGATGGTTGTAGCACAATGACAGTTGTAGAATTGAAAGGGTTTCAGGCTGCTGTGGTAGTATAATTGGGGTTCATCATGTGTCCAAAAGACAGCCTTTCTTCAAACTGGCACAACTAAATCTCACCCAGCTGAAGTCATAGGGATAGCTAAGGATACATAAAAAGGGATAAAACAGGAATCATATAGTCACAGTCAAATACATGTTAATTAATGCTTTAAGAAAGATGCCACTTCAAATCCCAGATTCAAACCTGGCAATTCACTTTCTCCAATTTGGAAGATCCAGAATCCCTCTGTCTGGAGGACTTTCTGGTCAAAACCATCCCCTTGCCTGAGACTTGGATACACTTTTTTTAGGTTCTAAGGACACATCTGTGTGTTGTTGTGTTTCCGCGGGTGTGTACATGATGGGCAGGAGCATGTGTTAAATTGTTGTGTTAAATTGCCCTACAGAGCTCAACTACCCTCACATACAATTTTCTGACAATTTTAACTCTCTCATTGTTTTACACCTTCCTCAAAGGTCTTGTCTGAATTTCAAATTCTGCATTAATGCAGATACTGGATCTTGGGGATATCAGTGATTGTGTGACATGAATGATAACTAAAGGAAAGAAGTATGGTATTTCTAGTCAATGCATTGTGAAAGATATTAGTGTCAACTCCACTTTCTTTACTTTGGGAAAGTTCCAAATCTATAAAATTGATTTTATTAGGGTCAAAATTGCAAGTACATTTTAAATGTATGTTAACTAAATTGATATACCTCATACAGTTGGCATAAGGGCACATAGTCACAGTAAAATTAGCTATGGACACAACGGTATGGTCATTTAGTCGAAAAGACTTGCTGTCACCTATAGAGCAGTCACAGGCAAAATGGAGCTACAGTGACTATTTAGTGGCGATGGCAAGACAGTGACTTTTTGGACCGTTACTGCTGGATGGCCTAAAGACAAATCTTTTTGCTCAGGGCACCACTAAGTACCCTCATTTAAAACAGGGTTGACAAATAAACTTAAACTTACATTTACAGCCTCTTCATTTCCCCCATTCTGTCCTCTACCTCTCTTCCTGTTTTGTTTCTACTTCAATGTCATCAGAGTATGGGTTAGCAACCATTTATAAAGGGGCACACCACTCAATTAAGGTAGCCAGTCACAGGTAGTTCTCACAGGTGGGGCAACTGCATGGCTATACCTATGGTGAATGGGAATGTAGGATCTCATTCATGCTTTGCAAGCCATGGAGTTTTATTTATTTATTTAATTTTGTTGACCCGGTAAGCCCACTGGGCCTAGAATTCCCTTTTTCAGGAGTGACCGGGGCGAGGGGGGATACAGATGGTAAGAAATTGAAATTGAACCAGATTAAGCTGTTGGTGGTAGTTTTAGTGAATGGGAGAAATTTGGCCAGGACACCGGGGAAATTCCCCTATTCTTTTTCGATAAGGCCATAGGATCTTTAACATCCACCTGAACTACCACCAATCCAGGCAGATGGGACCTCGGTTTAACGTCTCATCCGAAAGACAGCACCTCAGAAGTGCAGCACCCCCCTCATGCTGCACTACAGTGTCAGTATGGGGATATTAACCCAAGTGCCAGATGTGGGAACTGAACCCACAGCCCTCTGATCTCCCAGCCTCAGAGGCAAGTGTGCTACCTACTGAGCCACTGACACTGAGTTTGTCCAGTTTCGGAAGGGAAAACTGAAGCTGTCCCATGACAATTACTTGTACACCAAGGAGAAGGATTGTGCTGCTGGAAAAATCATATGGCACTGTGAATAGTGCACCTGTAGAGCTTGGTTGCATACTGTTGGGGAAAATATTAAACAATGGTTAAACAATTGAAAAAAAAAATATATATATATAACCCAGGCTCCCACTGATCACAATCATGCTCCACTGCATGGCTGAGTGGAGGTCATAAAAGCAAGGTCCACCATGAAGTGGCGAGCATGTGAGTCTGAGGAGTCTACTCATAATGTTGTCCACCAAGCATTACAAGAGGTTGCTGTTCAGCATGCACACCTTTTGCCCACATACGAAGCCCTGAGACAGAAGGTGGACCAAACAACACAGACATCACACAGTACTCACAGACTGTGAGTGAAGAGCATTTTATATGAGCACAGGAGGTTGATTTGCTTATTTTTACAAGTGACTCTGATCTCCTAATTCTAAGTGAGCAACAGCACTGGTTTTGTGATGGCACCTTCAATGTCACCCCAAGAGAAGATGAGCAACTGTACACTGTACCTCTTGTACAAGGGGTTAATAGACCGTGAGTATATACCAGGATGAAGTGAGGATTTTTTTTTTTCAAACTCTTTTTAATTCACCCACCCCGTCAAATTCTCTCCAGTGACCCACCCACCGCACTCTCTATCTCCCAGCCTGGCCCATTGTGACCTTTCTCTGCTACTCCCCGGCACCAGGCATCCCCCAGGTATGCCCTCAGGGGAAGGGTCACCCCTGCCCAGGGTGGTCTTTCTATGAGTATTGCACTAATGGGTCGGAGAGGGGAAGTAAAGCAGAGAGGACCCAAGCCCGACAACGGGAGTGTGGAATGCGGAGGAAGGCGCTTTCGCCTATCAGCGGAAAGGGTTTTTTTTATGTGTTTTTTCCTCTTCCCCTGTGGAGCCCGGCTACCCTGGTTACCTAGGTAACACATACCGTGGCTCCACCCCTGATGTTATGCCTTGCGATGCTATGTTCAGTTACTCCCCGAGCCTCCACCAGAGAGCGCTCATTGACTGATCTGCAACCCTAACCCTCCCCAGGAAGAGAGAGCAGTCCTCTGGATGTTCAATCTCTTCCCTCCCCTGCCTACCCCCAGCAACCTGAGTCCTTTCCTGAATCTGGGTCACCGTCATGGCATGAGGTGTGGCGTCCCACACCTCAACCCTCAACACCACCGGGCTGGCCCTAAGTGAGGAGGTTTACAGAAAGTTTTCTGTACACCTTGAAAACCTTCTTGGGGGAAAGATGACTCAGCTGGCCAGATATTCAAAGCTTTGCCCCTGGGTTGCGTTAACACTGACCAGCAGGCAAACATAGCCTGGAGCACAAAGCAAGCTATATTCAAAAGGAAAAGCATGGGGCAAACAGCTTCTGAATATAACATGAGAATGAAGCCGTGAAAACAGGGCTGAGAGTGCAGGGAAAATGTAGCTCTAGAATACGGCAGCACTGAATATAGCAACCAGGAAATACAAACCACAACAACAACACAGTGCACAGTGACATGAGGGCAGGTAGAGATGAACTATGTGGCCAATGTGTGTGCCAGCAGATGCATGGACCCAGTGCAGCAGCAGGCAGCAGCAGATGTGAAAGAACAGTGAACAAACCTGTATAAACATTCCCGAACTGTTAGCACCACACTAACACGTTAGCACGGCTTTAGTGCAGAGCTAAGCTGTTAGTCCGGTGCTAACACGTTTGCCGGGCGTTAAGATTTGCCATATTCAAAAGTGATATGTAAATAAGCCTACTTACATAGTCTCTGGGCATACTGCCAGATTAGTATTTCATCATTCCCTGATTTGCATTCAGTTTGCCCAGCGTTACTGCAGGGTCCCACAGCTCCACCTGTAGGTCAGTCTGGAAATACAGGGGCTGGCCAGGTCTGGCCACAGCTCCACCTGTAGGTCAGTCTGGAAGTACAGGGGCTGGCCAGGTCTGGTCACAGCTCCACCTGTAAGTCAGTCTGACAGTGCATGATGGTTGCTGCAGGCTACATGCATGCAGTACAGCATTGCATTGTGTGCCCCAGGGGAGAACACAGCATAGGTACAGGCGGTGGTGGTGCTTTATGCAATTGTCACACTGTAGGCCATGCTACAGTGCACAGCAGACACTGCAGTAGCAAGGGGGCCGGTAGTGTGAAGGACACAGCAATGCCTACGGTATGTAGGGCAGTGAAGACCACTGCACTGTACACAGTGACAGGCCCAGCATGCAGGTGATTACTGAAGGTGGACAGTACTGTTTCGCCATTGTGTGCTCCACAGATGCTGCACCTGTGGCACAGGATGCTCACAGTGACATATGCATGTCCCGCTGTGTGTGCTGTGACTCCTGTACAGTTGTGTGGTATGTTGCTGGGGGGAGTATGTATGCTCTGATAGGCACTCAGGTGGTGGGGTATTCCCACTACTGGCCCATGTGCACTGCATGTTGTGTCCCAGTCATGTGGCCACACCTGGGCTGTGGTGAGGTCTGGCCACCCCTACACCCTCCCCTCAATGGCCGCCATGCCCATAGTGCTGCATATGTGTGTGCTGGCATCTATTGGTCACTACAGACGTATGGTCTGCAGGTGTGTGCTGTATGGCACACTATCTAGCTGTCCCCTGTGGGTCAGCTCCCCCCCTTACTGTCTGTGCTTGGCTGGGATTGGTGGCAGCTGTTGGCATCATGGTGGTGTGAGCAGTGAGCAGCATGTGTCCGCCATATCAGGCATCTTCTATGTGTCATGCTCCTATGTTAGGGTCACGCAAGCTGCACTAATCCCATACAAGCACTGCGCTATGCACCAATGGCATGCAATACTGTTTGCCCAGGGTTAAGACCAGCTTTTCCTGTGCAGTAATTTGTTCTGTGCTAAGAATTGCGATATGTCGCGCTAAACACCTTAGCGTGGCGCTAGTCACTGAATATCTCATAGCACCTGTATGCATGTTAACTTTGCCCCTTGCATATCATTATGGTTTGTTTGGCACTAATGAACTCTGTCAGCACTATGTGGCCTTTTGAATATGGCAGTCCCGCGCTAATCCCACGCTAAACCCACGCAAACTGTTGGCGGACCTCGTAAAGCTTTGAATATCTGGCCCAGCAAGTGTAATGACAGATGTTCAGCATGAAGACATTGCTCAAAAGATGCACTTCATACTGGGGTTGGCATTTGTGCCACAACCCAGTGTAGAACATTATTTTGAAATTCTACAAGATGACGAGCAGTTTGCAGAACTAGAATGCTTGTTAGACTACTTTGAGGACAATTACGTTGGTTGATTGTCCAGAAATCAAAAATATAGGCAACAACCACATTTCAAAATAAGTTTTTGGAACCAGCATGGCAAAGTACTGCATGACCTAGCAAGAAGCAATAATGCTATCAAGGCGTGGCATAGAGCATTTGCCAGAACTGTCTGTATCAGCCACCCAACCAGTGCTAAGCTGTTCCACAAATTAAAACAGGAACAGCATGCTGTAGCCCTACAGAGGTGACAGATGTAGTTTGACAAAGAACCACCAAGAAAAAAAACAGCAAATACTCCACAGTTAACAAAGTGTTTCAGCCAGTAGGTCAAGATTTTACACACAGGCAGCCAAAGCAGTATTTACATGATATTGCTGCTGTTATAGAAATAAATGTTGCCTGAATATATTTTATGACTCTGCTTTTAAAATTACCTTTTAAGCACATTTGCACAGTGTTGTTTTCATTTAAATTACCTTGCACAAGCACATTTACATTTCGCTTTTGAACTATATGCACCTTAAGTAGCACAAGCACATTAATTTATTTCTGGTAATTTGTTGTTAGTTGTTTACTGTTTTTATGCTACTGTAATTTTGTTGTATGTTTTTAGTGTGATTTTAAAGAATTTTAAATGATTTTAACCCATTACAATAAATTACATTACCCTCTACTTATTTCTCCTCAGTTTGTTTAACACTGCATGGCATGCCAACAGACAGACCTGTAGCTCTTCCTTATTCATGCTGTCAGGTTGTTCCTCCCTCTTTGTTTACAGCACAGGTCTGCCTCTCAGCCTGCCAATGCTGTTTCTTTACTGGGACTTTCAGCTTCTCTGTCACCACTTAGTTTTCATTTTCATTGTGCCATTTTTGGGAGGAGGAGTGGGGGTGAATGGAGAAGTCTGAGAGAGAATGTAATCTGTCAATTTACCTTCACTTCATGAGTCCAGGTAACTGCATTGGCTCTAACTAACAGGAGAAGGCTGAGAGAGAGAGTAGTCTGCCAATTTACCTTCACTTCATGAGTCCAGGTTGTGGTGGCCATTTGATGGTTCCATTTGGTAATTTGGTCCATTTTGTCCGGCAACAAGAATTAAGAATGACCATGTGGGTAACTGTCTTTTGTCCCTGTGACATAATGTCTGCAAATAATTAACCATGACAGTATGTCCGGGGACCAAATGTCTGTACAAGCATACAATCCTGCAATTCCTCTTCTGTTCCATGCCACAAGGCCACCATTTTATCCATATGGCATACCCACAGATGTATTTTATCACAAAATGGATTTTTTGTAGGGCCATAAATGTTCTCCAATTTCCATAGGCCAATATAAAGGTCGGCAACTCAGGGGGGAAATGCTGCCCCATAGCATTACCCTTGACCTGTAGGCAACTCATACCCATGAAGATAAACCCATTGAATTGGAGCATAATTTCTGAAAGCAGGAGTAAAAAGTATGTAGGTATATTTTCTGAATTGTCCATTGTACTTAAAAAGTGGGCAATAGCATCCAGTGCCCCCTCATGGGGGATTTTGGTATATAATGCTTTGATGTCTAGCAATATTAGCAAAGTAACTTTTTCAGACTTCTTATCATGCAAGATTGGTAATAAGACACCTCTGTGGTCTCTAATGTGTGATATAAGATGAGGAACAAATTGTCTGAGGTAGTGGTCTACAACTAATTAAAGGGTTTCAGTAGGGGACCCTAGACCTCTGATGAAAGGGTGCCCAATGGGATTTTCTACCAGTTTATGTACTTTTGGCAGAATGTACATGATAGGTTTGATAGGGAATGGGGAGGTTAAAAACGTTTGGGTCTGCCCATCTATAAAGCCATTAGTAAATGCTGTTGATATTGCATCATCAATAATTCATTTAAAATCTCTTGTGGGTCAGAGTCTAGTTTTTTTTTTATAAAAGGAGAACCTGAAAGCTGTCTAAGAACGTCCTTAACATAATCAGTGCTATCCATTATTACAACACTTCTGTCTTGATCAGCAGAATTCACTGTAATGTGTTTATTGTGTTGCAATCTCTCCAAAACTGACCTTTCTTATTTACTGAGATTGTTATGTCTGACAATTGGAGGGTTGTGAGATCATTCTTGGAGGTCTCATTTACAGTATATAGGCTTTTAAATTCTTGGATGGTGGTGCTGGGTACTGGTTGAAAAGTTAACACCTTTGGAAGGGATGCACAATGTTCACATTTTCACTTGCAGAGACCTCTGTGGTGGAAGCAGGGGTTTCTCCTTCTAGCTCCTGGACCTCCTGGATGCCCATTTTCTATTTATTGATAAACAACCTTATATTGCGATTTCTATACAGTTTATAGAAGTCCACTATTGTTTAGAAACTGTTTATTGAAGACGTCTCTGCAAATAACAAGCCTTTCTCTAAGTCTTTTCATTCTCTATGAGTGAGTTGTTAGTCTGAGATAGTTATTACTTTGGATTCCTCTGTGTGCTGTGGGGGGGGTGTCAGATTAGTTTGCTTTTTCCTCCTCCTCTTGCACCTGCCACTCATCCTTATCCTCCTCTTTGCCTCTGTCTGCTCCTGCTGAACCCTTGGTAATGGGTTTGCCTTTTGCTGTGCATCAGCTGTGGCTGAACATTTGGATCACCTTCCTCTTCTAAAAAATATGTTATCTGAACTTTCTGGTCAGTATCATTTATATCTATGCCAAAATCAAAGGCAACTTTGTTCTGATTTTCTATTATGCCCCATGGATGGCTGTCTGAAAGATTATGAGAATGTTTAGGCTTCCAGTTAAAACCTTGTCCAGATTCATAATCATCATGATCCCAACAGAACTTATTTCGTTTCAAAGCTTTGAATTCTTTATCTAATTTTGTACTGTTGTCTTTCAGCTTTTGATTAAGTACATCAAAGTTGGTATCCTGATTAAAAGTAAGTAAGTGGGTTTCTTTTACATTAGATCTTCTTTGAGTTGCTCTGCAACTTTTTTACTTTCAGTCAGTATAAAATGATTAATTTAATGGAAGAACCAGCTAAAGCCTCTCTCCATTTTGATACAAAAGATGTCATTTTCCTGATAATGTGCAATAATAGCAGCTGGAGAATCTTGAATAGATCCTTTTGAACACCATGCCCATAATGAATCAGTATCAGCAGAATCTAGAGAAGAGATGATAACACAAAATGATACCATGGTTAGCAATTAATAAGATTGATATATAATTATAGCCTAAATGATTTGTGATCAAAGATAAAATGAGAGGAAAGAGCAGTGTTTAGTCTTTGACAGTGGATTCAGCTATGGTGAGAAGAAGATGTATAAATATTAGGAAACAGGATATACTGTGCACCCTGGGTATCATTGAAACTATATTCCATATATTGTTTCAATGCCCATTTTCTAATACTGCAAGGGATGCATTTCTTCTAATTAGTAATGCTTACTAACATTTCTTACAAACACTGAAAAATTATTATTTTATTTTCACGGAGGCACAAAGGAGTCCTGAAGCAAACATATTTATTCATGCATGAATTCATTTAAAAAATAAAGTAATATGATTATACCCAAAGACCGAGTCCTGAACCTTACTAATAGTTTGGACTATAGTTAGAAAATGTTGGAGTGGCATTGTCTTTCTGCTTTGTGATGCTTGTCCCAGTCTGTTAAATAATGTAAAAACCAAAAATGCAAATCACTATCCAGCCTACCATGGTAAAACAGAAAAGATCTTTATCAGAGGAAGTAGCTCAACCCAATCAGAGCATATACACAAGAACAATGTAGACTGGACCAAACAGACTCACTCAAAACAACGTTTCTCATAGGCATATATTTATGTAAGTTTTCAATATACATCATCCAGATAAATATGTGTTTTTTTTTATACAAAACAACTTCCACACCAATGTTTTGGATTCTATGTTCCCCTTCATCAGGGTATCTAGTTATAATTTTTTGGTAAAAAAATTCCCCTTTTCCAGCATTTCTCATTTTCATTAAGTCTAATCTGTACAGTGGCCTGTGATTGTTCACTTTCAGAATTAATTTACATCAGCTTTCCAGCCTTCCGATGCAGTTAATCATGGAGAATCACTGCATTACGATTTCCTCTCTTGGCTCCTGGTGTCCTGCTTCCTAAGAGCCCTTGGTTAGAAATGTTTGTGTGGATGTGTTTCTATAAAAAATATACATACCTTATCCTACCCAGGGACCTTTTGTCTATTTTTACTGTGATCGCCATCTGGTTGGGCAAATACTGTAAAGTACTGAAAAGTATTTAAAAAAAAGAATACTATTTTCTTGCCATGTCTAGCCTTACCTAGAATCTTTGCCTATTATTGATAATAGGACAATCACTGATTATGGTTAACTTGGAAGTACATTTCTTTTTTTAGTCAATAAGAAGAATACATTCATTATAAAACTGTAAATAGTTTTTTTATAGTTTGAAAACATTACTGGAAAGCCTTCTGATCCTGATGCTTTTCCATTTGAAAGTTAAGTGTTGTGACTATTTCTACTGATGTGATGCCCTTTTCTTGACCCATGTCTTTGAGCATAAAATTCAAAATGATTCTTAACTCTACTTCCTCATGTCTCTCTCTCTCTCTCTCTCTCTCTCTCTCACACACACACACACACACAAACACACCACACACACGCATGCAAGCACACACACACACACACACACTGTTCTTGCCTTTCTATCTTTCTCAGAAACACAACAATTCTACAAGGTATGAAGCAGTTGAGGAATCTTCCTTCTATAGTGAATTGAACTAAGAAGATTGGTTTTACTTTCAGATTTATGTCTGTGTAAGTACTAAGTGTAACTGTGTTTTATTTATGTATATGCATAAGTTAGAAGGCCCGGTAGTATAGCAGTGTAACAGGTATGTAAGAGCTTTCTTGCTTGCAAATTCTCAATGACACTAAACACACATACACTCACACACAGACACTCTCTCTCTCTCTTTCTCTCTGTCTCTGCCATTTTTCTCTCTGTATTCTCATTTACTACCTCTAAAGTGATGTGTACATCGTGTGGACTTTTATTGACTGCTTTTTCTGTTAGACAATGCCTTAGGCACACTTGTCAAATTTAAAATGATGATTAATTTCAAACAATAGAAATTCATGAAGACTGACATTCATTATCATCAATTTCAGTGGGCACACATGCTGCAGTGATTCAAAATTTGTATACAAATATTAAATGCCCACTTAAACTACAACTTGATTTATGAATGTTAAGAAATAGAAATATGATGCTCTTTAACCAAGTTTGAGATTCATGTGATAAAATTCTTTGCAATCTGTGTGCCCATTATTATATTAAAAATGCATGAGAAAATGCTTTGCAATGCATGTATTTTTTCTGTTTGACTTTACACTACCTCTGGTGTAATTTTCCAGAAGTCATGTATGTTTTCCATTACAATCATAGCATATGGTTGTTTTTGCATATAGATTTCCATCCTAACTAAAATGCTGATGCACCACAGTTCAATGATCATAGAATGATGTGATACCCTTATTTGGTACAACAGCTTATTTAGTTAGCATGGCCACCTGTTGCTTTACTTTCTCCCCCATCTCATGCCCACCCCTTAGACTGAAAACATGGATCATCCCATACAGCAAAATCTTCTGTTGGTTCAGAATTTAAAAAAAACAACAACGTAATCCTACCCCTCACCAGGGTGGGTTTTCAACTACTGGGTAAGGGTGAGTTTCTGTTTTGCTTTATTAAATATAAAATTAAAGTGAAGATTTATTTTTCTGCCATTAATCTTTTTATTGAAATTTTAAGGCATAAGTGAATCTACATTGTGCAGGTAACAGTATGCCAATATTGGTGACAATAGTATTATAAATTACAGCAGCACAAATGGTAGAAGTACCAGAAAGCACAGATTCATATGCCTCAAAAATTCAGATATAACAGAATGAAACAACATGACATGAATAACGACACAAACATTGTACAGAAAAAGAACTATGACAACTAGAGATTCAATGTAAAAATCCCTAGAGATCAAATATTTTAATAAATTGAATAATAAAAAATAATACTGGACATTAAAAGGAGACCTAGGCAGCCCCAGAGTTAAAGGACTTTAGAAAGTTGAAGTATGCTTGCCTGCAAATCATGCATTTATTTGATTGACATAAAGCCAAATAAGTCAGCCAGTCAAAAAAGGCAGCATAAGAAAGGTTGGTAAGTAAATTCTCAGAAGAGGGCATCATTGAGGACTTCCATCTAATTAAAATGAGACGTTTCACCTGCATAAATAGTATAGCCAAACATCTATATTGAAGCCATGAGAAAGGGGGGCATAGTCTGTGATAGCCAATGAAAACAACACAGCCATGAAAGGAATGCTGCAACAAAGGACATTTATTGCAAAACAGTGGACCTTTTGCCAAAAGGGGTTGATTCATTTAAAGGACCATAATATATTAAACAAATTATCCCCAGGAGCATTACACCTCCAGCATTTATCATTTGGTAATACAATTAAATGGCAAAGTACTGATGGGGTCCTGTAACAAAAAATGAAGTATTTTGTATTGAAAAAGCATACCAAGGACATCTTTAAAGGTATAGTGGTAAAAGGTCCAGCATTTTTTTTTCCATTGTGATTCTGCAATATTGATTTGCAAGACAGATTCCAATTTGTCTTTTGCTGACAGTTATTGATCCAGTAGATGATCTCTAATAGATCTATAAATCAGACCAGATCTACCAAATTTACATTTTAGCCAAGTGGAAATGGATATAGGGGCTCAAGACCGGTTTATCTGAGATTGAATTAGGGACAAAGTAGCTACATGTATTTGTAAAAATTTCCAAAAATCTTTCCTAGGCAGATCTCCAATAAGATTGTAAGCAAGAATAGGAATTCAATACAGGAGATTCTTGAACTAAAATATCACCCAAATGCTGTATCCCCTTTAATTTCCATGGGTAGTAAAACAGCGGCCAGCCCTCAAGATTAATTTTTGGATTACCCAAAGAGGGGTATATAGGATGGGTCTGGAATCTCCCCAGGAATTTGAGAAGCTTCCATGTACAATCATTGTGGAGCCTCAGAAGTAGGTCTTTCAAACCATTTTATAATTTGTGCAGCATGAAAGGGTGAAAGATTGGCTTGAAACCAAGGAAGGCCAAATCCACCTATTGACCAATGATCCCATCATTTGGTATGACTAAAATGTGGTGTGGAACCTTCCCATAGAAAGTCACCTAGCAAACGATCAATCTTAGTCAGAAGGGGTTTTGGCAAGACTAAAGGAATATCGGAAAAAAGATATAAAAGTTTTGGTAATACAATCATTTTTATGGCAGCAATTTTGCCTGCCAATGTAATTTTAAGTGATTTCCAAAGGTCAAGCACAGTTTTAATGTCAACTAATAAAAGGAAAAGATAAGCATCCCAAATTCAATCAAAGTTGGGTAAAATGTTTATCCCCAAGTAACTAATTCCATTAGTGGCCCAATGAAAACCTAGTGGAATGGTCCTATATGGTTTGCAAAAACAATTTAGTGGTAGAACTGCAGGTTTTTTCTAATTCACATAAGTGCTCCATTGTGGGAAATCAGACTCCCTAACTTGACCAGATAGGATTTTAATACACAGCAGGTTAGCCCTTACTAGCACCTTGTTCCTCCTTGCCCCCTCTCTCTGCATGCCTGAACTCCATTAATTCAGTCCCATCCCTGTGACTCTCAGCCTGCTCCTACCCCTCATTTCCTCTCCCTCTCACTACTGTCTCACCACACAGTTCTACCCTTATCTCATACTCACCTCCACTTGACTTCATCTATCACCTGTTGCTTTCCTAGCTCCAATGTTTCCAGCTAATCTCCACGACTGTGCCTGTTGATTCCCCACTGCCACACCCCTCTCGCTCCTCCCTTTACCTACAACTATTTTGAAGAATTTAGAACTCAAACCTTGTGACAATGCCTGTTCCAAGGCAGATAGTTATACCTTTCAAACTTGTTAATTGCTACTGCTTGTAACCAACTACAAAGCTACTGTCTTGTCCAGCTAGTATTCCTATGTTAGAATCTTGTATTTCTGTCTCTGAGAATTGTACCATTGTAACTGTTGAATTGTCGGTTGACTTAGAACCTTTGTAAAAGAGCTCAGAGCTCTAAGGTTAATTCTGAAGTGCTAAATAAATAAAATAAATACATAAACCAGATAATTCAGTGAATGTATTTAAAAGTTAGATAAGTGAAGTAGCAGAAGATTGTAAGTTTTATAAGAGGATTAATAAATCATCAGCATAAAGTAATGAAGTATATTGTATATTACCAGTGGAAATACCTTTAATCTCAGAGGACTTACAAAGGACATCTGCAATGGGTTCTAAAACTAAAATAAAAAGTAAAGGATCCAAAGAAAACCCCTATCTAGTACCTCTGTATAAATGAAATGTATGAGACAAAGTGGAATTGGTGAGTACCCTTACAAATGCAGAGGTATGAAGAAGCTTTTTCCAAGAACAGAAATGGTTTCCAATACCCAGGTGGGGTAATACAAAGTAAGGGAGCTGTTCAGGGAAGTGCTGTGTTTTTTATTTTTTCTGTTTAATTTTGATATTGGAAATGTTTGTGCTTTGAGGGGATAAGGTGGTGGGGATTTAAATCAGTACTGTGAGTTACCACTGTTACTGAGTGAAATTCTGTGCTGTGATATTTAATCTGTGCTGTTAGAATTTTTGGAGCTGTTACTGGTGAGATTCACTCAGATGTGGAGCTCAGACAGGAAGCTGCAGTTTGGCCTTGTACCTTTGTGTGGGGGTTGAGAGGTCTTGGTGGTGAAAGGATCAGGGCTGATTGACTCTCATGACAGTTAGGGGTAGGGCCCAAACCCCACCCTCTCTTATCCCTCCCACCCCAAGTACTTCACATTTTTAGGGGAGGAGCTACCCTATGATTGGTCGACAGGACTGCCAGGTGCAGTCCATTTCATTCCCTGGCCAGAAGTATGAAAGTCACAGGGCATAGAAACACATAGCTTTTAAACAGGGAAAATCTCACTCTTAGGCCTACACTAAAAGCTTTTCACAGGCAAGAGTGGAATATGGGGGAAATCACATTGGAGGAGCAAATGGAGCAGAGTGAGGTCAGATCCAGGGCAGGATCCCACTGCTTCTAGGGCTGGGGGCATCTTTGGGAGAGTGGTAAGTGTACTGGTTGTGGTTAAGGCATATAGCCTGGAAAACTGGGGGATGTATGGAATATAGGCAGATTGCACAGCTAAGGGGGGGAGGTGGGATAGCTGAGATGGGCAGTAAGCTGGGAAAGGGAGAGGAGTAGACAGGGGGTCATGAGGGGTCCCTCTGAGGGAGCTATTGCAGCAAGTGAGGGGACTGTGGGGGGACAAGGCACAGTCAAAAGGGGAGCTGAAGGGGGACAAGGTGCAAACACAGCTGCAGGAGGGGAAGATGGGATGGGGATTGGAGGAAAGTTGGGGAGCATGAATACAAGAAGAGGGGGTAGGGGAAAGCACCAGAGGAGATACAGGAATCCCAGATAAGGGCGGCAATGGGCACAAGAGGAACCTGGAGAAATGACAGGTGATACAGTGTAAAGGTACAAAGTCTGAGCAGAGGACAAGGGAGGAGGGAGCACCCATCAGGGTACAGGCAGTGGGCTTTGAACCAAAAAATAGATTTGCTCCACTAGAGGCGCTAAATGAGGTGGAAGATCAGGAAAAGGTAGTGGAAGAACACACAGGGGAAGAAGGAGAGGCAAACATGAAGGAAGGCACAGAACAATTGGATAAGGGGGAGGCCCTATCAGGTAAGACAAACAGGCAAGCCAAGACGGGGAGGGCAGCATGCTCAGGTTCAGAGGAGCAAAAGCTTGATGGGGGAGTAAGGTCCCAAGGGAAAATCAGACAGGGCACAGGCAGGGGCAGATAAACAGTGAAGGGAAAAGTTAGAAAATGGAGGGGCAGAGGTGGGCAGCCTGATAGATAGAGCCTGGGGAGGGTGCAAACCTGGAGGCATGAAGCAAAGAATCTGGGGGAGCACAGAGTAAGGATAGTGCTTGAGGAAGCAAAATGGGCAAAGAGGGTAGTGATAATAAGGTAGGAAATAGGATGCAGGGGGTTGGCGAAGGATGGTAGGGAGATGCGATCAAAAGGAGATGGAGAGCAGGGTTCTACTGGTTGGGAACTCTATAATAAAAAGGATTAGGTTGGGGAAGGGGAGACAAAAACAGCTCAGTGTGGGTAGAGTGTCTGCCAGGCTTGACAGCAGCAAAGACCATTCATTGTATCTCCTCTAGGGGGAAGCAGCAGGATAAGAAAACACACCTACTGTTCCACCTGGGAATGAATGACCTGGCAGAAAGTAGCCTGATGGAGGTGCAGGCTAGATTCAGAGCTCTAGCTAGCTACTGCAGTGGCATTCTCAGAGATGTTACCAGTACCAAGGGCAAGCACCATTATGAAGTCGAGGATTAGGGAGTTAAGTGAGTCACTGGTGGTGTGGTGTGAGCAAATGGGATATGGCTCGGCAGGGGACTGGGGATCTACATGGGAGGATGAGAGCCTATTTGCACTGGACAGACTGCGCCTGAATAAGGAGGGGGTAGCAGTACTGAAATACAAGCTAGGAGATTACATAAGCTGATACCTATAATTTAAACTAGGTTGCGGGGTGGTGGGAACAAATCTGCTGCACAAGGAGGAAAGCTAGGATAGCACTACATAGCTGGGAAAGAGGATGATGGGTGCAAGGGGAAACAAAGGGGGAGACTGGTGGAAGGAATTGTCAGACAACACCAGGATTTTAGGAAATAAGATGGTGGACCTGGAGGCCATCATGAGGGATGAGAGATTAGATTTAGTCACAATAAGTGAGACCTGATGGACAGAGCATCACACCTTGGAAACAACCATTCCAGGCAATAGAATGATCAGAAGTGACAAGGAAGGCAAGAAGGGGGGGTTGCCTTAAAGGTTAGGGAAGGCATCAGTGTTACTGAAGGGCAGGAGGAGGAAGGGGAGACTGAGCTGCTGTGGGTAACACTAGGTAGGAAGACAGGTGAATCCCTGCAGCCGGGGGTGGCATACAGGCCACCTGCTCAAGGGGTGGAAGACAACAGACGGCTAACTCAGGCAATCACAAGGCACAGAAAGGTACTGCTACTGGTGGGTGATCTAAACCTCCCAGATGTTGACTGGGAAATCCCAGACACAGTGTAGGCAAGGAGCAGGGAGGTATTAGCCAAGCTGCAGGGAGTATTCCTTCAGCAGTTGTTCAGGGTGTCAACAGGGGGAAGAAACTTGTTGGATGTGGTCTTGACTAATGGGGTGAGTATGGAAGAGGTGCAGGTGGGAGAAGTCTTGGGCACCAGTGACCACGGCGCATTATGATTCAGGGTCAGGGCAGGGAGGGAGGCAAGTAAGACTAATATGACAGTGATGGACTTCAGGCACACAGACTTTAATAAGATGAGAAAGATGGGAAAAAAATGGAAGGTAGAGAGAAGATAGGGGCAGTGGAGGAACTCAGAGAAACTATCAGGGAAGGTGTTCAGGAAGCAGTAGAAATGTGCATATAAATGTCAGGAAGAGCAAGAGGGGGAGGAGACTGCTCTGGTTCACTAGGAAGGTGGCAGGGGCAGTCAGGGAAAGGAGGAGGGCTTTCAGAAAATTTAAGATGACACTTAGAGAGGTGGATAGGGAGGAGTATAGGGAGAAATGGAGTCTGGCAGGTAAAGAGATCAGAAGGCCAAAGGCAGCCACTGAGAAGAAAATAACTAAAAGGGCCAGGAGAGGGGATAAAACATTTTTCAGATATGTAAGGGAGAGGAAAAGAGCTGGGCAGGGGATTGCTAGACTGAAGGGGGAAGTAGGAATAAACTTGGAGCACGACTACGAAAAGGCAGAGGCACTAAATGAGTATTTTAGCTCAGTGTTCATGGAGGAGGTGGAAAGCAGGGGTCTGGTACTAGCACCTAAGGGTAAGGAGGGCAAATGGGTGGATCAGAGCCCATTCACTGTGGATAGGGTCAGGGCTGAGCTCAATAGACTAAGGGTGGACAATACAACGGGGCCAGATGGACTGCACCCCAGAGTGATCAAGGAATTGAGGGAGGAGCTGGCCATACACTTTCAGGGCTCTTCAGCCTGTCTCTGGATATGGGGAAGGTGACAGAGGACTGAAGGAGGGCTGATATAGTGCCCATGATCAAGGGCGGTAGCAGGGAGCTGAAAGAGAACTACCACTCAGTCAGCCTCATGTCTGTGGTGGGGAAAGTAATGAAGGCATTAATCAAGGAGAGGGTGGTGAAATACCTGTAGAAGTGTGGCTTGCAGGACAGCAAACAGCATGGCCTCACCGAGGGGAAATCATGGCAGACCAAAATAATTGAGTTCTTTGATTGGGTGACTCAGGTAATCAACCAGGGAGGGGAATTGGACATGGCCTATCTGAACTTCAGAAAGGCCTTCGACACTGTCACTCATAGGAGGTTGGAGAGCAAGATGGAAAGTGTGGGGTTGGGAGGGAAAACAGCAGGCTGGGTCGAGGTCTGGCTAGCAGGGAGAACTCAGAGGGTAGTGATTAATGGGGTGCTCTCAGAGATGGTAAGGGTGAAGAGTGGAGTGCCACAGGGGTCAGTTTTGGGTCCTCTTATCTTCACCGTCTACATCAGTGATATTGCAGAAGGTTTGAGAGAGAGGGTGTGCATATTTGCTAATGATACAAAAATCTGCAATAGGGTGGACACCCAGGAGGGGGTGGAAGACATAAGGAGGGACCTCAAAACTCTCGAGGAGTGGGCCAGGAAATGTCAGCTGAAATTTAATGCCAAGAAGTGTGCTGCAATGCACCTAGAGAGGAAAAACATGCGAGCAGGGTACACACTTGATGGGAGATCAAAGAATCAAAATAGGAAAGGAATCTGTGGATCATAGTCTCCTCAAACCTTAAGGTAGGTTTCCAATGTAGTACGGTGGAAGGTAGGGCCAATGGAATGCTGGCATGCATAGGCAGGGGCATTACAAGCAGAAGGAGGGAGGTTATAATGCAACTCTGCAAAGCCATGGTGAGGCCACAGTTAGAGTGCGGGGTTCAGTTCTGGAGACCACACCTCCACAAGGATATAGATGCATTGGAGAGGGTTCAGAGAAGGGTAACAAAGATGGTGGAGGGTATGCAGGGGAAAAAATACGAGCAGAGGTGTAAGAAGATGAATCTGTACATGCTGGAAAAAAGGAGGGAATGGGAAGACATGATTGAAACCTTAAAATAAGTAAAGGAGCTCAACAAAATAAGTGAAGGGAGTTTGCTGAAGAAGAAGGAGGGAGCCAGAACTAGAGGGCATATCCTCAGATTGCAAGGAAATAGGTTCAGGGGCAATGCGAGGGTGTGTGTCTTCACAGAGAGGGTGATGGAGCCCTGGAATGGGCTGCAGGATGGAGTGGTGGGGGCAGAGATGGTGGAGGAATTTAAGAGAGCATGGGACAGGCATATGGGACTAAATATTAGGGGGATGGCGGGGACAGGTGAGGATGGAGGTATGTGAAAGGGGAGTGTTGGACAGACTAGATGAGCCATAACGGTCCTTTTCTGCCATCAAGGTGTCAGCGTGGCTTAGTTGGTAGCACATCCGCCTCTGGACCAGAAGGTCATGGGTTCTCATCCCACACCAGGATTGGACTTGCACCTAAAAATCACTGGCATCTGAGTGCAGTATTGGGGGTGCTGTACTGCTGGGGTGTGTCATCCTTCGGATGAGATGTTAAACCGAGGTCCCTTCTGCCCATCCTGGTGTTGTCCTGGTGGGTGTCCAGGTGGAAGTAAAATAACCCAGGGAATTCTTCACAAAGAGCAGGGAGCATTCCCGGTATCCTGGCCAACATTCCCCTTCCCATAAACTAGTTCATGCAATTATCCAGGCTGTGTGTGGGTGATGATGTGTGATATGGCCTCCACCACACATTCAGTCACTTCACTACCAGTCTAGCACTGCTTGTAAAAGTGCTTTGGGATACTGTGTATGAAAAACGCTATAAAAATGCTGATTCTTCTTCTTCTTTTTCTTCGATCAAATTTCTATGATTCTATGATTCTACGAAGTGCAGGTAACACCATTCTAGAGTGTCAAATGCTTTTTCAAAATCAACAGCTATAGCGGCTTCTGGAGATTTGAGATGTTTCTCCTTGTGCATAAGATGAAGTACTGAACGGAGGTGGTCTGAGCCTAGGCACCCCTTGTCAAATCCCACATGGGAATGGTAAACAATCGGGGGATAAGGGGCTCAAGCTGGGAAGCCAATAATTTGACATAAAGCTTGCCATCTGTATTTAATAACAATATGGGCCAATAGTTAGAAGGGAGAGTAATATCTTTATCTTTTTTAGGATGCACTGTAATAATTGCTTCCCTCATAGTATAGGGACATGTACCAGAAAGCATTGCTTTTTTTCATAGAACTTGCAGAGCAGGGGACAAAACAAATCTGCTAATGGTTTATAAAAATCTATTGGGAACCCATTGCTCCCCAGTGCCTTACCTGATTTTAAGGCTATAAGAACTTAACGCACCTCTTCCGAAGTAAATGGCTGTTCTTGTGTAGCTGATACCTCTGGAGGGAGGCACGGAAGGGGTAATTTTTCCAGAAAATTAGTGATGGATATTTGATCTTTATTGCAGTGGGACGTATACAGTTGTTTATAAGAAGAGGTCATAATATGATTTACAGAGGTGGAATAAGCACAAACATGACCAGATGGATCTTGTAGGCCAGCGATATAACATTCCATTTGTTGTCAGTGAAAGGGATAAGCTAAAAGTTTATCACCTTTCTCCCTGCCTTCCCGATATTAATGTTTAATTTTAAGGATGACAATCTCTGTTTTATGAGAAATTAAATTATTTATTTCCATTCGGAGTTGTAACATTTCATAGTGCAAAGGTGACTTGGGATCAGGATGAGCTGAAGCTGCATACTGAACTTCTTCAGGTTTGAGTGTTTTTTTTTCAAGCTCATTAAGCTGGTGTTCCCTCATCTTCCTTCTATGAGAAGCATAGGTAATAATTTAGCCACAAAGAGTGACTTTTAGCACCTTCCAAGTAGTCCTTATGGTGGTGTCAGCTGGATCAATAAATTAAAAAAAAAATCTATTACCTCATGCCTAATCCAGTGCAAAATTTCAGAATATTTAAGTAAAAGGGGATCCAGATGCCAGGAAGAAGAACAAAGATGGGGGGAACCCCATAATAAATGTAATTTAACTGGAGCATGGTCAGAAATAAGTAGGGATAAAATAGAGGAGTCAACCGCATTTTGTATAACCATAGGGGAGGCTAACCGGTAGTCAATCCTACTGTAGGTTTGATATATAGATGAATAAAAAGTACACTCTCAATCACTTGGATGGAATATTCTCCAAGCGTCTGAAAGCCCTTCATCTCTCAACAGCAAGGAGAGTGAAGCTATACTTCTCTGATGGAATCCAATGCTGAATTACTTCTATCTAAGGAAGAGTCTAAGGTCAAATTATGATCACCAAAAATAACAGGAATGTTAAATATAGTAATAGGGGATAGGTGGTGTGCCAAGTTATGAAAAAAATCAGGTTCATCAATATTGGGTGCATAAACATTAATTATCAATCATGGTCCAGAGGTAGTATTTAATAGCGCAATAACCCATCTACCTTAAGGGTCTCTCAAAATGGAAGTAGGTTTCCATTTTAAATTCTTGTGAAACAAAATCACAACTCCATATCTTTTTGAAGATTCTGAGGCTGCCCTACCTGCCCAGTCCAATACCACTGCAATCTGTCATTATCTGCAGATAATAATTTAGTTTCTTGTAAGAAAGTGATTTGAGCTTTATGCCTTTTAAGATGTGTTAAAACCTGTTTATGCTTACTACATGCATGAGACCCCTGACGTTCCAATTAAACATCAATAGGTCAGCCATGAGAAACAGCTAGCAAATCAGAAATAGTTACAAATATGAGGAATATGACAGGGGACAAATGCACCCAGTATCAAGACACTTATGAAAATGGTTAATGACACAGCAGGCAAATACAAAGCATATTGGGTCAGGCAATAGCAAAGTCTGGATGGAAGAACATTTTACAGGGTCTCCTTATGTCCAACAACCAGATCTCTCAGTAGCAAACAGGTAGTATAATATAGGTAACATCAACAACCAAATTGGTAAAGAGAACCAAGTCATGTAAGACGAACAGAGGGATATAGGTCGATCAATAACAAAGATCCGATACCACCACTTTGCACATCAGTGTGTAAGTCAAGCAGTGGGGAAGGGGGCAGATAAGTGTCCCTCACCTCACTATAGCCCAGAGTATAAATCAGTAACTCACAGGTTGAAATACACCAGATGCTGCATACCTGAATGTTAAATAAAAAATTAAAACCACCCCCAACCCATCCACGGAGTACAAAAAATTGATATAAGATAAATAATTATGTTTATAGCATACAACTTAATGAAATACACCGTAAGAGTTAAAGCCTAATGCACACAGAGAAAAAAAAAATATATATGTATTTTTAGGAGTTAAAATAGAGGCATAGCCAGAGTGGCATAAACATTAACTTAAATACTATATCCTATAAAGCTGTATGGAATGCATCAGAATTAGCTGAGCTGGCTAAAAACAGAAAAGCCAGTAATTAGTCTAAGGCACAAATATAAAGTATGATAGACCCAAATCTATGTTGTAATAAAGCACACCTGTAAATACTGAATATGCAACAAGCATATCAATAAAGGTGAGCTATTTGAAATGAACGCAGCAACCATAAATTTCAAGCATTAATATTAAAAAGCAATATGTAAGACAAGACAAAATGTAAACTCGTGGGGCGATGTAAAAGCTCTTTCTTCTGAAATTGCTCCTTTAAACCTTACAGACATATTTACCTGACTTTTTGTAAATACAATATGCTCAGTAAGGTTTGTCATAGACATAGTTCCCAAAGCATTATTGTTCATTTGATGTTAAAACAACAAAATGAAATATTCATGCAAGTTTAAACATTGAATCAATCCAGTGAAACATAGAAATGCATAATGCATCTTACACAAAATAGTAGTAGTGCTAGTACAGGTAGACGAATACTGAACCCTAGTCAAGAATAAGAGACAATAATAAAAGGAAAAGCATACATCACATAAATCATATAAAACCAAAAAGAAGAGTCTCAAAAGTTTTTAGGGCAGTAGCTCCCAACTAAATTATCAGCAAACCAGATAAGTCAAATCAATGAAAAATGGTTGGCCAGATCCAGAGTGCCACCAATGAACAGAATGACATAAGCAGCAATGTGAAGCAAAGAGCAGTACACAGAAATCATAAGCATTTTTACAGCCTACACTGCTCATACCTTTAGTTAACGGCCCACATATTCAAGACAGATGCGCAGCACAAAATGGAGATGAGCAGCGCATTTCATAAAATGCACGGAAGTGCAGTATTCGAAAGCGAGAGATGCATTGCACATTTATGAATGCAAGATGGCACAGAAATAATGTATGTGGCATAAAAAGGGGTGTGTGTACATGAATATGCTGTGCATCTGTATATTCAGCCAAAATGTGCAGCGCATCTGCCATGCATCTCAGAAGTGTGCTTCGCAAAGTTAGGGAGACAAAAGAATGGCCTAAATTGGCCAGCCAATCACAGCCAGGCAGTGGAACTACAGTCAGGCCATCATGAGACAGCCCTTGGAGGTGCTCCAGGATGTGCCCCAGGCACCCACACACAGCAGTCATGCCAGGACAGGAGTACCCAAAGCCACAGGTGCTGGGACACTACCAGCACTGCCCAGAGAGATACCCCCCCACACCGTACCCAGGACACAGACACTCAGCAGCCACATGCCAGTGCTGGCAGGCGCCTCCCTAACACACCAGTGGAGCAGACAGCCACAGTGCAGCACATTTACCAGGGACCATGGCCTGCACCGATGTTGCTTGTAGGGTGCCACCAAGTGGTGGAATTCGCCCATGGTGCCGTCTGGGGCAATGGTACCCAGGTAGCCTGGTGGTACTAGTGGCAGCTTGGCACAGGCCAGGGACTGACCTGTGGCACACACCCATGGTGGTACACCATTGGTGCACACAGCATTCCTATGCCTGGCCCACACAACAGGGAGCCACAGACATGTCACTGATGCCTGCCATGTGGTGTGACACCACCACAGGTGCACTGCAGTGGGTCTGTGTGGTGTTCCTGTTGTGGCCATAGCACAACAGTGGGCAGTGTGGGGCAGGGGTGGCACCACATGTGGCCTGGGGGTGTCATGGACATGTCTCAAAGAAATCCAACCCTTCCAGAGTTGAGCATGCAGCCACCATGGGCATGTACATGGCCAGTGTCAGACTGGCCCACTGGGTTACCTGGAGTGGTCCAGGTGGGACCCTCACACTCTGGTACCTAGTCACCTTCTAAATATTGACATTACTTGCATTTATCACCATATTCCTATCATATGGGGGTATGTGGGGCACTGCAGGTGACTGTAAGCTGCAAACATAGCTAATATATCACATTCCTGTGATATACCAATCAGAGTGTGTCACCTTAGGCCCTCCACTGTTGCTTGACCTGATGGGTCCCCCCAATACCCCAGTTCGATCCTATACATTGCCATGGGTAATAGCACTGTGCTCAGGCCAATGCAGCCCACCTACCCAGACACAAACATTCCATCACACCTGCCTGCTAGGCTGCAGTGCCTCATGATCACCTTCCTGGAGTGGTGGGGTAGCCCTGCAAAGCTGGAAAGGTGCATGCCTTGGGTATGTAAATGGTCAGAAGACATTCCAGCAATGAGCTGAGCATGTGGGGAATGGGCTCAGTATGTGCAATGATGCCATTTGCATATCCCGGCTGAATATTGCAATTTTGCATGCCACACAGGTGGCCACCTATCATGCATTTCCCTATGCCCCGTACAGGTCTCAAGGCACCTGCTGCACTGTGTATCCCCCACTGCACCATCGTGCATGTTCAGAATATTCAGCCAGACATGCGCAATTGCATCTTACAGCGCATCTTCTGAATATACCATTATTTTGTGCTGGCACATCTCAGTTGGGTGCACAGGCACTTGCATGATGCAGCCTGGGACTTTTGAATATGGGGCCCAGCATGCTCAGCCACATGACCCCATGGCACACCCTGGTGTCTGTCAGTCTGTGGAGGAGGGGAATAGGGGTTAGGTGCACAACCCTAACATCTCATTTCCCGACTTTTGTCGCTTTAACCCTAACTGATGCATTAAACACACAGTTTTTTTCCATAAATGTCCTTACTTTTTGAAAAAGTGTAATATAAGTAGTAAAAAAACATGTATTGGCAGCAAATTAAATGAAAAGACAGAAAAGTAAACTGTGCACCAGGAGCAGCAAAGTTTAATTAAGTTGTAGCCATCTTTAATCCATATTTAAAGTAAGAGCATAGCAGAAGATGAGGATGGATGGTTGGGAGAAGGTCAGAGCACAGAAGTCAGACCTCCATCTTGCCTCAGCCAGGCTGCGCACCCCCTCAAGTGAAGATTTCTTAGGAAGAAAAAAACAGCTGTGTCACTGCACCACTGCAAGCAGTACACTGTGTGTGCACTGACATGGGCATGGCTGTATCCGGCCAACCGATGTCCACACAAGACCAGCAGAGGGGTGGGCAGGCCACACGTAGCACATGCAACAGTAGTGTACAGCGTGTGGGAACAGGCCCTGCCACAGCATGTAGGAAACATGGTCCCAACCCCACCATGCCACTGGCAGTACATGATCCGCAGTGTGACATAGCTGCAGCACCAATGCCCACAAACTTATGTGTGTGCCCATCGCATGGCCACGGGGACACGACTGACCCCATGGCCAGTGCACCAGCAGAATGGACCACAACACACATGTGTTCCTCAGTATGAGGGATGTCCCCCAACGCACCCCTCAGTACCACCTGCCCTTCACCTGTCCCACATCGGGATGTGCTGCACACACAGGGAAGGTGCTGTTAACCCATAAAATAAAGCAGGACTCATAAATATACCACAATGCAACAAACAAAACAACCATGAATAAGTAAAGGAAACCTGCATGTCCATGACTGAGGATGCATCCCTCATTATGAGGGTCTGTGACCCACAACTGTCCACCATTATGGGGGCCTATGTTCCTCGATCCAGTGACAAAGGTTTGAGAGGTAAGGCATGTACAGGCATCACAGCAGGGCATACTGAGGGCATGTGACAAGGCCACACAGAGATACCATGCCTGATAAGGCCAGGCGGTTGCAGCGCCATGCCACATGGACCACCATGTCACACACTGTGTACCATGCATGGCCGCGGAGCACAGCACTGACAGGCAAATCACACCTGATGGCTGGGGGTGAAGTGATGGCCAGTGCACACTGATAGTGCGAACCACTGTCCACCCTGGACAGTGGTACCTGGGCATATAGGAGGGTAATGCACGAACGGATTCACACCATACACCAGCGGTGCTGACACAACCCCCTGCATACCACATGGACCACGGGAGTGCCAAATGGCACCACCTGCCTGGGTATATATCACCCACAAGGACAGACAGGTCCTGACAATGGACAGTAGCCCCAATGGCCACCAGGCTTGACCCAAATACAGGGGTAGGTGTCATGCGGTATGGCAATGTGACACACCCAACAGGCATGCAGGGTCTGTCCCTGCTCACAGCCACACACGTATGGTGGGACAATGACCGCGCCCACCCAAAAGCAGGCCACACCATGCCCTGTTGACACAGCTGACCTCATGCCAGCTTGTAGACACACAGTACCCCACCCACAGCATGGCCCTGCTCACGCCATGCACTCACCATTGATGGGACAGTGACCCTCCAGATATCAGTGTACTCTTCCAGGTACCAGACACACCTGTCCACCACCCTGCTCATGTAGCATGGGAACAGTAGACACCATCGCTGCCTCCTCTTTGTGGGCATTAGCACCATAATGGGGGTACCATCTGGCTGCTCCACATAGTGGCCGCCATCCTCTGGGGCCTTCCCTTCTGATCCTGGGTGGGAAGAGGGAGAGAGAGACCATGGGCTAGGGCACAGCACAGCATACGCATCCCGCACAGACACCAGTCCCTGAGAGATGACCCAGTACTCACCCAGTCATGGCCCCTGCACAAGCCACAGGGTCCTGTAACCCCCTGAGTCACAGAAATTGGATTCAGACATCCACCACAGGTGCAGCAGGAACCTCTCCACATTGTAGACTGCCATCTCCGCCATGTCCGTCATGGTGTACACTGGGCAATGCATGATGCATGGGTCCCCGGGCACACATGCCTGCACGTGGACACTGTCCATGCAGGGCCACCACGCATGTGTGGCCTGACACACCCCTTTAAATGCACACACATGTGTGTATGGAGGTATAAAACGTACCCACCCTGCGGCTGTACTGTGCACCAGAAATGACACGGTGTGGCAGGATGTGTAATTGATTACTGTTAAACATGCAACTTCTCCATGAGGAGATGCTGCTGCAGAGGTGGCCATGGCCCAGAGTATTCCACCCAGGGCTGGATGTCTCCATGCTGTGGGAAATACACTGTATAGAGCACTTCTGTCTGCCATGGACCATGATCCTCAAGCTCTTTGACATGGTACATGACAAGACTGTCCCATTGACATGCTGATTGAGGGCAATAACCAAGGAGATGAAGGTGCTGTCTGACCTGGCATACTATGCCATCAGCTCCTTCCAGAGAGTTACCAGCAACACAGTGGGCATATGCCAGTCCTCAGTGTCCCAGACCATGACGAGGTCATGAACGTCCTGCTAGATCACATGTACACATACATCATCTTCCCCTCATCTTCCCTTCATCTGCCAATAATGTACAGTGTACAAAACAGATGTTGTTCAACATGCACGGCATGCCCAATGCGATTGGTGCAACTGACTGCACCTATATCACCATACTGGCCCCATTGATGCAGGAGGAGGCATACAGGAACCAAAAGGGGTTCTATAGCATGAACTGTCAGGTGGTGTGTGATGTATCTTCACCAACGTCAGCGCTAAGTACCCCAGTTCATCCCATGACCCATTCATCCTGGACGCATCACACCTTGAAGGCATGCTTTGTGCAGGGCACATTGAAGGTGGGCTGCTGTGTGAGTATGGCAGTGCCACCCTGTGTGTGGGGGGCACTTGTACAGCAGCATGTGGGCATGCATGTGACACTTTCCCTTCTCTCCCCCACACAGGTGACAGTGGATACCCCCTCTGCACAAACCTGATGACACCATTCCTGGTGACAACCACAGCTGTGGAGAAGGCATTCAACCATGCACATCGGAAGATGAGAAACATCATGGAGAGGACCATTGGACTCCTGAATATGCATTTATGATGCCTGGACCACACCAGGGGGACGATTATGATGGCACAGAGAAAGGCATGCAGGGTTTACATGGTCTCTGCCATGGTGCACAATATCACCCTGTGGAGTGATGTGCCCATACCTAGGGTGCAACCACAAGATGGTCCACCCATGGATGGTGATGTGGGTGCATGCCAGGGACCAGAGACTTCTGGAGGTTGGAAGGCATTGGTGGCACTCATGCAGGGTACATTTCGGTGGCAGACCATGCACCAGGGTAGGCTCAGACCAGGCATGTTGTGCAACAGTGCAGGCTGTGGGGTGTGTGCAGTTCTGTTGTGTGTGTATAGCCATGTTGGTCCACTCCATGGGCATCATGGCATGACTTCATCTGTGTGCGGTGAACAGGGCAGGAGGAGGTTGCACAGTGATGAGTCCTGTGCTTAGCGCACCCTTTGGGGGGGCACCCGCTGGCTCACAGCATGCATGCACCACATGCAGCCATCCATCATGGGGGGGCTGTGGACCTGGCATACTGATCTATGTGGACCATGAGATGGCCCCATGCATTCCCTCACCCACTGCGGACCCACCTGCATGTGCAATGCCATCATGCTGTGTGCAGCTTAGAGTGTGCATCACCAGGCCAGTCAGCATGTGGTGGGTGTGTTTCATGTGCACAGGGTGGCTGGTGTGCATGGCGGCTGTGCCATCTAGACCCATCGGTGTGCATGTCCCCATGCTGTGGCCTGGCACTGGTGTGTATGGTAGGGTGTGTGCACTGTATCGGTGCTGTGACAAACAGGCCTGGGTGCAGGGTCCTGCAACCAAAGCCATACTTCCCTCTGTGTTCTTGTGGGTGGGCATGGCATCCCTTGGGGGGGCCTAGTGCAGTCATGGGGCAGTGTGTTTTGGTGCTGTACATTGGGGGGGTGTTTTGTGTTGTGACACTACAGTGGGAGGGCCTTCATGAGGTGCAGTGCATGCTTGTGGGGGCATGTGTTGGTGCAGTACATGCATGTGAGGGCGTGTGTTGGTGCAATACATCCACATGGTGGGTGGCCATGACTGGCACTGTGCCACATTACTGTGACTGCTTGTCCCGGGCTTGGACAGGAGCCAGGTTAAGGTCCTTGTTCCCATCCTCCGGGTGGGTAGCTGTTGTCTGCTGCTGCCACAGGGATGCCGTCTGCCAGGTGTACTGCCTCATCGGCAGTGCCTTGTTCCCCCCGCAGATTCCACACTGTTGTACTCGGTGCTCTGTGTGTTCATATCCTCCGGGTCATTACGATGTGCCTCTGCATCATGGTCATTCATCGGTGCCGGGTCTGGTGTTTGTCGGCCAACACTGAGGGGTCCGTGTCATCAGGCACTCTCCCTGGGGTGTGGTGTGGGTAGAGATGGGCGGAGTGGCCCCAATTCACTCCACGAAGTGATGCACGGAGTGAAGGCGATTTCGCTAAGTGCTACGCAACTCGAAGCAGAGTACTTCACGTTATAATGGGTAATGCGAAGTCCATTAAAAACAATGACTTCGCTAATTTTTGCCTCTCCCAAACCTCTACTCTACTATTTTGCGATTAAGTACATTGAAAACAATGTACTTCGCCTTGTTTTTAAGCTCTAAAAGTGAATTTTGCAGTGATTCATGGGATTTCAGGTCACATGGGCTCTAGATTGTTCTGCACAGCCTCAGTTTGGGGTAGTGTGTGTAGGAAGCTGTAGGAGACAATCTGCTCTGAGAGCTCTCTGCTATTCAAACCTTCTAACTGTTAAAAAAGCCTTTTTGAGTAATTTCTTTTTGCTGAAACTTTACTTCATCGATTATAGGAAACCCTCCTGTGCTCATATCATCGAGCGTTTATTGTTTGTGTGTAGATTTTGAATGATAATGTACAACATTCAGTCTGTGTACTGAGAGACAGTGAAAGTGTGTTTTGAGGGAGGGGCATACTGTATCTGTGGTGTAGGTAGAGTAACTTGGAGAAGAAGACAGTGCTTTCTGTTTTGGTGATATTTTTCTTGTATAAGTGTGTTAATGTACACACAGTAAAATTTTCAATAATTCTTGCCATTTTTTTGCTGATTGTTGTGGTGCAGCAGTGCATAATTTTAGTTTGTTTAAAATATGTGGTTATATTACTGACGTTTTCAATTTGCTACGCATTACTTAGTGTGTGTGTGTGAGTATGGGAAGCACCAAGTTCGGTTGACAGTGATAATACCTACCTCCCCCACAGCGATGGCACAATACCAATGCAGGTATTGTGCCACCTGTTTTAAGGGTGTTTTTTGAAGGGGCTGTGCCTCCCACACACCCATGTGGAGAGCTCTGCTCCCCCACACCTCCTGGACTTTAGGATTCCAACTCCAGGTTGGAGTTGGTCCGGGAAGGGGGCAGAACACTGGGGGAAGGCAAAACATGGATAAAGGACCATTACCATAAATGTCTCCATAATGGTCTTTTTTTCCTGTTTTGCTGTCGGGGTGTCAACCAAAAGGGGTGCACCGGTGAGTATGTGTGTGATGTGTGTCATCAAATCAAACACCTTTTATTGTGCCACATAATAATTTCAGCAATGTGAACTTGCTATCCATTGCAGCTGTGTGATTTTTGTGCTTCTTTGTGGTATCTTTACTGGTACTAGTACTAATAGTGTTGCTGCAGCAGTGCAGTACACTGCCCCCCCCAGCCCTCCCGAACTGGCAAAGGTATTCTTTTTCAGATTTTAATTTCTAATGGTGAGCACTGGTTAGGTGCTGTGCCTTTGTGTCTGCATCTCTTCAGTGCGCAGTGCAATCTTTATCTGTCTGTGCATTTGCATCTCTTTAGGGCCCAATCTCCATCTGTAACTTAAGTCACAGTTGTTTCTTTGGCTTCCCTTCAGAGTACTGGACAGGTGTGGTGCATAATTCTGCATAAACATTGTACTCATCAATATGCGTTTTTAAGTCAGGACCATCATCACGAGTCACTCGTGATACAAATCACATTCTTCATCATCATGGTCACAAATGCAGTCACAAATCACGATTCACGATCACGTCACGAATCACAACATTAATTTTTTTACTCGTTACTTGGATGTATTGTAAGCATGTTTTTTAGTATCTCTCCAGGCTTCACTACCCCGCCATTGTACTTATTAATGAGCATTTTTAAGTAGGGGAGTTTATGCTACAGCTCATCGGGGAAGTACAGCCATATGCATTCACATTCTCAATGCAGTTCCATATTAGTAATCTCACACCGTTGACACTGAATCACGTTCTTCATCATCACGTACACAAATGTAGTCACAAATCACAATTCACGATCACGTCATGAATCACATTAATTTTTTTACTAGTTACTTGGATGTATTGTAAGCATGTTTTGTAGTATCTCTCCAGGCTTCACCACCCCACCATTGTATTCATTAATAAGGGTTTTTTAACTGGGGTTGTGCTACAGCTCATCAGGGAAGTACGGACAAAGGCAATCGTGTTCCTTCCCATACAGCATGTGAGTTACAGTACTGCAAGTAGTGGTGGGCAAAGTAGCCCTAATTTGCTCCGTGAACTGGTTCACTGAGTAATGTGGAATCTGTAGAGAACTCCACAATGTAAAGCGGAGTGCTTCGCTTAATAATGAGGAACGTGAAGTCCATTGAAACCAATGACTTTGTGGTATTCCACCTTCCCCAAAGCACTTCTCCGCCAATTTTAAGGTGAAGTACATTGAAATCAATGTAATTCACCTCACTTTGCCCTGTAATTGAGCTCCAAATAAAATTCTGCAGTATTCATGGGATTGCAGGTCACATGGGCTCTAGATTGTTCTGCACAGCCTCAGTTCTGGCCTGGGTAGTGTGTGTGTGCAGTGGTAACTGGAGACAGTTTGATCTCAGAGCTCTGTGATTCAGAACCTCTAAAAGCTGTTTAAAATGCCTTTTTGAGTAATATATTTTGCTCAGAATTTAGGACATCGTTTGTAGGAAACCCTTCTGTGCTCATATCATTGAGTGTTTATTGTTGTGTGTGGATTTTGAATGTTAATTTAGAACAGTCAGTCTGTGTACTGTGAAGTGTGCGGGGGGGCTTAGGATGATTTGTGTTGTAGGTAGATTAAGTGGGAGAAAAAGGCAGTCTTTCTGTTTTGGTAATATTTTTCTTCTATAACTGGGTTAATGTACACACGGTAATATTTTCAGTAATTCTTGACATTTTTTTGCTGATTGTTGTGGTGCAGCAGTGCACAATTTGTCTGTTTAAAACATTTGGTTATATTACTAAAGGTTTTCAATTTGCCACACATTACTTGAGTGTGCGTGTGAGTGTGTGTGCGATGTGTGCAATTAAATCAGACACCTTTTATTGTGTTACAGAGTAATTGCAGCAGTGTTAACCTGCTATCCACCGCACCTGCATGAATTTTTATACTGCTTTGTGATACCTTTACTGGTGGTGGATTGTTACTGCCATGCACTAATCCCCCAAATGGCAAAATGTATTCCTTTCCAGATTTGGATTTGTGACTTGTGAGCACTGATTAGGTGGTGTTGTTGTGCCTTTTTGTATGCATCCCTTGAGTGTGCAGTGCAATCTTAATTTGTTTGTGCATTTGCATGGCACTATTAATTCTGAGAGACTGCCTTTCTCGTTACGCTCTCATTTCACTTTGTCAGCACTAGGAAATTTTCTGGACACAAGACAGTAGCATTTTGGGGATGCACATTAATTCTGGTGACTCTGTGTGTGACCTGACCACAGCGCACATGACTGAGTGCCCCACTAATTCTGGGAGACTTTACTTTTCTTGTTACACTCTCGTTTCAATTCATAAGCACTGGGGAGTTTTCTGGGCTCAAGATAGTAACACTTTGGGGATGCACATTCATTCTGCTGACTGTGTGGGTGGGATGCTGCCAATATTATTGTCACTCTGCCTTACTTCGCGTTTAAGGTGGAATGACAATACGAAGTAATAATAACAAGGCAAAGTGAGCCTTTCCTATGGGGCACTCTGCGTAGCGAAGTATCAATGTAAAGTGGCCACTTTGCATTCACTACGCCGGCGGATTTTAAATTTGCTGCATCTCTAGGTGTGGGCTGCCTATGCTGGTGGTCTCCTGTGTGTGTCACTGCCTGGCGTGGCTTGAGTGGGGCATGTGCCATTCAGCTGTGTTGTGGACCAGCCACTCAAGTGCATCCAAGATCTGGTCCATGCTACATTGCATGCCACACACTTCTGTGGTCAGGGCCTGCAGCACATCTGTATTCTGGCACTGTTCCAACAGTTGATACACCTTGAGCTGATGCAGTTCCTGGTATCTGTCCAACACTGTGGCCTGCATACGCTCCATGCACCCATTTCCAGGCACACACCATGATGGACTTTTGCTGGGGATGTCCTCCGCATCTGGGGGTTATGTCTGGAGGGGGCACTGCCATCTGGTGGTGGTCAGCCATGCACAGGATGTTGCATTTGGGTGCTGGTCAAATCATGCTCCTGGCATGTCTGGCAAAAAGGTGTATGCTGCTGTCCACCACTGGCACTTCCTCCGCTCCTGGCAGTTGCTGTAGTTTGTGAACCTGCATTGGCCACACTGGGCATGCTGTCTTCCTCCATGTTGATCTCCATGGGGGCTCTTTGTCATGTTTGTTACCTGTGGGGGAGATGGTCCTGTTAGTCAGGCTGATCAAGGAACACATTGTGGCACTCACAGAGGTGCATGTGGCACTGTTACCTACCATAGATACATAGATACATAGACAGTGTCGGCAGATAAGGGCCTATGGCCCACCCAGTCTGCCCATTTGAGCTTGTAAGTTCAGTTTGTTTTCCTAGAAGTCTATTTCCCCTTACCCCTGACCTCTAGAATTCCTTTATGTCTATCCCATGCATTCTTAAATCCCGTGATTGTTTCAGCCCCCACCACTTCCTCTGGCAGGGTGTTCCACTTGTCCACCACCCGTTCTGTGAAGAAATTCTTTCTCATGTTCCTCTGAATCGTCCTCCTCCAACTTCATCCCATGCCTCTAGTCCTGAAACATCTTTTCACTTAAAATAGTGTTTTCCTGCACCCTGTTCCTCCCTGTAAGATACTTGTATGTCTCTATCATATCCCTCTCCTCCTCTCCTCCAGGAGTACATGTTCAGTTCCTTCAACCTGTCTTCATAGGACTTGTGATGCAATCCATGCACCATCTTTGTTGCCCTCCTCTGAACCTTCTCTACCCTGTCTATGTCCTTACGTAGGTATGGTCTCCAGAACTGTACACTGTACTCCAGGTGGGGCCTCACTAGTGTCTTGTATAGCGGAATTATGACCTCCTTTTCCTGCTGGTGATGCCCCTGCCTATACATCCCAGCATCCTATTTGTTTTACCTGATGCCTTGTCACACTGTTTCCCTACCTTGAGGTCATCAGAGATGACAACCCCAAGATCCTTTCCTGCTTGGTGCATGCCATATCCTCACCCCCAACTGATATATTGTGCCAGGGTTTTTGTGCCCCATATGCATTATCTTGCACTTCTTTGCATTGAATTTCAACTGCCAAACCCTTGACCATTCTTCAAGTTTCTGCAGGTCCTTCTCATTCTGTCTACACCTCTGGTGTGTCTACTTTGTTACAGAGCTTTGTGTCATCAGCGAACAGTGAAATTCTGCCTTAGATCCTGTGCAATGTCACTGATGAAGATGTTGAATAGGACCGGTCCCAGCACTGGATCCCTGTAACTTCACTGGTCACTCTTCCTCTGTGGAGGACAGCCATTATCACCACCCTCTGTGTCCTGCCACCCAGCCAGTTACCTACCCACCACACTATTGTCCTGCCCACCCATATTCCCCAGTTTGTGTAATAGTCTTCTATGTGGCACAGTGTCAAAGGCCTTGCTGAAGTCCAGATAGGCCATGTCCACTGCCCTCCCCTGATCCACCTCCCTAGTCACCCAGTCAAAAAATTCAATGAGGCTGGTCTGACATGACCTCCCCCTGGTGAAACCATGCTGCCTTGGGTCCTGTAGTCCATTGACAACCAGATGTTCCACCAATCTCTCCTTCAGTAGTGCTTCCATGATCTTCCCCACTACCGAGGTGAGGCTGACTGGTCTGTAGTTCCCTGCTTCCTCTTTGTTCCCACTTTTGTATAAGGGGACTACATCTGCTGTCCTCCAGTCTTTGGGTACCTCCTCTGTTTCCAGTGATTGGCTAAACAGGATAGGAGAGGTTCAGCCACCACCTCTCTTAGTTCTTTAAGGACCCTGGGTGCACCATCTGGCCCCATTGCTTTATCAACTCGTATTTCCAGTTCCTTCAGGACCCTTTCTCGTGTAAAGGGACTTGTGTCCATTTCTGCACCATTCTCACCCCTTGTACTCCCTTCAGACCCATTACCCCCTCTTCCTTAGTAAAGACTGAGCAGAAATACCTGTTCAATATGTCAGCTTTACTGTTGTCATCCTCCACGCTGCCCCATCCTCCCCTTCAGTCTCACTATCCCTCCCTTTGTCTTTCTTTTTTCACTTATGTACCTGTAAAGGTTTTGTCCCCTTACCCACTGATTTTGCAATGTGTTCTTCTGTCTGAGCTTTGGCTTCCTTACTGACTTCCCTGCCTCCCTTTGTTTCTCCTGGTACTTCTCCCTATCCCTTCTGCCTGTGTCTTTTTGTATTGCCTGAATGCAATCTTTTGGCTTTCACTTTCTTTGCTACCTCTTTGGAAAACATAATGGTCTCCTCTTCCTTTTCCTCTTGCTAACCTGCTTAATGCATAATTCTGTTGTTCTTATAATCCCATTTAAATACTGCCCACTGTTCCTCAACCCCTGATTCCTGTCCCATTCCCTTAATGCCTCTTTCAAGTATCTCCCTATTTTCCCAAAGTCTGCCCCCCTAAAATCCAGGATACCTGTTTTTGTGTGGTTTGGTTCTGCTCTTTCTGTGATTTCAAACCACAATGACTGGTGGTCACTGTTCCCAGGTGCTCCCCCACTGTTTCCCCATCACACTGTCCCTGTTTGTGAGCACAAGGTCCAGTATTGCCTTCTGCCGGAGTGGTTCCATGACCAGTTGCTTGAGAAGGCACCTGAGGAGTCCGACGATAAATCTGCTCCTAGTTGATGCTGCTGCTGGGATGCTCCAGTCCACTTCTGGAATATTGAAGTCCCAACCAGTACTACCTCACCCTTGTCTGCCATCCTTTGGATGGCTAGCATCAACTCCCTATCTGTTTCTTCCTCCTGGGCTGGTGGTCTATAGACCACACCTGTGCGGATGGCTGGCCCCATTTTCCTTTCCAGCTAACCCACAGTATCTCTCCCATTTGTTCCTCCTGGATCTGTGTGGCCCTTATGTCATTTTTCACATACAGTGCCTCCTCCTCCCTTCCTGCCTGCTCTGTCTCTTCTGAATATGTTGTAGCCAGGTATGGCCATCTCCCAGTCATGGTTATCATTACACCAGGTTTCAGTGATGGCCACAATGTCCAGGTCTGACTGTACCATGACAGCCTCCAGATCTTCCATCTTGTTGCTAAGGCTCCTGGCATTTGCACATGGCTTTCCATGATTTGACCTCCTAGACTGCTTCACTGTTCTACTCCAACCCTTCCTTGGTTGTCATTTATCCCTGGTTCTCCTTGCTGTCTGCCCTTCTGCTGATTTCTGCCCTTTCTGCTTATCCACCTTTGGACACTAATCTCCATCTTTTGCACACTGCTTTGCAGAGATAGCCACTCCTCTGGTTCACTGGTTCCACTGCTAGCTGTGGGGGTGACAAGTAGGTACCTTCCTTTGTGGCCTGCCACCCCCTTTGCTAGTTTAAATGCTTGTCAATGTAGCATTTAAACTTATCATTGAGTGCTTGGATTCCCTCCAGGATGGATGCAGGCCGTCAGGCTGGAACAAACCTCCATCCCTCCAGGTGGATCCCCAGTCACCAATGAATCCAAACCTTCCTCACAGCACCAGTTCTTCAACCATGAGTTAAAGTTCGTGCATGCACTCCCATGCTCTCCCTTGCCTCTCACAGTAGTACTTCTGAGAAAGTGACAGAAGTAGCATTCTTGCTTGAGACCCTCCCCAGTTTCCTAAACTCTTCCTGAACTTCCTTTGGCTCCCCATTTGCCAAGTCATTAGTACCTAGGTGGATAATGACATCCAGCTCACCCTCCCATCTTGCTTTCCTAGTGATCCCCAGTATCTTCCTTCCATCCCTCCATGCCGTGGCACCTGGTAGGCACCTCACCTCCCTGTCCTCCCCCTCCTGTGTTCCTAGCTGGATCCCTCTTACGATGGAGTCCCCCACCAGGATTTGCTTCCTCCTCCTCTGGGGTCCACTGCTTTCCCCACTGAGGTCTCCTCCTTGGCTAACCTCCACATCCTTTCCTTCCACTTCTCTGGGTACCTCTATTTGGTTGTCCTCATTTGCCAGTGTGGCATATGAGTTCTTGAGAGGAATAGGATCTGGGATGTGCTCTGCCTGACTGCTCTAACCCTCCCTGAGCCCACTGTCATCCAAGTGCTCCTCGTCTCGGCATCCTTGAGGCAGCTGCATTGGACTGGGTGGTCCCTGGATAGGGTGATGGTACTCCTGACCCAGTTTACTTCTGCTCTGAGTCTGGCTACCTCATCCCGCAGTCCAGAGAGATGCATGCAGATAGGGCAGCACCTCAGTGTCCAGAAGGTCTGCCTGAATATGGCTGCCCCACAGCCACTGCATTGCACCACTCCCCACATAATACTGCAATTCCACTACTTGTCTGCTACTGAAGCTCTCTTAGTTCTCTTTTTATTAATTTACAGTACTAAAAATCCTGTAACTGATCCTCAGATATATATATATTTTTTTAAGGAAAAAGAAACCAATAAATAAATAAATGAGTCAAAACACTTGTCGTGCTGAGGGTGGTCTTCTTCCCCCTTATGCCCCTCCTACTTCACACCTCTTACTATACCCTGTGTTTAGCTCCTGTCAATCAGATTTATCAGGGCATATAATTAAGAGTTGGGGGAAGGGGAGGGGGCGCAAATTTGCAGCAATTAAAGACAGCACAGAATTACACCACCACTATGTTTTAAATTTTCAACAGCCCAAAAACAATTATAAGTAAAGACAACAAAGAAAGAAAGTATAGTGTCACTACAAGCCTACAATCTAAGTTTAAAAGAAAAATACCAACTACCAGTTACTCTAAAGCACTGAATTGAATATGTTTCCTTCCTTCTCCTTCTGGCTTCTTCTGACTTACCTGGTCTCACCTGCCTGCCATCCTCCTCTGCAGGCACCATTCCTGCAGTGTCCTGGTGCTGTGATTACATTGCTGCTGTACTGCCTGGCTGCCTGAATGGGTCTGGGGGGGCAGAGAACTGTTTATCCATGCCTATGGGCAGTGCACATGTGTCTACGTGTCTGTCCTCCACTTACATACCATCCAGGGTGTCCACACCATCCACCTCCCCATGGACACTGACATCCGTCATGGTGTCTGCCACCATACGCTCCACCGGTATGAGTTGGTTGTACTCACTGGGGGAGCCGCTGCCAGTGCCCTGGCTTGCACATGCTACCACCATGATCTTCCTCTTCATTTCTGCTTGATGGCCTAGAGGGTCCATGCCTCTGATCTGGCGGCATTGACACCACTCTGGATTTCAAGCCACAGCCTTTCCTTCCCCTTTTCAGGTGTGGTCAGTGCCTGGGACCCCTACAGCCCCCAGTGGTGCATCTTGCTGTACACCACCATGGACACCACCTGGCCCCCTGTGAAGTTTTGGACATGGGGAAGGGCACCGACATGCACCCTGAGAATCCACAGACATGACCAGTCAGCTGGTCCTCCCTTTTGGGCCACTCCACAGCCCACATTTGCACCTGTTTACCTCTTCCATTCTCTGCCGTTGCCTCCGTTGTGATCTCCTGCATGCTATTGACTTCCATGCTGCTGTGTGGGGTGGAGAGCATGTCCATATGTGGTGGGGTCAAGGGGCAGTCCTGCGTACCTGTGGCACTCCTCCATGCACTGTGTGACATGCTACATGGCTCATCTGGCATGCCCCCTTCTTCCATGTGGCTTGCATGGCCGTTCGTGCATGCAGCATTGCCATGGTGCTTTGCACATTGTGAAGCTGTGCACCATATTTATGACAGTTTTGTGCATTGTGCACACCCCTTCATGAACAAGTCAACAGATAACAGACTAAACAAGTGCAAGGAACAGTCAAGTACAGGTGTCTAGAGTTCACTGTGGGCAATGGCTAGGAATAGTAGCATGCCGCCTGTTGAAGCAAATGTGACCGTGATTGATACCAGAAAGCTTGGGCAACAGTGCAGTATCTAATGTGACCAGGTATGCTGTCCCATAGTTTCTGTGCTGCAACAGTGAAGGCTGTCTCTCCAAGTTTGGTCCTAGTTCTGGGTAAGGATAGGAAGCCAAGGTCTGAGGATCAAAGGGGTAGGTATTTTTATAAGGCACCAGGAGGGAAGTAAGGGATGGGGCAGTTGGTTTTGTATTACACTATGGATAATGCTACCAAAAGTGAGGTCCCATTGAGCAGCAGAGGAAAGCCATCCTAGTTTGGTATAGAAGGTACACTGACAGGAACAACAATTGCAGGCAAGTGCATATCAACAGATATTGTTGTAAACCATGTCCTGTTTGTGCAGAACTGAGTTCAAGGCCTTAGAAAAAAATGGACCAGCCATAGGTTAATTTGATAAGTAGTAGATCACTGGCTACTGCGATACAGGCAGATGGGGAGAGATTTGGACTGCCTCAATAGACAAATCCGAGTCTAACATTAACAGCCTTACAGAAGAATGTTATATGTAGAGAAGAAATCAAGGGAGGGATCAAGTATCACTCCAAGTATTTGAAAGAGTTTATACATAAAAGTTTACATTATTTACTGAACCATTGTTATTGTTCATCTTTTGAGTGTGTGCTGGTTTCCACGTCTATGTATTTACTCTGTATTTATGCTGTTGCTTTGTTTTTGCCTGCATGATGTATTCTCCCATGTACCCTCTTCCCAGATCCCACCTGGAAGTGAGCATTGGCTCAGTGTGCATTTCCTGATCACCAGCTTCTAAATAAATAAATCAATATAATTTTATAAAAAAAAATCTTATTAGTTTGATCCTGTCATTTCTTCCTGTTACCACAAATAAAGAGAAGCTCCAGCTTGCTTAGTGCTTTACTTCCATCAGGGCAGTAAAACAGCATTCCACATTCAACAGAAGCAAAGCATGGAGTAAGTCTGAGTGTTCCTTCTTCTACAAAAAAATGACAGGGTCATCCAAAGAAGCATTTTTTTCCAGAGCAATATGCAGACGTGTGCCAGTGGAGGAAACTGAGCAAACAATCTGTAGAATTGGGCTGAAATGGAAATCTGGCATTTCTATTACTACAGGACGTAGGTATGGAGGTTAATGGCTTCAGGCAGTGCAGATCAGCATATTGCGTGCAATCTGTTATACGCACCCTGTTATACGTCAGTGTGCATAATGTAGAATTACAGTTACGGATTGGGGATGTAATCAACACTTACAAGTTTAGTATAATATGTTTAAATCATATTTAACATGTTATGGTTAGAAATTGTTGTTCCTTCGAATCTTAGTGTCTTTTTATAAAAAAATGCTGAACCTGGAATGCGGTGTCTTGGTTGAACTGGGTCTTCACTATATTTTATATGCTCTTATTTAATATTATTTGCACATGCCAACACTAGATGTTGTAAGGAAATATATAGCTGTGAACAATAATAATTAAATATCAGTAAGATAATTCATGAACAATCTACGATACAGTACGTTCAATGTAAAAGTGAAGTAATCGTGGAGCATGTGGTTAGAAGCAGGTTACTTGTTTGGAAATCAGCCATTAGTGATACTGTAAGTTCATTGCATGTCTTAAGGGTTGCCAAAACCACTACAAACTGCAGCATGTCATTTCTTAAATGGATCTCAGTATATTGCATATAATATGAAGCCCTACTTAATCATGTAACTAACATTATACAATGGCAAAAAAGAATGCTGGCCTCTGATTGATCAGTCTGGGACTGGACCCATGATGTTATCCCAGTACAATATCATGGGTCTAGTCTCAGCCTCACTGTGAACCTCCTGACTGATTGCATTGCACTGGATTTGTTATCTCTTCTTTTCTTAAGAAACAAAAATATTTTTTACATTAACAAAAACATTTTTAAAATGATTTTTTTTCCTGTTGTCAGGAGATCTAAACCTCACTCTCAGGTTCTTGGCAATATTGGAAATGCAAGGAATCACAGACACATTGCATAAGAGTAATAAACTTGTTTATTACTACCAAAAGGATACATCACAGTTGCCCTAAGCAGTTCTTACCAATACGAACTGGGAGCAAGTGCTAAGCGTTCCCTATACCTCGAGGTTTCTCTGTGTCTCTTGGGGTCTCTGAGGGATAAGACTCAGTGTCTCACATTATATGCCTATGATAATTACTATGGTTACTGTAACATAGAAAAATTTCTAGTTACAGAGATGAGCCCTATTGGCTATATTAGAGGTGGCTCCACGGTCCAAGATAACATTATACAATTTTGTAGTAGTCATCACTTTGTGAAACAAAAGAGTACAGTTCGTACATATTCTTACACAAATCAGTGTAGTAGTACAAATCACCAAAAGGTGGCAATGCCGACTTATATATCATATTTTTTACAAGGACACAGAAGTCCTAACATCTTGGGAGTGGGAAATACACAGAAAATACATAGAATATATATATGTATTAGCAAGCAAAGTGTATAACAATGATATGCATACATATCCTGACATCTACTCTTGTACGGTAGATGCCCTTAGCCCTATATGTTAGTATAACATATGTCTAAGCACTAGCTGTCTACAGTGTACCTCTGGGTGTACCAGTAAGGATACAGAGACCTTGTGTAACACTGTATAACAACAAGACATTATATAATAGCAATAATGCCTTCCAGGGTGTGTGCAGTGATGGGATAACATCACACCATCGGTATTGGACGCACTCGGCCTGCAGCCTTGTGCCCAACCACCTGAGGTGTGACGTTATCCCAGTATGACACACACCCTGTCAGGCATTATTGCTTAAGCAGACTGCAGAAATCTAACCTGTGATTTACATAAACTGCAGAGCACGAATCTAAACTTTATGTAAACCCCAAGTTAATAATCTGCCATTTTGCTAAAAAGGTGCAACTCACTTTCAAAATATCAGAATCCCACTTCCATGTTCTGTGGGGAGAAACCTGATGTACTGCTACTCCAGAAACTCACCTTTCTCCCACAGAATATGTAAAATTCCTAAAGTTTAGCTTTGATGTAGTGGAAGCTGCTTCTCACCGCAGCGGATGGAGAAGAGGCATGACAACTCTTATCCCCTTGGGAATTCCTTCTATTATGCAAGATAAAATTACTGATCAGTGAGAGAGTTTCTTTATTCTGGTAGGCCATCTAAGTTATGAAATTGATCACTTCACTGAGCTTATATCTCCTCAGTGGCTCTGATACTAGAGATGTTAAATGCTTCTTTGATAAACTGCTGTTTGTCTCTCAGGGCATTCTGATTATGGAAGGGGATCTTAATAAAGGAATAATACATGATAGGGTGTGTGTCTTGCTGGGATAATGTCATGCCTGGGGTGATTAGACACGTGGCCCACAGATTGAGTGCAACTAATCACCCCAGAAGTGCTGTTATCCCAGCACGACATACACTCTACAAGGGGAAAAAAAGAAAAAGAAAAAAGAAGTTGTTTTAAAACATTTTGTTTCACTTGATTTTTGTTGGTGGAAGTATATTTATTTAAAAATAAGTTCATTTTCTGTGTTTATCCTCTATGTGGAGCTGTGTGAGTTGCAGGTGGATTTTTTAGTTGCTTTGTATGTTCTTTCCGGTTCTATGTATCTATGATCAAGGGGCTGGGGGACTTATCATACAAGAGGAGGTTGAAGGAGTTGAACATGTACTCACTGGAGGAGAGGAGAGACAGGGGTGACATGATTGAAACCTTTAAATACATGAAAGGAATAAACAAGACGGGTACAGAGGGGCTGTTCAAAGTAAGGGAGGTGAGGGCCACCAGGGGCCATGATATGAGACTGGAGCGAGGAAGGTTCAGGAGGGAGATGAGGAGACACTTTTTTTACAGAGAGGGTGGTGGCTGGGTGGAATGCGTTACCTGCTGAAGTGGTATGCAGTAGAACAGTGGACTGCTTCAAACGAGGATGGGACAGGACAAGGGGGAGGGTTAATGAAGGTGAAGGGTGGAAGGGAGGGGCAGCTGCAGAATAAGGGGTGCTAGCTGCACATTCAAGCAGACTTGACAGACCTCTAGACCTTTATCTGCTGGCAAATTTCATATGTTCATATGTGCACTTTCCTTTCCTTTGGTGTCCCCCATCCCCTGTCCTGTTCTCCTAGTACCGTTTTCTGTTGTACTGCGATTGGGATATTATTGTACTGTGATGATATTTTTAGGCAGCGACCACTGTTTGTACTTCCTGTCATCGCTGCTGTCTGCCACTCACTGCTGCTGTTAGGATCATCTGGCAAGAAGAGAAGATCAAGGTACGGAGGTGGCAGGAGAGAATGGTTTGGATGCTATGTTAGGTGGTATTAAGAAAGAAATACAAAAACAAGAAAGTGATCCGAAGGGCGAGCAAGTGTTTCCACAGCATCCGCATGCTGTTAGTTAAAAGATTTGCTTGCTCACTCACTCGTACATTCATCCAGTTTTAATGAGAGGGAACACGGGCAGAGAATGTGGTGTTTTATTGTTTGGGGGTTTTGTTTTCACACACAGAAACTGGGAGCAGAGTTTGTTTTTTTTTGTTTTTTACACAGACACTTGGAAATGTCCAGAAATGTTCAGCGAGCGTGAACTGGACTGTCACTACGGTAGGGGACTGTTGTGAAGCCAAGATACATGGCTTTCACTTCAGTCCTCTGTGTGTGTGCATTTTTTTCTCTTTTTTTGGGGTAAACTAAAGTGGAAACAGGACTTTCAGGGAATGCATGAGGGAATAATGGACAAATTTTCTGTGTGGAGGCGGGAGAGCACCAATTCAGAGTGGGCGGGGAGCACTGATTCTGAACAGAGTGGGAACCATTGAAGCTGCTCATAGAGCGTCTGTGGAGCGATTTTTTTTTTAACATTTAATGTAGTCCCTAGTGTGCTGGGACTAGACCCAGCATAACATCATGGGTCCAACCCTAGATGGACCAATCAGAGGTCAACATTCTTTCTTGCCATTGTATAATTAAGCAATAATGCACAGCAGAGTGTGGTATATCATGGGATATCATCAAGCCTTGGGTGCTTGGGCATGAGGCCACAGGCTGAGTGCATCCAATAACCCGAGAAGTGATGATATCCCATGATGTACCACACCCTGGAGTGCATTATTGCTATTATGAACTGGCTTAAAGGTTTTTGTTCAGTAAAAAATAAAAAAAAAGTTTTAAAACCTTTTGAAAGTGATGCTTTGGGGATGGTGGAGCAGTACATTTTAAGAAAATAGTTCCTGGAGGGCTCTGGCTAGCATGTGGTTCTGCTGTAATTGGAGTTGGTTGAGGAGGTGCAGCTGTGAACGTTGTCTCCCTCCCCAATATAGTGTGGTCAGGTGCCATCCTATTTATGTGGGTGACTTTTTTTGAGATATACAAAAGTTCCTGGTGCAACCATGTACATGAAACAGTCAGTACTTATTTATATTTTAACCTGTCATTGGAGCCATGAGAGGGATTGAAGTCACAGTTTGAAAGGGAGCGGACTGACTACCAGGGGCACTTCAGGAGTTTCCAATTCATTGATAAATTAGTTGGTGTTTGTCCTGTAAGCTGATAAATGCAGGAAAATGTTACAAGTGTAAGCATTACTACATGCAGCAAACGGGCAGCCGATCATGCACCTTTGAAGAGAGAGAGAGAGAGAGAGAGTAAGGGAGACATAATGCTTCCTTTAAAAAAAATAAATAGTGGCTTTGTCTGTGTTAGTAAATTTCAACAGTTTTACTGAGGGTGCCAAAAACGATGTTGTTTTGAATGATCATGGTCTATTCGCCCGTTTGTGACACTCACTGCTGCTGTCGAAAGTGCAGTTTCCGTGGAACCAAATGAGGAGCTGGTCAAAGTGACTTTGATTTTTGTGGTGGCTGCCCATTGCCATTGTAATGATTTGTTGTGGGAAAGAAGGCTGGTGGTCGGAGACTTTTTTGAAGGCATGATGATGTAGCTAGATATCATCACGGATTCGAAGAACTGTCGGCCAATCAACTTTGTACATTTTTGGTGACCAGTTCATAACATGGTATTGAACACCTCCCTAGAAAATAAGTTATACTTCTCCAGTGCTGTGGCACTATGGCCTCCTGGTTCATTATTGTCAATAATGCACCAAGAGGCGATACAGCCACAGCAATGCAGACATACTTTAAAGCTACTGCTAGTCATCTCAGTTATGTGGACATATGGAGGCAATTATTTCCTGCTAACCAAGAATATACTTATAGTTTCCCTCAACATAATACTTCAGCTTATTTAGCTTACGTTTTTGTTACAGCCAAACATTTGGAAAAAGTGCAGGACATATAACATGAACCCGTTACTTATCAGATCACTCCCCAGTTTTCCTAAAACTGCACTTGAGAAAGCAATGTAAGCACATTATGTGGAAATTAAATGTGTCTATGCTCAAAGATGCAGAAATAGTGGCATTAATAGAGGGACACATCTCTAACCTTGTAGTGGACAATGATAAGGTGGGGGTTACTCCAACAATATTGTGGGACACAGTATAATCTATGCTGAAAAGGGGTCTGATAGAAGTGGCTGCTTGAAAAAAGAAACAAAGGGAACAGAATTATAAGGCCCTCTAGGAAAACCTGGGTGCCCTTCATCTACTGATTACTGTGGGGGACAGAGTAGTAGCTCATCACATTGTTCAAACTAAAAGGGAACTGCAGTTACTCATGTATCAGAAGATTGAACAGATGTTCTTATATTTACACCAGTATTATTATGAAGGGAGTGGGCTTGAGGGATGCACAGGGTGGTGAGGCAGGTTAGAGCTAAAACCGGGCAAGCTTGAATTTTGCAATTGAAAGATTCAGCTAGAGGCTGCCTTTCAAGAAACTATACAGACATAAAGTATGATGAATCCTTTCAGATTTTTACTTGTATTTATATACTCAGAATTTTGTTCCTAGGTCAGATGAAAATAAAACCTTCTTGACCAGTCTGCAGCACCCACAATTCTCCCCTGAACAAAAAGCACATCTGGTTGCCCTGATCACACAAGATGAAGTAATAGAAGCTATTATATTATCCAGCCGAATTTTTTAAAAAGTTCAGAGAACCCATCCTCCCACTGTTATATTAAATATTCTAACAGATACAGAGGGGGGCACCACCACCACCTTTCTGGGGATATGCATCAATAACATCCCTGATAAAACCAAAAAATTGCCTTGTTAACTCCTTTAAATACTGTCTTATATCAATATTCAATATTGATTGTAAACTGTTTACAGGGCTATGGGCTAGAAGGCTAGACATCATTCTCCTGCATCTTTTAGATGGTGACCAGGTGGGTTTTGTGAGTTTTGTCTTCATGTGACAGACACACAGTAATGTGTATCACACCTTACATTTGATTGACTATGAAGTGCAACATTCTCTCCCTTTGGTTGTAATGAGTTTGGATGCCAAAAATGAGGAGGCCAACCTCAAATCAGATACACCATCTTGCAATTGCCTAATGAAAAAGGAGGCATTACTTTACCTAGAGGAATGGCAACACTGCTCCACTGTAAAGGGAGTGTGCTAAGTAAAAGAACCAAGAATGAAAAAGCAATACCAGCACCACCTCAAACTCAGGCAAAATATGCTCTATTCCATAACAAATAGAAAAGATACACCAGCTCTGCAGTGTAGGTGAAAAAGTAACTGGGCCATTAGAACTGAAACCCTGACCAGTTTGCAACTCAGTGCTTAGTCATGGGGATGGCCTCCATAATCACGTGTTGTTTTAAATAGTCATTCCTCTTAAAGAGACAGTGTCTTTAAGGCAAACTTTCCTAAGTAAAAATGTGTTAAAGTGCCAACTGCTCAATTAAATACATAATATAGCAACCATTACCACTGCAATCATTAATATAATTAAATGTGTCTTAAAAAACAGGTATTTCAATTCAGCAGCAAACATTTTTTGAGGTAAAATGTCCAATGACTATTTTGAACCCTCTTATTTCATTTCTCAGTATTACTAGCTAGGATCCAGCAGTAGTGCTAGCTCATGTTATTTCAGTGCATAGGATTCCACTTGTTCTTTTGGCATCTGAAAAAAATACACAGAACAAGCACCATCAGCATTTTAAAATTGTGGCTCTTATCTCTGCTTTTCATAAAAAATCGATTAGAACAATAAGGCTTTTACTTACTCCTAATACATGACATCAGTTCTATCTTATTTAGTCTTGGAGGTTTTTAAGCTCCTAACGTAAAAATCCAGAATGATTCCCTCTGTTTTACTTTCTCATCTAAATCCCCACCTCTGGGAACAAGTGTCACTTTTTAGATCCGACAAAACCTAAAATTATGTCCCACTCTGGCAACCTGCCCGCAATGGTGTGCAAGTGCATTGCTGGTATCATTTGTGCCTATTAGAGATGCAGCGAACTTTTAATCCACTGGCGAAGTGAACACAAAGAGCCCACTTCGCGGTGGTGGAGCACAACGTGAAGTGGGCACTGCAAAGTGCTCACTTCACGTTATCATTATTACTTTGCATTGCCATTATGTCTTAAAGCGAAGAAAGGTGAAGTGAGAAGTAAATAGGCATCCCCCCACACATCACATGGCTTACAGTACTGTAAGTCACATGCTTTAGCCAGGCAGGAAGGAAGTGAGCCAGAGAAGCAGTTTCACTTTCTCCTTTGCATTCGTAGAGGGAGAAGGCTTGTGAGAGAGCAGAGTAGGAGTCAGTGGCAAAGTGCTTATTGTCTTTGAAAAACAACAGCTTTTTTAAAAGCTATCTTTATTTAGCTTTTGCATTGTGTTTGTGATTTTTTTTTTGGTAGTTATTTTTTTTTTAAGTGTTGTTTTGTTTTGTGTACATGGGAGTGACTGTGTGTGAGTGTGTTTGTGTGTGCCGGGGACTTGTGTGGGAGAGATTGTTAAAATACAGCAGAAAATACAGGAGAATCACATGACAAGTCACATGACCACTGCTTTCCAATAAATCTAGGAACAACCCTGGGTGGGAGGGTGGCTGGGGAGGGTGGGGCAGTCAACGCACAGCATCAACTGACTAACACCTCCAACAAAATAGCTGGAAAGCAGGAAACAGTCGAAATATGCAGAAAATAGTAGCAATATAACTAAAATCACCCACAGTAATAATCAACATTAGAGCTCTGCTGATGTGAACTAATTAAGGCAAACTCCACACACTCCAGCAAACCTAGGCAGAGTGCGACTTGCGTTACAAATACATCTTTACAGTTTTCAGTATTAACACCCCCAACAAAACAGCCAGGAATCAGGAAACTGCTTCGTTGCTTCTTGCGGTGTCTCTGTCTGTACCTGCTTGTGTGTGTAGCTCCAGGCTGGTGGTACTATTGACAAGTGAGTGGAGCAGGGATGGGGGTTACCAAGGAAGGAGCCTGAGGAAGAGCAAAGGAGAAGGTGATGGGCAGGCTACACAACAAAGGCCTAAGGTTAGGTCGCACTGTGCATGCGTGACTAGCCCAAGTGAGGAGACACTGAATGACACTAGTAAGCTTCCTTGGATAAATCCAAATTAACCAACATAAATGTTGAAGCTAACATAGGACAGGCAAACATAACTACTGCACAATGGATTAAAGTACAGTCAGAATATACAGAAAATAGTAGCAATACAGCTAAAATCATCCACAGTAATAATCAATCACTATAGCTCTGCCGATGTGAATTAATTAAGGCAAACTCCACAGACTCCAGCAAACCTAGGTAGAGTGTGACTTGTGGTACAAATAAATTTTTACAGTTTTCAGTATTAACTCCACCAAAAAAACAAACAGAAAGCAGGAAACTGCTGCATTGCTACTTGCAGTGTCTCTCTCCATACCTACTTGTGTGTGTAGCTCCAGGTTGATGCTGCTCCTGATAAGTGACTGGAGCAGGGAGGGGGGGTTACCAAGTGAGAAGCCTGCTTGTGTGTGTAGCTTAAGACCAATGCTGCTCCCGATGAGTGAATGGAGTGGGGGGGGGTTACCAAGTGAGGAGTCTGCTTGCGTGTGTAGCTCCAGGCCAATGCTGCCCCTGATGAGTGAGTGGAGCAGCAAGGGGGGGTTACCAAGTAAGGATCCTGCTTGTGTGTGTAGCTCCCGGCCAACGCTGTTCATGACAAGTGAGTGGATCCTAGCTAGTAATACTGCAAAATGAAACAAGAGGGTTTAAAATAGTTATTGGACATTTTACCTCAAAAAATGTTTGCTGCTGAATTGAAATACCTGTTTTTAATTCACATTTAATTGTATTTATGATTACAGCGGTTCATGGATGATGTATTATTTATTTAATTGAGCACTCTGCACTTTAACACATTTTTACTTAGGAAAGTTTGCATTAAGTACACTGTCTCTTTAAGAGGAATGACTATTTAAAACAACATTTGATTACAGACACCATCCCCATGACCAAGCACTGGGCTGCGAAACTGGTTGGGTCTTAGTTCTAACGGCACGGTTACTTTTTGACCTACCCTGCTAAGCTGGTATGTCTTTTCTATTTGTTACGGAATAAAGCATATTTTGCCTCAGTTTGGAGTGGTGCTGGTATTGCTTTTTAAATCTTACCTTACCTAACCTATAACTGTATTCAATGATGGCTAAACTTTGCATATCATGTTGTTGGCTAACCCCATTCTCCCCCCCCCCCCCCGGGAAGGCATTACAGTTTATGTTAAATGATTTATTTGATACTGAAAAATATTTATTTTCTAACCACCTTAACAGATATCCCTGTATCTAACTTCATTACGTTTACTGTAATATATTGAAGATTCTGGAGAATATCTTGTTCTAAATATATCCCGTATGACACAACAGTCTGGCTGTGATCCCGGGACCAGGACACAGATTTTCTATCTAATTCCTTAGATACTGTGCTCCACAAGGTGGCATCTATATCTGTATCTACACCTACAGCTATTAGTTTTACACGGCACAAGGTTTTCAAGCCCTCCAGAATTTACAACAGGAATATAACCTTCCTAACAATGCTCATTTTATGTATTTACAACTTAGGTCTTGTCTTATGGGGTTAGGCTCTGCATTTAAACAACTTCCTGATAATATCCCACTTACTTGTAGCATACTTAACCCTTAGACTGCCAACAGAATTAGAATGTTTAGGAGCTCTGAACAGATACATCAGTCCATGGCACAGCAAGTGTTAAGGATCATCAACAGTCAATGTACTGGTCTCATTTGATAGGCAGTCTTTATAAGGGCCTGACTGACCTTGCCCCAGACTCCATGGCAGATATTTTTCACCGGTGGAATTCAGAAATAGTAATGGATCACATGACGGAAATGTGGATTAAATATTCTCTCCCTATCGAGTTACCTTTTTGGTGCAGAGGAGGGATTTATCATGGAAATGTAGGTCACAATACAGAACATCGCTTGTTGCCCCTTGATTCAACTACTGAAATATTTTAATAGTATATTTTAAATTATTTATTTATTTATTGTGTTTATTTATCATTGTTTTATTTTTTTTAATGCCTGTTGTTTCTGTATGGCACCCTGAACCTTCTGGGAAAGGGTGCCTTATGAATAAAGCTATTACTACTACTACTATGATTTTTCTGTACTTTAGCTATACAAGCTGCATTTTTGGGTCCCGTGATGAGGGTATTTTGAAGAGGGTATGGAGAGGAGAAAGCCAACAACACACATATTTTTTGGTCTTGCTCTGTGCTAGAAGTGTATTGGCAAGATGTAAATAATTTTTTAAATCAGGTATTTACAATCCAGAATTTACTCACTCCATCTTTGGTTCCAATGTTTATGCCCCAGCAGGGATTCATGGCAAGACTTTAAAACTGTTACTACTGCTGATTTTAGCAGCTAAAAAAGTAATTACTAGAATGTGCTAATTGAAAACACCTCTTTCTAAGGTAAAGAGGATTAAAACAGGTAATACTAGCCAGCCCGATGACACTGAGGGGTGAGGTGCTGGATGCCTTACCTCACACCATGCCGATGACCTGTGTTCGGGAGTGAGCATGGGTCGATGGGGGTCAGCAGGGGTGGAGAAGGATGAAGCATCCATGGACAGCTCTCCTTCTCTGGGATGAGGGGTCTCCCTGTAGTTGGTGATTGCTTGGACCCTAGCGATGGCTGGGGGCTGGGACACTGATGCTGTGTCTACATGGGGGGGCAGATAAGCAGCCATTGGACATGCCTCAGGTGGACGAGCGAGCAGTATGTCCCCCGATGTCATTGTATACTTCTCAGCCCAGAGGGAGACAACCAGTGAAAAAACAGCAGGCATCCTGGCCGAGTAGCTTGATGGCCATCTGATGGAACACCAGCTCTGGGGCATCACCTAATCTGAATCCAGATAGGGTGGATGAGTAGGAGGCTCCTGACCACCCCACTGCAGGGGGTAAGTCACAGGAGAAGAGAGTGAGAACCTGAGGGGGGGGTGCGGTGGTGACAGACGGCGCCTGGAATCCCATAGGATGCCAGGTAAGGGAGCAGTCCAAGAGTGGCAAAGAAATAATATAACAAAAAAAAAAAAACAGGTAATACTGTTTATAGAATGGAAACCCTCACATTCTCTGTCCATGGCCTTCAGATGTGGTGTGAGGAGTTCTGGCACAGATTGGTGATGTTCCAATATGAGAGGGACTCTGAATTTATCACTTAGATCCCTGGATATCCATGGGAAGCCTGAATTCTGAGATCTAAGCTCTGTAGTAACTTTCCAGGCTTAATCTACAGTCAGGCTGATATTTATAATATAAAGATTTCAGATTTTATACTCTATAAAACTCATTACTGTAGGTCGCCTGAATGGGTGGTTGTAACAGTACTTTGGCCCATAACTCAGATACTTCTCTTTATCCATATGAACATACAAACTTACTAACATGCCAGCTGAAACAGGCCATTGCAGTCTATCAAGTCTGCTCGAGTATGCAACACACAGTTTATTTTGCTGTAGCTGCCCCCACACATTTCCTCCCTAGATTTATCTTACCCTCCCCTCTCCCCCACCCTCAAACAGAATTGATCTTCCTTTTGACCCTGCCCCACCCCCTCTTAGAATTGTCCACCGTTTTCAGTGAGATTACTTCCTGTGGCAATTTGTTCCATTTTGCCACCACCCTTTCTGTGAAATAGTGCCTTCTGATTTCCTTTCTAAATCTCCCCCTCACCACCACCAATTTCAGGCTGTGCCCCCTTGTGGACTCCTCCCTCTTTAAATTAAACATGCCCTCTGCTCTAACCTAATTCATACATGTTAAGTATTTGAAGGTTTCTATCCTGCAGGCATCACTTTTCTATGATTATACAAAACAATCTATGTAATGCTTATGTTTGAATTGTGCAGTATCTGTTTCTTTTCTATTCAACAGTTGCAAAATTATTCTTAATAAAAACTGATTTTAATAAACTGAATTTCAGAATCCCAGTTTCAGTAGAATTCTGTGGAATTAGACTGAGTTTCTGAAATTCTGGTAAGATCCATGAAGAGTAGAATTTGAAAATTCTGCACAGTTCTACTTAATTGTGTAACTGATCAAAAAAGGCACTGTTTGCTTAAATTTTTCTAATAATACAAATCCATTATTTATGTATAAATTTATTTATTTATTTTAAAAGTTTGACCAGGAAAGACATACTGAGCTGATAACAGTGTCCTGGGGGTAGGGAATATGGAAAATCATATACAGAAAATACAATATATCATGGAGATTAATCAAAATTTAAAGACAAACCATAGGAATATATGTACAGGTAATTAAGGCAAGAGATTGCAAGAGCAAAACTAGTTGTCTGTGTGTATGTGTGTGTGGGGGGGGGTGACAGTCAATGATAGTTGCAGGAGAGAGAGAAGAAAAGTCATGAAGGACAGACATCAAGGAGAAAGCCAAGGAGGCAAAGTGAATTGACAAGGGAAAGGAGGACCAAAGTTTAGAAACAGCATGAGAAAGCAGACTGAGCAGCAGTCGATTTTCTAGAAGGATAAGTTAGGGAATGGGAAGTATTATTGAATAGAGGACAGTAGGAAGCTGAGGGAGATGATAAGAGGGAAATAAAGTAGGAGGGAAGGGAACCAAACCAGAATTTAGATATAATGATGGCACAGTTGTAAAGGCACCTGGCATCTAGTAGAGAGTAAAGAGAGCAGTGGTGGGTATGTAGGGTATAATCTAAAGTAAAATGACAAATAGAGTTGAAGAGGTGGTCTAGTCTGGCAGGCGAAGATTTGGGAGCTCTACTGTAGACTTTGTCACAGTAATCAAAAATAGGGAGGATCATCTTTAAAAGAATTGCATAACAGATAGAAAGTGGGATATTTACTCTGTTCCTGAAGAGTGCTCAAGATTGGAGTGAAGCTTTTGGTGTATATCATCAACATGAACTGAGAATTCAAGATGAGGGTTCAGCAAGACCCCAATGTACTTAAAAGAGGATACATTCTCAATAATAGCACAATCAAGAGTGTGAAAAAAAGGAAAAGGGGTGAGTCTAGAAAGCCTCTATCAGGTGCCATAAGTTATGGAGACTGTTTTTTTTTTTTGGCATTGAAGGATAGAAGATTAGACCTGAACCAGCACTGAATATTGTTGAAATCCAGCTGAAGCTGTAAGGTAAGAGTGTGGGAAGTGAACCATGGTGCAAAGATAACTGTGTCATCAGCATACATATGAATGGATGCAGAGGAACAGATAGAGGGGAGATCATTCAAGAATATGAAAAAGAGAATAGGACCCAGGACATGCCCTCGAGGGACACCTGAGCAGATTGAGAATGGTGACAAAGTGGCACTGTCTATCCTGACAACTTGAGACCTACCCCCAATTAAGAAAGAAACTAGCCAACTGCAGAGTCAGAAAATACCGCTGCTTTTAGCTTGTCCAGAAAGAGGGGATGTACCACTGTGTCAAAAGCTTTAGAAAGATCAACAAAGATGGCAGACATGATCAGACCCTGATCCATACCAGTGAGGATGGAGTCAGTGAGCCATAGGAGAGTCGTGGAGGTGGAAGGGGGTTTCTAAAAACCAGACTGAAAGAGGATGAAGAAGGAAGAGTTGGCAAGGAAGATTGAAAGTTGCAATAGTACAAGGTGTTCCTGTAAGTTAGCTAGAGTAGAAAGGAGATGGATAGGATGAATGTTACCAGGAAAGGAGTAGTCATGACCTTTAGGAATAGGAATGACAGTAGCCTTCTTCCGGGCATCAGGAACAGTAGCAGAGGAAAAATGAAAGGTTGAGAAGCAGGGTAATTAGCTGTACAATGACAGGAGCTAAGAGAAGTAGAAGTTCTGAAATTGAAGAGGGACCAGGAGAAGCTTGAAAGATGGTCAGAGATGTGGCAACTGAGGTTCCTATGCAAAGATGTGCAAAATAATGCACCTGGGTAGAGGGAACCCTGGAGAGAGCTATAGGTTGGTTGGAGGAGCTGACTGTCACCAAAGAGAAAAGGGTCCGAGTGGTTATCATCTCTGCTCACCTTAAGGTGTCAAAGCAGTGCACAAAGGCAGCAGGGAGGGCCAGTGGCATACAGGGGTGTATAGGCAGGGATATCACTAGCAGGAGGCAGGAGATGATGATGCCATTGTATAAAACATTGGTAAGGCCTCACCTGGAGTACTGCATGCAGTTCTGGAGGCCACACCTGTGCAAGGACATAGATAAGGTGGAGCCTATCCAGAGAAGGTCAACAAAGATGGTGCAGGGCTTGCACCACAAAACATATGAGGAGAAACTAAGGGTCCTCAATATGTACTCACTGGAGAAGAGGAGACAGTGGGGATACATGATTGAAACTTTCAAGTACCTCCAGGGCATAAACAAGGTGCAGGTAGGGGACCTTTTCCAATGTAGAAAAAGTACTAGAACAAGGGGCACAATATGAAATTGGAAGGGGGTAGATTAAGAGGTAATGTGAGGATGTTTTTCTACACAGAAAGAGTAGTCAATGCTTGGAATAGTCTGCCACATGAGGTAGTGGGGGCAAGCACAGTGGAGGGGTTTAAGAATGCCTGGGATAGGCACAGGGGAAGCTTGAGAGGGGAGGGAGTGATGAAAAGCCATTGATCACATAGGTTCAGTGGCCACATACAATGTATAGGGCCTATGGGCAGATTGGATGTGCCTAGCAGTCCTTATCTGCCAACAACTTCTATGTTTCTATGTTTGGGATCAAGGCTATCAGGGCTACAACATTTGTGAGGATTAAGAGCAAGCAAGGACTTAAGGGTATCAGAGGAGGTGGTAGTAGGGAAGGAAAAAGAGAGGTTTGCAGAATAAGAAGTTAGAAAGAGGGAAGAAAGGAGGGAAGAGGAGGAAGGGATGAGAAAGTGGACACATGTAGTAAAGTGGGAGTTAAAGAAAGAGGCAACAACAGAAGGGTCTGAGATGAGGTAGTCATCAACCCTAAGAACCGAAAATGGAGACTGGGTCAGTGGGGAGAATGGGGAATGGACAATCTTCCAGAATTTAGAGGGGTGATTATTGTTGTTTTGGAATGTGGGTGCAAAACACTCAGACTTTGCAAATCTTATGGCTTTGGTACAGGCTTTAAGAAGGTGATAATAGTTTGCAAAGCAGCCAGAGAGCACGTGATGTTATTTTTTTTATTAAGTATACTTTATTAAATGTAACTATGTAATAAAAAAACAATACAGAAAGGAACAAAGAAGAAAGCACACCATAAACTACAAACAAAAAAAAATGTAAAAGTCAAACAATTCCAGCAAAAAGCTATCACCATCCCAACTCCCTTCCCCAAGCACACACACAGATAATACCTCAGTAAAGGGGGCCACCCAGAAAAGACCCAATAAAAAATAAAAGCGTTAACAATAAAATGAGAAAACAACAGGGTGTTAGTTAAGTAACAGAGAAAAGAACATACAAAGGTTCCCACCTATTCTGGAACTAATCATATCTATCATGAAGAGTGGCAATCTGCTTTTTTATACTTAAGGCCTGGAAAATGTCCTGGTGCCATTTCCTAAAGGAGGGAATGGTATCATCCAACCAATGCTGTAAGATAACCAATTTGGTCATTATAGCTATCAGGGCCATATAACCCTACCTAGGGCTGAAGATCCTCTCTTGATATCGACCAACTAAAAAAATTTCTAGTGTAAACAGGTCTTCAAGCACCAACAAGGGATCCAATTGCTCCTTAAAAGAAATCCAAAACTGCCCACAAGATATGCTTCAGAGTTCCCTCCTCTAGGCCACACCAAGTACAAAGAGAGGAGGACAACTAGCTCATCCGAGCTAAGTGAGAAGGAATAAAGTAACTTATGTAAGCATCTGTGATCTTAAAAGAAACCAGGCAAGGTCTCTAGTATTGAGACACACCAGAACTTCAACTGTAATACAGAGAAGATGACAGCCCCAAACTCTGTTTTTTTTTTACTCAGGAGAGTATAACAACTCCATAAGGGCACACAATTTGGATTGAAAGTACTGCAGGGCAAAATTTATATTTTTGGCTATTGAGATTGAGGGCCAATCACTTGCTTCTTGGTCAGCTAGGAGAGAGGACAAGTCCAGAGACCTAAAGTACCTGAAATGAACACATTTAGGGGGCTTTAGGGTGATGTTGCTTGAGTACACAGTAAATCATATGATGGTCACTGAGAGCATCAGGAAGGATTCCTGCAACCACAATACAATGGAGATGAGAAGAAAGAACCCAGTATAAGAATGAGTGATTTAAAGATTTAAGATTTAGGTGCGTAGGTTCAGAGATCGATAGAGTCAAATGTAGTCACATTTTGAACAATTATGTTTGTATTAGTAGAGAGGCAATTTATATTATAGCCACTGAAAAAAAAAACTCACCTCTGGAACAGTTATAATAAACAGTTGAAAAGAGCTCAGTAACTGAAGAAAATGAAATACCAGGGTGACAATAAACACCAGTAATAAAATGGGAACAGAAAAAGGAACAGAGAGTTTGAGTATGAACAGTTCATAGGAAGAGGGAGAAGAGATGGAAAGAACAGTCACACATTGGATGCTGGTGGAAATGTAGATAGGAACATCACCACCCCCTTTGTGCGATCTTGCCTAGCTAAAGTGTAGCCAGAGACAGTTACATCAGAATTCTGTACCTTAGAGGAGCGCCAGGATTCAGATATAATTAGGACATCTGGTGGAAGGTTTAACATGATAGGCTGCAGTTTCCTTTGAGAGAAGGCTATGAATAGAAACACAGAAACATAGAAACATAGAAGTTGACGGCAGATAAGGACCGCAAGGCCCATCCAGTCTGCCCATTTCTTTTTCTACCTTATAAATGTGCCATCGGCCTTTGCTCTGTCAGTGACCTATCTATTCATAGTCATTTGTATTGCTCCCTTATGCCTATCCCATGCCTGTTTGAAGCCCTGCACTGTATTCATAGCCACCACTTCTTGTGGTAAGCTATTCCATGCATCTACCACCCTTTCTGTGAAAAGAATTTCCTCACATTCCCCTTAATCGGCCTCCCTCTAATCTCATGCTGTGTCCTCTTGTCCTGCTATTTTCTTATATTTAAACATGTTAGACTCTTTCACCTTGTTTATGCCCTTAAGGTGTTTAAATGTCTCGATCATATCACCTCTCCCTCCTTTGCTCAAGGGTATAATATTGAGCTCCGTTAATCTGTCCTCATATGTCTTCTGATGCAGTCCTGCACCATTTGGTTGCCCTTCTCTGGACTGCCTCAATTTGGTTAATGTCCTTGTGAAGGTGTGGCCTCCAATACTGCAGTACTCCAGATGGGGCCTAACCAATGTCTTGTACAGAGAGGATTATACCTCCTCTTACGACTTGTGATACCTGTACTAATACACCCTAACACCCCCCTAGCCTACCTACTGCTTTAGAGGTCTGCTTGGATGATTTTAGGTCATCAGTGATGATGATGCCCAAGTCTCTTTCTTCCTTTGTGACTGCTAGCAACTCCTCCCATCCTATAAGTGGCTTCAGGGTTTCTCTTCCCTATGTGCATGATTTTGCACTTCTTTGCATTAAATCCCAGTTGCCACTCTTCTGACCATTTTGCTAGTTTATCCAGATCTCTTTCATTCTGCCCACCCCATCTGGATCATCTACTCTGTTGCAGATCTTGGTGTCATCTGCAAACAGACAAGCCTTACCCTCTAGTCCATCTGCGAGGTCACTAATGAAGATGTTGAATAGGACTGGCCCCAGGACTGATCCCTGAGGTACCCCTTGTGACTTGCATCTCTTCTGACTGTATACCATTTACCACCACTCTCTGTTTTCTGCCGTCAACCAGTTTGCCACCCAGTTGACCAACTTCTGACCCACCCTGAGCCTACCTAGCTTATTTATCAATCTTCTATGTGGAACAGTGTCAAAAGCTTTGCTGAAGTCAAGGTAGGCGACATCAACTGCTCCCCTTGGTCCACCACTCTGGTTACCCAGTCAAAGAAATCTATGAGATTAGTTTGGCAGGACCTTCCTTTGTAAACCCATGCTGTCTTGGATCCTGTGCCCTATGGATTCCAGGTGTTTCACTATCCTTTCCTTAAGGTGCCTCCATAATCTTGCCCACTACTGAGGTAAGACTGACTGGTCTGTAGTTCCCCGCCTCCTCCCTGCTACCACTCTTGTGGAGCGGGATCACATGAGCCCTTCTCCAGTCTTCTGGGACCTCTCCTGTGCTCAGAGACTCACTAAACAATTCTGCTAATGGCTCTGCTAGTTCCTCCTTTAGCTCCTTAAGTACCCTGGGATGTATGCCATCAGGTCCATTGCCTTATCCACCCTGAGCTTAGCAAGCTCTTGTAGGACCCTTTCTTTTTGTGAAGGAGTAGTGCTCACCTCCCTCCCCTGTGTCCATGATGCTGAGCTGTGGGCCCTGCCCTACCTTCTCTTCAGTAAATACTGAGCAAAAGTATCTATTTAGGATAGATGCCTTTACAGGGTCCTCCTCCTCACATGCTCCCTTTTCTCCATTAAGCTTAGCAAACCCCTCTGGATTTTCTCCTTTCACTAATGTATCTATAGAAAGTCTTGTCACCTTCTTTTACTGTTCGTGCTAGTGTTTCTCAGTTTGGGACTTTGCCTGCCTTGCTGCCTTACCTGCTTTCCTTAGGGCAGTTTGGTATGCCTCCCTATCTTCATCCCGCTGTGTTCCTTATATTTCCTGAAGGCCAGCCTTTGGCTCTGACCTTTTCTGCTACTGTATTTGAGAACCAAAGTGGTTTCCTTCTTCTTTGCACTTCCTTTCTGTCTAACACAATGGGATGTTGCTTCAAGTTATTGTATCCTTAATGCTTGCCCACTTTGCCTGTACCTCCTCACCTGTGTTTCTTTTTGCCAGGGCTAGCTTAACTCTGTTGGCCATCTTATCAAAGTCAGCTCCTCTGAAGTCCCATATTTTTGCCTTGGAATGGGATGATTTAGATGTAGTAGCCAAATTGAACCATACCATGTGATGGTCACTGGCCCCTCAGGTGACCTTCTACCTGAGATCTGTGATCCCTTCTTTGTTAATCAGTACTAGATCTAGGATAGCCCTGTCTCTTGTGGGTTGCTGTACCAGTTGTTTGAGGCCCTCCTCTGCAGGGAATCCACTATGAGTCTAGTTCTGGCAGATGTTCCTGCTGGTATTGACCAATCTGTATCTGGCATGTTGAAGTCTCCCATTATCAGAACCTCCCCTTTAACTGTCATGTTTGTATATCTTCTAACAGTAATGTGTCTATGTCCTCCCCCTGGTCTGGGGGCCTGTAGACAACCCCAGTTCTTATGGCTGTCCCATTTCCTGTTTCCAGGGTGACCCACAGTTCTTCTGGCTCCTTATGTGTATTCTGAATTTCTGTAGCTTTGATATTTTCATTAACATACAGGGCCTCTCCTCCCCCTTTTTGCACCTCGGTCTCTTCTGAACAATACATAGCCAGGTACTGAAGTCTCCCAAGTGTGGTTACTGGTAAACCACGTCTCACTAATTGCTACTATGTCCAGTTTAGCCTCTGACATTATTGCCTGCAGGTCTGGGATCTTATTTCCCAGGCTGTGAGCATTTGTGTACATGATTTTCCATTGGCCAGATTTTGGTGTGTTAGTTGTTGGGTGAAGTTTGGCATTACCCCTGTGCATCGTATGGGGAGACAAACCTTTTTTCTTACCTGGTGATGCAAATGAACGGCAAACATACTGAATTCCTGTTTGACCACTAGCTGAAGGGGGAGGGGTGTTCTTCCCATTCGACGTATGGGGTGCTGCACCCCTCTCCCCATTTGCTAGTTTAAATATTTAAATGGGCTACTCTCAAACCTTTCTGGAAGTTGTAAGGATGAAGTAGTGACATGAAGACTATGGATATCAGATCTAGAAGTGGGTTGCCATCTGGGAACAAGTGACCATCAAACAGTGTGGTTCATGTTAAACTCAGCTACAGAGTCAAGCCATACAAAAGTGAGGGTACTGGACTTCAGGAGGGCTGACTTTGGCAAGATGGGAGAGTGCCTCAGAAAAGCACTAGCAAACAGGCTAGAAGCAGATGTGGAGCAACAATGGGGAATCATCAAAACTGCCATCACAGAGGCAACAAGTCTTTGTGTGAAGCAAATAAACAAATCAAAATGAAAGAAAAAGCCACTATGGTTCTCAAAAGAGGTGGCTGTGACAGTCAGAAAGAAAAAGATAGCATTCCGGAAGTATAAGGAAACACAGAAAGAGCAGGACAGAGAGATGTACCAGTTAAGGCAGAAGGAAGCAGGAAGGGAAGTCAGAATAGCAAAGGCCCAAACTGAGGAAAAGATAGCCAACTCGGTTAAGAAGGGGGGATAAAACCTTTTATAGGTACATCAGTGAGCGTAGAAAGACAAAGGGAGGGATAGTGAGGCTGAATAGACTGAACGATGGGTGGGCAGAGGGAGACAGTGAAAAAGCAGGGATACTGATCAAATATTTCTGCTCAGTATTCACAAAAGAGGAGGTGGAAGTGCCTAATCCAATTAACAGAAGCACTCTTGATAGGGGTTGATCCCAGTCCTTTCACAGAAGAAAGGGTCTGAAGAACTCCTAAAACTGAAGGTGGACAAAGCAATGGGGCCTGATGGAATTCACCCCAGAATTCTAAAAGAATTAAGGGGAACTAGTGAAACCACTTGCTACTCTTTTAATAAATCATGGGAGGATGGTGTGGTACCCGAGGACTGGAGGAAGGTGGATGTGATTCCTCTTCACAAAAGTGGGACCAAGACAGAGGCAGGAAACTACTGACCTGTCAGTTTGACCTCTGTGGTAGGGAAAGTGATGGAGTCACTTCTGAAGGAAAGAACAGTTGAGTACCTAGAGGCTAGTGGGGCACAGGACCCAAGGCAGCATGGGTTCACAGTGGGAAGGTCATGTCAGATGAATCTAATACATTTCTTTGACTGGGTGACCAAAGTAGTAGACCAGGGAGGGGCTGTGGACATGGCCTACCTAGACTTTAGTAAGGCATTTGACACAGTCCCACACAAAAGTTTAATAGTCAAATTAACCAGCCTGGGAGTGGGTCCCAGGGTGGTAGCCTGGGTAAAACATTGGCTGGACAACAGGACACATAAGGTAATTGTAAATGGAGTCCACTCTGAAGAAAGAGAGGTTACTAGTGGGGTACCACAGGGTTCAGTATTGGGTCCAGTCATTTTTAATGTCTTCATAAGTGACATTGCAGAGGGACTTGAAGGAAAAGTATGCCTCTTTGCAGATGACACAAAGATCTGCAACAGGGTTGATACACAAGGAGGCGTGGAAAGGATGAGAAGGGACTTGGCAAGGTTGGAGGAATGGTCAGAAGCATCGCAGCTAGGATTCAATGCAAAGAAGTGCAAAATAATGCACCTGGGAAACAAGAACCCAAGGGAAGAATACACAATGGGGGGGAGGTAGTAACAACAACTAAAAAGGAAAGGGACCTGGGGGTAATCATATCAGATGACCTTAAGGTTAGCAAGCAATGTGAGAAGGCAGTAGGGAGGGTTGGGGGTATACTGGGATGCATAGGGAGAGGCATCAGCAGCAGAAAATAGGAAGTTGTTATCCTCTGTACAGACAGTTGCTGAGACCCATCTGAGTACTGTATCCAGTTCTGGAGACTCCATCTCTGCAAGGACATAGACAGGATAGAGGCAGTCCAGAGGAGGGCAACTAAAATGGTGCAGGGTCTGCAAGAGAAGCCGTATGAGGAGAGGCTAAAGGAGCTTAATATGTGTACCCTTGAGGAAAGAAGGGAGAGGGGGGACATGATAGAAACTTTTAAATACCTCAGTGGAATCAACAAAGTCCAAGAGGGTAGCATCTTTCAGAAAAAGAGTCATGCAAGAACAAGGGGACACAATTTAAAGATGGGGGGGTGGTTCAGGGGCAATGTGAGGAAGTATTATTTCACAGATAGGGCAGTGGATGCATAGAACAGCATTCCTGAGGAGGTTGTGGGGTCTAAAACTGTGGGAGAATTCAAGAATGCATGGGACAGACATAAGGCAATTCTTACGGGGGGTAGGAAAAAATAGGCTGTTGGTTAACTAGGATCTGCGGCCTATCCTGTAGTTAGGGAAATGGGCAGACTAGATGGGCCAAAGTGATCCTTATCTGCCATCAAAGTCTATGTTTCTATGTTTTTATGATATTTAAATGGGCTACTCTCAAACCTTTTTGGAAGTTGCAAGGATGAAGTAGTGACATGAAGACTATGGATATTTAAATGGGCTACTCTCAAACCTTTTGGAAGTTGTAAGGATGAAGTAATGACATGACAAGGATAAGTGCAATGTCGCCTGCTAATAAAAGTAGCAAGGTAACAAGGAACTACAGAGAATCAGAGTGCTGCTTTGAAGAGGGAGGCAGGAGGGAATTAAAGGAGGGAGAATGGGGAGAGAAGGGCTAGAAAGTGCTAGAGAGCTTCAAGGTGAAGACAAGGAGTAGGAAGAATTTGAGTCCAAGGACACCAGGAGAAGTGGAGGAGAGAGGGAAGAGATGAAAAGGGGAGAGTAGGGGATAAGGAGGGGAAATAACTAAAACAGGGGAGTGGAAGAAGGCAGAAATTGTGGAAAGGAGATGAAACAAGAAAGGATGGTAAGAAACACCAGAAAAGTTGACAGCATAGTGGATAAAAAAGTGATAAAATATATTACACAAATAGGTAACAAGTAAAATGGCTAGAAGCAAAAAGGTACCGAAGAACAAATAGGGAGACGACACCAGATGGATGCAACAGATGGTGAAATTAAGGGAGGTAGAAAAACAAATCAGTGAAATACAGGGAAAGAAAATAAACCAGAATAAAAATTTAGGTCTTACAGTTCAGCACTTACAGTTACAGGGGATAACCTACTGAAACCCTTAACTGCAGCAGTTGAATGTTAAAATACTTGGGGGGGGGCACAATTTAAACAAAAAGGATTGTCAAGGGGATGAAATTAAATGACTGGAGAAAATAAGAAAACTAAATAGGTGAATGTATAAAAATCAAGAAATGGGTAAACCTAATAGATATACACCTGGATTTTTAAGATAATTTATTAGATGCAGCAGGGCTTTTCCATTTAATCTACAACATACTGAGATCCATTTCACATATTGTATACTGCCATTTATATTAGTTCTGCTATGTACCCTTTGATTGTTAAAAGATCTCAGAAATATCCATGACACCAAATGAGAGAAAAACATTAAGCTACTGTATTTAAAAGTATGCACTGGAAGAATGTTCAACCAGAATATTATCTCTGCATACATGTGCATCAGAGAGATGGAACATAGCATACTTTGCTATAACACCATATAAGGTACTGATTTGAAATGTATTTTCAATTAATATATTTAAAACAAAGTGTATCTTTTCTCAAAATTCCTTAATTTGTATAGTGGCACATTTTTCAATACCAGCAGCATTGTCATAACCTTTCTCTGTCTTTCTAAAGGATAACACTAAAACATTCAAATCATTTCATAGAATTTTGTAGAACTATGTAGAGGAAACTCATTTAATGTGACCTTTTTATAATCTAATACATTAATGTAGAGCATAGGCAGTATGAGATAGGAAGAAAGATGCTGATGAATTTGAAGGGAATTAGATTTAATCATTTGTTTCAGTTAATTACATTTCTGCTTACCACCAGTAGCCCAAGGAAACAATATGTATATAGGAACAGTTTTAAAACTAGAAACATATAACATGTGTTTTGTATTATATTAGGAGAAATACATTTGCTCACCGTGGATATGATACAATGAAAGCTGTGTATATTTTCACTGTTTCATGAATGATACTTTGTTTAGTGTTGATCAAAATACCCTTTTTTTCAGAAATGTAATTGCATCTCACTCACCAATAAAATTCTCTATAAAATTATTCTGTCTTAGTGGCAGCCTTCGTCCCACTGTCAATTCATTTGTGCTCCTTCTTGCTGGACTGCATGTTAACTGTCATGTTCTGTTAGTAACCTTTACAATATTATATAAATAGATCCCCAAAAACCTCAACAAAGCATGGCAAATAAAGCAGATGTCAATTGCTCAGTGGAGTATATACTGTATAGTAGAAATGCCAACCCTCATGGCTTGTAGTTACTTACTGAACAAAATATTACAAGCAAAATGGTCCCAATGAGAATTTTAAAATAATATATTCTTGCAGATGGATTCATAAAGCTACCATGGTTTTTCAATAAGCATTTTTTCCAGCTCTAGCGAGGCTCCCACATATTGTAGCACTTATCTCCTCAAATTCTTTTTTAGCCAGCAACAGCAAGCATTCCTAATATCAACTCTGGAGGGATCAGAAATAGTAATTCACTGATATTCATTTTTGTGCCATAGTAGCTTAGGAAATAACCTCTCCTGGAATGCTCCCTGATCTCCAAGCATGGGGGGGGGGTCCTGTGAGAGCAAGTATGTAGAGACATAACCATGCCCCTTGAGAGAAAGGACAGATAGTTATTGAGAAGGACGATCTAAAGATTGTCCAGAAAATTAGTTTGCAGGTTACAAAGGGGCAACATGTTTCACAGAGAGGCAGATCCAGTTTCTCTTATCTGTCCCCTTGATCCTTCAAAGCTGCACATGTGTGCATCACCTAGTAGACCAGGGTGTAGCTACTACAAGTTACAGTTTACAGGCAAAGTTCCCAGGAAGTGCCCACTTTGCAAAGTTTTCACACAGCATGCACCTCTACTTTGTGGACAACTGCAAACTTTGCACACAGTGTGCACTACTACTTTGTCGACAAAATGCACTACTACTTTGTTGACAAACAGCTACACGCTTCACCACCGCAAATTTATATAGACTGGAGATGCAAAGTTCTATGCTTTGTGTAGATTTTTCTCAGCAAAGTGACAATGTGCACAGTTCCCCACTGAAGGTGTAGCCTTCAGAAAGTGGAAAACCATGTAAAATTGCACACTTTGTGACAAACTACACAAAGCACAATCTTTTTTTTTACTTCATTCCCATGTATTGTTGACACATGGTGCTTGCATCCCCCCTGCCTCTAATGCTCCATATTATACATCCATCAGTGTAAAATCAGGTGGCAGAGTCACAGCAGAAGTTACTGTTTGACCTCCTTGAAGGAGGAGAGTGTCCTCTGACATGTACAGTACTGACCTAGTATTTGTTTAATGGGCATCTGATCTCTGGACATGAACCTCGATTACTGGCATGCAGTAATTACTGGCACAGGCAGTTGTTAGTTTACATCACTGGGCTTTTATTCCAACCAGTACTAAAAGGTGAACATTATTAATAATATTTAGATTTAGAGTTCGCATAGACCAAGGAAGGTTTATGTTGCTTGTGTTAAGCAGTAATACAAGGCAGGGCATGTGTTGTTACTGGGTTATACTGTCAGATCTCTGGTGTTTGCCTTGTGACTTTAATCACACAATAGGTGACATAACTAGGAGTGTGTTATTGTAAAACAAATCCTAGATTTTTGGAGGTAGATAATAAAGCAAAAGGGCATAACAGGGTGTTATTGTGGGATTTACCCAAGCCTGATGTTGTATAGCACACAGTGCTGCCAAGTGCCTTAAATCACATGAGAAGTAAATAAATTCCATAAAGACCCTTGTTCTAGAGTGCCTTATTGAGGTTATAAAATGGACCCATTTCTCAAGAACGCTAAAAAGAAATAAAGTGTTTTAAAATATTTAATTAACATTACTATAAAAAATGATGTGATGCATCCATGATTTAATCAAATATTCAAAAAATCAATAACTTTGTGAAACTAGAAATAGAAGAGTAGCAGTATATTTATTTATTTGGCATCCATTCCCGCAGACTCTAAGCACCTTACATTCAGTACAAAACAGTAACAGCAGAATAATTAGTTAATATCTATAAATAAAACATTGTAAGAAACAGGTTAGGAATCAGTAGGGAAAGTTCTTAAAGATACTGTTTTAGGCCCAGGTTAAAATTTTCAGTTGAGGGGACTTCCTGAAGCTCTTGCAGCAGCTGGTTCCAGAACACTGGAGCAGCTAATGCAAAGGCCCAATCCCCAGATAGCTTTGGATGTATTCTAGGGATCTTCAAGATGCCAAACTCAGAAGAGTGGAGAGGAAAGTGAGGAGCATACAGACACAGGAGCTCCTTTAGGTTACCAGGACCCAGATCTTATAGGGATTTGTATGTTAACCTATCTTCAGGGAGATGATCCACCTCCCAGGCAGCCAGTGAAATGTCTGCAAAGCTGGAGAAATATGCTCAGAGTCACTCAATCTAGCTGCAACATTCTGCACCAGTTGCAAGCAGCACATCAAACCTCTAGATAGCCAGAGATGCAAAGCATTGCAATAGCCTAATCTAGATTTCATGAAGGCATGCACCAGTGATTTCAGATCTTAAGGACTAAGAAAGGGTTTGATTCAGGTGATGTTCCTAAGATGACAGAGACCACTATGGACCACATCAGTCATCTGATATTCTGTAGTCAGCCTGTGATCCATTATGACACCCAGGTTCTTCACCCTGTCTCTGGCTGTAAACGGAGTGGGCCATAAACATAATCCAGCCACCAGTCTGCTCAGTCCAGCCACCCTTCAGATACCTGCATCCACCAGTAGCACTTCAGTCTTCTCTGGGTTCATCCTCAGCCCGCAGAAACCCATACAGTAACTGATTACAGATAAGCAGTTAAAAGCACACCTGCTGCATTTTTCTCACCAGGGCAAATGATAGCTACAGCTGCGTATTATTATTATTTGGTTTTTGATTACAGGGTTTGTCCACTAGACAACAAGATGCCTGTATTCAAGCATGACCTGGAAGATTACAGTTACAAACAATCATAAGCACAATGCAGTAAAGATGATATAGATATTAAAATGTTATGGGTACCTACTTACAATACATGAGCAGTAGAAATATTCAAAACAATGCATGGGTCACTGTAGCAGGGACAACTCAGTACAATAGTGACAGACAGCAACACAAATTAATCTAACAGAAGGTTCAGCATCATAAAACAATTAAAACAGATAGTGCATCATCCAAGAAGTGCAACAGACAGTTAAGCAATTATAGCAAACACTAATCAGAAACCAAAAGTATGATAGTCATGGAGGCAAAAAACAGGTATAAGAATCAGATACAATAAGGTGGTGGTGTAACTACCTTTTGAAACTGGCATGAGAGGGACAGAGCTGGAGAGCTACCGGAAGGGGGTTCCAAACATTTTGGGTAAAGTAGGAGAAGGCATGGAGTCCTATGTTGGTCATATACCTGAGAGCAACTACTAGGGACTGACCAACCAAGCTGAGTAGTAAGTCACATCAGGGGGTGACAGCATAGAAGCCAAAAAGAAGGGAAAGCCATTTATAATAATTTTATCAGTAAGGGTGACAAGGCAAAAAAGTGGCAGGCCTCAGTTTAGCACAGAGTAAAGCTGACAGTGGTGAGTAAGATAGAGGCCAGAGCAAAAAGGACAGATGCTACTGTAAGAGGTATCCCATTCATGGAAGTTTGCTTTGGAGGCACGAGAGTAGGCAATAGAGCCATAGATAAGGCAGGGAAGAAAGATGACCTGAGCAATGACATTATGGACAGAGGATGTGGTGGAATAATTTATTCTAAAGGCCAGGCCATGCTTAGTGTTTATGGCTTTAATAGAATTCGAGATGTGCTGAGTAAAATCAAGAGAGGAGTCAAGGGATATACCAAGGCACTTGAAGCAACTGACAATTTCAATGAGTGAGCCTTCAACACTGGAGATATCGAGGTGTTCAGAACACTTTTTCAATCTGGGGGCTGAGCCAAATAGCACCGAGTGAGATTTACTGTCATCGAGTAGTAGTTGGATTTCAGAGAGCCAAGAGTGTATCTTATGGAAATCTGAGGTTCACTTAGAGTAAATGTCAGCCAGGATTTTGGAGCTAAATAGAACATAAGGTCATCAGCACTGAGCAGAGAGGAGCAGGATACAGCATTTAGGGAGAGAATATTTATAAAGATGGTAAAAAAAATGGGAGCTAGGATAGATCCTTGAGGAACTCCAATATTTACTGTGGAGTGGTCAGAAATAGACACATTATACTTAACAAACTGTTGTCTCTTCTTGAGGTAGCTGTCATACCAGGAGTCCATGTCAGAGGAGTTACCTAGGTATAGCATTTTTGTCTTCAGTAATGAGTGGTCAACTAAAGTAAAGATTTTAGTAAGGTCAACAAACACTGCTCCCATGTGTTGAACTTTGTCCATGGCAACTTTAATGTCATTTGCAAATTTGAGCAGTGCTGTGATAGTAGTGGGGCCTTTTCTAAAGCTGTATTGGGCATCAGAGAGTAGGTTATGATGAAGGAGATAGTTAATAGGTTAAACAGAATTAGAAATAAGCTTCTCCAATATTTTACTTAGGACTGAAAGGCTGGCAATGGGGTTATAATTAGTGATGTATCTGGGGTCACCTTGCTTAAAAACAGGGATGATTTTTGCAACCTTCCAGACTTTAGTAAACACCGCAGAACATAGGGACCAGTTATAAACTCTATCCTGAAGGGAAGCTAAGTAGTGGGAGGCAATTCATAGCAACCTGGGTTCAAAGCCATCTTAGCCTATGCTACTGCAGACAGGGATGGAGTCAAGTAGACAATGTGCCTCGGGGTTAGTGACTGCATATAGGTAGAGATGGGGGGTTGACGCAGGAGTGTCCATTGGAATGAGGATGGTAGGTGCTGAGGAGGCAAAGGTAGGGCAGGTGTATTTGGACATGTCTGAGAAGTAGTGGCTGAAAGCATTGGCAATGGTGACAGGGTTATTACAGTGAATGCCATGCCATCAAGCATTGTATCATTAGCAAAGTGGGTGAGGCCACTCATATAATACCTTTGATGAGATTTCAAAATTTGAGAGTCTCTAGCAGCATCAAGCAACAGATTTTTGCATTAGGAGCTCTTTGCAAGGTGTGTGGCCTTTTTACAGGCATTTCTTCTGATCCTGTCATCCACCAAGTCATCTGGGAGACCAACTTCATGATTTTCAAAGGTTGATGCAGGGCTTGCATCAAACCATGCATCAACCCCACTGTTTGATGCAACTGGGCAAAATGCATTGGTGCAACCTGCAACCAATTTTAGTACATTTGGTGCAGTTGTAACATTTTCCACTCTTTAAGGCAGCTTGCGCCAAATATTTGGCACATGCCCCATAAAAAGGGTCCCCAAATGGTGCAAAGTAAGACCGGGGGGAGCTGGTCTTACTTGCAGCACTTGGAGCACCCTGCATCAATGGAAAGCTACGCCCACTGCGCCATAAGTTTGGTGCACCAGGGACTTGCGGCATCTCATTTGAAAATCAGGCCCCAGAGTTTTTATATTTGGACAAACTCTTGTCCTTTGGCTTTAGTTAGGCATGGGGTCTTTATGTATCCACCTGGTAGGTGAGGTTTTGAGTCTGCATTTCACCATTGGGCTATGCAGATCTTAGAAAGCATTAAAGTGGGAGATGAAATTGCTTAGGGATCCTCGTTTACAATACTGGTGCTATGAAGTGGTGACCAATCAATCTGTGACAGGTCAATGAGAAAAGCAGTGGAGTCAAGTTCTGAGAAGTTAGGAAGAAATATTTCTTTAGGGAGATAGGAAGGAGCATGAGCTCTCCAAGTGTAGTAGACAGTGGAGTGATCACAAATAACATCTGATCTGATATCAGCCCTAGTGATCCTGTTCTTTCTGTTCATCAGGATTCAGTCAATTAATGTGTGACTACCAGAAAAGAGAGAAAATCCATTTAAATCTGTGATAAACCAGGACAGATGACATTTTTGAACTGGTGATTTGAGGGATTTGGATGATTTAGCACACCAGTCAAGGCTGAAATCCCTGAGTAGAATAATTTTGTTTTTCCCAGCTAACCAGGTGGTGTGTGTAAGGAGCTTAGATAGACCAGCCAGGATCCATGATGCCACATCGACAATTTCTTGTTGACACAATGTTACCCCAATACCACTACAATGACCACAGCTGCGGTAGGGATGGTGCCAGCATGCTACACCTTTTTGTTTTGTGGGGGCTGTGCCCCCCGCACACCCCATGCAGGGATAGCCCCCTGCACCACCTTCCTTAGGATTCTCAACTCTGAAATGGATCTGAGTCAGGAATGGGGTGAAAGACCTTGAGGAAGGGTACTGGGGTCCCAGGCGGACTTTCCAGCGATGTGGCAATGTTGTCAGTATCGACCACATCACTGTAAAGTTGTCACTGTAGCGATGGTATAACGACCAGCCACACTACATCTGAGAGTGTTATAGGCACATATAATGAGGAGTTTCCTTGTCCCCCCTCCCTCAAAGTAGGACTGTATGCAGAGCCACATATAGGGGCAATTTAGGAATAGGTACTGCAGATAGATTAAGGTGCTCCCTGAAACAGATAACTATACCACTTCCTCTTTTGGTGGAGGGAAGGTCACATCTTAACAGGTTATAGTTAGATAGGGAGCATCATCTGCATAACAGTGACACTGCAAACTTTACCTGTGTGTCACTTCACCCAGAGGCAACAAGTACACTGCAAAAAGGATGGAAGACAAGATGGAACCCTGAGGGGCCCCACAGGTCAGGGCAGCTGGTTGAGAGTGAAAATCTCACTATTCTGCATGCTTCACCTTACTGAAAAGGAAGAACTCAAACAACCTCAACCTCCACCCCCCCTCCCGAGTCCCTCAGTCAAGAGGTTAAAGTTTTATGATCTATGGTGTCAATCTCTACACTGAAGAGAGATTGAGGAGAACCAGAATGGAACATTCCTCTCTATTTCTAACTAGAAGAGGATGATTCTGCACCCTATTAAGTGTGGTTTCTATGCTGTGATGCTCTTGAATCCAGAATGGACAGTTCAGAAATAGAGAAAATCTCCAGGTGCATCTCCAGCTGCATCACCATGCTCTCAACAAACTTTTCCCAAAAGGAAAGGTTAGAGAAGGCCTGTAATATACCAAGACATCCAGGTCCAAAGAAGACTTCTGGAGAAGAGATCTCATGACAGCCCTTTTCAAGGCCATTGGAAACACACCCTCATCAGGTGAACACTGGACAATCTCAACAATCACCAGACAAATAGACTCCTGACAGTCTAGCCAGGTAGGTCCAAGGTCCAGTGAACAGAATGTGGGAGACAGCTTTATGATCACCAAGAGAATCTTCTCCGCTGGCACTGGGTGAAATTCCTCCCAGACTGACCAAAGTCCTTGGTTAGTCACAGTCTGTACCATGCAAGGCAATAACAGACCACTTGAGGAGACTGAGAAATGAGTAGAGGCTATGCTTTCAAGGAAAAACTGGCCAAACTCCTTGCCCTCTCATGTGTTAATACTTCTCCAGACTTGGAAAGCCGGATGCAACAGCCTGTCCACTGTGCGGAAGAGCTGGGCTGGTCTATTTACCCCTGCAGCAAATAGAGTGTTTGTGCCACAGAGGGTGATTTCTCCTGAACAGGCTCATTCCTCTGTGATCCCAAGACATGTTTTTATGGACTACAGGAATTCTTTTTTAAAACAATTGGAGCCTGCCTCCTTTAACCACCCATTCTTCTTCTTTGCCTTTTCCCACGTTCAATAGATCAAATGCTTGTTTACCATAGGACAAATCCCCCAACCCCCCCAAAATCACACACCTAGACTGTTTTCCAGTGAATACAAGATTTCAAAATGCTTCATAATTTCGCTGTTATAAACTTCAAACACACACACACACACACACACACACACACACACACACACACACACTGGCCTCAAGTTTCATCTCTGGCAGGGTAGGCATCAGGTATTTCCCTGGAGAACATACAAGAACATGAAAGGAATTTTTCATGGTAAGCAAAGCAACACCAGAAAATAAAACTGAGTAGAACTTCATTTTTATATATGTTTATGGGTATAATGAGGGGATGATGTGGAAATCACATTTAATTAGTTTGTGTGTTTTAGTTTAAGGGAGTTTTAGTTTTTTAAGGCTTAGTTAACAGATTTTAGTGATGGGGAAATGGAAATGGCTTACACTTAAACATTTTAATAACTGAAGGTTCTGTGAGGTACTGTAGCTGTAAAGATTTAAATGTGGGTAATGTGGTTAACTGATCCTTTTTCCATTTATCATTGAAGCATTTCTCTCATGGGTAAATTTACCCAAATCGACCATTTGGATCACAGGAGTTTTATTCCCATTATTTATTTGAAAATAAAATAGTTTGTAATGATTTTATAAAAAAATTACTTATTCACCCAAAAACAGTTGCAAAGAAAAGTTGATTCAAAAAAGGACTCCCAGGTTGCCCAGAGGCTCAGCAGTAGTGGGTTATACCATGATGAAGGTGACCCAGGTATGGGAGAAGACCGAGGTGCTTGCAATCAGGTTTCCAGATATTGGAGTAGTTCTGCAGCTGGATTTTGATCACCCCTAGGATGTATGGCACCATTACTTGCCATCATAGCAACTTCTTCCAGTGGACCAGGGAATCTGTTCCCTCACAAGGGTTTGGCAATACAATTACTGCTGCATGCTTTAGAGGTCTGAACGAATTGTGCAATGTGCCATGAGAGGAGTGAGCATGAAAGATATTGGGAGAAAAATCCAACCCCCATTTCCATGATAGTTACTGGTACTCTCACGCCCCCTGCAGCATGATCATCATGTGGGCTTGAAGGTCAATTAGATATGACCTGAAGATGAGGCAAAACTGCATCTGCAGACAAACATACGGATGAGAAAAAAACTTCTACATAACTAGTTGCAACCTACCCCAGAACAAGGCAAAATCTGTTTTTTTGTATTAAAAAAAAATCCTGACCTGCTCTGATTTCCATGCTTAGTAATCCACATATTAGACATAGTTTTATCACATTTCTAATAGAGTAGGAACAGTGAAAATACAGTAGTAGTATTCTTTATTTATCAAATGCCCATTCTCTGGGGCTCAGAATACCTTACAGAAACAAAATATATTTAAATAAATAATATAAATCATATAAGTAGCCACATATTAATATCACATCAAAACCAGTAAAACGGGAGGCATCCAGCTACTGAGTAATGCTGAAAGCCTCCTGAAACAGAAATGCTTTCAGGTGTCTCTTACAGGTTTCCATTGGGAGGAACCCCCCTCAAAGGCCTTCAGAGCCTGTTCAACAGGGCTGGGCCAGCTAGCTTGAAAACTGGATCACCCAAAGATTTCAGCCTTACTCTGGTAACAGTTAGGAGGCCCAACTCAGAGGAGTGAAGGAGGTGGGTGAGAGATCTGGCAGGTGGTTAGAAGGTCTCTCAGGTAATTGGGGCCAAGTTCACATAGGACTTTATAGATCCACAGTACTGTCTGAGGTAGTCCAACAGCAATCCATCATCTACAGTGTCAAAAACTGATGAGAGATTGAGGAAGATGAAAGTGACCACTCTCCTCTGTCTCTCGCCCTGGTAAAGTCATTGTACACCCTGAGAGATCTTCACACTGTGCCTAGACCTAACTCCAGACTGGAGAGGATCATTGATGTTAAAGGCTGTGAAGTGTTCCTCAAGCTGCAGTGCCACCATCTTCCCAATAACCTTCTCCAGAAAAGGGAGTTTAGAGTATACTCTAAAATTCATCAAGTGGTCTGGCTTCAAAGATGGTTTCTTCAAAACAGGCCTTGCAGAGCAATTGCGAGAGTGTCATCCCTTTGGGTGGGTTTCCTTGTACTCTGCCTGCTGCTGTGATTAACTGCTGCAAGGGGATGATGATCTTGAGGGGGCATTGCTCAAACTGCAGGCCTGCTCTGATGGCAGACGTGGGGGGGTGCGATCATGAGTGTGGGTTCCAGGAGGCACTCGGGGAATAGACCTTCTCAAGAGAGGGGTCATCCATGCCTGATAACTGTTCTATGGTTTTCGGATTCTTACAGTCAGCAGGTGGCTAATGGACTGGTCAAGTCAGCACCTTGCCTTAGGGCAATTTTGTGTAATGCCAGATCTCTTAGGAACAAATTGGCCATAATGGAGGTGTTCACTTGGTATTCCTCTGGAGACTTGGTATGTATCCGGAAGAGACCTAGTGTGGGGATCACAGAGGCCCTGTGCTTGAGGCATCCGTTGTGCTGTGCTACTCCATGGTACCTTGCCTAGTAAGGAGTGCAGGGGGGTGGGTTAGCCATCTGCTTTAGATACACTCTGAGACAAACCACATACCCCTTGGGAGATACCAGATTTTTGAATGTGTGGCTGTTAAAGGTGGGCAAGGTACAAGTTACAGTATTGTGCTTGTATACTGTCCTACTGGTTGCAGGCATGAGCTTCTGCAAGAACTGAAAACTTTCATAGCCAATCTGGTAGTGGAGTTCACTAGTCATTTAGTCCTGGGAAACTTTAATGCTTGGGTCAATGATGAGACCTCTCTTTTTGGAATGGTATTCCTCCAGATGATGTCTTCTCTGGGCTTTGTACAGGCAGTTACCTCTGGTACCTACCAACACGCCCATCATTTGGATCTGGATTTCTTAATGGGTCTTGATAGCAGCAATATCAGGGTTGATCTGGTCATTTTGTTGGGGTATCATTTCCCGCAGTTAATTTGTGGGGCTCTCCATTTTATCACCCCAGTGGAGATGGTCAGTTACCATTCATTTCAAAATTTGGAGCCTCAAAACCTCCTGGTGGTACTGGACATCTCAGGTATGGTGATGGCCTGTGTGATGGGAGCTGAGGAGACTGCACTTGACTCCCGAAGACACCTCCGTGTCTACCCCTTAATTTCCAACTGCAGGTCACCATGGTACCATGTTGATCTGAGGAGGCTGAAGACTAAGGGGCAGAGGTTGGAGTGCTATTGGTGGAGATCCCATTCAGAGGATGATAAATTAGCACTGAGAGCTCAGTGTAGAGAGTATTAGCAGGCAATCACTCTTACAAAGTCAGTATTCCTGTCAAAAGTGATTGCTGTTAGAAAGAATTGGAATGCTCAGATCTTCACCACTGTGGACAGACTACTAAATCCAGTCTGTCTCCCATCTTGCAGAGCCTTTTCACTTGATAAATACAATAGTTTAGCCAGTTGTTTCTAGACAAGATGTCCTCCATCTGGGCTGGGATATCCTCAGTTGATATACCAATGATTAACAGTACCCAGACTTCGTTGGGCAGATGAGCTCTGGTTTTACGGGCTGAGTTTGAGCCAGTGTGGGCCAATGATATTTTCTGGGAAATTTCTAGCCTATTTCCCCATTTCTTTTCTTAGATCCTGGGCTGACCCCACTTCTGATGGCGTGCTCTGATTTGCTCTGTCTGACTGTGGTGGACATCATGAGTGTTCCCTTGGGGAGGGTTTTTTCCCATTGGCCCTTTAAAAGGCAGTGGTGAGACCCCTCCTCAGGAAACCTTCCTTGGACCATGACATTCTCTCCAATTACAGGTCCATCTTGAACCTTCTATTTTTGGGGAAGTTGATCAAGTAGGTGGTGGCAGTGCAGTTGGAAAAACGTTTGAAAAAACACATCTACGAGCCTTTCCAGTCTGGGTTTTGACTTCATCATAGTAAGGAGACTACGCTAGTCAGGGTATACCATAATCTCTTTGTTGTGAGGGAATGGATATGATGATCCATTCTTGTCCTGCTTGACCATTCTTTGACTTTCTGACATGGTAGCTCATGGGGTGTTGCTGGCCCACCTGCGGCACTATGCAGGACTTTCAGGAATAGTGTTGTGATGGTTAAATCCAACCTATCTGGCAAAGGTGCAGCAAGGGACACTTAGCTCATTTACATCATGCTATGCTGAACTCTGCTATGGTGTGCCTAGGTGCTGATACTGGCCCTCATTTTGTTTGTTATGTATATGTTGCACTTGGGGAAGATCATTACATGCTGCAGTTTGGGGTTTGGCAGTAATGCTAATGATACTGAGCTGTAATTGTCTTCTGCCCCGATGATCCTATGATTTCGTAACTGAATGAATATCTATATGAAATCCAGCAGTGGATGGCAGCCAGCTGGCTTAAGTTGAACCTTTTGAAGATGGAGGTGTTATTAGTGGAACTGGTCAGTCGAGTTCTGCAGCTTTGAGTAACAGCACCTTCCTCCCTGTGGTGGGTGGCATGGCACTTCAAGATGACCAGAGCCATGACTATCTAAACTAAACTGCATTAAATCAGATGGAACACAACATTACCCTTTACCCACACTGGTACCAGTTCCCCAAAAGTTTGTATGAGACCCTGCAATCCCATAGATATAAACACGGGTACCCAGTACTGTACAGTTCTTGCATCTTGCAGGCCTGGTAGACTTTGCAGCTGTATGTTGTCCAGCTTGATTTAAAGAATTGCAATTAGATTTTCAATATTAGAAATTTGAACTATTTACAGCCTTTTTGGGGTGTGCAGGGATTGCCCTGCATGTTGCAGTTGGAGATACTGTACTAGGTAGGTGTAACCAGCCGGTTACACTGGGTTGAGCCCAACTGAAATTTTGAACATTTATAGAAGGTATAGCACCTTCCAGAAGGGGCCAGGATGGCCGCCCTGGTCAGTTGCATAATAAACAGTCATTTCCAGGTAATGAAGTCAAATCTAATAGACTTGAGGTCTTAATCCTTTTTTTGGCACATGGCTGTAGATTGCAGCTCCACTGGACATCTTGACCGAATTAGTTAGCAAATACTGGACCTCCCAAGCAAAGTCAGGTTGAGCCCCAGTTCTGAGTGCTTCTCTTGCAGTCCTGTAGGCTCCATAGCAGACATGTGTCAGCATATTTATTCAAATTGCTTGACTCACATGGGTCTCTTAGAGCCATCAGGTCCACCTGCGCTGGGCAAGACTAGGCTCAGTAGATGCAAGGTGCATACCAGGATTAGACAGTCTCAAAACAGCAAAGGTTCCAAAAGGGTTCACCTGCACTGGGCTAAGGTTGGGGCACAGCAGGATGCAGGGTGCAGACCAGATGAACAATATAAATTAGACAGTCACCAAGGGTATTGTCAGCCCCAATAGCAAGGTTTCTTTCTTTCCTGCACCGGGGGGGGGGACAAGAGTCTCACTCAGGCTCCTCACGGTAGAATCTCCACAATGAAGGCTCCTAATGTCTTCAGCCCTCTCACAACTGAGGTAGAATCAGCTCTCTCACAGCTGGCTTAATGTCTTTACGTTACAGGTCCACGTCTTTCCCCAATGTGGAAGGGAGGGCTAGCACCTGGAGGACATTTTGGCACCCCCAGTCTAGCAGGTTTTGAATTAACTAAATTACTTTAAACTTTTACAACAAAAAAGGCAAACACACCCTCCTGGATGGAGGGGCTTACACTGGATCACCAGGCCAAGTTGCATGACTGGGGGCCTGATTCCCCACCCCTGTGGGGGGCTCCCACTCGATTCTACAATCTGCTGGAAAACGTAGCCTTTTAGGGGCTCTCCTGATGCTTCTGATCGGCTAAAACTATTGGATTCTTGGCCTCCGATTGGCTGGAGAGCTTGTCAATCAAGAGAATGAATTACGCATGAACCTTACTTGATGCACAGTTGGTTTACTGTTTTGGTTCCTGAAAGTAGGTCCCTGCAGCTCCCCATAAGCACTTGGAAGTTTTCCATGAGCTTTGGCAAATGTCCCACAAGTCCTGGCTTTAAAATCCTAGCTTTCCAATTGGCAGTTGCTGCTCTGTAATGGCTGTTTAACACACAGTTCCTTTAAGCAGAATTATCGCAGTCCCAAATAAAGTTCTGGTGCAGCCAGATTAATTATTATATCTGCCCAAATGATCCACAGTTCAATAGCCACATGTGTGTGTTCTTTTAGTCATTGCCCAGCCTTTGCAATTAGCTCAGTTCATTTTCCTGTCACTGATGACAATATTTAAGGATGCCTTGCAGTAGGCAAGCTATCTCTCTGAGTCCCCATATTTTACTGGTGCAGCCTGGAGTTAAGGCATCTTGTTTAAAGATTGTCCTCCTGCTTAAACAATTGTTTCCCAACACCCACAAAAGTTATTTTATATATTTTACACTTTTCCTTTTGCCCCCTTTAATCGTCCGCAGCCGAAAACACAACTTTTCTGAGGGCAGAAGCGTCCTCATGCATATTGATGAGATTGGGGCGCTGTGCTCATTAATATTCATGAGCCCCAATCGGAACACCTCATGGATCTTTTTAAATATTTAGTGCAGTGGGCTCTCATGGCCCTCCCTATGGTCACTGGGTTCCACTGAGCAGATGGAGACACTGTGACCACCAAACTCTCTCCAGTACGACCGCATGGCAAGTGGTCGGAGATCAAAGGCACTGCTTATACCTACGCGATCCCCACTGCACCAGAGTGCATGGACTAAGCAGGTGATCATGGTTTGAATTCTTGGAGTCAAGTAGGGCTGGATTAACACTGGGGCTGTGGCACTGGGCACCATGGCACAGAAAGACTTGGCCCAGAAACAGGGGACCTAAAAAAAAATTGCAGGCATTCTGGAAGTGCCAGAGAGGAGGAGAGCAAATGGGAGCCACAGGATACAGGTAAGCCCCCAGAATTGGTAGGGGGGGGTTACACAAGGCCCTGCATGGACTGGGGCCAGGCTTAACATAGAAACACAGAAACATAGAATTTGACAGCAGATAAGGACCGCTTGACCCACCCAGTCTGCCCATTTCCCTACCTACTGGATAAGCTGCAGATCCTAGTTAACCAGCAGCCTACTTCTTCCTACCCCCACCCACCTAGAATGGCCTTATGACTGTCCCATGCATGCTTGAGTTCCACCACTGTTTTTGACTCCACAACCTCCTCCAGAAGGCCGTTCCATGCATCCACAACCCTCTCTGTGAAAAAATACTTCCTTAAATTACCTCTGAGCCACATCCCCTCTATCTTCAAATTGGGCCCTCTTGTTCTTGCACACCTCCTTTTTTGAAAGATGCTACCCTCTTGGACTTTGTTGATTCCCTTGAGGTACTTGAATGTTTCTATCATGTCCCCCCTCTCCCTCCTTTCCTTGAGGCTATACATATTCTTTCCTCAAGGCTATACATATCCGCAGAGGCATACCTTCCTCTCCAGTCCCTCTGCCATGTCGCTTATGAAGACATTAAAAAGGACGGGCCCCAGCATGGATCCCTGTGGCACCCTGCTGGTGAGGCCTCTCTCCTTGGATTGAATGCCATTTACCACCACCCTCCGTGTCCTGTCACTCAACCAGTTTCTTACCAAGTTTACCACCTTGGGGCCCACTCTTATGCTGCCCAAATTATTTACCAACCTCATATGTGGGATGGTGCTGAAGGCCTTGCTGAACTCTAGGTAGGCCACATCCACTGCCTCTCCCTGATCTTCTTCCCTGCTCACCCAGTCAAAAAAATCTATAAGATTTATTTAACAAGACCTTCCCACTGTGAATCCATGCTACCTCTGATCCTGTGGTCTGCTGGTTTCAAGAAGTATCACAATCCTTTCCTTTAGCAGTGACTCCATTAATTTCCCTACCACTGAGATCAGCCTGACTGGCCTATAGTTGCCAGCCTCTTCCTTGTTTCCACTTTTGTGGAGAAGGACTACAGTTGCCCTCCTCCAGTCCCCTGAAACCACCCCTATCTCTATCAATTTGTTGAATATGGCTATGAGTGGTACTGCCAGCACCTCTCTAAGTCCTTTTAATATTCTAGGCTGAATCCCATCCAGCCCCATAGCCTTGTCTCCTTTCAGATTCTAGAATTCCTTTAGAATTCTTTCCTCTGTAAATGGGCTGCTATCCACCCCTAATGCATTGGTGCCCCTATCGCCCAATAGTGGTCTTTCTCCTTCCCTTTCTTCTGTGAATACTGAACAAAAATATTTGTTCAGGATTGTTGCTTTTTCTAGGTCCCCCTCCACACACACACACACACACACACACACACACACACACACACACACACACACACACACACACACACACTCCTTTTAATCTCACAATCCCACCTCTGGTCTTCTTTCATTAATGTATCTGAAAAAAGGTCTTGTCTCATTTCTTAAATGCCTGGGCTATTTTTTTCTCTGTTTGCTCCTTTGTGCTCCTGGCTGCATTCCCCACCTCTCTCTCTCTCTCTCTCTGCTTTTCCATATATATTTTCCATGTCTTCCCCCTTCTGTGTTTCATTGTACCTCCTGAAAGCTAACCTTTTCTCTCTTACCATCCCAGCCAAGTCTTTTGAGAACCATTGTGTTTTTTTCTTTCACTTTGTTTTGCTTAGTTGCCAAATACAAAGGCTTGTTGCCTCTGCTATGGCTCTCTTAAGGTTAGCCCATCATTGCTCTACATCCCCCCCTTGTTCTTCTCCTGCCAGGGCTTCCTTGAGACATTCCTCCGTTTCTGGAAAGTCAGCCTGTTGAAATCCTGGGCCCTTGCTTTCATGTGGTTTTATTCCTCCAGCATTCTCACATTGAACCACATTGAATGATGATCACTGGAACCCAGGTGGCTACCCACCATTAAATCAGTGACTCTGTCCCCATTGGTGAGTACCAGGGTCAATATTGCTCCTCCTCCTCCTCTGGTGGGTTCTGCCACAAGTTGCTTGAGGCAAGCCACTGGCTACAGTCTGAGTGCTCCAATCCATGTCAGGCAAATTGAAGTCTCCCACCAGTAGGACTTCACCTTTGGCTGTCATTTTGTGGATGGCTTCCACTAGTATCCCGTCTATCTCCTCCCCTTGTGCTGGAGGTCTGTAGATCACACCAGTGTGAATGGTGGTGTGATTTCCTGTCTCCAGGGAGACCCACAGTGCTTCTGCTCCCTCCTGCATTCCCTGAACTTCAGGTGCTTTAATTTCCTCCCTGACATAGATAGCCACCCTCCACCCCTTTTTTCCCACCCTGTCTTTTCTAAATAGAGTGTAACCAGGTATGGCTATATCTCATTCATGGTTGCCCATTTACCATGTCTCGGTAAAATTGACAATGTCCAGGTCTGGCTCTGCCATCAAGGCCACTAGGTCAGGATTTTATTTACCAGGCTTTGGGCATTCATGCACATGGCCTTCAAAGTTTTGCAACCTCCCCTTCTAGTAACTCCCCTTCTGTCCTCATGTCTTCCCATCCTTCCCCTCCTGTTTTTACTCAAATTGTTCCTTATCTCGGACATCCTACATATCTCAGTTTTAGGTTTTAATGTTGGTTTCCCAACCCTAGGGTCCTCCCTACTGACTGTTTCATCTTGTGGGGGGGGGGCAGTTAGCTTCTTCCTGTCTCCTTTTGCCTCCCCCCTTGGCTAGTTCAAATGCTTGCCAATGAAGCATTTAAACCTCTCACTGAGGACTTTGGTTCCTTCTCCATATAGATGGAGTCCCTCCCACTTTTATAGGCCTGTATCCCTCCAGGTCAGACCCCAGTACCCAGTGAAGCTGAAGCCCTCTGCTCTGCACCAGTCCTTCAATCATGCATTGAATCACATGGTGCAGAGTGCCCTGTCCTCCCATTTGTGTTTGACCAGTATCACCTCTGAAAATGTTACAGCGCATGCCACTTGTCTAAGACCCCTCCCTAGCTCCCTGAAGTCCTCCTACAGTACTCTAACCTCATCACCAGCCAGATCATTCATCCCCAGGAGGACAATGATGTCAAGCCCTCCCTCCCATCCTTCTTCCCCAGTGATCCTCTGGATGCACTTTCCATCCCTCCAAGCTGTGGAGCCAGGTAGGCACTTAACCTCTCACACTAATACTTCATCTGCTCCTAGGCCTATGCCTCTAACAATAGAATCCCCCACCAGGAGTTGCTTCCTCCTCTTCTGGGCTCCTCTGTCCCCTCCTGGGATCTCCACCATGGAGGACCTCCACATCTTCCTTGGTCTCCACTGTGGGTGCCTCTTTGTGACAGTCCCACCCTGTCAGCACACCATATGAGTTGTGGTGTGGAACTGTAGGGGGACTGTGCCTCTGCCTCACCACCCTCCCCCTTCCCGAGTGCACCATTGTTCAGCTGTTCCTCAGCCTTAGCAACCTTTGAGGCAGTGAGGGAGGACTCAGTGGTCCATAGACAAAGGAGGAGGTCCCCAAATTCTGGACAACTCAGCCTGGAGATGAGCAACCTCCTCCCTCAGCCCAGAGAGGTGCCTGCAGATGGGACAAAACCTCATCCTCCAGAATATCTCCTGGAAGATTGCCGCCCCACAGCCACTGCACTGCACCACTGCCATCATGTCTTATTTGTGGCCCCTCTCCTGCTGCTTTGAATGTTTACTTTCTCCTCCCTCTGTTTTTTTTCTCTCTGCTTTCCTACTGCATTTATGCCCTTAGAGCTCCTGCCTCTCCTGTTATGTTACAGGAAGTCTCTGTATTCCTTGGTAGTTTCCTCCTTCCTTGCTCAGAATCAGACCTCCAGCAGTTGGGGGGGTGAGCTACTCTTTTCCTTCTAGGATGGTGAGTCTTATGTGTCTTGGTGATCCCTCCTTTCCCAAACAGGAAGTTCCTGTTGTCAGTTAAGTCCAGTATCTATGAAAGTAGAACTTGCTAGAGGTGGGAGGGTGGATTGTAGGGTAGGAGAGCAATACTGTCTAGTAGTAAAGTAGCTTCTTAGCTGCTTCCTTCTTCTTGCAGCTCTCTGCCAAAAGCTAACTAAAGAAGTTTAAATTCAGACACCTGGTCTATTTCTGCCTAAGCCACACCCCCAGTTTACAGCTCTCCTTTTCAACTCGCTAACTGCAAAGATGAAAACAGTTCCCTTCCCCCAACTCAGACAAACACACTAACTCTTGTTTTATTTTACTCTGACTGAAGCTCCCAGTAGTAAAGGTCTAGCTCTTTAGGCCCAGTAGTAAAGTAGCCAAGTTCTAGCTCCTTATTCCAAGTAGCAAAGTAACTCATTAGTCAGCTGTTTCCTTCTTCTTGCTTCTCTCTGCCCAAAGCTCGCTAGAGAAGTTTAATTGCAGACACCTGGTTTACTTCTGTTTAAGCCACCCCCCTAATTTACAGCTCTTCTCTTCACCTACAGTAGCTAACTGCAAAGATGATAACAGTTCCTTCCTCCAACTCAGACATGCACACTAACTCTTTTTTTACCCTAATTGAAGATCCCAGTAGTAAAGTTCTAGCTCCTTAGTCCCAGTAGTAAAGTAGAACAATTCTAGCTTCTTAGTCCCAGTAGTAAAGTAGCAAAGTTCTAGCTCCTTAGTCCCAGTAGTAAAGTAGCAAAGTTGCTCCTTAGTCAGCTGATTCCTTTTTCTTTCTGCTCTCTGCCAAAAGCTAACTAGGGAAGTTTAGATGCAGACACCAAGTTTACTTTTGCCTAAGCCACACCCTAATTTACTGCTCTCCTCTTCACCTACTGTAACTAACTTTAAAATAATAACAGTTCCCTTCCACCAACTTAGACAAGCACACTAACTCTTGTTTTTTTGTACCCCAATTTGAAGGTCCCAGTAGAAAAGTTACAGCTCCTTAGTCCCATTAGTAAAGTAACAACATTCTTGCACCTTAATCCCATTAGTAAAGTAGCAAAGTTCCAGCTCCTTAGCCCCAGTAGTAAAGTAGCAAAGTAGCTCCTTAGTCAGCTGCTTCCTTTTTCTTACTAACTCCTGTTTTTACCCTAATTTGAAGGTCCCAGTAGTAAAGTTCTATCTCCTTAGTTCCAGTAGTAAAGTAGCAAAGTTCTATCTCCTTAACCCCGGTAGTAAAATAGCAAAGTTCTAGCTCCTTAGTCCCAGTAGTAAAGTTGAAAGTAGCTCCTTAGTCAGCTGTTTGCTTCTTCTTGCTACTCAGTTAAGAATTTGCATTTTGGAGGACTGGGCAGGCATGCTAATGACCCCTTAGTGCCTTGCATGCCTGATGGACTCAGTATCATGCTAAGGATGAATATGGCTCCCAGGCACCCTTGCACTATCCTATTTGGGCAGTGCTATATCTAGTGGGCTCCCACGTGGACCATATTTGGCCATAAGCTGAAGCTGGAGCAGCACAACACATAATCACTATGCACTAAGTGGACCCTTATTCTGATAGATAGTGTGCACCAGTCACAGACTGCCAGGGAAAGGATTTACATAGATTGGATTGGTGCTCTGGATTGGGAGGTGGGGGTAACTAGACTACCAGGGAAGATTTTGAACATAATCAGAATAGCAATCCCTAGCATCTCCAGAGTACTAGCTCCTCCAAGCTACAAAATGGTTCTTCTAAGAGCTGTAGGCCTCATGCTACTATGGCACATCTTAGCCCCTGGCCCAGCTAAATACCTTTCAAACAGTGATCCAGATAGGATAAATGTACAACTGCATAATCACAGACACCCTCAAACAAGGTCCACCCATGTGACCACAACACCAATCCTCAGTCCTCTAACACAATGGTTGAAGATATTTATTAGGCACCATGAATACCCCCTACCTCAACCCATTACTAATTTATACATAGCCTGCTCATTAGAAAAACATAAAAAAAGACATATGCTAAACAGAACAAAGGTATTAGCATATCTAAAGTGTCAGGCTATAAGACTTGCCTGGCTACTCTTACTTATTTCTGGAAACATCCACCCTAACCTTGGCCCTACAGCCTACACCACCACACCACTCAAAAAAACAAATGGACTAACTATTGCCTTTATCACAATTTGCAGCATTCAGGCTAAAATTTACTCCCTTCAAGTCTGGGCCACACAACACCAGCCAGACATTCTTTCAGTTGTTGAGACTTGGCTTACCCAGAGGGTGCTGGACACTGCCTTTCAGCTCCCAGAATATGCCTCATTCAGGCTAGATAGAGCTGGAAAAAGAGGGAGTGGATGTGTAATTTTCATTAAAGTGCATATCCAGGGCCACAGACTGCAGCATATAGATAACATAGAAACATAGTCTTTGACAGCAGATAAGGACTGCTTGGCCCGCCTAGTCTGCCCATTTCACTACTTAGAGGATAAGCTGCAGATCCTATTTAACCAACTGCCTATTTCTTCCTAGCCCCCACAAAAATTTACCTTATGTCTGTCCCATGCATTCTTGAATTCTCCCACAGTTTTAGACCCCTCTACCTCCTCAGGAATGCTGTTCCATGTGTCCACAACCCTCTCTGTGAAAAAATACTTCCTCACATTGCCCCTGAGCTGTCCCCCCTCTATCTTCAAATTGTGTCCCCTTGTTCTTGCACATCTCTTTTTTCTGAAAGATGCTATCCTCTTGGACTTTGTTGATTCCACTGAGGTACTTAAATGTTTCTATCATGTCCCCCCTCTCCCTCCTTTCCTCAAGGGTATACATATTAAGCTTCTTTAGTCTCTCCTCGTATGGCTTCTCTTGCAGACCCTGCACTATTCTAGTTGCCCTCCTTTGGACTGCCTCTATCCTGTCTATGCCTTTGCAGAGATGGGGTCTCCAGAACTGGATGCAGTACTCCAGATGGGGTCTCACCAACTATCTGTACAGGGGAATAACAACTTCCTGTTATCTGTTGGTGATGCCTCTCCCTATACATCCCAGTATCCCCCCAGCCCTCACTACTGCCTTCCCACATTGCTTGCCAACCTTAAGGTCTTCTGATATGATTACCCCCAGGTCCCTTTCCATTTTTGTTGTTGTTACTACCTCCCCCCATTGTGTAATCTTCCCCTGGGTTTTTGTTTCCCAGGTGCATTACTTTGTACTTCTTTGCATTGAATCCAAGTTGCCATACTTCCTACATAATAAATGTAATGCCCAACTGTTAGCAGTAAAAGTAATGCTTGGCAGAAATGGGAAAGCAATAACTATAATCTAGGTCTATATTCCCCCTAAGGAACAAGCAGCCAGTCTCAAAGCAGTCCTCCACTACCTTGCTGATAGGACACATAACTCAGCTGATACTGTTGGGGGACTTTAATATAAACTGGTCCTCCCCAGAGTCTGGTCCCTACAAAGACTCACTGTCCTCCCATAACCTATCGCAACTAGTAGACTCCCCCAGCTGACTAAATTACCAGACAGCTACAGGTACTATAATTGACTTGGTGGTTACTAACCACCTGGATATAATATCGAACACTATTATTCTTCCGGACTCACTCAGTGACCATTCCCCAATCATCTGCAGTTGGACAAACAAGGCACCTAAGGTCCTGACTAGAACAGTATTTACCAGACTTCTGTGAAAAGGAAAGCTTGAAACCCTTGGAGCACACTTAAGCCACAAGGATTGGCACTTTCTGGACACCACAGTTGATGACACTGCCTTAGAAAGCTTTATCCACAAATTCAGTGACTCCTGCAATGTCTATGCACCTCACACTAAATGAAAGGTCTGTGATTACAGAAACCCCTGAATCTCCCCTCAGCTTCTAGACCTCATGAGGCATAGGGACACCCTGTGTTGCAAAGCTAGAAGCACAGGGTCCCCAGAGGACCTACAGGAATGCAAAGCTGCCCGAAACAACTGTACATGGGCCATACGGAAGGCAAAAAAAAAATTACTTTAAAAATGAATTGGAAAATTCTTGGGTGACAGCCATCACTTCTGGGACAATATCAAGTCTTTAACTGGCAAACCAAGCAAGATCCCACCCACCCTACTAAATATCGAGGAGAACTCCATCTCAGGACTGTAATCTCATAGCTAATACATTCAAAAAGGTGTTTACTGACCTCAGCAGAGTGCTACCACCTAGTTTCCTTCAACCATCACCAGATGATAATACTATCCATAATGCACAGTCCCTTCCTGACACTCACCTCCCCTCTACCTTAAAGTCCTCACCCCAAAGAGACAAAAAAAAAACTTCTTAAAGCACTCAGTAAATCAACAGCCAGCAGTGATCAACTAGACCTCAAGCTAATCAAGCTCACCTTAGACGTAATATTTATCCCCCTCACCAAAGTCCTTATTCTTTCTCTAAAAATTGGCACATTCACCCAGATCTGGCAGTGGCTATAGTTACACCTGTCTTCAAATTGGAGATAAAGCCAGCCACACAAACTACCAACCTGTATCAATCATCCCCCCTCTCTCTAAGGCATTAGAGCACATTGTGTCCAACCAGCAGGAAGAATATCTAGATTAATATCAGCAACAGTGATGGCAACAGCATGGCTTTTGTAAAAAACACAGCACCACAACCACTCTTATAGAATTTACTATATTTATTCACAATGCTCTGGACAAAGGGCTCTTGGTGGGGGCAACTTCCATTGACCTCACCAAGGCATTCAACACTGTCAACCATAATCTGCTTCTGAAACAGCTTTCATCAACAGGCCTCTCCCCTGAATCTGTAGCCTGGTTTAAGAGCTACCTCAGCGGGAGGCTTCAAAAAGTCAAAATCATGGACACCTTCTCAGAAAACAGGCACATCTCCACAGGAGTACCCCAAGGCTCCATCCTTGGACCCCTGCTTTTCAGTATATTTTTAAATAACCTCCCTCTAGCAGTAAAGGGCAAGGTTCTACTTTACGCAGATGACACAGTTCTCTTCCCTTACAATGCGGACCCAGTTCTACTTGAAAGACAGATGCAGACTAATTTCTCTGATGTGGAAATCTGGTTCCTCCAATCCAAGTTACTCCTAAACAACAAAAAACCCAAACCATGTTTTTCTCATCTGCCCACAACAAACACCGTACCTACCACCTCTAGATTCTTAACACCAAGAACTCCCCTTAGAAATGGTCCAGACCTTTGAGTACTTAGGCATGACACTAGACTGCACCCTCACATATGCCCACCATATAGACCTGGTTGCTAAGGCAGCAAATGCAAAGCTTGGACTACTCTACAGAAACTGACAATGCCTTAGCCCCTGAAACGCAAAAAATTGCAGTGAGTAGCTCAGTACTCTCAGTGATAGACTATGGGCTTGTAGTCTACAAGGCTGCCAACAGCACCACACTCAAACGTATCTGACCCACTCTCACTAAAAGCTGCAGGCTGGTACTAGGGGTTCACCATCGCACACACACATGTGAAATCTACACTCAGACTGGCTGGCTCAACCTAGACAATCATATACACTACCAAGAGTGTCTACTTGCCAAAAAATCTACTCTCGGACTGACCCCTCCAGGCATGCAAAACCTACTAAGTTACCCCAACTCCACCAGATGCACCAGGGGGTTAAATAATCATACTTTAAAAGTTCCTTTCCATAGGACCTACCAAGGACAAAGGTCCTATTAATATCATGTGCAGGAAGTACAACTAGGCCCATTTAAAGCAAAACTTTGATCGCTAGAAGCCTCAAGCTGCAGCTGCGACTGTGGGGCCTAAGAATCACTCCCTACTACCCCCTAGCCCCTACCCCTCTTTTCTCTACCCCTGCTACTTTCCTTTCTTACATGCTCCCCCTCTCTGATCCCCCCTCTGTACATCCTGCCCTGCACTCTTCTTTCTTCAGTAACTTATTCCCAGCCCTCAGTCTAGACTGAAGGACTGCCTCTGCACCTCCCCTCCTGGACAAATGGCCACGTGTTTTGCCCAATTAAACCTAGCACTTCTTACAAAAGACCAGTTAACTAGTACATGTCTGGCTACCTTAAGCATTTCCCAGCTACAAATATTATGCTTGTATGATGGGTTTCTTTTTGTGCTTTGTACTCAGTTACTGTATCTACTGTACTATCTTGCATCCCTGTATGCTACTTTTTTCTGTAAACATGCATTCCCAGTGTTTAATGTTTTTGACATGTAACCTCTGTAAAAGAGCCTCTGGCTCAAAGGTTTTCCAAAGAACTCTAAATAAATAAATCAGGTGTGGGGGCGTGTAGCACTGCCACACTTAAGATTAGGTTGGTAGAAGTGTTAAATAACACAGCACTGGCAGCTGTTTATCAACCCCACAAAGCTGAGTATGCCATAGAGCCTGTATGCAAGGTTCTATCATCCAGTTTACATACTAGTGCTTATGATAACACTGACCACGAATGGGTTAGTATCTTACTAACTGTGCTTTTCAATGTGGCACATGTAGTGAGTCCTCTGCCACAGAGGTGATAATTATGTTACAATTTAACGCCACAAAGTGTAAGGCAATGCACTTGGGAAAGAGGAACCCTGGAAAAAAGTACACACTGGGAGGACATCAACTTGAGGAAACACAGAGTGAGATCTCAGCATAATCCTCACTGGCAAATTAAAGGTAGGAAAACAATGTGAGCAAGCGGCACAGAAAGCGGGTGGCATCCTCAGATGTATAAGTAGAGGTATTTCTAGTAGAAAGAGGAAGATTATCATGCCTCTCTACAGGTCCTTGGTGAGGCCACACTTGGAGTACTGCGTTCAGTTCTGGAGACCTCTCCTCATGAAGGACATTGACTGTTTGGAAATGGTGCAGAGAAGGGCTACTAAGATGGTGCATGGACTGCATCACAGGTCATATGAAACAAGACTCGGGGAGCCTATACCTGTATTGTCTTAAGCACAGAAGAAACAGAGGAGACATGATTGAAACATTTAAGTACGTGAGGGGATTTAATGCAGCTCGGACAGGCAATCTATTTCAACAGAACATGGCAGCATTCACGAACGGGCATGATATGAGGCTGGTAGGAGGAAGGTTCAAAAGCAACCTCAGGAAGTAATTCTTCACAGAGAGAGTGATAGACCCATGGAACAGCCTGTTCCAGGAGGTGGTAGCATCAAAGACAATCAGGGAGTTCAAACTCGCATGAGACAGATGTAAACAGCACTTTAGGACAAAGGCTGCATAGGGAGGGGGTAGTTTCTAGGGCAGACTAGATGGATCGCACAGTCCCCATCTGCCAATGTTTTTCTTATGTTCTTAAGTACTTAATTACTGTTAGTAAGAAATTATTCCTTTTAGCACATGTTAAGTCTTATTTTTTTTGAGTAATCTGTTTTCCCGCCCCGTGCTCACTGGTCCTTCACTCCTTCAGGCCCTGTCAAGCTCCCGCTGACCCCTTCTGACCTGTCTCAGCCCTCCTCAGATCCCCAGATCACAGCCGACCCCTGGGATATCCCGGTATATCCTTTTTACCAGGTTGGTCCCTCTCCTCCGAGGGAGAAGGCACCGGGGGAGGGGATAGCCCCAGCACACCCTTTCTAGGGCCCGGGGATGCTGCTGGGGAACAGGAGGTGCCAGGAAGGCACTGGAGGCTCCTGAGGAGCAGAGAGCCATCATCCAAAGGCCAGCAAGCTATTTTCCTGGCTTTCTTAAGGTGCGTGACGTCCGGATGTCAAGGCAAGAGCCAACATCTGTCACGCACCACTTCCAATGGCCCTGACATGCTGCACTACCACTGGCCTCCATCAGTGGTCGCTCTGGAACTGGGTCACAATCCCGTCCCTCCCTGGAGACAGCGAGCAGTTGTGGGATGCTCAAGCTGCCTCCCCCCTGGCCAGCCCTCCAGCTACCTGAGCTCGTTCCGAACCCGGGTCACTGGCGTCGCAAGCGGAAATCCAACCGCTATGCCGACGGGCCGGCCGGAGTCTTTTTTAATATATTGGCCTTTGTGTGGTTTGTGCATGACTTTCTCCTTATTGTAAAAAGGAATGGTAAACAAGAAATCATCAGATGCATACAGTGTATTGCTGGATGAGATGCCAAATGATAAGGTTTGAGTATTTTTTTAAAGTTATTCCACACAGACACACACACACACACCTGCAGATGCACACGCTTGCATGCATGCACACACACACACACAAAAAAAACCCTACACTCACACGGTTCTTACTTTTTAGCTGTGAGTTTTAAAGCACATGAAATTTGAATACAGTTTATGTAAAACAAAAGCTTATTTTTTTTCTCACTCAAACATAACCTTTTCACTTTTAAATGTTTCTAACTTGTCATTTGCAAACTACATGAATACACATGTAGATCATGACGTCTTCGCCAGTGCCATCCCAAGCAATAATTTAGTTCACAACCATAACTATAATTTAGTAGATAAACTGCAGTTACATTTGTAACTCATTCTGAAAGTAATTTTGTAAGCAATAACACCTGACAGGGTGGGTGGCATTGGGTATATAGGAATGACCACCCAGGACACTTCAGGCAGAGTGCCTTATAACCCCTGGAAGGTCCAGTATAGCCCAATACCTCCCACTCTGGAGGGTAATATTGCACTTAGAAAATGGGTCATAAGTTGAAGTTTAATAAAGTCTTTAAGAAATTAAAAAATAAAGTTATAATTTAGTAAAAATTAAAAAAATGTATTTTATTGTAAAGTAGTCCCTCAAGTGGCATACATACCAGTAGAGGGTGCAGTTGTGTGTGAAATATGTTTTCTTACTGTTACAGACCTCTTCCAATCTTTTACTGTGAAACCTCTTTGTTAGACATTTCTGAGTGCCCCCCCACCACCTGAGAAAATGTTGTGTCTGTGTACCAGATATACATTGGGAACCCAGCAGGAGAGAAGATACACTGCTGGCATTGGATGGAGTACACCCCCCCCTTAGAAAACACTATGTGTGTGCCAGCTAGACCAGCTGGAGAGCTGAAGCGATGCCCATGTTGTATGTGTGTCAGCAAGAGATCAGAGCAGAGCAGAAGAATATTGCCAATCTTCCCAGAATCCTGGTATCCTGCTATTCTTTTATTTATTTTTTAATAAGTGTATCAGAAACTGATTTTCTGCAAGGGGCAGCGAATGGGATGGGAGTTGATCCTGGGTGTGGTGGGAAGCTGTTTCCACTAGTGTTGAGCTTGCTAGATGGTAGAAATTTTAGTATAAAATACAATCAGTGTTAACACTTAAAATGTGAGGTGAAACACTGATAGTGTGTACCAGATGATTCATTTTGTAAAAAAAGAAGAAGTTTCTGTGTGAACCTGGCTACCGGTCATTTACACTTGGGGTGGGTGGGCTGTCTATCTCACTAAATAGCATAAATAAACATGACAGCATTTTCAAATTCAGCATTCTATGGCTTCGTGATTTTTGTAATCAGACTGGTAGAGACTAGGACTTGTTATTTCCCAGTCTATGTTGCCCGATACCAGACCGGCTGGTTGGTGGCCTTAGCCAATCAGGTTCCAGAATTTCTCCAACCCATTTTCTAACTGGTTATACAATACATTATATGAATGGATGTTGCTCTACTGAAGGTAGGTATTTTCTTTAAATTCTGTAGTTTACTTTTTACTAAATAGGAAACATTACAATATTTTGTAACTGTGATCTTTAATATACTTTTTGTTGTGTTTAACTGGATTAATTAATCAATGGAACTTCACCAACATCAATGGTTTAATAATCAGCAGCTCCCTGTTGATTAGATACATACCACTGAAAATGAACGCTCTTTGTTAAACAGCCTTAACCATTTTCTAGCAGGCCAGTATTATTGTCATTGTAACATTAGGACATTACTTGATTAATTTGCTAACATGAATTAGCCTTGTTTTTCAGTGAGCACATGACAATATTAATTGATATACTGTACTGTATAAAACAGAAAAAGTTACTAAATAGATCAACTGTGTAAATAACTGTCTACTGCTCTTATTTTATGAACTGAAATTCCTTCACTGTATGTTTTGTCTATTAAAGATACACATAGTAACATTCATGATACATAATAAAGGTGAATGACATTTGTAATTCGCAACTTTGGCTTCAAGTTGGAGCCTATAAATCAGTTTTGAGTTCAATAACATAGTTGATTTACTTCAAATCTCAAAGCAGCAATTGCCATGGGGTAAAGCAGACTACAAATAGAGAGTAAAAGCCTAGAGGCCAGTGAAGAATTAAGCAGTAACACATGGCAAGGTGTGCATATCATGGAATACTATCTTGCCCTCTTGTTCACTGTGTGGCCCATGGGTATACGCCAAGTAACTTCAGTCACCTGAAAAGGGATTATATCCCATAATATCAAAGTCCTTGGAGTGCATAGCTGCAATTATAAAATTTATCCATTTCTGTGTTGTCAGTTTTAAAACCATTTTATAATATGTTGCTGATTGATAATATGACCTCCACTCTGACGGTTTATGTGCTAAAATATCATCCTGGCTGAATGTGGTCTCAGTCAATAAGATTTGTTGATTGTGACCATCAGTTTCATAATATTTATTACTTTAGCTTACCTTTACAGGTGGTGTTGGCATGTCACTGCTGGGGATAGAAGTGTTTGTGGTGGTGTGACAGAGTCTGCAAACCAGTAAAACTACCTCTACATAGTGCTGCTAGCCTTTATCATATAGTCTTTACAGTGCATCTACAGTCATAGTTAATTGAGCACTAATGCATGACAGGGTGTGATATATCATGGGATATTGTCATGCCTTGGGTGCATTGTGAGGTATGAGGTTGCATGCCAAGTGCCTTATGCACCCAAGAAGTGATGATAACCCATGATATATCACACACTGGATTGCATATTGCTATGATGAACTGTTTTTTTTTGTATTTTTAGAAAAGTAAAAAAAAAGAAATTAAAATATTTTTTCCAATGGTTTTTAATGTGAAAGGGTACATTGAGATAAAAAAAGTCCCTAGTTTTATTTGTGTCCATTAGGTGGTGCTACTGTAGTAGGAGCCAAATAGTCTATAATTTACTGAGCATGTTTACTCTGATCCCCCCAACCCACCCACCCACCCCTACCTTCCTTGAGGGCTCAATCAAAAGAGTGTTAAGTGTAAAGTTACTTGCATTTTCAGGTATGGAAAGTAGATGGTTCTGCTGCTTTCATCTGTTACACAGGACTTTTTCTTGTATTGTTCTTCTGGCCCCCAACTCTTTCCTGCTCCTTGAGTTTAACTGACCCAGTCCCACTGCCTGCTCCAGAACCAAGTTAAGATATGTGGTGTTTTCGGTGAAAAGGCAAATCTGAGCACGGTTTCAACAGTCCTTCTGAAGAGACATGCTCACCAAGTTCAGGGCGGGTGAGGAGCAGTGAAGCTGAATAACTGGGTACCTGCCTCACTGTTTGGTGTGTAACTCTGCTTTTTAAGAGATGCAGTCATGGTTGGAGCTTGTTGGCACTGCAACAGTGTTTTTATGTGTGTGTTTTTTTTATATTTTCTTTTTTACGCCCCCTTCTCACCCTGGTGCTTCCTCACCTTCAGGAGTCTCCTACGGCCTTATGCATCCCTGCTCGTCTGTCGGCATCGGGTGCAGTCATCCCCCCACACTGCCTTGGTTTGCATCCAAGGTGGGTATGAGGCAGGGCCCCCCTTTCCACTGCCCTGAGCGACTGTCATTCCATCAAGGATCCATCATATGTGCCAGCAGGGGCCCTCGGATTGGGGCCTGAAGCTCCATCTACAGGGAGCACTGGAGGGTATTTTCCTTGCCCATCCCCGTAGGATGTCTGTGCACTAGGAGAGCCTAGGAGTGATGCATGTCACAGCGTGCTAACGCTCCAGCTCCCAGCAGATGTCCTCCCTCCCTGCTACATGCAGTCCTCGCTGCACCACCACCCGTGATCACCCAGGTGGTGGTATTGCAGCGGGACCCACATCCCACCCCACCCGGAGGAGGAGAGCAGCCTCTGGGCACTCAATCCTCCTCCCTCCGGCCGGCCCTCCAGTTCCCCAAGTCCGTTCCCGAACCTGGGTCGCTGGTGCCATGAGTGGTAACCCTACCGCTGTGCCGGCGGGCTGGCTGTGTGTGTTTTTTTTTTCAATGAAAAAGCTGCACTCTGCGATGGTGCTCAAATGCCTCCAGTAAGTCTAGTGAGTGGCTCAAACATTACTGCAAACACAGTTGAGAGGAATGTGGCTATGGTGAGAGAACAGAGAACAGACACAACAGAGGTATGGCAATGCCTCAGGGACTCTGAAATGTAATGTTGTAGGTCCCGGAGAAAGCGGGTAATACCCTTCATTCAGTGGGATTGAAATGTCCTCACTGACAAAACGTTGCATTCGGAGGAATTTCTTCCAAACTTTTGAGTAAGGAGGCTAGTGGCCAGAGGATTTTTGAAGCCATGAGTATCTATTCTGATATCATCACAGTTTCAAAGACATCTCAATCAATCAGCCTACTCCATTTTCATCAACTAGTTCATAATATTCATTGCTATGCTCAACAGTCATACACGCTGAAGTCTCTTCTTTATATTCATGCCAATTATAATAACTTTCAAGTCGCCATGTATTTTCAAATTGTATAATAATCCCACCCAATTATGCATTACAAACCACAAAACCAAATGAAAAGAAATGTATAACATTTATTGCCCTTCATAGTATTTCACAATCCATAAATGGAGTTTGTTGCCTAAACAATCTTAGCTAGTTAGAGTAAATAATAAAAATGCTAATAATACAGATTCTTATGCCTTCGCGGGGTCTGCCAAGAAACATTAGTAAACAAGCAGGGAGTACTAATAAAGGTTAATTATACTACTTACACCAAGCATGTGACAGAGAAAATCACAAGGGAGATGGGTTTTCTCATCACTCTCCTGAAGAATGTACATAATCTCCAGAATTTGTAGGATCTCAGGTTCTCCAAATTCTCATTCTCTCTGTGTGGAGCTAGGATACACAAATTTATATACTACAGATAACAGTATAGCAACAGAGATTGCCTCATAGTTATGGATATGAGAATCATTATGTATTGGATAATGACTTATTCTAGGAGACAGAATTACTAATGAGTATCTTGTGAGACAAAGAATATGCTTCTGTTTGCATGAAGCTGGACAAAAGAAATGATGACGAGTTCAAACTACTGTACATGTGGTATTTCTTGACTGTGTATAAGACATAACAAAGGTTTTTGGTCTGTCAGCTTGCTTAGACAAAGGAAAGTGCTGAATGGCCACTACTACATATGATTATATGAAAATGTATATATAGTGTATAAAGTAATTACTGATGATCCCTCAGAGTCATCATATCAGTAATTAGGTAGAGTATATATGGAATATATGTAAAAGACAAGCATAATGCATTATAGTGAGGAATAATAATCATGCATGAGCTAATCCTATAAAAGGATGTAAACATTAGCAAATATTAGCAGCAAAGCACATTTATGGCACCCATGCTTATATGATGGGTGCCTGAATCTACATGTTAGTGCAAAATAGCAGTATCACAGTATAATAGACCAGGAATAGAGTATAAGGTGTAGGTGGGATTATAGGGGGCATAACCCAGGCTCAAGTTAAATTTTTTTCAATGTTTTCAATTTTAGTTTATTTACATTGTTTATATTCATTAAACTTTAAACACAGGCACTGCCTGTTGAAACAGAAAGTTATAGTGAGGTGAATACATGAGGTCAGAGTCAGACTGGAGAATGGACAGTCAGCCTGAGATTTCATTAGGGTGGCACCCAGGCATTAAATAACAAATAACAGCTCTGTATGATTGACAATCACACATGACAATATTAAGCTTGTTGGCGATGATGATGTGATAGTCAGAATAATGCAATTAGGAGAGGGGCCTGTGCTTGTGGTGTGTGTGCATCAGAGTAGTCCCTGTGCTGTCTCTGTTGCTTGAAGTTGCGAGTCACACCTCTGTTGATAGCGGGAGTCTACGGAATCTTGCATCCAGGATGTGTAGGTGTGGAAATAGTAGCATATGTCACATACTGGACATACAAATAATTAGGTAGATAATTCAAATTTATCTGGGGAAATTAAGTTTGAAAATGGCTAAGATAATGTCAATATCATCTGGATCTAGCCTTGAGTGATTTGGTGAAGCAATATACCAAGAGGTAGTAAAACATCTTTAAGAAGTGACAGATTTTGGAGGGTATCTGAGAAAATAGAAAGCCACTTTAGCCAATGCAGTCCAATGAACTTGACAATCTTCACAGAACTTGATTGGATGTTTGCTTCTTTTAGACAGTGGCTCTGTTAGATTAGCCTGCATCATGTACTCAGATAACGAGTTGGAGTCTTCCACCAAAATATTCACATTAGTTTCTGTTTGATACACTGTATGCATCCAGAGGGCATGAACAAATTGTTTTAACTAGGCTCCATTAGTGTTGCCGTGCCAGATAGCATATTCAATCAAATGCTGTCAACATTGTCTGAAGTTACTGTAAGAAACATCTCTGACGCTAATTTAATGAGTATTTCATCCAGCTACTGCTGTGATGAGTCAGATGAACTAATAGTGAGGCCACTCCTTTCCTCTTACTGCTTACCTCTTGTCCTGTCTTCGTCCTTTTCACGTGTGCCTTCCTACCCTTGTCCATCTTATTCCTCACATGGATTTTGTTCTTTCCTCTGACCTTTTACCTTGTCTGCTTTAGATTCTGCCTCTTCTGTTGCCTCAGTCACATGCCCCTGCTCTGACAAGTCACTTCCATATCCTTTTCATCTTCATTTTCCATTGCAACCAGCTTTGGTGGCTGCACTACTAACTAGCTATTGCAGAATTGTGGGGCTGGTATAAAGTACACTGCCCCTTAATTCTACTCCCACGCCTGCAATGTTTCCTCTAATGTCAAGTTAACAGCTGTGTCTGTGCAAGACACATGCTTAGTGTGCACAACTTTAAAAATGGTGCAGATGCCACTCTGGAGTTTTAAAGATTTTAATAAACACTACCATCAGTACACCCCAACATTCTACCTAATGCATAAGGCTTCATCAGGGGTGGTGCTTGGTTACAAACCACTTCATTAAATACCCCATCTCTATGAATATTCCTGTATATTCGTATAATTAACAAAACATATGGTATTTTATGCAGAGAATACTCAATGTCTGATTGTCTCCGGGTTATGCAAAAATACATACAATTTAAATTACGGAGTGCAATGTACTTCATAAAGAGCAGTTATAAATAGCCATTTGTGACATGATCATATGCCAAAAAGTAAACTGTCTATGTTGCATAGTTAGCTAGCTATGGATATGCTCAAAGAGAGTAACTGATCAAAACCTTGACCACATGTATGCACATTCAAAAACCATGCTGGCATAAAAGCGTGCTCTGTCTCGAAGTTTGTTTATATAATCTAGTGTGGTTTTTGGACCGTGCTAGATTACACAGATTGCACAGGATATTTTTTGTCTGTGCTGTTTTTGACTGTGGGGTTTTGACATGGTGCCCTCAAAAAGTAAAGATCAATATAAAGAAAGACGTATTGGTGGGAGAAGAAGAAAACGCAAACCATAGGACATAAAAATAAAATTATATATTTAGAAAGGGAAGATAGAAATGAAGAGAACAGGAGAAAGGAAGAGCTGTGTATTGAGCATTTACTATATAATGAAACAGCTATAGGATTCCCTTATTAATAAATTATTTTTTTTTCTCTCTCTCTCCCTCTAGGGAATCTGTTTGTACTATAACCAATCATTTCAACATACTATTCCTTGATTTTTCATCATTCAGTGAGGCCAAAGCTTACAAAAAATTATTAAAAACACTGCAAGAACAGTGTGAATTAATCTCACAGAAGTAAAGCTCACAATTGTCAAAATCTGCTGTGAATTCATCAGCTATATTGAACCAAGATAATAATGTGTTCACAAAAGTGTTTATAATTAGTCTCAGTATTTAAATCCTTTGGATGTAAGCTCTGTAGTCCATAAATCCACTTGGTTCCATATTAAACTAGCAGCGTTAATCTCTATCCTCTCTTCTTCTCTGTAATGGTGTAACATGATCAATGGCTCTGAATTTAAATCTGGTGGTAGTGAAGCTGTGGGAATATTTAAAATGATCTCTGAGGGCACTGTTTCTATTTTCTTTGATTATAGCATTAATGTGGTCCTGGGTCCTTTCTTTTAGTTACCTCTTTCTACATCCTAAATACACCTTCCCACAGTTGCACAATGTAGTGTGTTGCATAAGATGTCCTACCTGTAACATATTTAAATTACATGTGCTGTTGTCCTATTACTGTATTAGTAAAAAAAAACTGTTTTTGATTTGCAGACTTACATATCTTGTGTTATGACAGACATAGAACCCTTTCTTTCAAACTGAACCCCCTTTCAATTTAATCCACATTGTGGTTATACAGTATACTGCGCCATCTGATGGGCAATGTTTTTCCCCCATTTTAAAAGTAACCCTTGGGTGAGGTCCTACTAAGGGATTTGCTTCTGTCTCTCTAGTCAAAATGTACCATCTTTTATTTATTATAGCTTTGATTACACACAATTGTTTATGGAAGTCAGTTACAAATGTAATCTGGATTGAGGTAAATTTAGGTTTTCAAAAGGGATTCTCTTGGAAATGTCTGTATTTGCTCCATTGCTTTGATTATTTTTTAAGCTGAATAACCACTTCAATTTCTCGTCATATGGAGGAACTGTCCATAAGGGGATGCTGCCAACCATAGCCTGAGGGTGTGCACAGCCAGCTTGTAGCAAACAATTACCACTAATGTATTTCCTATAGGGTTCACATTTCCCTACCAACCTCTCCAAGAAAGAATGTTTCAGCCTAAAATTAAATAGCAGTTTTGTGACAATTAAATGTATATATAAGGTTTAATCTGTTTATGTTCAGTCATTTAAAACATTCTCTGACTTGCTCATAGCCCCCACCCCAGACAGATATTATATAATTTATAAAATTTTACCATTTTATTATGTGTCTGGCATAGGGTCTTTTTCCAGAGAAAACCACTTGGTCTTCCCATCATGCTAAGGACATGTTAGCATATACCAGGGCTAGTGTCACCCCTGTCTCCATTCTTTATATTTGTAATCACACTTCACTGTCAAAAAAAAAATAGTTATGCCAGAAAACACAACTCAACAGATCATGGATATGTTTTTGAGATGATGTCTGAAGTTGTTGATCAGCTGACATAAAATCATTCACTACCCTAATTCCATGCTCAAGGTTGATATACTGTATGGCTATAATAAGCATATGTCTACACTTAAAACGTGATATTATTCTCACTACATAAGTCCCTCCATTTTACTTATTGCATCCATGCTATCTTGAATGTAGCTCAGGGTCTTGACTACCATTTTTCTGAGGTAGTGGTACACAAATCTGGAGGGAGACCCACTGAGTGGCCCAGTGCCAGAAACAATGGTGCACCAAGTGTTCCCTCTCTCAGACTTGTGAACTTTTGTAAGTGTATACAAGGTAGGGAGTAACAGGATAGATAGTTACGAAACATTTACACTGCTCAGCATTAATAAATCCACTTTCAAAAGCATTGTTTGCTATTTCATCTAGTATGGCCTTATAGGCCCATATCAGGATTAAAGTCAACATTTTATAACAATCAGTGTCCACTAATTGACACTAGATTTCATTAAGGTGTCAGCTAATTGACACTGGATTTCCTTAAGATATGTTTCTGTATCTGTATACTGTATGACAATCATGCCACCCTTATCCACACTTTTTATCATAATCTGATGCATTGATTTTAATTCATTCAGTGTTTGTTTTTTTGAAATGGGTAAGTTGTTAAATGATTATAGTTTGTCCTTTAGGAGTTATTAATATCATTCTGGATAATTACCTCGAAAGATCTTATGATGGGATGTCTTGAGTAGTTTCAGCAAAAAGCATTGCTTGTTTTCAGGCCACTGCCTATATTCCTATTTAAGATGCTTAGGTTAACATTTAGCCCTCCCTTTTTCTGCATTCTCAGGTTCATTATTTTCAAATAACTGTTTATTAGCAACCTTTTCTCTGAAAGTATTAGTATATTGATTCAATGTACTGTAGGTGATTAATTCAAAGTATATTTGAAAATTGTGAGCTTACTCCTCTGAAATTAATTCACACTGTTTTACAGTGTTTTTAATAGTTTTTTTGTAAGCTTTGACTTAGCAACTAAGGCATATACTGTATATTGAAATAATGGTTGTAATAGAAGCACATTCTCTAGAGAGAGAGAGCTAGAGAGAAGAGAAAGTAAGACTTTATTAATAGGGGAATTCTCTACAAGACTCACTATATGTGTATATATATATATATATATATTAGGGCCCAGATATTCAAAAGGGTTGCACATGGCACAACAGTGTTGCACCATGCACAACCCACTGATGTGCCCCAACGGATATTCAAAGGGAAAGTGCACGGCACAAACCCATGTGCCGGAGTGCATCAGTAATGTATGCAGGCACAGGTGGGGGGTGTGCCCATGCATACTCTGCACAGCCCGATATTCAGCCCGGGATGTGCAGAGCCATGCATGCGCAACCCCTACCTGTGCCAGCACAAAGTTGATCCAAAAAAAAGGAACAACTGATGGCCACCCACAGGTGAGCTGTCGCATTGCAGGGTGCAACACGGCAGCTGCCACCTGTGGGTGGCCACCTGAGTTCTGGCTGCACCTGGCTGCACCCCCCCATGCCCGATTGTGGGCATTTGTAAACAGAACTATGTTCTATATCCCTGGTGGTCCAGTGGACCACTATCTGCCCGATCGCGGGCATGTGTAAAAAAATAAGACATCGTCCAATATCCCTGGTGGTCCAGTAAACCTCTATCTGCCCGATCGCAGGCATCTGTATAACAAAAAGAACATGTCCTATATCCCTGGTGGTCCAGTAGACCACTTTCTGCTCGATTGTGGGCATTTGTATAAAAAAAAAGACTTCATCCTATATCCCAGGTGGTCCAGTGGACCGCTGTCTGCCTGATCTCGGGCATTTGTAAAAGAGAAAATAATTCCAATATCTCTGGTGGTCCAGTGGACTGCTATTTGCCCGATCGTGGGCATTTGTAGTATAAAGACTTCGTCAATATCCCTGGTGGCCAGTGACCGCCATCTGCCTGATTGTGGGTACTGTAGGTCAGACTGCTTCAATATCTTGGTGGTTCAGTGATCGTTGTTCTGCGCTCGACTGGGCATTGTCAAAATAAAAATATTAACATTCTCGGTTGTCTAGGCACTTCCACCTGCCTCCCACTGCTCCTGCTTCTCTGGTCAGTCGCAGCTGCAGCACCATTCTCGTTAGTCACGAGCTCGACACCGATCGCAGGGTTAGACGCTTATTGTCCACCAGCGCAATATGGTGCAGAGCCCATACCATACATTATCTCCAGATAGGTGAATGGGATCATTCATATCTGAAATGTGTAGTACGGTATGAGACTGCATACCCATTGGCTCACGCCAGGACCAATGGGTGTACAGCCCTACCGAGGTGTCAGTCGGCAGGCGGCGGGGTGGCAGGTGGGTGAAGTGCTGCCCCTGCCAGCTGACCGGGGAGGGAGTGAGGCAGTGGGGCTCAGTGGGCAGGTGGGGGGGACCACTAGACCACCAGGGACATTGGAATTATTTTTATTTTTACAAATGCCCACGATTGGGCAGATAGCGGTCCACTGGACCACCAGGGATATTGGACGAATTCTTTCTATTTTACAAATGCCTGTGATTGGGCAGAAAGCGGTCCACAGGGCCACCAGGGATATTGCACAAAGTATTTTTTTATACAAATGCCCGCGATCGGGCAGAAACCGGTCCACTGGACCAACAGGGATATTGGACAAAGTCTTTTTATTTTACAAATGCCTGCGATCGAGCAGAAAGCAGTCCACTGGACCACCAGGGATATTGGATGAAGTCTTTTTTTATATACAAATGCCCACGATCGGGCAGAAAGCGGTACACTGGACCACCAGTGATAAAGGACATGTTCTTTTATTTATACAGATGCCAGCGATCGTGCAGATAGTGGTCCACTGGACCACCAGGAATATTGGGAATATTTCTTTTTTTATACAGATGCCCGTGATCGGGCTGCAGGGGGCATCAGTCCCCAATGGCTGCTGCCTGGCAGGGCGCCAGGTGCAAGTCATCTGGGATTGGCGTACCTGCATGCAAATGGGGCCATAATGACATGCAACTGGCCTCATGTGCACCTTGCATACATTATGGCCCCATTTGTATGTCAAGTTTTGAATATCGCAGTTGCTGTGCATGGTGTAATGGAACTTGCACTTGCGCATCTCCATGCTCCACTCTGGCCACTTGCATTGGTGCAGTGCCACTGCGCCATGCACATTGGGGGTGGCCAGGGTGCAATATTCAAAGCTGCTGAGCCATGGCGCAGCTCCATTGAATATCGCCCAGTCCACACCCCTGAGCAGCCAAGCTGAGCTGCGCCCAAGCTTGCACCACAGCCTGGTGCAGTTTGAATAGCCGGACCTATATATATATATATATTTATATATATCAAACTATAAGACATATGAACCGTTATATGCCTATTGCTCAATACACATCTCTTCCTTTCTCCTATTCCCTTCATTTCCATTCATTTCAATCTTTTTTTTTTTGTTATCCATAAATACTTAGTAAATACAAAGTTCTGGCTTTGCTTATACATGAGAGCACATTATGTATAGGTGATCACGCTTCTAAATATAACTTATAATTCTATCAGTTGAATTGGCTTAATGTTTGTCATCCTGATATTGGGATTATTGTTTTATGTGGTGAAATTTCATGTACTTTAGAAGTAACTTTATTATTTTTTTTTTACAATATAATTATCAAAAATGTTATTTTAGCAGTTCCTTGAACTGTGGTGGTACAATTGTTAATCCAAATTGTGACCACACTTTTTAAAATGTTTTATATTTTCTAATCAAGATATAATGAGCTTTTCATTTTTTGACTTGAAACCATGAAATTTAACCATATTTTATAATCCACTTGTTGCACATCTTTCCAAAGCATTAGAATACATTTAAATGCATTTGCTATGCCCAAATATAACAAGATGCATTTATATCCATTCAGAGACCTATATATTGGACCAGTCCCTAGTATTATAGATGCAACTGATTTCTCAATTTGAGTTCCAGTTGTCCAACTAATTGTATTAAATATTTTTCTCCAAAAGATGTTAATTTATCACAGTTGAGTATAATATGTTCTAGGATCCCTTCTTGGGCAAAATGGGCTAATTTCTGGATTCATAAGATTCAATATATGTGGTGTATAATATGTCCCATGTGTGATGTTGAAATGAATTTGTTGTAGTTTAGTAGGCATATGGCCTCTCCTAGTATTGTCCATAATATCTGTCCATTGAAAATCAGATATTTTTACTTTGGTTTTGCTTTGCCATTTATTTCTCAGGATATTGGAATCAATCTTGCTGCTGCTAGATATTAGGTTATAGATATTTGCAATAAGTTTGATCTGATTTGAGCCGGTCAACATTTGTTCTAAATTGTTAGGTTGCAAAGGTAATATATTTCCATTGTTTTTAATATGTAATCTCTTATTTGAAGAAATCTAAAGAAGTCTGCTTGAGATAATGCATATAGTTATTTTATAGACTGGAAGTCCAGCAATTTCTCCTCTTCAAACATGTGATTTATTTCAACTAATGCTTTGATATACCAAGTTCTAAAGTGTCTATTTGTTGTAAAGGGCCCAAAATGGCCATTTAAATATATGGGTGTATACTTAGATATATTATTTTGAATGTTAATTAACTGAAGGGTTTTCTCCCAAGCAAAACATGTAGTCCCTGTTCTCTAACATACCGGGGTTAATCCATTTATGATAGTGCCCAAGATATAGAATATGTTTTAGTTCTTTATATGGAGTTTAGTACTTTTTGATTAGATATTGGGAAGTTAAATTATTGATATGAAACCAATTGTATGCTTAAGATACGTTAGCAGCAAAATAATACCTGAAAAAGTTAAGTAGTGCTATACCACTTTTGTGTTTCTGGGCATATAAATTATAAATTTTTAGTCTGGGTTTCCACCCTTTCCAGATAAACTGTCATCAATTTCTCCAGTAAAATAAAAAAAGTTGTTGTTAATGATTATTGGAATAGACTGAAAAAGATATATGAATTTTGGTTGTGTATTCATTGTTATAATATTAGCTCTTCCTATAAGAATTATAGGTAAGGGTTTCCAATGTTTCAGTTCATTTTCCATTTTGGTTAAAAAAAGAGGTTCAGAGTTATTTTCATATAAGTGTGTGCTCTCTTGATCAATAATTATAATTAAATATTTATGTTTAGTAACTTTATTAATGTCATATATATCGGAATTATGGAATGGGTTTGAATAATTTTCATATTCCAATAATTCTGATTTGTGCCAATTGATTGATACCTATAAGGAACCAAATTCAGTTAATATTGTGTATAATGCTGGAAAACATCTATTTATATTATTCGTATATATTAATGCATCATCTGCATACAAACACATTTTTTGTTCAACCTGATCAATTTGTAACCCATTGATGTGTTCATGTTCTCATACTGCGATGGCCATGGGTTTGATGGCATGGTCAAATATGAGTGGTGACAAGGGGCATCCCTGCCGAGTTCCCTGATGGATAGGAATCAAGTCTGATATTTTCTGATTAGTTCTGATATGAATGGAAAGGTATCCCATGTATTAGGCGACTCCGACTGAGTGATTTCAAAAAGGGTGACTCAATCATGGCACTTTTATGCACAGCTACCAGGCAGGGAGGGTGACCGGATAGGGGGTTAGGTGACTATAGAGAGAGAATGTCGCTATGTATACATGCACACTGGGGGAGGGGAGGGACCACACCATGTGATGGTAGGAAGGGTTTTAAGGGTGCAGTGCAGTGGTGGGCTGCTGAGCTGGTCATGTGGCATGGTGGGTTGGTGGCAGGCTGGGGTTGGAAAGGTGCTGGGTTCAGTTATGGGCATACTCTTTTTATTGTGCTGGGTCATGTTTTTTTTTTGTTTGTTTAAGTTTTGCACCACCCCTGACATGCACCCCACTGGAGTTGAGAATCCTTTAGTGGGGGGGTGCAGGGGGCACAGCACCCCACATAAAGCAATAAAATTCAAGTCTATGACATCTTCTTGCTGTGCACCATGAGTCTACATCACTGAAATTAATTTTCAGTGATGTAGACTCTCCCAAATGGTGATCACTATTACACAGTTGGCGTTATTACATGGAACTGAATTGAAAGGAATGAATACAACATGCCGATACATGTTTTGAAGAAGGATCCCAAACCATATCTTCCAATGATGTTTCTTAAGTATTTCCTCTCTATTCTGTTGAATGCATTTTCTGTGTCTAATGACAGACAGGAGTAGTCAACAATTTTGTATTTTTCTATGATATTGAGAGTTTGTCTTATGTTATTCTTAAGGTATCTGCCTTTTAAAAAGCCATTTTGGTCAGGGTGAATTATGTCTGGAAGTAATTTTTCTAGTCGTTTAGCCAAGATTTTAGCCAATATCTTAGCATCTGTAGTTATTAATATCAGTCGATATGATCCTGGATTTAGGGTTTTTTATTTTGTTTAAGAAACAAACATATTGCTTCTTGTAATGATTGTGAAAGTTGTTTACTATTGAACATATAGTTGAATAGTTCCTTCATTTCAGTCTTCCCTATTTAAATGTATCTTTCTATTTTTCTATTTTCTGCTATTTGTTCTTCTTCCCCCAGCGCATCTTTCTTTATATTGTTTTTACTATATTTGGATTTTTCCTTTTTGAGCATATCTGTAGCTAGCTAACCATCAGACATAGCTGGCCCACCAGCAGACCGGTAGCAACACCAAAGACATGGGAGTGTCAGAGGGATAGCTGTGAGGAGGCTGGATAAGTGTCCAATGGAGGTTGGGTTTTTTTTGTTTGTTTTTTTAGTTGTTTAACCATGATTAGCACACTAACCTGAAAGCTTTTTTACAGGAGTGACCTGGGAGCACAGGGAAGTTAAGTGACTTGCTCAGCACCACACAGTATGTAAGTGGAAGCTGTGGGATTCAAACTCAGGTCTGGTCTGCTGGATGTCACCAGATTTGCAGCTCAGAGCCTTAAACCACTGTGCTATACTGCCTCTCTAATCCAGATTGTACACCTGGACAGGACTACATTTCAGGGGTGCAGACAGCAACAGACCTCTGAGGGGCATGAATGGGACCACACATGCCCACATGCTGACATCATTGCATGTCCACATCTCTGGTGGAAACTATCAAGCAAAAAACCCTACATTGGACCTGCAACATGAAGCTCTTGCTCCCCGTCCAAATGGTATTGCCAGCCTAAGTCTCAGGCATAACTCTGTTGGATTTTGGTTGCTCCTACAGGAGCTCCACTACAGAGGGTAAGCTAAGGAGCTTCCTCCCTGGGCAGCTGGGGAGTGGTCTAAGGGGTGTCTTATATGGGGTACATCCCACCTGTGAACATGGTGAATAAACAGAGTTAAAAAACAATATAGCAGACATTACCAGCTTCTGTTTTGGTGTATGTTAGATAAAAAGCTATTTATAACTGCATTTTATGAAGTATATATTGCACTGTGTAATTTAAGTGGTATGTGTTTTTGTACAAACTGGGCACAGCTGGATTTTTAATGTTCTCTCCATACTATACCACATGTTTTTTTAAGTATATGAATATACATAAATATTCATGGAGATGGGGTATTTAATGAGGGGGTTTGCAGTCAAGTAAAACCCCTGTTGAAACCTTCTGTGTAAGGCACTATGAAGGGGTATTTTGGCCACAGTGTTAAGGTTCCCAATGGAAATCATTTACAGTAAATTGTAGAGCAGCATGTGCACCACATATAATTGTTTTACTTGTACACCAAAATTATTAGTATCACACTTAGAGGATGTCAACATGTGTCACCCTTTGCATATGTACATCCTTAGTGTTACCTTCCTCGTGTGATGAATCAGCAGCAACACTTGACTGTGTGATGCTCCTGCTGATAAATGAAATGGGGGCTGGGGAGCATGTAACAGTGTTTTAAGGTGGGCTGACTGTTTTTGACAATGATCACACACTGGTGGCTGTAGCAGCTGTTGTCTTGTTGTTCATATGAGTCAGATGGAGTGTCAGTCAATGTCAGTGGAGTGTCAATCAGTGTCAGTGGCTCAGCAGGTTGTACACTCACCTCTGAGGCTGGAAGATCAGAAGGCAGTGGGTTCTAGCCCATAGCAGGCACTTTGGTTAAATCCCATTACTAACACTGTAGTGTAGCATGAGGGGGGTGCTGCACTCCTGAGGTGCTGTCTTTCAGATGAGATGTTAAACCGAGGTCCTGTCTACCTATTCTGGTGGTTGTTCTGGTGGACATTAAAGATCCCATGGCACTTCTCGAAAAGAGAAGGGGAATTTTGTTTTTTATTAAATCATACAGATATCATACACAAAACCATAAGAACATCACAGAAAAACAGCATAGATAAAACCAAAGATAAATCATAACTATAACAAAAGCTAGTACCAAGTAAAGTGCATACAAAAAAAAGAAAATTCAAAACATTGTGATGGAAAAAGCAAACAATTGAAAACCCCTTTCCCCCTTTGCTATCCCAGACAAAAATAAGTCAAACCATGCCTCCAGGTGACACTATTAGCAATCACCAAATACAAAATAACAAACTTAATAACCCAAAGAAAAAAAGAAGACCTCTAAAGAGGGAAACAGAAAAAAAAGTTATGTTCCCAAAATTAGAACCAGGGAATCTGACACCAAAACTTCTGCCAGATTACTTTATCATATGCCCAGACCTCTAAGGCCTTTATTTGTTTTAAATCTTAGACCAAAGCATTAAATAAATCAAAAATCGTCAACTGTTGTTGCTGCAGTACATATCTACACTGAATTTGCCAAATCCAGTAAAGGCAGCAAACCAACATGAACTGCATCAACCCCCATTTCTTTATGAAATTATAGGTAATCAGAGTTGCCTCTTGTTTTTTGAATAGGGGAATTTTTTCTTGTAATAACGTAAAAACAAAATAATTTACAACCAGTGTTAAATCCCACATATCAATATACATATCTTGAGGTAAGAGAAAAATCCAAAATAACAAAAATCACCACTGTGCTACATCACACACTGCATTTTGACAAGCTTATTACAACAGACTCTTATGTCCCAAAACCCATATCTTCCTATATGCTCTATAATCCTTAAACATTTTGTTACTTTATTTATATTATAACTAAAAAGGCAATTTATTTATAGCCATAGTATAGGTTCTTCTAATTAAATTCATTCATCAAATGTCCATGCACATGCAGTCCAGTATTTCTTATGTTCAGCTTTAGGTAAAGAATTTTGCTCAGAATGATAAATGGACCTTAGGTCCATCAAAATCTGGTTTACTATCTGAGTTCCGGTATATTGTTTCTGCTGTAAAACTTGCGCACATCTAGCCTGCCATAGGAAATACCTACACAGAGCAAATATAAGTCTTAAAGTACTAGCGTGATATTTGGATAATGATGGAGGAAAAATAGCATATACTAAGACATCATATGTAATATGAGAAATGCATTTATCTTTCCATTTATGCAACCACTGAGTCCAAAATTCCATACTGTAGGGGCAATCTATAAAAAAGTGCTGCATTGTCTCTAATTAATTGGTTCATGTGTTTCTAAAACACATTCTGTCTTCCAGTGACTTGTGCCAGAGGTTACCTCTCATGCCCAGTCTCCCATGGCAGGATAGCCAAGTAACATCCCATCATTTTAGTGGAAGCCTGGTGTCTGTGAGTTGTAAAAATAGCAAATTATTATCTATTTCCATACCAGAGGCATCTACAATTCTGGGAGTATCTGAAAAACAAGACTGTAAGATACGACTATATAGCTGTTTTCGAGACATTGCTCAAACTGCCTGAGGGGGCAGTTTCCACTGTTTGATTTTAAGAAAAGTAGGAAACATAAACTTGGGTATTCCATATACCCTAAAATTCCTTGGTATTTCCAAGGAAGGGGTATTCCATATCTCACATAAGGGAGAAACTAATTCTTATAATATAAGAGCCCACTGAGGGGGAACTTAATAAACAAAACATGAAAAAATACTATTGGATGTATCATTCTCACCCCATCCATGCTGTAATCGGGGTATAAGAAAACCCTTCTTATGGGGTTCAGTTGGCAATGCTGTTGAACACCATAGTTAAGGTAGGGGCAAAGATATTGATAAAATAATGGTATGGTTCAGCTGTCAGCCCATCCTCACCAGGAGAAGTACATTTTTTTTGTTTTTTAATTGCACCTCTTGTCTCTTCAACAGAGATTGGGTGCATGAGGGTTCCAAGGTAATCTCCGGAAACCTCTGGAATTTCTAAGTACAAAAGAAAAGGACTGGGGTAAGGAACTATTGATGTTGTGCCAAATATGCCTTCCACATAGTTTTGTACTATCTTTTTTAAGGATAAAAGTGATGTATGGACAGTGCCAGTTAGAGGGTCAATAAGTTGTTCAATAAAAGTTGAAGAAACTCTGTCCATACAATTTTTATAAAGATCTATGGAAGTCTTAGTTGCCTGAGTGCCACACTGGGCTTCTAATTTCAAATAAGTTGCACGATCATACTGGAATTTCTCCATATTACTTTTCAGTTCCTTAATTTGTGCAGAAAGGTCAATCTGTGTTTCATGGCCCTAGATATGGTAACTAAAAGCTGTTTATGTAATTTTGTATATCTAAAATAGCATGGCTGTGATCTATATTTAGCTACTTTTAAAAAGTAGTTATTTAGATCTGCTTTTGTGTCTTCCCAACATGCAATAGGCAAGTGATAGGCTTCTAGCACAGAAACCCTTACCTGTAATAAGTTCAAGCACCCCTTGTGGATACCTGTGTCTATGAGCAAATAACTTTTTAATTTCCTTCTAGAGTTAGGGGCTATTGGGAAAGGACCACCAGCTGAGGAACATACTAAAGATACCGCTAAGTGGTCAGATGCCTCACAGGGAATCACTTCAGCTCTGGATACTTTAATATTTTTGGAGATGAACCAATAATCTATGCGGGTGGGCAGTGTACCCCTGTAGTAGGTTTTGGCCCCCAAGGAGTGAACAGATCTGTATCCATCCACAAGTTGAGCACAGTGTATAACTCTTAACAATGCAGTAGTATCACCATAAGTTTTGTGAGCATCACTGCTCCTATCTGCAGGAGAGAGACTGCAATTAAAATCTCCACTGAAATACACCTGTCGAGGGGTAAATAGATATGGCTGGATTTTGAGAAATAGGGCAGACCTAGCTGCTATACTTTGTGGGGTGTATATGTTAATTAATCAAAAATATATCACTCTACATTTCTCATCTATTAAAATAGCCCTTCCAGGTACTACATCCACTAACTTGGAAATATGAAAACGAAACACTGGAAATAAGACCCTGACCCCATCACAGGTGTCCTCCCCATGTGACCAATATGAAGGGCCTACAGTCCACCTATTTTTGATCTGAGACAACTCGTGCCTAGTTTTGAGTCTAGTATCTTGAGCCTAGTATCTTTAGCCTAGTATCTTGCAAAAAGTAAAAGTCCAGTTTTAGGGAGTGTAGAAAGGTTAGGGTAGAAATATGTTTACAGAATGACTTTACACTGCACACATTCAGAGTGCAGCACCATAATTGCATAATAATGTGCATGGAATGAAAGGATGGAATGACAGTGGAAAACAAAAGAAAAAACATTGGAGGGAAAAAATACCTCCCTATTACCAATATATGTTCTCATAACCACATCTTGAAATTTACCTGTGGGGAAACTGAGCCTTCTGCTTTCTCTCTGCTTGAGTAATCCATATGGGAAGAGGACGCTCTAGAAGACTCGGAGTCTTCCTCATCACATTTGTTATCCCCCACTGCCTTCTTTTTGCTAACATTTGAAATTTATTATGGGTAACGATAGACTTTGCAGGGGTATGGGTCTCTGACTTGTGTTTTCTTTTTCCCCGCTTAGATAATGGAACTGGGGTGAAAGGTTCCTCTGCTCGTGGGGGGGGCATATCATCTGGAGGGGTATTCACTGGAGACTGAGGAGGTTCAGCCTGGGGTGCAATCTGAGTAGGTAATCCTTCCTGTTACTTACTTGGTTACTTGGTAGAATGAACAGAAGAAGGCCGAAGCCCATCGAGGATGTCCTCCACACATGTGGATCATTGATGGATTATGTTCTTTCCAGGAGCCATTTATCAAGTTTAACTTTAAAAGTGTTTATATTCTGACAGTCAACAATGTCATGTGGCAAAGAATTCCAAATTCTTGGGGCTCTAACAGTAAAAAACTGCTGTCTTTTGTTTGTTCTGGTTCTGTTAATCGAAATTTGTTTATTGTGTATTCTGGCTACAATCTTTCTAGATGGAAAAGATAATCCACATAAGCTCATTAACGTAGCTGACTGTAAGATCTTAAATAACTGGAGTAAGTCACCCCTTAATCTTCTAAATTCAAGGGAGTAGAGCCCTGTTCTTTGAAGCCTAGTTGCGTAGTCCAATGAAGAGAGATGTGGTATTATTTTTGTAGCCCTTCTTTGAACTTTCTCAATTTTGGTGATATCCATAGCCAGATAGGGACTCCAGAAAGGTAAACCATAGTCCAAATGTGGTCTAATGTAGGTCTTATACAGGGCCATAATATACTCCTCAGTTTTAAGAATAAATGTGTTATTTATTCTGTGCAAAAGGGCATTAGTGTGATTAGCAACTTTATTGCAATGGTTAGAAAAAGACAGCTTGTTGTTAACAAAAATACCCAGATGTTTCTCTATGGAAGATTCCCTAACCATTGTGTTATTAATATAATATGTTTGCTTAATATTATTTTTGCCCATGTGTAACACTGAGCATTTAGATATGTTAAATGACATTCTGTTAGTTATTGCCCATAGTTCAATTCTCTTAAGATCATTAATAAGAGTATTCCTGTTTAAGTCACTATCTACTGGTCCACCCAGTTTAGTATCATCTGCAAATTTTGATATAGTATTATTTGATAAAATGATGAGGTCGCTAATAAAGATCTCAAACAGTGTGGGTCCCAGGACCGAGCCCTGGGGGGACACAACTCAACACCAATCCCTCATCGGAGTGTTCCCCGTTTACCCTAACGGTCTGGGTTCTTTTATAAAGCCAATTATTGACCCAGGACACAATATAGTTAGAAAAACCTAGTGATATAGAAACATAGAAACATAGACTTTGACGGCAGATAAGGACCGCTAGGCCCATCTAGTCTGCCCATTTCCCTACCTACAGGATAGGCCGCAGATCCTATTTAACCAACAGCCTATATCTTCCTGCCACCCACAAGAATTGCCTTATGTCTGTCCCATGCATTCTTGAATTCTCCCACAGTTTTAGACTCCACAACTTCCTCAGGAAGGCTGTTCCATGCATCCACTACCCTCTCTGTGAAATAATACTTCCTCACATTGCCCCTGAACCGCCCTCCTTCTATCTTTAAATTGTGTCCCCTTGTTCTTGCAAGTCTCTTTTTCTGAAAGATGCTACCCTCTTGGACTTTGTTGATTCCTTGAGGTACTTGAAAGTTTCTATCATGTCCCCCTCCTTCTTTCCTCAAGGTATACATATTAAGCTCCTTTAGTCTCTCCTCATCGGCTTCTCTTGCAGACCCTGCAACATTTTAGTTGCCCTCCTCTGGACTGCCTCTATCCTGTCTATGTCCTTGTGGAGATGGGGTTCCAGAACTGGACACAGTATTCCAGATGGGGTCTCACCAACTGTCTGTACAGAGGGATAACAACTTCCTGTTTTCTGCTGCTGATGCCTCTCCTATACATCCCAGTATACCCCCGCCCTCCCTACTGCCTTTCTCACATTGCTTGCTAACCTTAAGGTCATCTGATATGATTACCCCAGGTCTCTTTCCTGTTTTGTTGTTGTTACTACCTCCCCACCCATTGTGTATTCTTCCCTGGGTTCTTGTTTCCCAGGTGCATTATTTTGCACTTTTTGCATTGAATCCTAGCTGCCATCGTCAGACCATTCCTCTAACCTTGCCAAGTCCTTTTCATCCTTTCCACGCCTCCTTGTGTCAACCCTGTTGCAGATCTTTGTGTCATCTGCAAAAGGCATACTTTTCCTTCCAGTCCCTCTGCAATGCCACTGATGAAGACATTAAAAGGACTGGACAAAATACTGAACCCTGCGGTACCCCACTAGTAACCGCCTTTCTTCAGAGTGGACCCATTTACAATTACCTTCTGTGTCCTGTTGTCCAGCCAATGTTTTATTTCAGGCTACCACCCTGGGACCCACTCCCAGGCTGGTTAATTTGACTAATAATCTTTTGTGTGGGACTGTGTCAAATGCCTTGCTAAAGTCTAGGTAGGCCATGTCCACAGCCTCTCCCTGGTCTACTACTTTGGTCACCCAGTCAAAGAAATCTATTAGATTCATCTGACATGTCCTTCCCGCTGTGAACCCATGCTGCCTTGGATCCTGTGCTCCACTGACCTCTAGGTACTCAACTATTCTTTCCTTCCTTCAGAAGTGACTCCATCACTTTCTCTACCACCTTATAAGTTTGTTTATTAAAATGGAATGTGAGACCTTGTCAAAAGCTTTACTGTAATCAAGCAGTATAACATCTACTGGAATATTTAAATCAAGATTTATACTGACCGAATTATAAAAGGCTAGCAAGTTGGTCGTGCAGGAATACCCAGTTTTAAACCCATGTTGTGTGATATCATTCAAGTTCAATGACATCATCTCCTCTTCAATTAAATGTTTAATCTGTTTTTCTAATAGTTTACATGGAATGGAAGTGAGGCTGATGGGTCTATAGTTTTCAGCTTTATGATGTAACCCTTTTTAAAGATTGGCGTGATAGTAGCTGTTTTCCAGTCTGAGGAACATTGGACCCGCTAAGAGATTTATTAAAAATAATAGTGAGAGGAATAGCAATATATTTGTATGTTCCATAAGAAATTTGGGGGTTGGTGTTGTCGGGCCTGGGCTTGTTGTTGATTTTAGTGTATCTAGTAGCTTGAGGGTGTCAGAGATGGTAATGGTGTAGCTAAGTGATGTACCAGATTTGGCATATATTATAGGTTCGGTATCTTGTTCAAAACTGAACAGAAGTATTTGTTAAATTCAGTTGCGTAACCTTATCAGAAAGAATGGTAGTGTTGTCTATGATTACGGGCCTATTTTTTCTGTATCTCCCTTTTTACTGTTTAAATATGAATGTAAACTCTTGTGTGAGTCCTTAGTATGAGCTATTCTGAATTCTAGGTTCCGTTTAGATAGAGTAATTAACATTTTAAGGTCCTTAACTGCTTTCCTGTATTCTAGTAACTTTCCCTCGAGTAGTTCAGATTGACACTTTTTTAAACCTATGAATAATTTACGTTTACGATTGCTGAGTTTATTTTATTATTATACCAGGCAGGAACTTTGCCTTTGTTGTTGTATTTCTTCTTTCTGGGACATATTGTTTTCTAAGTCATGCACAATATCCTTAAAATGTTCCATGCATTATCGATGTTATGGTGAAAGTATTAAGTCCCATGGTATTACTGCAAGTTGCTCATTCATTTTGTGAAATTTGCCTTCTCATATTGTTTTATTGTACATTTATTTATAGGGTATTATGAACCAGAGGAATGGAAAATTGAATCGTCATGTGATCACTGTTACTTAAAGGATCCAGAACTCGTAAGTTAGACAGGGAGGCCTCCATATTGGTTATCATTAAGTCCAATATATTGGTCCCACGTGTGGGTTCTCTAACCAATTGGGTGAGGCCAAGATCAGTGATCATTGAGATTAACTGTAAATCATATTGACTAATACCTGATAGTGTATCCCAGTTAATAGTAGGGAGATTAAAGTCACCTAGAACAATTACTGATCCTTTATCCGCTATTTGGGTAATTTCCAAGGTTAATTGTTTGAGATATGCAATATCTGAGGAGGGGGCCTATAACAAGTGCCAACCAGGATCTGGGGGTAACCATTGGGTTGCAAATAAACCCAGATGCTTTCAGTCTGAATCAATAAGGAAGGTTCAAAAGATGGAATACTATTCATAACATAAAGACTCACCCCTCCACCTTTATGATTGTCAGCTCTGTTTTTATAGTAAAGTTTAAACCCTGTGATATTCGTTGTCCACTGTTTATCCGAGTTTCCCCATGTTTCAGTAATAGCAATAAGTCCTATGTTAAATTTGTGTATCTTTAACTCCAAATCTGCCATTTTGCTTTTACTAAGCGATCTTGCATTAAATGAGAGGACATTCAATTTCTGTAATGGTAGAGTATTAAGAGATGGCATTGCTAGCCTGGACTCCCCCTTATTTGTTAGTTTAAATGTTTATTGATAAATGCTAGAAACTGGCGACCAAGAAGAGAGCTTCCCCTTCTGCTGAGGTGCAGACCATCCCAACAGAAGAGGGATGGATTGTCATTAAATTCCTCCCAATGTGTAAGGCAGGAGATGCCCTGCCTAAGGCACCATTTATGAAGCCATTCGTTCAATGTTTTAATTTTGTTGAGGGTATGATATGAGGCTCGAGGTACAGGGAGGATTTCAGAAATACCAATGCTGCATCCCCTTTCATTTAATATATTACACAATGAAACAATGTCTTGTTTAAGTTGTTGCAATGGAACCTTAGTGATGTCATTAGTCCCTGCATGGACTATAACCAATGGATTCTTACCTGCTGCCGATAGGCCTTTTTTAGATATAGATGTTATATCAGAGACTCTAGCCCCCCTGTAACTTGAACAGGTCCTGTTTTCTTTATCGGGGTTACAGATAGCTCGATCAATGAACTTGGTCATAGAGTCACCCAGTACAAAGACCTGTTTGGGAATGTTATTAAGAAGGGGGGGGTCAACCTGAATATTGATTGAATCCTGTTTCTGACTAAAGCTAGAATCGTCAGCTGGAGAGAACTTGAGTGGCTCGTAAGAATTGTGCAACACCACTGAGGCGGAAGTATTAAGGTGTTGATCTGCTTTCTGATTGGATTTAGAGGGTGCAATGGTGGACCAAGGGGTTTCATCTGATAATAATTGGGGTTTAGAGGGAGAGTATAAACAATAGGGAGTTGATACAGTGTTTTGTACTTCATATTCTAATGGATTTGTTTTTGAAAAGCCCTGGGGTGCTGTAGTATTTGGGATGTCAGTGTGGGGGGAGTTGAATTGTTAGCTTCCAGTAGAAGGGACATATGGTCTATATAATCCTCTAATGCCTCTATTTCTGGGTCAATAACCAGCTTAGTGGTGTCAGGGACCGTTTCTACTTTATTCAGTAGTCGTGCTATCTCCTCTTGCAGTGATTTAACCAGTAGACACCTGTCACAGATATATTTGGCAGTCTGTTTGCCAATAGCATACATCTGGCAGGAGGTGCAGTATTTGTTAGCTCTCTTCATTATGGTGTAATTGTGGCTAATGATAAAGACAAGCAGAATCAATATTTTACCTTAAGTAGATCTAGTTAGATCTTACAGGTGATGTTTACTTATTGGCCGCAGTCCCGAAGTACTCGATGGACACAATAGACACGCTATGATGCGCGTGTCTCTGCGCTGCCTCTCATGCTGCTCTCCACACGCTTGCCCCCGCCATGGAGAGTAGTCTTTATGATTAAAACCGAAGTGCCACTGCGATTTCCTGCTCACAACAGAAGCTCACAATTTGAGCTTTAAATCGTTTAGAAAAAGCAAAGCCTTTAAAAAGGCAAGTTATCCAGTGATGGAGATAGGATGGAGACTATTCCCCCCTTTGTGGATCACAATTCAGAGTGGGATGCAGATGTAGTGTGGAAGATGGCAGAGAGGATCCCTCAGTCCTCCAATATCCCACACTGCTCTGAGTCACCAGGCAGGAAGTGCAGTTCCCCTTTCAACAAAACCAGTTAGTAAGCACAACACAGTCAAAGATATTCCACTGATGTACTAGCCCATATAAATTGAGAAATAGAGGCCTCAGAAGAAAGGGATACTTTAGGGTCAGTAACTTCTGTGTTCTCACCTGGAACCTGGCCCTGTACTACAAGGGAAAGTTCCTCTTGTATTCTTAAAGCCTGAGCCTGAGATTTAACAATTAAATTCATATGATCCTGTGGGATTCTATTCTATTGTGTTCAGCCCATGGACACTGAGGGTAGGTGTGCCCCCAATCTTCACAAAGGTTACAGAATCTGGAATTAGGGCATCCTAGACTGACATGCCCATACATAAGACACAGGGTGCACTTAGGTTGGTCACACGTGTAGCTCAAATGAGTACTAGATCCATACTTGTGACATATACATGGCTGCCCCGGGTAAAAGCAGATACCCCTGTCTCACCCTATGGGGAAACTGCCAGGGATATGCATAACACCCTGCTCAGTCTGTCTGAGTTGTACTTTTATTTTCCACCCCCCCATCCAAACAAAGTCCTCATTTATGATAGGGCGAGGAGTATCCAAAAGTTCACAGTGTTGCCTTAGCCAGTATGGAATGTCGATTATGTTGACACCCTCACTTCTGAATAACAGTGTGAGAACCTTTACCAGAGGTTAAGTAAAAGGGATCAACATAAACGAGGCCCATAATGGAATGTGTTTAATTACCTCGTACTGTGTCCAAAACATTTCTAGCGAACCAACATTCTTAAAACTAACGTCATATACTGTCTCACCCTTAATGTGAATAAACGCAAATAGCTCTATGGGGCTGATCCCCATAGTGTCCCTTAACATCGTTTGCAAGACAGTTCTACTGTAAGGAGCAGTGAATGTATTGCCTAAAAATTTTAGGCACACTGCATTGCATCTCTGAGCAGGCTCTCCCACAGACTTGAGCAAGTCATTTGTTCTAAACAGTGGATCCAATCTGTCCTGGCCAGAAACTGAAGTAGAAAAATCCTTACTTTGATTTGTGCACATCTTGTTTGGGCCCAATGCTTGGTTTGAAGGTCCTGGGAGCTTGTCAGTGTCCGCTGCAGAAAGTGGCTGTGCAGAAGAACCCACTGTAGGATCTTCCAATGGTGTCGAATCTTTTGGAACCATGCTAGATTGTCCCATAACACCCTCAGCAGCTGCGGCAATGATTTTGGCTGCTGGAACAGGGCTGAATGAAGTCCAAGGTTGTCCTTTGGAAGATTGCCACCAGCCTGCAGCTCACAAGGCTGCATCAGGAGACCAAGTATTGTCTGGCTGTTTATATTTCTAGATGTAGGTCTTACATGCAATTGTCATCTTTGTGGAAAGGCTTGAGGGGCAGTAACCTCTCTAAATTCTACTGCAACCAGTTCCTGTATTTCAGGGTTCATAGAAACATTGGCTTTTGGAATATCGTTTGGAGAGTTAGCATCTTCTTGAATTAATTGCATTACAAACTGCTTATGCTGGTAAAATATTTTTCTTAACTAAGCTTCAGGAATATCAGCTTTATCCTGGCCGACCTGTAGTTCTGCATTGCTGCTGGAATCTGAACACAATTTATGATTACCAATTTCAGTTTGAGCAGTTTCTGCATGTTCCAAGCCTTCTGTGATGTTCTGTTGCACCCCCAAGATTAGCATCATGTATATGTTCCATAGAAATTTCAGCGTCTGTAGGTAGGGCAGCACCTCCATCTCAGACAAAATGTCCCCCTCCTGACTGAGTTGGGGAATTTTATTGAAGAAATGGAATTCATTACAAACAAATTACACTTGATAATACAAAATAAAGAATATAACCACTTTTTCATCACACCCTATACATAAATACTAATTAACAGATATAATAATTAACTTAAGAAAGTCCTTTCATTTACATGGAAACACAACATTCTTGCCCAGAGATTATTACCCCACCAGCATTTTTTCCCCTTTTTACATTGTCCAAAAATCACAATTTACCCATAAATGCTTCATTTTTTTGGGCGAAAATCTTATTGTATCCAGTTCCCCTAGTTTTACTGACATCTTTCTGTATATTATTCAGTAGTTCTGTATGTGTTATACTTTTTTGTTGCAGGACCCAAACACATCTAGACTGCCAAATATAATAATTAATTATCCCTAACACTATATACTCTGTATATATATATATATGATACCTACTAAAGATATGCCCTGAAGGCCCAAACAACAATGTTTCATAATCCATTGTTGAAAACCGGGACTCATTCCAAACAGGGAGTAATATATGAACACTCAATGTATAAGTGTTGCTGCGTTTCTAGTGTATTCCCACAATTATACCTGGGGCAGTATCTCTCATTATGCTGCTTGTGCTTATTATTACCCTTTACACTTAGGCGACCACAATTACTCAACCAAATGCAATCCCAGGCAAAGGGCAGAATCCTAGGATTAGATAACTGAACCAAAATTACCGGAATCTGAAAAATAGGGCAACCAGGAAATTCCAGTACTGATTTACATTCAGCCGATAATATTGCCCTATATATGGATTTCCTATCCATTGTCTGGAGATGTCCCACTGTAATACCCCACTTCAAAGCAGCTTTTACACTCTCCAGCCCATATCTTGGCATACTTACTATACTATTCAAACCTCTGGGCTTTTTAAGTCTCCAAGGCCCAAGACTAGGTAACAGCCACGTCTCTACTGAACTTTTCCAAATGAGTCCCCCTGGTTTTAGTACTTGACTAAAATTGCAAGCAAAAAAGATACTTAAATAAAAAGCCACTGGATGGATCATATCAATCCCTTCCTGAGAAATAGGCTGCTAGGTGAATTCCCTTTTTATTGGGTTCAATCTAGACTCCCCCAAAAAGTCTGGAAGAACACACTCTTTAGAGCAGTCACCACCTCTTGGGGAGAGGGAAAAATATAACTAAGGTATAAGAAAATTGGCACTAAAAGGGTTTTAATTAAGACAACCTTTTTTTCTTGGACAGCTGTAGCCCCTTCCAACCACCCACTAACCTATTCACCCTTCCTAAACATTTTTTCCAATTTGGAATAGCAATTTCACCTGGACCATAATCAATACCTAAACTAGTAATAGGTTCTACTTCCACGTGAATCCCTGGTATTTGTCTGTCCAGAGGGCGGGGTGTTCCCAACTATAACACCCTTACTCTCAAAGAAATTGATTTTAGAGCCAGAAATAACTGAGTATTCCTCTAATAATGCAGTTTGTGTGTGTGTTGCAACTGTGGGCACCACAGTCAAGACCAAGTCATCCACATAGGCCAAAACTTTTATTGCCAGCGCACTTGGTGTCACTACTCTCCTTTCCAATTCCTCCGAGGCTATTAATTTATGAATTAAAATGTATATTCCGAATGTATATAGAAGAGGGCTCAACAGGCATCTCCATCTAACCCTCTGTAGATCTTAATATGTCTGCCATACCACCCATTCACATTGGGCACAATAGTGGCCCCTTGGTACATGTCCTGTATCCACTTAACAAACATATTTGGAAACCCATACGTTTTCAAAACTGAAAAAAGGAAAGCCTGGGAAAGTCTATCAAAGGCTTTCTCCTGGTCAAGGCCCAACACATACCCTTGCAAACCATCTAATTCCCCTCTACTAAAAATCTTCCTTAGTAAAATCAAGTTATCTTGCTGTCTGCACCTTGGAATAGCACATGATTGAGCAGGCCTTATTAAGAAACCCAGAATTTTAGAAAGTCTAACTAACAAAACTTTACTTAGGATTTTTAAATCTGTGTTTAGCAGACTCAGTGGATGCCAGTTGTTAATGTCTGACCTATCTCCTTTTATGTGAATTAAAATTAAAATTGCTTCCTGCATGGAAGCTCCATATTCTCCAATAGCCAAAATTTGATTAAACAGAATAACTAGGGCCAGAGCCAAATCCTTAATATACTTTTTGTAACACCCTGAACTCAATCCATCTGTGCCAGGGGCAGACTGTGAGGGTAATTGGGATATAGCTTACTTAACCTTTTCCAGAGATACTGCCAAGGTCAATGTTGCCACATCCCATTCTGCCACCTGAGGGAGCTCTAATGCTTCTAAGTGATCAGAAGAATCATGAAAGGGAGGTGGATAACTGAAAGGACCTTCAGTATACTTCTCCACCACTTTCAATAATTCCTGTGGGGAGTGTACCTGCTGCCCTGTACTCGATGTGAGGCCCTTGATAACCTTGCTGTCCACCCTGTTCTTGCATTCCTCATAGGGATCCAAGGAATGTTTGTGAACCTTAGTACCAAATTTGAGTTCCTGATTAAAGGATTTTGCTCTGTTGTACTGAACCTCCATCATTTCTTTCTTCATGTTACTAAATAAAGAGCAATAATCATGCTTGGTGCTTTCAGACTGAGAGATCAGGTGCTGCAAATATTGGTGAAGCCACAAATAATGCAGGTAATCTTTATTTGCTACCTGTTGAGATCTCTGTTGAAACACGCTCCGGACTATTGCTTTTGTGTCCTCCCACCAGTCTTGTACCTTCTCATAAAGCTCTACCACAGAGAGCCTAGCTGTCCAATGTTATTCCCAAATTGTATCCATCCCTAGATCCTCTAAAAGGGACTTGTTAAGCCTCCATTTACTTTTTTTACAGTAGAGGGCAGAGTCCCAAGATATACTGGCTGTCAATGCCACATGGTCAGAAAATTCAAAAGGGCAAGTAGAAACTTCTAGAATTTCTAGAACTGCGGATGTAAATATAAAATCAATATGCATCTAAGTTGCATTCTAAAGAAAGTTATCCCTCCCCACGTGGGAAGTAATTTCCTATACACATCTATCAAACCAGCCATATCAATTATCTGTTTTAATGTAGAGGAATCACAACACATTCTATTAGTTTGTAAACCTCTATCCATTCTACTTAACCCACAGTTAAAGTCCCCCAACCATATTAAGAGTCTAGAAGAATGTAAAAAGGGCTGCACCTCTTTAAATAAAGACACCCTCTGTGCTTAGTTTGGGAAGTGCAAATCACAATAAGGTGAAATCTCTCTGTTAAAAGGGAAAAGTCAAGCAACATGGCCCTTCCAGGATGAATATCTACTAACCTTGTAACTGAGAATTGGGGATTTGCTAAGAAAATATCAATCCCATCACAGGTTTCTGTACCAGTTGACCAAAAGAAGGCCCCAGAGTCCATTCCTTAGCTGACTGTTGAAGTTCAAAGTGGGCCTTTACCCTAGTATCCTGTATGTATATTACATCACTCTTAACATTTTTCAAAGAAAATAACGTACCATTATGCTTTCTTTTACTTTTTATGCTATTTATGTTAAGAGTGGTAATGGTGAGTGAATGCATAAAGATAATAGGGAAAAAATATAAGTCCCATCATTAACAACATAGAAAGTTTAAGGGGTCTTGTTAATGTTCCATCTCCTAATTCTTTTAGCTATGGAGTCCTCCATCCCCCCTTCAGCATCAGTAGTAGAAGCAATCGAGGAGTATCCGTGCCTTCCTCACCAGTGTCTGCATTCTGGCTATCACTAGCAAGGGGTCCAAATTGGTTTCCTAATTTAATGGGGGGCACCCTCCACCGCTATCGTTTACAGGAGGAAGTTGTGGCAGCCTCTTCCCCTGCCTATTCCTTTTCTTTTGTGCCACAACTTTGAAGGGAGGTTCCTTTTCACCTGGCAGAGGAGGGGGTGGCATTTCATTCCCTGAATACCCTTCATCTGGAGCTGACAGCTGAATATTCTCTACCCAAGAAACAACCTGAGGAATAGTTGTAGTAAGAGGGTTGACTGTTCCTACATCCACCACTGTCTGGGTGGGGAGGAGAGAATCTGGATGATGTGCATCCTGTGCTGCACACTGAGCTGCAGCCCTTTAAGCCTGCTGATGTTTGGCCTGGTTAATAAGTCCTTCATGTGAGGGGCAATCCTCCCTATTGTGAGGTATCAAAGGGCATTTCCCATACGCATGACCAGTTTGTTCACACAGGATACACTTAAAAAGGTTTAGACAAGATGCTGCCAAATGGCCATGTTCCAAGCAGTGGCTGCAGCGTGGGGTGTCACATGCTGAGCTTAGATGCAACCTTGACCCACACTTAAAGCAGGACCTAGGCTGCCCGTTATAAAATATTGACCCTCTATCTTTTCCCAGAAAAAAAAACTTGGTAAATGTACAGTCCTGTGTTAGTATAAATAAACTTCACCTTTATTTTCCAGCTCCCATCCCAAATTTGTTCACTATTCCAGGTTGGGAACTGGTTGCTCCAAAATCTCACACCTTTGTCTCAACCAGAATAAAATGTCTTTGACATTTACATCCTGATTTCTGAACAATATATTGATTTTTTTAAACAGAGGTTTAGTCAAGGGAACTGCATAGAAGGGGATCCATGCAGGAATGTTTTTTTAGTTTCTGATATACCTCCCAAAAATTTTCCAAACTAGAGACATTTTTGAAACTCATGTCATAGTTACCACTGCCCAAATTAATTAAGACAAATATTTCTGATGAGCAAAACTTCGTGGAAGTCTTTAACAATGCTCTAGCAATATGTACCCTATCCGTGGGGGGGATTCTAATCCCTCTTTATACAGCAGACGTACTGCATTACACCGTGGAGCAGGTTCACCCCTACTAGTAAACAAATCTGATAATTTAAAGAGTGGGTCCAGAGACCTCCCTTGCTGCACATTTTGTAGTGCCTCCGGCCTAGGCCCAAGGTGAACCACCTCCTCCCTATCTTGCTCATTACTAATTGGGGTGTCCCCCATACCTGTGATCACATTATTACATACGCTCTGTACAGTATCAGGCACAAGATCAACATTGCAGTTATTAGATGCAGTGTTTATATAATTACCTCGTGGTATGATGGAGCTCATCTCCTGTTCTGCGTTGGTGGACACTGAGGTAGAAGCAGTCTAAATCATATGCTGATACAAAGTATTTGTTGGATGTGGGGTTCATTGTCCATTATATCCCTATATCCAGCAGGCATCCACAAGAGCTAATTCCAGGGACCAGTTACTGGGCCTTATTTTGGCTGTTCCTGATGAAATAGAGGGCTGGTTCTCTTGCTCAACAACCTGGTCATTCCAATCTTTCAAATTCTTTCTGTCTTTAAAGGAGTAAGACTGTACTCCAACCCTAGGTAATGCCTCTTGCAGCGTGCAATACTGCTGCATAGCACTGGCCTGCTTCCCAATTCTAAGATGTTCTTTGTCACTTTTCCTTTTTTTCTTTTGTGATTTCACTGCCGGTTGCTCTATTTCCTGTGGCTGTGGGTACACAGAGATTCTCTCCATTTCACTGCCAGATGAATCCCTGTCCTTGCAAGTTAACACCTCTTTGCTCAAATCTTGTTTCTCAATGTTCGGCCCAACACCTTTGGGCCGAAGTGGTGAGTTATTATATGTCTGGTCCTGGAGTTCCTTAATCGCGGAGCTGTTAGTTTTAACAGCCACTTGCTCAGATAACTCCTGCAGCGCTGCTTCTAATTTCAGTGCTTGCTGCAAACATTTTTCTTTCTCAGCCAACAAATGATGATGATGCTCACCTTGTGAAGAGGGTCTTTCAGAGTCTGCTTGCTGCTCCACATCTACACTTCCATTCATTCGCATGTCTGAATTCACCGGACTGTCTACTCCTTGCATTTCTTCACCTTCACTATAGCCAGCAACTGCCATCTCTGAATCAACAGCCTCCTGAGTAGATAAGACAGGAGGAGATGCCTTCACCCCTGTCCCAGGCACATCCATCTTCCCAGTCACATCAGCACTTCCTCCTCCGCCCGGGCTCCAAACTGGGCTCCTCCATTCTGCTCCCAGGAAGTCAAGCCTCCTGCTGGCAGAGTATGGGAGTTTCCCTGGTGTTCTGTCCAAATTTCCCCCATTCACTAAAAAAAAAAAAAATACCACCAACAGATTCATCTGGTTGATTGCCATCTGTATCCCCCCCCCCCCCGGTGAACCCTGAAAAAGGGACTTCTGGTCTCAGTGGGACTACCGGGTCAAAAAAATTCAATAAATAAATAAATGGAGATGGGCATGCCTTACATTTCTGTATGGAACACTTTCATCCCAGTTAGGGGGACTGGAACTGGAAGCACTTGTAGGAGGTACATGGAGAAACTGGTGTAATTCTGGATTGCTCGAGTGGCCTCAACAGCATAGGCATTTGATGACTAGCTATGGAGACTGCTTCCCATGGGAGTGAAACAAGTGAACCTATAGAAACTAATGAATCATGGTTTCTTTGGCTGCAATATCAAGCACCCAAGCCTAATCCTTACAGACCCAAGACTATGACTTCCATTACCTTTCCAACCATGACCAACTCCTTTCCACCACCTTTGCTTGCTGAACTTGTACTTGTTGGAACTAGCATGGTGAAACCTTTATCTGATCCTTTCGTCCACTGCATCTGTTTCCCCTACTGTTCTTTACCTCATATTCTCTGCAGAGGTTACACATGAATGATAGATGATGATGCAACACAGCCACAAGTGGATACTAATAGATGTGATGACACACAAAATTCTATATTTCTTAGATGCCTATGTGACCAATTTGCATGGTGCATATAAACACACACACACACACACACACACACACACACACACACACACACACATACATAAATTGCTAGTCCATATAAATAATAAGGTGACAAGGAAGAATGACACCACCAAGTCACACATCTTAACCACACTACAGATCCCAGCATACAACCCCATGAAGAGATACTGAAACACTGAATGACGATATATCAGCAGCAATATATCACCAGTGTTAAAACCACACAGTAATACTGCCTCAAATTTGGCATGTTAGCAACAGAATGGAAAAGCACCATTATGTTCTGTTAAGGAGTTGAATACACCCCGAGGAACATAGAACATGAATAGTCTGTGCTAAGAAGGCCTTAACTAAATTTTGGCAAAAAGCCCAGTCCCCAGCCTCGCAACACTGGTTTGATATTACCAATTTTATATATGGTCTTGATAAATCAATGTTTAAGCATTTAAACCATTCATCAGTTTTTGATGAAATATGGTGTCCAATGGTTAACTACCCACTCCAAGTGAATTCTGGCTTTGTACCATAGCTGTAATGATTATGAGGTTATCGATGTTCCCCACTTCATTTGATCCTCTTAGGGAACATTTTATATTTATATAATATGCCAAGTTAACAGAGGCAGTGCCATTTCCCTGCCTCATATCAATTTGTAGTAGTAGTAATGTTTTTATTCATTAAATTATTATGAACAGGATAGGTGTTTCAGTACTCTATTGAAGTGTTCATTTCCAAGGGGATCCCATGTTTACAGTAGTGGCAGTTATTTCATATACAATAATGTAAAAGTCACTTATAAAGACGTACAACATACAACAGTGATAATTTGAACAAAATCATAAATAACAAATACAAAGTAATATTTAACAATCTAAATAAATAGATTTTCTGTTTTGATTTATTTAAGTTTGATGCATGTTGCAGCATTGCAGTAGTTTAATTGATTGTTCAGGAAATTAAAAGATTTGAAATAGTTGCCTGACTTATTTTATCAGGATAATATTGTTGCTTCCTTAAATTTTTTGTAGGTTTAGTGATCTGTGTCAGATATTCTACTCATTTATTGTAGAACTTGCAATAACTTCTGGGTTGCTGTTTAGTATTCTCTTTTTCTTTATCATTACTGGATATTCAGTAATACCTATATATGTAATTGTATACGGTTTTCATTTAATAAAGTGTAATTATAAAGAAAAAGTGGATGAATTCCGGGGGGCTGCACCACCCCTTACTATATATAACCAACTCCAGGTCACACAGACACTGGAGGGTGGCAGCCTTGGGAAACACAGGAATGAAAACTGGACCACAGAATACCTGAGTTCCCATACCAGCCACCTTGACCAAAGGTACATTTGTGGCAAAGCCAGATCTGCTGAAATACATTAAGTTCTCCTTTCTTCTCCCTAATGTCCTCACCCTAGATACTCCACTCTGTTGACAAGATACCGAGACAGGCCTAGTGCTTCACATGGTGGCCTATTCACTTTTCATACACTGACTGGCTGGCAGGCAGGCAAACACATAGAAAAAAAAACTGAAAAGAGGATTGCTGTGCCCTCTGGAACACCCAGCAGTCAATAAAAACATTTTTCAAATAAATCCTAAAACAACCCACCTTGCAGCTTTCCTAGTCTGCTATGTCCACTCTACCCTACTACTGCTGTAGAAGCTTCAGCTGCCTGCAGGCTCGCATTGCAGTCTCCTGTTCACTATAACAACATATGATTTTACTGGCTTGGCTGTCTGAAATCAGTTTAATGTTGTGAATTAGTAGACTAGAATAATAATGCACAATTCTGTGTTGATGTCTGATTATTTCTAACTTTTGTTTATCACAATTCTCTCTTTTTTACAATAAAGAAACTGTTTCAGCAGCCAAGTCCTTTCCCTCTGAGAGAGACATGGAAATGGCATGAAATGTGCATAGCAGGTGAAGATCTCCAACTCTAACATTATTAATTGGTTGCTGAAGGTCATGTGACTTGTCAGCAACTTTAACATGATCTGTGTGTGCCCTCTGTAAAGAATTTTTGCATCAGTAAGTCAATATGGTAAAATGATGAAGGGAAGTTGTGTCTCTTCAGATCTGCTTTTCTATTGTCAAAAGCATTGGATTTCAAAGCCTCCTTCAACTGCCAATAAGACACCATTCACCTTTAATACATAACAAATGTTTCTGGAAAACAGATACTAGTAGATCTTCATCAGCGTGGTTCAACTCCTTTAATGTAGATTATATAATTTTTCTAATTTATAAATTCAAGAGAAACACGGATCTCAGTACATTGCTGCAAAGTGCTAAGTAGTACAAAATAGTAATTGCAAGTGCAAGTCTCTTTCTAAACCACAAGACTGCTTACACAACCATTTGAGAAACACATTCAGTATCAAAAAAGACTGTTCAGGGTGAACAAGAATCTGCAAATGCATAATACCAGTGGACACAAATGACCACAGAACCAGGTGATTATTTGCATATGAAGCCATGTGCTGTATACACAGATCAAAAATACTTATTGGCTCCCAGGGTGCCTCATGTGCAAGAAATAATTAAAATTCTTCTTATTACAATTCACTGTGATATATTATCAATGATATTCTGCCATTATCTACCCTCTTGGTGTGAAAAAGATCTCAATTTGACTGTGGATCTGCATGATACACCACAATTTAAATACTGTGATGAATGCAAGGGCTTTATATGATGACTATGGTTGTGGTAAAAGCCATGGGCAGATATTTGCAGATATTTCAGAATTTTCTCCGGTGACCCTAAAGGGTACTGTAGGAAGACAGGCAAGGATTTTCTCTAGACATATCACAAGAATCTCAGAAAATATTCTTGTCAATTGCTGCAGCTGTAATAGTGGCAATACAGTGGCCACACTATGATGACAGGCACTGCTGTGTTTGCTGGTAGAGGTGAAATGAATCTGAAATTTGCTAGAAAGTTGGGTAGCATCATCTTTGTGGAGCTTTGTAACATTTTCACCTTCAGCACCAACTTTGTACTTCACCAGTTTTTGAAGTTTTTCAGGCAAAGTGCTTCTTTTCCTCCAACATTTATGCATCGTTTCAACTTTGTTGGCCGAATTGCTGGCAAAGTTGCCACTATGCGTAAACTTCACTGACAAAAGTAGCACTTCACCTGGCAAAGACCACACAAAGTCAGCACTTTGTACTATGCCAGGTTGGCAAACTTCATGAAGCATTATGTAAAGCGAAGTTTTCAAACTGCATCCCTTTCAGTGTGTTGAATATATAGAATAATGCATGGGTAAGTGTGCTTAACGAGGATATTATGCACACCCGAGGTGAGTGATGCTCCACAAACCCCGAGGGCGAAGCCCAAGACGTTTATCTGGTCATCACACATTGAGGGTGTGTGCATGAATCCAAGTTCCCAGCACGCTTCCCCATGTTTTATTTTTTATATTTATTGGTGGTTAGCAATGCGCAATGTGAGCTTGCACTACATTGCATGACTTTGCGCGGCATAGCGCAGCTTTGTGCAACCTTGCATGACATTGAACCATGGTTTATGGAATTCCATAATTCACAAGTGTGAATTACAGAGTTTGTGATGGTCTGCTCATGGTGGTTTATTGACCCCAACCGGTAAATATAAAACTATTTTGGAACTGTGATGAACAGGTGTGATCATAGTTCAGTTTGTCTGTTATAGCAGCAACATGGCAACCTGTTTTTTAAATAATGCACTCAGCAGTCACAGTAGCTCCACCAAAATCATTGTGGTCTTTTCTTTCATCTTACAGTATTTCATTCATAAAGTGTTTTACAATGCTGTCTATCAGTATTAAGCACTCATATCACAGTTTATATTGTGATATCTTGTTCAAGTGAGTTTGGTGAAATGGCAATCATTCCAATTTGTCCCATGGCAAACTGTGGAAATTCACATAAAGCATCTGAATCTGTGGAATAGCACTGTTTTTTTGAAGTCATTTAAGTTATGTGCTCTTTTTCCATGCCTAGCATGAAAACAATATGACTCTTGATGTGATAATTTGATGTTCACTATTAGAAAAGTATGCTAAAACCATCTTCACCCACCTGCAGTATGAACTTTGTATGCACAGTAAAAGAGAAGCCAAACAGTCTGCTGGAGCAGAGGTTGGATTTCTGTCTGTGATGCTGGCTTACTGGGTTTGAGACCAGACTCGGGGCATCAGAGGCTCAATCGGGGGGGGGATTGAGCATCCTTGGGACTGCTCCCCTCCTGGGGGGGGAGAACTGGCATGTGATTGATTCCTGGCAGTGGCTGGGGGAAATACAGATGCCAGAGCTGAGATGTCAGTGAGGCATACCAGATGTTTGCTTGTTGCGCACTACCTCATTGCATGCCATACCTCCCAGGAAGGCCATTATCATAAAAACTGCTGCCAGCTCCCATCATGATGCCCTGTATCTCCAGCCCCCATGCCACCCTCTGAGACACTTGGCTGCCGACTGAGTGAGAGTCTCGATCGGTGCAGCCCAGCCCTGTGGCCCAGCCATAGGGGGTAACTGGGGGAGGCCTCCTGGTGGTTTTTCCACTGAGAACCTTTTACAGTCTTCCATGGGGGCCTGCCTGCCTGACAGCCCCACACAGAGAGGGCAAGCCTGTGTGAATCACTGTTTCGGGTAAGTCCATTGGTAGGTGGAGGTCAGAGAAGTCAGGTGCTGAGGTCATGGAGGACTGACCCCCAAAAAGCTTACTCAATTTAAAAAAAGGTAAAAGAGAAGCCTCAGGATAAGCAATCATTATAATCTGCTGGTGGCAGCTTTATTTAATGATATTAGCTATTGATTAGAATTTTATTAAAAACAGTTTAAATAATGTCCAAAGTTGAGGTTACATACTGTATGTCACCAGACTAGATTACCAATGATAGTAGTTTAAGAGATGCATTGAGTTCCTATCATGTTGTGTTGCATCCCATGTTGTTCCATCTCTAAGTAGAGTGACATTAACAAATATGATAAGCACACATCTTCAACCCTATTTCTGGCAATACTGAGGATTTTTGAAGTACTACATGATTCAGTGATCATCTAATGTCATCTGAATATCCCCTCATAAGATTCAAGATGGCAACATGCACCGCTGTCACTGTAAAACATCTTTCTGATATCACTACAATGCTGAAATCCCTCATGTCACATATGACTGCACTACATGTTTCATCTACTAGGGAAGACATATTATACAGTTTAAATCCTTGTTCCTGAAGGCTAAAACGTATATTACTGAAATGAAATATTAGGCAAAGGGACTGACACAGTGCATCTTGACTCAACACTAATTATTGCGGCTCATCTGTGAGGGATTTTGCTGAAACTGATTGGACAAGTCTGGTCATGGCCATTGAGGTAGAGAGGACACAATAATTCTGCACCCTACCTTCCAAGGTTAGTGTTGGCTCCTGACCAAACATTGTAAACTTCCTTTATTGCCATGTTAAAGAGAGATTGGTCTGATTTGTCCGGGAGAAGGGTTCCTGTGACATGGCAGGGCACATGAATATATGTTTGCCAAGCTTTATCCCTGGAGTTGACAGATAAAAGGGGAGACTACATACCAGTCTTACAGGCCCTGCAAAAATGTGTGTATTGTGTGCAGACCTAAATTTTCTTTCCTCTTTGTGTTGTGTATAAATGGGTAGAGCATGGATTCTGGACCCTTGATGTACTGTGGGCTTTAACACATCATCTGTGGATAGTCTGTGAAGAGAGAACTGCATATTGCAAAATCTCCCCCACACAACTTCAGATGGGATCCTAAAGCTTTTCTATCCCATCAGCAACCGCCTCTTCTGCCACACTTTTCTCATGGTCCATCCAATACAGGTTACCCTAAGCCAGGCCCCTCAGTGCAGCAGTGACCCCTACCATCAGGAGGATACCTGACAGTGCCTGAAAAAAGCATGTTGTCATGATAAAAAAGACATGACTGGTGATTAGTTTTATTTATTTTGTAGTGGATTTTGATAACTGGGTAGACTCACTGAGACATAAAGCCCCTTGTTCAGGAGCTACCCTGGATTAATTATATACAACAGAGCTAATATAATTAATCAGTTCGGTGTACATATAAATTACAATGACAAAAGGGAGTTTACAATAATTAAAGAACATAAATAAGACATTCCCATAATTAATTACATAGATCAGTGTACAAGGGAGAGAGAATGCAGCAGTACATCAGGATGGAGGTCTACCAGCATTTACTACATAAGCAAGTGTATAACTCTAAACAAAAACAGTTGCATTGCCTACAACCAGGAAGGTGCCCCTTGAGGAACTTCTTAAAAGTCATAAAGGCTGGGCAGTCTTGAATTATAGGAAGAAGCTCTTTCCACATATTTAATGGAAAATGATCATTGCCTAGAGGCTTGCAATTCCCTGGGAACTGTCAAAAGCAATTGGGAGGGAGAGTAGAGGAGTTACCAATTAGGTTTTCACTTGAGAATATTCTTGAGGTTGACTTTCATGTGGCAGATAAGTGCAGTTTTTTATTTTCTTTAGCAGTGAAATCAGACAGCAGCACACATACTCGGGGTTACAAGGCACTGTTGCTTTCTCAAGAGATCACTACTAAAAGAAAAGAAAATACTGCCCTTATCTGCTCTTTAAATCAGGTCTATATCTCATTCTTTGTGCTGATGTGGGAAGACTGATTTTTTTTGTTTTTGACTGGAAAACAGTAACCACTTCCTGCCTTCAGTGTGATTTGTTCTTTAAAGAGCTGGTGACATGTTCAGGAGAACTTTAACAAAACCCAGTATTTAGACACAGTCCAGCTTGTATTTCCCATTAGTGCTGTATTCCTCCTCCCTGTTATTTATTACTGAGGTCATTTGTATGAAAACAGGATCTTTGCTCCTGAAGAGTTTGCCTATTCCTGCTGCTTTCTCCCTACCTGAAGTCACAGAGCACTGCTTGTGATACCACAGTTACTCCAATGACAACAGATTGTGATGTCACAACAGAAGATTATGACTCGAAGCAGGGAGTAAGCTATAGTGGCAGATGGAATCTAAAGGAACTCTAAGTGATAAAGATCATATATTCATGCAAATTTCCTTGGTGATAAATAATGGAGAGGAGAAATATGTAAAATATAAATGTAATGCATGCAGACATGTACCTAATTCTTAAGTTTTTTTTTAAAGTTTTCTTCGAGGCATGAGTAGCTCTTTAACATACTCCTAGTTTTAAGAAATGGTATTTTTCCACATAAATATGGGACAGAGTTCTGACTCTATCACACTCCCTTGTGAAGCAGAACCACATCTGCTATCCTCCAATGTCTTGGAACTATCCCTCATTGCAGTAATTTATTAAATAGCCCTACCAAGGGCTCAATAAGCTCCAGTGTCAATACTTTGAGCACTGTCAGATAAATCCTGTCTGGGCAAAGAACCTTATCTAAAGTACTTTCTGGCTGCAAGACGTTGTACTATGTTGTGTCCCCATGAGTCCATAATACAGTATTCAAAGTCATGAATGGTTCAGTCTTGTATTTATACTTCTTCATCTCTTGATGGAGAAACACTTACTTCAGGGTGAGCTAGTACATGTTAAATACTTGATTATTCCAACTTCCTTTACCTAGGGCTTGCTGGGGTTGATATCCGCCGCTTGCAGCTTGTGCAGAGTGCTGCAGCACGTCTGTTGACTGGGGTGTCTAGGAGATCTCATATCACCCCTGTGCTGCACACTCTGAACTGGCTGCCTATACAGTGGCGGATCACCTTCAAAGTGGGTCTTTTGACCTACAAAGCCCTACATGGGTTGGGTCCCGACTACCTGAAAGAGCTTCTGGTTCCTTACATCCCTCTGAGACAGCTTTGCTCAGCTGACAGGGTTGTTGGAATTCGAGGGTAAATTCTGAAGTCTCTGAGCTCATGCTTTTAGCTTTGTGGCGCCCACCCTTTGAATTCTCTGCCCGCCAGCTCCGAGAAAGTTCAACAGTGGATAGTTTTAAGAAGGCCTTAAAGTCTTTTTTATGGAATCAGGCATTCCCTGCAGTATTTTAAATTGTTTTATATTTTGTGGTTTTGTTGTTAATGTTTGTACTGTTATATGGAATGTCATGATGATTTGTACAGCGCCTTGAAATTTTGAAAGGCGCTTAATCAAATAAATGTTATTATTATTATATTTATTAAATAATGTGTTTGAAATACTTGTCTTTCCTTATGTAAACCCATCCTGCACTTTCACAACAAACTGAAAACCCTAAACATCATTGTTTTCTTCAGCTTCTAAGAACACTGCCAGCAGATAATTATGTGCTACTGCAGTATGCAAATTAGTGTTCAGAGCCTGGCTGATATTCAACTCATGCACATTTACAGCAGAACATTTCTGTATCACAAAGTTTACCCGTCAACAGTATTTCCTGTTAGGAACATTTTATTCCTGTTCTAACTGTTACTCATAACTAATTTTACCTTCTATAAAATCAGGTATACCAACTCCATGCCACCATAAATCATGGCACAAATAACATTTAAACAAACCCAAAGCTTGATAAAAAGTTAATGTACTATCGGAAGTCATACCCTTTTCTCTTTGTTTAAATACACCAGGAGCTTCACCCAAACTTTGCACGCATTACAGAAATAAAGGGAGTATCTCGCTTCCTGTCCGTTGTGAACTCTTAACAAAGATGATTCTCCCCGTCTTTGACTATGGTGACATTGTATGCAGTGCTGCCCCAAGTCTACTCTGGCCAGCCTGGATCCCCTCTTTCATTCCTTCTGCTGATTTGCCCTGGATAGTCTCTCAGTAACCACCACTGTTCACTGTACTCCTCCCTCTCTTTCCCCTCCCTTTAAGACAGATGTCTCGCTCATTATGTCTCCTTTGCCTCTAAATTTGCTTTGTCTCCCTCCCTCCCTCCCTCCCTGCCTTTCATCCCTCTTCACCTCCTCTCAACCACCTTTTGCTGCATTCACATTTCTGGCTTCAGCTCTTTCACCCTCTCCTCAGTGAATTCTTCTGCTGGTCAAGCTGCTTTCTCTTTCTGATTCCCCAAACTATGGGAGTCTCTCTCACTTTCTATTCACTCTGCCCTCTACTTCACTCCCTAAAATTGCTCCTCTGTGACTTCTACACTCACTCTTGCAACTACCCTGATACTGGGCCCAGGTTAATGCCTTCCACCTTTCATTGTCTGCCCTCCCTTTGTCCTATATCCTCACTAGTGCAATTCCCTCTTTCATCCTTCTGAATTGCAATCTCTCCCCCCACCATAAGCCTTGCATTGCATATTGTAATCTACTAAGTGTTCTCCCTTACCACTTTATTTCATTGCAGTGTACCACAGAATATTGCACAATTGTTTATAATTAATTTTGTTGCTTATTGTATTTATTTGTAATTGTATCATTTGTATTGTTTGCACTTCTGTACCTCATTATTTCTATCCTGCCCACAGGACAGACCTGTAAACTAACTTTTACCACTTCAGTATGTATTTCTTGGTAAAATGTTTGAAATATTTTAATACATACAAAATGATTTAGTGTGTGCTATGATTGAAACCGTAGTTTTATGATTCATAGCAGACTGACAGACCTGATCCACCACAGAGATGAACTAGGTTAATGGAAGGCAGTGTGAAATATAGGTTAAGTCAAGCAGTCAAATCTTTATTTGGAGTGGCATTATGCCTAAGTGAAGATGCTGTATTAACATACAGATAACATACATATTACAAATTTAAAATATTATTACAGAATGCCTCAATAAATAAATAAAATAAAGGTTAGGCCACAACCTAGAGCAAGATGCGTAGGGTTATATTCCCTGAAGGAACACATACTATAAATTATAAGCTATATTATCTAAAACACCGAGGTCTCAATATTCAAAGGTTTGCACTTCCGCTAACAGTACTAGTACAAGCACTAATCCAGCTTTGCATGAACTGTCCCAGCAGGGCCATATTCAGAAACCCTGGTAGTGACCTTCAAACCAGACAGCACAAATACAATAAAATACTGATGCGCGTATGCAAATGAAGGGTCCTCTCATGCATACTGCTATAGTGGGATAATAAAAGGTTTGTGGCAATGGTGAATACCCAACACCTGATGCTGTTTACCACCACTGAAAACCACCTCTTAACTGTGTGTTAAGCCAATGGCTCCACCCCTGAAGACAGGGCAATTGTACAGCAGCCATCCACCCCCAATCTCCTGTTCCCATGTGTTGTAGTAATCCCTGGCAGCCCAGTGTGTCCCCCTCGACCCCCCCAGTCTTCCATTCCCAGCAGTTGTAGTAATCCCTGGTTATCCAGTGTGTTCTTCCACTCCGAATCTCCCATTCTTATCTGTTGTAGTAATCCCTGGTGGTCCAATGTGTCCCAACCCCCTGTTCCCATCTGTGTTAGTAATTCTGATGGTCTAGTATCCTCCTCACTACCCCAATGTCCCATTCACATCTGTTGTAGTAATTCTTGTTGGTTCAGTGTGTCCCCTACCACCAATCATCAGTTCTGTATTTTGGTGTCATTTCCTGGTGGTCCAGTGGTTCCCACCTACTACCCCCACCCTAGTATACAGTAATATTGCACTACCTGGTATGAATAGTTATGTGTATTCAGTTATGTACTTTCACAGAAAATATGTTCAAACCAAAGGATTTCATCTACATAGAACCCATAGTGAAATACAATTCATTTTCATTCATGCTGTCTGATATTTAGAGCCTTCTTAATCTGAAGTTTCTGACAACGGTCCATTTAAGAAGCAGTAACCTAAATTAGATTTTTACTTTATAGTTATGCAGAGGCTGGAAACAAATGGAAGATGATGAGAACTAGACAAAAGGGATTGTTATTGAATGACTGAGCTGCAATAGAAATGTTAGATGGGACACTGCAAAAAATATTAAATAGTATATTACATTTTCCCTTTCCTGCAGTATATATTAATATAGCACTTTCTGGTGGTCCAGCAGCCCTCTCCCCAAATCCCCCACCCAACTCATCCACTGACATCCCACCTCTCCCTACCACCTTAGCCCTATGCCTAGCACTCCTTCCACCTATATACGGCTGTTTCTATGGTAAGCATGCTCACTGACATCTCATACAAGATTATTTTAACATCTCTTACTCTACCCAGCACCCCACTGGCATTCACTTCCCTTCTACTCCCTATATTCCCAGAGAAGCTATATGTGTAATAGTAATAGTGTCAGAGGACAGAAGCTACCGTGCTGTACAGAATCCTGTCCACCTGCTTCAGACATGTAACCACCCAATTCTAAAACCCCATCCTAATACCTGATCCCATAATTCAACAAACCACCCTACTCTACTTCCCTATAGCATCCAACCCCCCAGCACTTAAACAGTTAATGGATAGAAGACTTTGGAAATGTGCTCCCTCTTAGGAGTACCATTCCTCTCTCATACCTTTCCTCTCCTTTCTCCTCCCCACTTACTTCCTACTCACTCTGTAGCATTGTTTTCCATTCCCCACAGGCACTCAATTGCAGGCCAAGCTGCCTTTTCACACCATTTCCCTAAACTCTGGTCTTATCTCCTCAGTGAATCCTCTCCACCAATTCCACCTTCTCTATTGTCTCTTCTTCGTGATGTTATATCTCCCATTTGCAGCTGACTTCACTCCTTCTGACAGCCCCTTTTCCCCTGAGACAGGGTTGGGTCAAGATCCTCTCCCATTTGATATGCAGAGAGAGTTAAAAACCATGGATCTGTTTCTTCAGTATTTTGCCTGTCTGACTTGAACAATCAAATTTTTCTTGTGGCACCCAGGAATTGTCCACTCCAGTGGCAGTTTCAGCAGTTGCGGAAAAATGTTTACACACAGTGGAATGAGGTGTAACTCTCCCTCAGCAAACTCAGCAGTGCCCTGACAATTGTAATCAATTAAGGTGGAGGTGAGGCACAGGTAATAGCATCCCAGATAGTATAGCAGTGGCTGATGTTACAACAACAAAAGCACACATTGCCATGCTATGGCAACAGGCAACAACCACCAGACCCAGTGAAGCCCATGACGGAGCCCACAGAGAGTAGAGCTTGACCAGTCTGCAGCAAGTGCTACTCCTGCAGACAACAGAAATGCCCGAGGGAGGGATGCCCAGCGGTAACATTCAGCCACTGTGGTGCCATGGTATTGCTGGTACCTGTGGTGCTTCAGTGGTCCCAGTTGAGGGACTGGTTGCTAGTCTCTTTGTGTGTGCTGTCAGCCTCATACTATGACAGCAATGTTAATGTCTGCTGCTTCAGCTAGTTGTACTAATGCTGTGCCTCCTCAGCCATTTCCACAGCTACGGATTCGCAGCACTTGCGGAATTCCCGCAGCTGCGGGAATTCTGCAACTACGGGACTTTTTGTGGAATTACCTCACCTGCAGGATTTTCTTTAAGAATATCACACAACTGCATTTCCGCAGTGCTGCAAGCCTTTTTCCCGCACCTTCGGGATTTTTTCTGTTCTTTGAGAATCCTGCCCCTGCTCTTAAATACAATACAATACAAGCAGACTTGATAGACCAAATGGCCTTCTTCTGCTGGCTTCTTCCTATGTTCATATGTAAACTCAAAACTTTTCAGGGAGGAGAGGAATGGAGCTCTGTATAGAAGTGTGGGGCGGAGGACAATATTGGCTACAGACATATGTGCTTCGTTAGTAAAGTAGGATTTGAGCATGTAAAGCAGCCCCAGTTTTTGGGAAAGAAGGTTAGTGGTATGCTCAGTGTTGGTCTTTAAGTGAGCACTTGGTCAAGCCAGAAACCCAAGGTACTTTATAGCATCTATGACTTCCAAATGGGCATCAGTGGAAATGAAGATCTGCAGGAGCTTGCTTCCATCAAGGCCCGATAATCTGGAACCAATCAGCATAGCCTTCGTTGTTTTATTTTTCCCACTGAGTATAAGGCAGTTTTGAGACAAACCATGCTTCTAATTCATAGAAGTCCTTGTTTAGCCCAACAATAATAATATTCATGTCTGGGTTGGTTCTATATAAGACCATGTCATCTGCATATAGCAGCACTTTGTCTTTGCCACAGTTATAGGGAATTAACTTGACAAAAAGTGAGAACAGTATAGGCCCCAGGATAGAGCCTTGAGGGACCGCATGTGAGATCTGGCCCAGGGAGGAGGGGCATGACCCCCACTTGACTGCCAGCTTACATCCTACAAGATAGCTGGTGAACCAATGACAGAAAAGCTGATCAAGACCCAGGCTCTTCAGTTCGAGCAATAGAAGGTCATGACTGACCAGGTCAAATGCCTATGTGAGGTGGACAGATATAGCCTTGTGTGGTTACTGCAGTCAACGGCAAGGAGGACATCAGTAGCAAAGTATACCAGGGCTGAGTTAGTTCCATGGCATTTGCAGAAGCCATGCTGAAAGTCCCTGAGTAGATAGTGGGTTTCTATATAGGTCAGTATTTGGTTGTACACTAGCCTTTCTTGTGATTTATCCAAGGTGCACCAAATAGAGATAGGGCAATAATTCCCAGTTGGTTCCCTGGATCCACCTTAATGCACAGGGCCAATATGTGCTACTGTACATTCCATTTTTTGGTGGACTGTACCATGAGGCAGTGACTTGTAAAAGAGGGCAGCCAGTGGAGGAGCCAGAATACGGGCAGCCAATTTTAGGAGTCAAGGCTTGAGGCTGCCAAGATCTGCAGATTTTAGGAGCTGTATCAGGACCTCTTTGTAGGTGAAAGTTGGGGTGAGTTTCTATGGTGGGTGAGCTTGGGGATGGGATGGCAGTAGGGTTCTTGTATGCACTGAGGTCAGAAAAGTATACAATAAATAAATATGCAATCTGTTTGGGATCACTAATCACATTTGAATTGTGTAGACTTTCTCATTACAACTCACTAGCCAACCAACAAGGAGGCTATTTACTTGTATCCAAAAATGCTTTGGATTGTGCAAGTTACTAGTTTGCAGGCCCTTTAAGTAGGAGGAGACAAACCAATCCATTGGAGCAAGCAAAGAGAGGAGCAGCTTACTCAAAATACACATTGAAAAGGCTACCGAAATGAAATAAGTGCTCTCCGCAGAAAAAACATCATCCGTAGTCAGGTAGTGCAAACATAGGTGAAATAATTAAATGTGGGTCATATATACAAAAAATGCACCAGCCAGCAAACACAGTACCCTAGTGCTTCAAACACCATCCAGATTCTTCCTCGGTTGGGTGTGGCACTAGGCAGTTCATTCATTACTTTTAAAGTGCTGATTAAAGTGACAATGCATATTCAGTTCCACTTTAGCACTGCATAGTTTATCCATATAGTATGTACTGAAAGGGTGCCACATACCAAAACCTCAAAGTGATCAAGTGCTTTAAAATACTATAGAATAGCAAGTTACATTAGCTGGAGGAAATCTTTTTGATCGGAAATTTTAAAATTTGTGTAATAATGATGCAGCAGGTGAGCTTGGCTTCTCAGTCACTGCCCAGTAAAGGACCTCAGCAATGTTGCTAAAAGATAAGACTTTTTATTCAATAAAAATGGTTAAAAATCCACACAGAGGGTAAAGCTCACACAGCAGGTACTGATCCACTCCCTCCCTCACATCACAGCCAATGGATACCTACAGGAGTATCTGAGTCTAGTTTTTTTATGGCCCTTACATGTTCTAACAAATGTTCTGTTGCACTTCTGATTGTACGTCCCATGTAGAAAGTTGGACAGTCACACCAAATTGCATAAATTATGAATGAAGTTCTACAGTAAACAGTAAAAAAATACTTTTTGTTACACAGTCATTCTGATGACAAAAACACCAATTCAGGGACCAGCCTACCATGGGGCTCTTTTAAATGTGGAATGTGCAATGTTTGCAGTTTTGTTACACAGGGGAAAGAATTTACCAGCCCAATTAATAATAGAAAGTGTTCTATTAGACAATTGAGTAACTGTAGAACTTCATTCACAGTTTATGCAATTTGGTGTGACTGTCCAACTTTATACATAGGGGCCCGGATATTCAAAGCAGTTGTGCATGGTGCAACTGAGTTGTGCCAGCGCAAAAGTGGACTTGTGCCAAGGAGCGATATTCAGCACGAGCCAGTGCACAGCACAAATCCCATTGTGGCAATGCACAACTATAATGAATGCAGGTGCAAGTGCAGGGGGCGTGCCCATAAATATCCGGCACAGTGCGATATTCAACAGTGGAACCATGACTCAAGTGCGGAGCAAAGCAGAGATGCACCGAGCAGGCTTGTTCCTATAAATACAGGGCGCAAGCACACAGAAAGCACTTGCGCCAGGCGAGAGGGAGTGAGTGAGATAGAGAAAGAGAGAAAGAGAGAGAGAGGGAAAGAGAAAGAAAGAAAGAAAGAAAGAAAGAAAGAAAGAAAGAAAGAAAGAAAGAAAGAAAGAAAGACAAACAGAAAGATATAGAGGGAGAGAGAGAGAGAGAAAGTAACAGACAGACAGACAGACCAAGGCAGACACAGAGGGAGAGGGACAGAGGTGTCAGTGGAGAGGGAGACAGGGGAAGACAGGCAGACACACTGCCAGGCAGTGCAGGGTGGCACACAGCCCACAGCAGCCAAATGCCCAGGGGCATATAGGACAGCAAGGGCCATAGTGCACCCTTCATGATGGAGGCCATAATGAGGAATGTGAGGGGGCAGCAGGAACAGCAACATGGCTGTGGAAGGGCCCATCAGTGGTATGCCTGACACAGGTGGTACTGCACCCCCATCACCTTGAGGAGTACAGTGACATGGAGATCGCGGGCTGGTACCATCTGAACAAAGCCATTCTGAGGTAGTTCTGTGAGTTGTGCAGTGAGGAGATGCAGACACCCACCAGACAGAGCCATGTCATGTCCTTGGCAATGAAGGCGACGGCTGTCATGTGCCTGCTCACCACGGGCACCTTCCAGAGACCAAAAGAGGACACCATAGGCATGACCCTGTCAGCCACATCCCACTTCTGCACACAGTTCCTCAACGCTGTTCTGCCACGTGCATCTGAATACATCCATTTCTCCAGTGCATAGGCAGAGCATAGAGCAACCATGCAGGACTTCCACAGGGTAGCATATATGCCTTGCATGATTGGGGCCATTGACTGCACCTACATGGGCATCTGCATGCCACCTGGCCCTGAGGTTGTGGTGTACATCAATAGGAAAGGGAGCCCGAGTGTCAACTGCCAGGTGGTGTGCGATGCCACGGAGCCCATAACCAGTGTCTGCACCGCACATCCTGGGAGTGCACATGATGTGTTCACCTGGTAGAGCTCTGTGCAGTGCCACAGGTTCAAATGTGGGGATATCCCCACGGGCCACCTAGTGGGTGAATATGGCATGGGCACGGGACAATGAGCAGAGCATACCATGGGGCAGGGAATGGCAGGGTGTTCGTGTTGGCGTGGGCAGCAGGGACAGGCAAGGGGCACAGCCTAGCATAGCAGAGGGCTAACCATGTCATTGTCCACATGGGGACAGTGCCTATACACTGCGGCCCTGGCTGCTCACCCCCTACTGGTGCCCATCATCCCCAGCACAGGAACGCTACAACGAGGCACACGCCAGCACACGCAACATCATCAAGAGAGTCTTTGCCATGCTGAAAGCATGGTTCCATTGCCTAGACAGGTCAGGTGATGCCCTACAGTACAGTCCCTTGAAAGCCTGTGGCCTATTCCTGGCCTGCTGCATACTGCACAACATGGCCATTGACCGTGGAATTGCTGTCAAGGCTGATGAGGGTGACAGTAGTGGGGACGATGGAGGCAATGGGCCAGAGGAAGGTGAACAGCCACTCCCTGGGTGGCAGGATCTCTGGCTGATCCAGCAGGCAAGACAGCACAGGGACACCATAGCATGAGAGCACATTGGTGCACACAGGTAGGTGGTACAAAATACTAGGCCACACAAACAGGTACAACACACATGCAGGAGTGTGCATGACAATGGGCATGCACACACTGAGGCAGGAAGAAGGGGTATGGGTGATGGGGCACACACCCACACACAACCACACAACCACACACAGCACTCCGCACAGCCCCCCCCCACACGCACTCACACACACAGGCGTGGGTATGTGGCATGGATCAGGTGCATGCCATCGGTGCACAGACGCAACTGGTGCAGGACTGCTATCATCACACCCACACCACATGGCCCAGCAGCCGGGCAAGCATGCACACAGGCAGCGTGTGGTGCGACACACAGGTGCCACACCTGCAGCAGGCACACATGCACTGCCAATGCGTGCACTGGGCAGCAGCTACAGACTGCAGGTGGGGTGGGCCACACATCAGGTCCACTGTGTGTAACCCTGGCCACCACTGCCATGGAGGTGATCACACCTGGGCCGATCGGCAGCCACAGACTGTGGATCAGCCATGGGAGGTGCGCCACAGCCCCCCAGGGATGGGATCAAGGGACCACGACTGTGTCTGCACAGGTGTGTCGAGGCACTCAAACAGCGCAGCCTAGGGTGTGCCTGTGATGCTGACATCTGAGTCTGGCGTTGACTGTGCAGGGGTCGCCATTCACCCGGGAACGCTGGTTGGATAGCGCATTGTGGGGGGGTCATCTGAGCCCGGACACACCCTGTGGTAGCCAGCAGCGCAAAGCCATCTGACATTGCAGTGGCAATGCGATCGAGGGAGGCGGTCATGGCCTAGTACATGCACTGCATCCCCACCAGGATATGCGCAGTGCCCCTCTCCTGCTGCTTGGCTAACTGGCACACCTTCGCATGCAGTGCGTGCACCCCGGTGGTGAGCAGTACCTGTTGCTGAATGGACTCCCTAAGCAAATGGATGTGCTCAGCCAGCAGCTTGGCATCCTGGGGCTCCTGGGCTGGATGCCGATCTCCATATGGTGACTGGCCACAATGCACTGCCCCTCTCTCTGGTGGACGCTGCACAGTGTGGCCTGCAGGGGGATTGGGTACAGCAGGCACACTGGCGGTGGACCCTGTGTCTGGCTGCTTTGTGGCACCCGCAGTACGCTGCTGTTGCCTGTCCGGCCACTGCACCCCACCCAGTGCCTGCACAGCAGCACCACCTCCACCACAGGGAGCAGCCTGGGCAGCGCACACCGTTGCGCCCACAGTGGTGGCGGGCAGCTGTTCCACTGCTGGCAGGTTGCTGGGCATGCTACCTGTGTCAGTGACCAGCAGGGGCATCTCCCTAACAATGATGGCCATGCTGTCCAGGATTAGCATTATGTCATCATTGGTGTCAGACCCACCCTGATCTGTGTCTCTGCACACAGGACCCCAAGGCTGGCATCCTGCAGGAACACATCCAAGGCCTCGTCTGACCCAAGGTCCATGACATCCACCTGCACAGCGGTGGTGAGCTGCAGCCTGTCAGGCTCCCGGATATCCATGGAGGTGGAAGGCTGGTCCTCTGGGGCCAGTCCAGTGGCCACGGCTGCTGCCGCTGCCAGCACCCCATCATCCGCATGGAGGCATGCTGGTGCTGCAAGAGAAAGAGAGGCGTGTTAGAGATGCATTGCCCACATGTGCCCCCCACACCCACTGCCTGTGCCCTGCAGCATGGCATGTGCATGGGTGCACACACATGCATGGCAGGCATGCCGGCCACATGCAAGCCAACATGGCTGTGTCTGCACCCTCCATGCCCTCAGCTGTGCATGGCTGACATACTAATCATGCAGTGATGGGCTCCCCCCCATGTGGAATCCACTGCCAGGCACAACCTCCACCATGCTGCAGTGCATGGTGGCTCCCACCAACTCCTCCTGGGCCATGAGTGGTGGCGCAGCTGCAGGCCCCCCTCCAGTAGCATTCCAGGAGGCATGGATGGCCACCACCCTCTCCTTGATGTGCCTCTTGTCCGTGCCCACCTTCTTCATGCACTCCTGCACTGAGCGCCGGTGGCTGCCCTGCTGGTTCACGCATGCCACCACCTCCACCCAGGCCCCAGCCCTAGCCTGTGGTATATCCATGGCACCACTCAACAGGGGCTCCCTGTCAAGGTAGGTCTTGAACAGGGCCTCTGTCTCTGCCTTAGTGAAATTGGGCCTGCATTTGTGAGCAGGCCCACGCTTCTCACCCTCCTCACATTCTGACATGTCACTTCCTGTGGATATGGACAGCAGAGTGTGTCAGTGGCAGCAGCACCCTGTTTTATCCCCCCTGTGCTGTACTGGCTGCTCCCAGTGTGCTACAGCAGCAGACACAACTTACCTCGAAAGGATGCAGTACTGGTCCATGGCCTGTGCTGATCTGTGACGCTTTTATTGCACATCGCATGCAAATGCGCTTTGGTGCAATGGTAATGACATGCTATTTCCCCCAGTGTGTCATGCATTGGCTGATGAGCTCATTTGCAAGTGGCGACTGAAAATCACAGTTTTACTCCATGCACAATGAGTTTGCTTTGGAGCAAGTCATGGTGTAATGCGCACGCATGCGTGGTACGCATGTCCACAGTGCACATGCGCCAGATGAATTAATGTCACCAGTCACACAATGTGCACTGACTTCATGATGGGGGCCATGGCACATGGTGTGCCAGGCCTGCTATTGTGCACTTGCGCACTGTGCGGTGACCGAACCCTGACCCCTGCTGTGACTTCTGCCCCAGGTGACCCCAGCACCTGTGACTCAACCTAGCCATGCCCATGCTTCGCATCCCTGAGACTGCATGATGGGTAGACACAGCACATGTCCCCCCAGCACCCAGACCCCCCCCAGAACACAACAGCATCTAGCACATGCTGTGGCCATGTGCGCTTACCACCACCATTTTGTTCACTGGCTTCGACATGCAGCATGGCACAGCAGAGAGAACCATGGGTGGAAAACTGGACATAGGTGGAACTGGTCATGCTGATCACCTGTGTCCAGCCCCACACACCCCAACTATTCAGCCAGTTGCTCCTGCAGCTGCCCCGGGTAGTGGTGAGGCAGGGAATTACTGCCACACTGCTGCAGTGCACAGGGGTGGCCAGGATGGGGGAGCAGTGTCACCACCACTATGGGGACCTGGAAAGGAGGGACACAGAGCACCTCAGGAGGTTGGAGGTGCATGTCAGGTGTGGGTCTGTGCCACGGCCAGGTCAGTAGACCCATATTGTATGTGTGCCCTGTGGTGTTGGCTAGGCTGCCTGGCATGCCCTGCAGGATGGTGCACTGCCATCAAGTGCATCGTGAGGTGGCATCACCAGCTGCCACTTGCATTGTGATGCTGCTGTGTATAACGAGTCGGGCAGGGGCTCACCTTGTGCATAGGAGTGGGGTGGTGGGCAGCTGCTGTGGTTGGTTATTGAGTACCTGTCTATGTTCCATTCCTAGGGTCTGAAAATAGGAGGAGGGAAGCAGCAGTGGTGGCAGAATGGCAGGCTGCAGCGCGATAGGGTGGCAGTGCAGGAGTGACTCCAGCACCAGTGGGGCCACAGAGAGCAGGTAGGCACAGACATGGTCCTTCCCACCTGTTACACAAGGTCCCTGCACCCTAATTGATACCCTTAGGGGTACACCGTAGACAGCTAATGTTTAGGCATAGGCTATACTAATACGTAGGGCTAAGGGCATCTACCGTATAAGAGTAGATGTCAGGATATGAATACATATTATTGTAACTCACTTTGCTTGCTAATGCACACACATTATGCCATGTATTTTCTGTCTATTTCTTACTTGTCAAATGCCAAGACACCTGTCCTTGAAGTAATTATAATGTGTAAGGCAACATTGCCATCTTTTGGTGATGGACACCACTTCACCTTGTTATGTAAGACCCTGTATAAGAACGTCTTTGTTCTAAAACTGATGACTTTACAGAATTATATAATGTTATCTTGGACCGTGGAGCCACCTCTAATTTAGCCAATAGGGCTCATCTCTGTAACTAGAAATGTTTCTATCTTTCAGTAACCATAGTAATTCTCATAGGTATATAATGTTATGCACAGGTTTTACACCTCGGAGACCCGAGAGATCCCAAGAGACTACAAAGAAACCTCGAGGTGTAGGGAATGCTATAGCACTGGCTCCCGGTTCGTATTGGTAAAAACTGCTTAGGGCAACTGTGATTCATCCCTGTTTGTAGTAATAAACTTGTTTATTACTTGAATGCAACTTGTTTGTGATTATTTGCATCTCCCAATATTGCCAAGAACCTGAAAGTGAGGTTTAGACCTCTTACAATTGGCGACCGCGTGCAGGCAATATTGGGTGTTGTAAATTTTCACTTGTTGCTATAAATTTCCCTTTTCCCACGGGGACTGCAGGTGTACATTTCCGTATCACCTCTCCCGTCTTTTCTACCAGTTTGTGAATACTTGCAAGGTCTGGCTGACTTTTCGGGTGTGGTCGATGCCATCTCGACCCACTCCATAGCAGCTTTAAATTGCAAGCCTACAAGTTATACAGTAGCCCAGCTGTGTTTAAAGTACCCGTGTTGTGAATCAATACGCAACGCATGGTCTTTTTCACAGTTTAAATTTTTCGTTCTCACCCACATAAATGGCCACCGTATCAAATATCTGCGCAAAACTGAGACTTAATGTCTCAAACTTTCTTACCTCCCATGGAGGATGGGCTGACTTCGTGCAGAACACAAGTCAATCCAAAAACCCTGTACTGGGAATTTCAACCCCAGTACACAGAGGCGCGACAGTCAACCAATAGGCGTTGTGCTAAAGGGTTGATGGTCGCTGCTCTCTATGCTGCCTTAGAAGCCTCCAAAGCGAGGTTTCGAACCCTTGATCTGCAAATTGCATCTCTTAAGCAGGAGATGGGTCTGCAGAAAACAAAATGTGTCCGCATACAGCAGAACTTGGAGTCAGAACTCCAATCTCTGCGTAATGAAAAGAATTCACTATTGCATCATTCTGCACAGGCTGGTAAACAAAAAATGTGTACTCTAAAAACTGAGTGTAAAAGTTTAAAACAGGATAAGAGTCAGGTGGTACAAATAAATAATTTGTTGAGTGCAGCAAATGCACAATTGAGTGATAAAATGGTTGAGCTGCAAAACGAAATCAACCAGGTACGTAATAATTTAAAAATAGCTTATAGGAACAATCGCAAATTGAGCGCCACGTACCATGTTTTGCAAAAACAAAAATAAAATCAGGTTGATATGGATGTTGCAAGTGTGAGTCATGATAAATGTAGAGCAAAAATAAATAAACTGTGCCATCAGCGAGAGGTTTTGACTGGCCATGTTAAAGCGATGGGTAGGCGTAGCCCTGCCTCATTAAATGGGCGTCAGAGAAGCCATCCGACGACGATATCTCAGAGTACAACGCCCAGTCACGCCCCTACTATGGACCAAATTCCCCACCCAGCCATACACAGCACGGTGGGTCCCCGCCCACTACTCCCCAGGTCACACGTAAACGACGTCGTGACACTCATCATGGGAAACGCCATCATGGCGGCGCCCATGATGGGGGGAGCAGGCCCAAGCCTGGTCAAGACGGTGGCTCCGGTAGCCGTTATTAGTGTGGAAAACAGGCAAGAGATTGAAACCATGATTGATAGGGCACTAGAAAGTGTTCCTCTTCCTAAAAGAAGTATGAAAGCCATTAAAAGCCAGATTCGACAAATTTTTCAAGAAGCTGGCACACAGGAAGGTGTTGTTCGGACGGCGGCTGAAGCTGCAGCCCGCGCAGCATTAGATGGTGCGTGAGATGCGTTGCCCTTGCCTGATCAACCACCAACTAATCCCCTGCAAATGGCCTACTCTGTTCAGCAAATTGCTGACAGCATCGGCCGGATGAACCTGTCCGACAATCAGCCGCCATTTGGAAAAGGTGCGCCCAGTGCTAGAGATGCTTAGTCTCGCAGCAGAATACCAGGTCCAAATACCATGCCAGACCATCGATCCTGGTTTATGGGCAAAACTCCCTGAGGTAGTTCGCCAAGATGGGAACGCTACCTTTGACGAAGTCGCAGCTGAGCTCATTTCTGCTCACAGCCCTGGTGTGGTTGGAGTAATGCTATCATACCCCGTAAAGCAAAATGCTAAAGAAAGTCCAGCGACTTACCACCAGAGACTCTGGATGGCCTATCGAGCAGGGAAACATCTGGCACAAGAAGCAGCGGATGTAGATCTTATTGAATATAAGACCCTGTTCCTTAGAAACATGATCCCAGCCATGAGAGAGAAAGTAGAGCCAACCACATACCCAAATACAAATAGGTTTGCCGATATCCTTCGGAAAACTGAGAGAGTGTACCAGTTGTACATCCGTGATTTGGGTTCCAGTTCCAAAACAGTTGCCGCTGTGGAACCCGCTTCCGGGATCACGACACACTACACAGTGGAAGGACAGGCCCAGCAACAACAGCCCAAACCTCCATCGGCCCCTCCAGCTAGCACCCAACAAAACCCCCAACAACAACAACAGCAGTGGGTTGGGAACCGGAATTGGCATTAGAACAAAAAGTACAAAGGCAAAGGGAAGCCATTACAAAGATCGGGTCCCTCATATAAAGAGATAGCTGAAGAAAACTGAAAATTCCGGGAGCTCCTGGGGCAAGTGCATTCTGTAGCGGATGCCGTTCCAGCACAAACACTTGCAGCAGTACAACCGGCGACCAATGACATTACTGGCCATGGAGACACCGGAGCTATGGGTGCGCAGACCCATACCAGCCTGAACCCGGAAGCCCCGCCTTACATTGCATCAGTGCAATACGGTGAAGTAATCCATGCAAGCCAAGCCCAACCTCTGCATGCCTCCAACAATACGGATTGACAATTACAGGCCCCAGTCCGCATTGTAAACAAGCTGGTCTTGGATACAAATGGAAGGCCCTGCACCGAGGCCGAGGTCGGGGGCCGCAAATTAATTGTCTTGTTAGATACAGGTGCAGCTGTATCTGTGTTACACGATGACCAACCTGAAACGTCTCCATGGTCTAGTGGACGGAAGACCAATATGTCAGGAGTTGATGGTGCTAGGTTACCTGCATACCGTTCTCTGCCTTTACCGGTAGAATTAGGCCATTTGAAGGCCTCACATGCTTTCCAACTGATGGTGTTACACAATCACCCTAGCATCATTGGGACTGACTTTCTTGCACCACACGGCTGTGTGGTGAATCTAGCAAACATGCTGTTGATACAGATACAGGGTCAATACCATACTGTCTTAATTCCTAACTCACATGCTGTGGCAACAATATCCATTAACAACAGAGAGTATGACATCATAGATTTATTCAAGAATCATGAACTTTTCCCAAAACTTCTACCCATTCTGCAATGACATTTGGAAGTGTTTGCAGTTAACAAACATGATTGTGGCAGAATGCATACCGTTATTGAGGTGCCAGGCCCGACACACGAGAGACAAAGACAATATCCATTTCCCTCTGAAGCCTTACCCTCTCTTCGAGAAACAATCAAGTCACTCCTTAAACAAGGAGTAATCAAAACCTGTGTCTCCACTGCCAACTCTCCTGTTTGGCCTGTGAAGAAACCCACAGGTGCCTGGAAACTTACTATTGACTACAGGAAACTGAATCAGGTCACGCCCAGTTGCTCCCCAACTGTGGCGTCGGCACTGGATGTGCTTCGACTTTTAACACCAGATCAGAAATGGTTCAGTGCTCTGTGTATCTCCAATGGTTTCTGGTCATTACCTTTTGCCCTCAAGAGTCAATATAAATTTGCCTTCACTTTTGAAGGGCCACAATATACGTGGACTTGCTTGCCACAGGGGTTCCATAACAGCCCATCCCTCTTCCATCTCCATATGATGGATGCCCTACAAGGTTTCTCAACCCCCCAATGTCTCTTACAGTATGTAGATGACCTGTTGTTGGCCACTGCCACACAGGAACAACATCTGGATCTCTTGGATGAACTATTGACTCTTGTTCAAAGAGCAGGCTTGAAGTGTAATCCTGCAAAAGCAAAACTATGTCAGAAGGAAGTGCTCTTTCTGGGTTTGAAGATAACAGATCAAGGTCAGAGTCCTACTTGGAAGAAGATTCAAGGGTTGCAAGACTTGCCATTACCTACCAGTGTGGCAACTCTTAGGAGGTTTCTAGGTATGGTAAACTACTCCAGAAATTTCATTTGTGATTTTGCACAAAAAGCCACTCCACTGTACGATTTACTCAAAAAGGACGTTCCATAGAATTGGGGCCCTGTACATACCCAGGCTGTGACATCACTGAAGCAGGCCTTGGCATCCGCCCCAGCACTGGTAAACCCCAATCCAACATTACCGTTCCACCTAGAGTGTGCCACCTCTGACATTGCTATGTCAGCAATGTTGGCCTAAAAGGTACATGGCTCTTTGAGACCTATTGCATATGCATCACAGCTCTTGACCCCAGTAGAACAGAAGTACGGCCTTTGTGAAAGGAATCTTCTGTCCACCTATTTGGCAGTCAAGCACTTCCTGTATATCATTGGGTACTCTCCACTGATTCTTAACACCAATCATACTCCTACTACCTTTTTTGCTCTCAGACAGAGTAAAAGATGGGTCAGTCTCTAACACCAGGCTGACACATTGGTCACTCCTCCTCCAGGATAGGGATATTCAGGTCCACCAAACCAAAGTTCCATCTCTACAAGCACATGGCCTCCTCTTTCAGGGGGAGCCCCATGACTGCACTTTGCAGTTACCTGATCTTCCGGATCCAGGTCCATTCTTCCCTGCCACCCCTGAGGTATTAGAAAACACCTCCTTGTGCCGCGTTTTCACCGATGGATCAGCATCATATTATCAAGGTGAACAAATTGCAGGGATGGGTATCATAGTGGTGTATCCTTTATGGGAACACTGTCAAGATTTCTAAACACTGTACTGTAGCTTCATCACAGTATGCAGAGCTGGCAGCAGTGGCCTGTGCTTTAGAGTTTATCCAACATGGAACTCAAGACACCATCATTTTTACTTACTCTAATTGGGTTTGCTGTTCCCTTACAGAATTTCTCCCTTTCTGGCGGAAGAACTCCTTCCTCTCTTCTGATGGCAGCTCAGTGAATTACAAAGAATTGGTGATTTACATACACGCATTAGTTCAGAAATACCCACACAAACTCTATGTACACAAGGTTAAAGCTCACTCCTTACATAATGCCTATCATGCATTCAATGACACAGCAGACACCCTTGTCAAGGAAGGGGCCCGAGGGGGGGATGTCTGGGCGATAAAAGACCCAGAGGCCAATGCGGCTGTACAGGTTGCAGCTCTTAAAAAGAAATCTAAATCTTTTTCCCCCTTGGACCTCTCAGCAGCCCAGAACCTGGACACTGAACTCAAAGAAGTGTTCAGATTCTTGAACAAGGGTACTGAAGAAAGACTTCCCACAAATAACCCTTACCGTAGGCATGAAAGTAAATTACACTTATCCCCTGATGATAAACTCATTTGGTTCCAGCCAGAGGATACTACCACCAAATTGTGGGTGGTCCCCAGACATTTGAGATCTGAATTTTTGTAAAAGGTACATGACACCCCTACTGGTGGACACCAGGGGGCTGAAAATACCCTCCAACGCCTCAAAACCACCGCCTGGTGGCCTGGGATCACCAAAGATGTTAAACAGTACATTGATAATTGCCTTGTTTGTGCACAAAACAATCCGATACCTACAAAACGGAATGCCAAACTTTTACCACAGAGACATACTGGCCCTTGGCATGCCATCCAAATTGATTTTATTGGCCCTTTGACCAATACCAGTAGAAATAACAAGTATGCCCTTGTAGTAACCGATCTATTCTCTAAGTGGGTAGAAGCTTTCCCCACCAAGACTTGCACCAAAAACAACTGCCAAAATCCTGGTAGAAAAATTTTCTCCAGGTGGGGCCTCCTCTCAAGTGTAACTCCAATAAAGGGAACCAGTTTTACAGGTGAGTTGATGAAAGAGTCCCTTGAACTCCTAGGGTTCAGCAAAGTTCCACATACCTTATCATCCTCAATCCTCAAGTCAAGTAGAAAGATCTAACAGACGGATTAAGCAAATGCTTTCCAAATTCATTGAGGACAATCCCAAGACCTGAGTTCCCCTACTGCCTTCACTCCTTATGGCAATTAGAGTACGCCCTCAGCCACTACCCAGCTTACACCCTTTGAGGTAATGACTGGCAGACAAATGAGACTACCTGAACACTTGCTCTTTTGACCCACACCCCACTGAGGACCAGTGTCTGTAGATCAGTATGTGGAAAAACTCAGAAAAGACCTCATACACACACACTTGTATGCTGCAAATTGCATAGGCAAGGCCACAGCAACAGTCCAAATACAATTTGACAAACATGCACAAAAGTGGATTGGCAAGTTGGAGATCAGGTCATGGTACTCCGATTTGCACATCCCATCCACTTCCAACAAGTGGGAAGGCCCTTACCCCATTGTCAACAAGCTTCAGTCCAGCAGTCTATCAAGTTAGACTCCTCCACAACAATAAACTAACTAACAAATGGTTACATGCAAACCAATTAAAACTGTACAATGGAGCTTAAAACTTACTCTTCCTAACCCCATTGGGCGAAACTGTACTAATATACTAATCTTTCATCTTCCTTTTCAAATACATTAACAAAATGGCTATCTTGTTCCTATCTTTACTCCTTGCAGGAGTACTCCCTTTCACCCAAGGCACGGTACCAGACCTCCTTCGCCACCTTAATCCTCCAGCACCTCCTACAAAGGGAGTTTCCATCAAAATTCCAAACACTATAATTACTGTCCAAAAAGCTTCTAATGCATACCTCACTGCCTCGGTCGTTGCTCCTAATAAATCTACCCTTCAAATTGAGTGGCAAACCACATCACAAGGACAAGTTCTCCCTGTGGCCAAACTCTCTAAGAAAACTTTCCAGGTTCGGCCCAAAGCTAAATTGTCCCCAAATGGTACACTGTCCTTGTTACAAACTGCATTAAAACACTCTGATTTGTATAACATTACTGCCTTAATTAACCCTTCTTACTGTAACTCTCTTTCTCAAAATGCTGCTGGCAAATTTTGTGCTATACACCACATGGCCTCTGTTGCCATGTATCTATCTGTGCTACCTCCTACTAAAAAACAGCTTTTGAAATGTCCAAAACATACCCCTGGTCCCCGTAGTGGTCTCACAGCCACTGCCCTCCGAGGTTCTTTGATTAACAATTTACAGTTTATGCATGTACTTGTTTTATTTAACCTTACTTTTTGGAATATAAAAGAATTTGGTATGTGTCACAATACCAATACATCTGCATTTTATAGTACTTTATTGCTTGACAGTTTAGCTGCATTTCAAATACGTACCAAAGATCCCTTTACTGGGGTTTATTCTACTGAACACAGAGGTAATTTTAGGAGGAAACCTCCTCCTAGTACTCTTACTCATAAACGTACTAAACGTGACGTTGACAGTTCTAATGTCACGAGTGCCACGGGAACTGTCACAGGTCTTTTTGGTACTGCTATGTCCATTTGGAACAAAGCAGACATTGCTGCTATCAAAAGTCATTCTGCAAAGTTCTCCACTGGTTTGGTTAATGATGTTTTACCACCTTTATTGCATGGTGTGGATGGTCTTAGTCAGGAAAAAAAATACACTGTATACAACATGCACGACATTTCAAAAGCCTTCACTAATTCTAAAAATAAAATCAACACACTCATACAACAAAATAATAGAGAAGCTAATAGACAATACATTGGTAGGGAAATACTTTGTTCTGCATATGGTTCATACATACTCACTACCATTAATAACCTTTTCAGAGACCTAAAAACTGGTAGGATTCCTGATATTATACATAACAGACGTCTATCTAAATGGTATTGTCCTAAATGTAAATTTCCATCTTGTATTTCCCTATGTATGCAACAAACTCTGTCCGTTCCTCTCTCCACAGCTCGAAATTTGGGGTTTATGACCAAACATCCAAACACTGGTCCTTGTTTTTCTGCCAAAAAATGTTCTATAACAAATACCATGTTTGTCTCTTTTACTGTCTCCTTACCATGCTTTGATCCACTACAGCTTTGTTCGACAAGCTGGCACTGAAGCGCATTCCATAGGGCATTTGGACGAAGACATCTACCGAGAACGTCTGGATCTACCTCCCTCTACTGGTCTACCATTCTTTCCTGGATGCCTGGGTGGCACCGCACACAGACTGTTGTGCGAAAAAGCAATACATCTACCTGTGCCAATGTGATGTGTTTGATGTTATACACCCTGTTTGTGGCTACTCTCCAGACAGCATTGACTGAACTTTCACTATGGATGCTGACATCACTGAAAATGGCACCAATGCTTTTGAATCAACGCAGTCACCCAATCAGCTCTACCAGTCCTATCGTGAGAAAGCTCATCGCCTGTCAACACGAATCTCCAAAATGACCTACACATGCCCTGTCCAGTTGCAAAAATGGAAACTGCCTACTGTACAATCACAGTACAACTCTAATGGTAAATATTGTATAGTCACTAACGTCAAAATGTATTCTTATGGTTCTGTTACTTGTGCAATTGATTACCCCAACTTCTGTTTTGTTCCCCATCAGAAAACTGTTATTGAACACACTGTCATAACCCCTGTTCCCCTTATGGAAGCATATATTATTGATGGTATTATTGATGAAATGTTTCTAAGAGACTACAAAGAAACCTCAAGGTGTAGGGAACACTTAGCACTGGCTCCCGGTTCGTATTGGTAAGAACTGCTTAGGACAACTGTGATTCATCCCTGTTTGTAGTAATAAACTTGTTTATTACTTGAATGCAACTTGTTTGTGATTATTTGCATCTCCAATATTGCCAAAAACCTGAAATTGGTCAGTAGGAGGTAGCACAGATAGATACATGGCAGCAGAGGCCATGTGGTGTATAGCACAAAATTTGCGGGCAGCATGCTGAGAAAGAGAGTTACAGTAGGAAGGGTCAATTAAGGCAGTAATGTTATACAAATCAGAGTGTCTTAATGCAGTTTGTAACAAGGACAGTGTACCATTCGGGGACAATTTAGCGTTGGACAACCTCCGAAAGTTCCTTAGAGAGTTTGTACCAGGAGAACTTGTCCTTGTGATGTGGTTTGCTACTCAATTTGAAGGGTAGATTTATTAGGAGCAATGACCAAGGCAGTGAGGTATGCATCGGAACCTTCCTGGACAGTAATTATAGTGTTTGGAATTTTGATGGAAACTCCCTCTGTAGGAGGTGCTGGAGGATCAAGGTGGCGAAGGAGGTTCGGTACCGTGCCTTGGGTGAAAGGGAGTACTCCTGCAAGGAGTAAGATAGGAACAAGATAGCCATCTTGTCAATGTATTTGAAAAGGAAGATGAAGATTAGTATATTAGTAGTTCCGCCCAATGGGGTTAGGAAGAGTAAGTTTTAAACCCTTTGTACAGTTTCAATTGGTTTGCATAAAGCATTTTTTAGTCAGTTTATTGTTGTGGAGAGTCTAACTTGATAGACTGCTGGACTGAGCTTGTTGACAATGGGGTAGGGCCTTCCCACTTGTTGGAGAAGGAGTGGGTGGGATGTGCAAATCGATTATGACCTGATCTCAACTTGCCAATCCACTTCTTGTGCATGTTTGTCAAATTGTATTTTGGACTGTTTGCTGGGCCTTGCCCAGCATACAGTTGCAACATACAAGTGTGTGTGTATGAGGGGTCTTTTCTGAGTTTTCCATGACCCAGTCTACAGACACTCGGTCCGCAGTGATTGTCTGATTAATGAGCAAGTATTCAGGTAGTCTCATTTGTCTGCCAGTCATTACCTCAAAGGGTGTAAGCTGGGTAGTGGCTGAGGGCGTACCCCTAATTGCCATAAGGAGTAAAGGCAGTAGGGAATCCCAGGTCTTGGGATTGTCCTCAATGAATTTGGAAAGCATTTGCTTAATCCATCTGTTGGCTCTTTCTGCTTGACCTGAGGATTGAGGGTGGTAAGGTATGTGGAACTTTTACTGAACCCCTAGGAGTTCAAGGGACTCTTTCATCAACTCACCTGTAAAACTGGTTCCTTTATTGGAGTCTGCCTTGAGAGGCAGGCCCCACCTGGAGAAAATCGGTTTTACCAGGATTTTGGCAGTTGTCTTTGCAGTGCAAGTCTTGGTGGGGAAAGCTTCTACCCACTTAGAGAATAGATCGGTTACTGCAAGGGCATACTTGTTGTTTCTACTGGTATTGGTCAAAGGGCCAATAAAATCAATTTGGATGGCATGCCAAGGGCCAGTATGTCTCTGTGGTAAAAGTTTGGCATTCCTTTTGTAGTGTAATGGATTGTTTTGTGCACAAACAAGAGCAATGATTAATGTACTGTTTAACATCTTTGGTGATCCAGGCCACCGGCACTGGTTTGAGGCGTTGGAGGGTATTTTCAGCCCCTGGTGTCCACCAGTGAAGTGTCATGTACCTGGTGCAAAAATTCAGATCTCAAATGTTTGGGGACCACCCACAATTCGGTGGTAGTATCCTCTGGCTGGAACCAAATGAGTTTATCATCAGGGGATTAGTGTAATTTACTTTCATGCCTACGGTAAGGGTTATGTGTGGAAAGTCTTTCTTCAGTACCCTTGTCCAAGAATCTGAACACTTCTTTGAGTTCAGTGTCCAGGTGCTGGGCTGCTGAGAGGTTCAAGGGGGAAAGGGATTTAGATTTCTTTTTAAGAGCTGCAACCTGTACAGCGCATTGGCCTCTGGGTGTTCCATCACCCGAGACATCCCCCTCAGGCCCCTTCCTTGGCAAGGGTGTCTGCTGTCATCGTGAATCTTTGTCTAGGGATCATGCTGAGGTGAGCTTTAACCTTGTACATAGGGGTTTGTGTGGGTATTTTGACCTAATAAGCAGCCTTAAATCACCAATTCTTTCTATTTTACTGAGCTGCCATCAGAGAGAGGAAGAGTTCTTCCATGAAAGGAAAAATTCTGGCAAGGAAACACCCAATTAGAGTAAGTAAAAAATGGTGGTGTTTGAGTTACATGTTGGATAAACTCTAATGCACAGGCCACTGCTGCCAGCTCTGCATACTGGATGAGGCTACAGTACAGCGTTTAGATATCTTGACAGTGTTCATAAGGATACACCACCATGATACCATCCCACAATTTGTTCACCTTGATAATATGATGCTGATCCATCGGTGAAAGCAGCGGCACAAGGAGGTGTTTCTAATACTGGGGTGGCAGGAAAATGGACTAGATCGGAGAAGATCAGTGACTGCAAAAGCACGATCATGTAGCTCCCTGAAAGAGGGAGGCCATGTGCTGATAGAGATGGAACTTTGGTTTGGTGGACCTGAATAGCCCTATCCTGGAGGAGGTGACCAATGTGTCAGCCTGGTGTTGAGACTGACCCATCTTTCACTCTGTTTGAGAGAAAAAGGTAGTAGGAGTATGATTGGTGTTAGGAGGTGGAGAGTACCCAATGATATACAGGAAATGCTTGACTGCCCAATAGGTGACAGAAGATTCCTTTCACAAAGCCGTACTTCTGTTCTACACAGGGTCAAGACTGCAATGCATATGCAATAGGTCAAGAGCCATGTACCTTGCAGGCCCAACACTGCTGACATAGCAATGTCAGAGGTGCTTTACTCTAGGTGGAGCAATGTTGGATTGGAGTTTACCAGTGCTGGGGCAGATGCCAAGAGGCCTGCTTCAGTGATGTCACAGCCTGGGTATGTACAGGGCCCCAATTCCATGGAGCATCCTTTTGAGTAATCACTTACAGTGGAGCTGCTTTCTGTGCAAAATCACAAATTAAATCTTTGGAGTGGTTACATACCTAGAAACCTCTAAGGTTGCCATACTGGTGGTAATGGCAAGTCTTGCAACCCATGAATCTTCTTCCAATGGAAATCCGACCTTGATCTGTTATCTTCAAACCCAGAAGAGCACTTCCTTCTGACATAGTTGTGCTTTTGCAGGATTCACACTTCAAGCCTGCTCTTTGAACAAGAGTCAATAGTTCATCCAAGAGATCCAGATGTTGTTCCTGTGTGGCAGTGGCCAACAACAGGTCATCTACATACTATAAGAAGACATTGGGGGGTTGAAACCTTGTAGGGCATCCATCATATGGAGATGGAAGAGGATAGACAGTTAGAAACCCTGTCGCAAGTCCCGTATGTTATCGCCCTTAAAAGTGAAGAACAAATTCATATTGACTCTTGAGGGCCAATGGCAATGACCAGAAACCATTGGAGATACAGAACACTGAACCATTTCTGATCTGGTGTTAAAAGTCGAAAGCACATCCAGTGCCGGCGCCGCATTCAGGAAACAACTGGGAGTGACCTGATTCAGTTTCCTGTAGTCAATAGTAAGTCTCTAGGCACCTGTGGGTTTCTTCACAGGCCAAACAGGAGAGTTGGCAGTGGAGACACAGGTTCTGATTACTCCTTGTTTAAGGGTGACTTGATTGTTTCTCGAAGAGGGTAAGGCTTCAGAGGAAATGGATATTTGCTGTCTCCTGGGTATTAAGACACCAGCACCTCAATAGCAGTATGCATTTTGCCACAATCATGTTTGTTAACATAAGAGCAACCAAATATCACTGCAGAATGGGTAGAAGTTTTGGGAAAAGTTCATGATTCTTGAATAAATCTATGACATCATACTCTTTGTTGTTAATGGATATTGTTGCCACAGCATGTGAGTTAGGAATTAAGACAGTATGGTATTGACCCTGTATCTGTATCAACAGCATGTTTGCTAGATCCACCACACAGCACGTGTGGTGCAAGAAAGATCAATCCAATGATGCTGAGGTGATGGGTAACACCACCATCGGTAGAAGCATGTGAGGCCTTCAAATGGCCTAATTCTACCGGTAAAGGCAAGAAGCGGTATGCAGGTAACCTAGCACCATCAACTCCTGACTATTGGTACTTCAAGTCCAGTGAACCATGGAGATGTTTCAGAAATGGTCATCGTGTAACACAGATACAGCTGCACCTGCTTATCTAACAGACAACAATTAATTGGCGGCCCGACGCCAGCCTCGGTGCGGGCCTTCCATTTGTATCCAAGACCAACACTTGTTTACAATGCGGGCGTGGGCCTGTAATTGTCAATCCGTATTGTTGGAGCCATACAGAAGGTTGGGTTTAGCTTGCATGGATGACTTCACCATGTTGCACTGATCAATGTAAAGGTAGACTTCGGGTTCAGGCGGTATGGGTCTACCTCCCATAACTCGGTGTCTCCGCAGCCCAGTAATGTCATGGTCGCGGTTGTACTGCTGCAAGTGTTTGTCGAGAACGGCATCCGCTGCAAACGCACTTCCCAGGGCTTCCGAAATTTTCAGTTTTCTTCAGCTATCTCTTTATATGAGGACCCGATCTCTGTAATGGCTTCCTTTGCCTTTGTACTTTTTGTTCTAATGCCAATTCGGGTTCCCACCCACTGCTGTTGTTGTTGTTGGGGTTTTGTTGGGTGCTCTAGCTGGAGGGGCCGATGGAGGTTTGGGCTGTTGTTGCTGGGCCTGTCAGCTTCCACCGTGTAGTGTCGTGGTCCCGGGCCCAGATTCCACAGCGGCAACTTTTTTGGATCCGGAACCCAAATCACGGATGTACAACTGGTACACTCTCTCGGTTTTCCGAAGGATATCGGCAAACCTACCCGTATTCGGTATGTGGTTGGCTCTTTCTCTCTCACAGCTGGTATCATGTTTCTAAGAACAGGGTCTTATATTCTAAAGATCTACATCCAGCGGCTTCTTGTGCCAGATGTTTCCCTGCTCGATGAGCCATCAAGTCTCTGGTGGTAAGTAAGCTGAACTCTTTAGCATTTTGCTTCCACTTGTATGCTAGCATTACTCCAACACACACCAGGGCTGTGGCGGAAACCAGAGCTCAGCTGCGACTTCGTCAAAGTGGCGTTCCCCATCTTGGCGAACTACTCGGGAGTTTTGCCCATAAACCAGGATCGATGGTCTGGTGTAGTAATTGGACCTGGTATTCTCTTGGCGAGACTAAGCATCTCGCACTTAGGTAGCACCTTTCCAAATGGCAGCTGCGAGATTGTCGGACCGGGTTCATCCGACCAATGCTGTCAACAATTTGCTGAACAGTGAGGCATTGCAGGGGATTAGTTGGTGTCGATCAGGCAAGGGCAGCGGGTCTCGCTCACCATCCAATGCTGCTCGGGCTGCAGCTTCAGCCGCCGTTTGAACAACACCTTCCTGAGTGGCAGCTTCTTGAAAAATTTGTTGAATCTGGCTTTTAATGGCTTTCATACTTCTTTCAGGAAGAGGAACACTTTCTAGTGCCCTATCAATCATGGTTTCAATCTCTTGCCTGTCTTCCACACTAATAATGGATACCGGAGGCGCCGTCGGGACCAGGCTCCGGCCTGCTCCCCCCCATCATGGGCGCCGCCATGATGGTGTTTCCCATGATGAGTGTCATGACGTCGTCCCACTCCGATGACGATTGAAAGGCAGGGGCTACGCCACCCATTGTAAGATTAACAATGATATCTCGCAGCACAATGCCCAGTCACGCCCCTACTATGGCCCATATTCCCCACCCAGCCATCCACAGCATGGCGGGTCCCCACCACTACTCCCCAGGTCACACGTACACAATGTCGTGACACTCATCATAAAACGCCATCATGGCAGCGCCCATGATAGGGGGAAAGCAGGCCCAAACCTGGTCCGGACGGCGCCTCCGGTAGCCGTTATTAGTGTGGAAGACAGGCAAAAAATTAAAAACATAATTAATAGGGCACTAGAAAGTGCTCCTCTTCCTGAAAAAAGTATGAAAGTCATTAAAAGCCAGATTCGACAAATTTTTCAAAAAGCTGGCACTCAAAAAGGTGTTGTTCAGACGGCGGCTAAAGCTGCAGCCCATGCAGCATTAGATGGTGCACGAGATGCGCTGCACTTGCCTAATCAACCACCAACTAATCCCCTGCAAATGGCCTACTCTGTTCAGCAAATTGCTGACAGCATCGGTCGGATAAACCCGTCCGACAATCTCAGCTGCCATTTGGAAAAGGTGCGCTCCAAGTGCGAGATGCTTAGTCTCGCCGCAGAATACCAGGTCCAAATACTAAGCCAGACCATCGATCCTGGTTTATGGGCAAAACTCCCCGAGGTAGTTCGCCAAAATGGGAACGCTACCTTTGACAAAGTCGCAGCTGAGCTCATTTCCGCTGACAGCCCTGGTGTGGTTAAAGTAATGCTAGCATACCCCGTAAAGCAAAATGCTAAAGAAAGTCCAGCGACTTACCACCAGAGACTCTGGATGGCCTATTGAGCAGAAAAACATCTGGCACAAAAAGCCGCGGATGTAGATCTTATTAAATATAAGACCCTGTTCCTTAAAAACATAATCCCAGCCATAAGAGAGAAAGTAGAGCCAACCACATACCCAAATACAAATAGGTTTGCCAATATCCTTAAAAAAAACAAAAGAGTGTACCAGTTGTACATCCGTGATTTGGGTTCCGGTTCCAAAACAGTTGCCGCTGTAGAACCCGCTTCCGGGACCACGACACACTACACAGTAAAAGGACAGGCCCAGCAACAACAGCCCAAACCTCTGTTGGCCCCTCCAGCTAGCACCCAACAAAACCCCCAACAACAACAGCAGTGGGGTGGGAACCAAAATTGGCATAAAAACAAAAAGTGCAAAGGCAAAGGAAAGCCATTACAAAGATCGGGTCCCTCATATAAAGAGATAGATAAAAAAAAAAAAAATTTCGGGAGCTCCTGAGGCAAGTGCGTTCTGTAGCGGATGCCGTTCCCGCACAAACACTTGCAGCAGTACACCCGGCGACCCATGACATTACTGGCCATGGAGACACCGGACTTATGGGTGCACAGACCCATACCAGCCTGAACCCGGAAGCCCCACCTTACATTGCATCAGTGCAACACGGTAAAGTCATCCATGCAAGCCAAGCCCAACCTCTGCATGCCTCCAACAATACGGATTGACAATTACAGGCCCCAGTCCGCATGGTAAACAAGCTGGTCTTGGATACAAACGGAAGGCCCTGCACCCGAGGCCGATGTCGGGGGCCGCCAATTAATTGTCTTGTTAGATACAGCTGCAGCTGTATCTGTGTCACACGACGACCACCCTAAAATGTCTCCATGGTCTACCGGACGGAATACCAATATGTCAGGAGTTAATGGTGCTAGGTTACCTGCATACCGTTCTCTGCCTTTACTGGTAGAATTAGGCCAGTTGAAGGCCTCACATGCTTTCCAACTGATGGTGATACACGATCACCCTAGCATCATTGGGATTGACTTTCTTGCACCACACGGGTGTGTGGTGAATCTAGCAAAACATGCTGTTGATACAGATACAGGGTCAATACCATAATGTCTTAATTACTGACTCACATGCTGTGGCAACAATATCCATTAACAACAAAAAGTATGACGTCATAAATTTATTCAAAAATCATGAACTTTTCCCAAAACTTCTACCCATTCTGCAACGACATTTGGAAGCGTTTGCAGTTAACAAACATGATTGTGGCAGAATGCATACCGTTATTGAGGTGCCAGGCCCGACACACGAGAGACAAAGGCAATATCCATTTCCCTTTAAAGCCTTACCCTCTCTTTGAGAAACAATCAAGTCACTCCTTAAACAAGGAGTAATCAGAACCTGTGTCTCCACTGCCAACTCTCCTGTTTGGCCTGTGAAGAAACCCACAGGTGCCTAGAGACTTACTATTGACTACAGGAAACTGAATCAGGTCACTCCCAGTTGCTCCCCAACTGTGGCGTCGGCACCGGATGTGCTCCAACTTTTAATACCAGATCAGAAATGGTTCAGTGCTCTGGATATCTCCAATGGTTTCTGGTCATTACCATTGGCCCTCAAGAGTCAATATAAATTTGCCTTCACTTTTGAAGGGCGACAATATACGTGGACTTGCTTGCCAAAGGGGTTCCATAACAGCCCATCCCTCTTCCATCTCCATATGATGGATGCCCTACAAGGTTTCTCAACCCCCCAATGTCTCTTACAGTATGTAGATGACCTGTTGTTGGCCACTGCCACACAGGAACAACATCTGGATCTCTTGGATAAACTATTAACTCTTGTTCAAAGAGCAGGCTTGAAATGTAATCCTGCAAAAGCACAACTATGTCAGCAGGAAGTGCACTTTCTGGGTTTAAAGATAACAAATCAAGGTCGAAGTCCTACTTAAAAAAGATTCAAGGGTTGCAAGACTTGCCATTACCTACCAGTGTGGCAACTCTTAGGAGGTTTCTAGGTATGGTAAACTACTCCAGAGATTTCATTTGTGATTTTGCACAGAAAGCCGCTCCACTGTACGATTTACTCAAAAAGGACGTTCCATGGAATTGGGGCCCTGTACATACCCAGGCTGTGATGTCACTAAAGCAGGCCTTGGCATCCGCCCCAGCACTAGTCAACCCCAATCCAACATTACCGTTCCACCTAGAGTGTGCCACCTCTGACACTGCTATGTCAGCAGTGTTGGCCCAAAAGGTACATGGCTCTTTGAGACCTATTGCATATTTATTGCAGCTCTTGGCCCCAGTAGAACAGAAGTACGGCCTTTGTGAAAGGAATCTTCTGGCCACCTATTGGGCAGTCAAGCACTTCCTGTATATCATTGGGTACTCTCCACTAATTCTTAACACCAATCATACTTGTACTACCTTTTTGCTCTCAAACAGAGTGAAAGATGGGTCAGTCTCTAACACCAGGCTGACACATTGGTCACTCCTCCTCCAGGATAGGGATATTCAGGTCCACCAAACCAAAGTTCCATCTCTACTAGCACATGGCCTCCTCTTTCAGGGGGAGCTCCACGACTGTGCTTTGCAGTCACCTGATCTTCCGGATCCAGGTCCATTCTTCCCTGCCACCCCTGAGGTATTAGAAAACACCTCCTTGTGCCACGTTTTCACTGATGAATCAGCATCATATTATCAAGGTAAACAAATTGCAGGGATGGGTATTATGGTGGTGTATCCTTATGGGAACACTGTCAAAATATCTAAACGCTGTACTGTAGCTTCATCACAGTATGCAGAGCTGGCAGCAGTGGCCTGTGCATTAGAGTTTATCCAACATGTAACTCAAGACACCATCATTTTTACTTACTCTAATTGGGTTTGGTGTTCCCTTGCAGAATTTCTCCCTTTCTGGCGGAAGAACTCCTTCCTCTCTTCTGATGGCAGCTCAGTGAAATACAAAGAATTGGTGATTTACATACACGCATTAGGTCAAAAATACCCACACAAACTCTATGTACACAAGGTTAAAGCTCACTCCTTACATAATGCCTATCATGCATTCAATGACACAGCAGACACCCTTGCCAAGGAAGGGGCCCGAGGGGGGGATGTCTGGGCGATAAAACACCCAGAGGCCAATGCGGCTGTACAGGTTGCAGCTCTTAAAAAGAAATCTAAATCTTTTTCCCCCTTGGACCTCTCAGCAGCCCAGCACCTGGACACTAAACTCAAAGAAGTGTTCAGATTCTTGGACAAGGGTACTAAAGAAAGACTTCCCACACATAACCCTTACTGTAGGCATGAAAGTAAATTACACTTATCCCCTAATAATAAACTCATTTGGTTCCAGCCAGAGGATACTACCACCAAATTGTGGGTGGTCCCCAAACATTTGAGATCTGAATTTTTGCACCAGGTACATGACACCCCCACTGGTGGACACCAGGGGGCTGAAAATACCCTCCAATGCCTCAAAACCACCGCCTGGTGGCCTGGGATCACCAAAGATGTTAAACAGTACATTGATAATTGCTTTGTTTGTGCACAAAACAATCCGATTCCTACAAAATGGAATGCCAAACTTTTACCACAGAGACATACTGGCCCTTGGCATGCCATCCAAATTGATTTCATTGGCCCTTTGACCAATTCCAGTAGAAACAACAAGTATGCCCTTGCAGTAACCGATCTATTCTCTAAGTGGGTAGAAGCTTTCCCCACCAAGACTTGCACTGCAGAAACAACTGCCAAAATCCTGGTAAAACAGATTTTCTCCAGGTGGGGCCTGCCTCTCAAGGTAGACTCATATAAAGGAACCAGTTTTACAGGTGAGTTAATAAAAAAGTCCCTTAAACTCCTAGGGGTTCAGCAAAAGTTCCACATACCTTATCATCCTCAATCCTCAGGTCTAGTAGAAAGAGCTAACAGATGGATTAAGCAAATGCTTTCCAAATTCATTGAGGACAATCCCAAGACCTGGGATTCCCTACTGCCTTTACTCCTTATGGCAATTAGGGGTACGCCCTCAGCCACTACCCAGCTTACACTCTTTGAGGTAATGACTGGCAGACAAATGAGACTACCTAAACACTTGCTCTTTGACCTGCACACCCCCACTGCGGACCGAGTGTCTGTAAATCAGTATGTGAAAAAACTCAAAAAAGACCTCATACACACACACACCTGTATGCTGCAAATTGCATGGGCAAGGCCCAGCAACAGTCCAAAATACAATTTGACAAACATGCACAAGAAGTGAATTGGCAAGTTGGAGATCAGGTCATGGTACTCCGATTTGCACATCCCACCCACTCCTTCTCCAACAAGTGGGAAGGCCCTTACCCCATTGTCAACAAGCCTGTGTTGCCCTTTTTAGGCAACAAGGGGGGAATAGTTACACGAGGTCCCTGCACCCTAATTGATACCCTTTGGGGTACACCGTAGACAGCTAATGTTTAAGCATAGGCTATTCTAATACATAGGGCTAAGGGCATCTACCGTATAAGAGTAGATGTCAGGATATGAATACATATTATTGTAACTCACACACATTATACCATGTATTTTCTGTCTATTTCTTACTTGTCAAATGCCAAGACACCTGTCCTTGAAGTAATTATAATGTGTAAGGCAACATTGCCATCTTTTGGTGATGGACATCACTTCACCTTGTTATGTCAGACCTTGTATAAGAACGTCTTTGTTCTAAAACTGATGACTTTACAGAATTATATAATGTTATCTTGGACCGTGGAGCCACCTCTAATTTAGCCAATAGGGCTCATCTCTGTAACTAGAAATGTTTCTATCTTTCAGTAACCATAGTAATTCTCATTGGTATATAATGTTATGCACAGGTTTTACACCTTGGAGACCCGAGAGATCCCAAGCGACTAAAAAAAAACCTCGAGGTGTAGGGAACGCTTAGCACTGTCTCCCGGTTCGTAATGGTAAAAACTGCTTAGGGCAACTGTGGTTCATCCCTGTTTGTAGTAATAAACTTGTTTATTACTTAAATGCAACTTGTTTGTGATTATTTGCATCTCCAATATTGCCAAGAACCTGAAAGTGAGGTTTAGACCTCTTACACACCATATGTGGGAGGTGGCAGGGGTGTTTGTGTGGGCATGGCCACCTGTGCTGTGTGCAGTGGAATCTGTATGTGTCACACTGTGCATGGTGCCTGCCACAGTGGCACATCCATTGGACACATGTGCCAGCTGTTGGTGGGGTGGGTGTATGCCCAGCTGCCACTGACATTGCTATGGTGCTGCTAGAGCACTGTGTGGCAGGGACTACTGCTGTGCACTGTCGGGGTGTGCCACGTTGCTAGCAGATGTTGGCACCCCCCCACCGGTGGCCTGTATGGGCCCTCCAGGGATGTGTGATTCTTCTGCCCATTGCACGCTGTGGATGGGCATGGTTCCTTGGGACATTGCACTGATCACCTGTTCTGTCCCTTGTCCTAGGTGTCTGGTGGTGGCAAAGGAGGCCTCTTTACTGCTGGCTGCTCAGCCATTTTGATTACCTTTATGACCATGGAGGCAGTGCTGCAGGTCTGCAGGATGCTGCTGGCAGACAGAAGGCAGTGAAGACTGCAAGGGGTGGCAGACCGTGCCCGGTGCAGGTCAGGCCTTGCATTCCCCTGTTTCCACAGCTGTATCTTCCCCTCCAGTCCTCCTTCCCACTGCACAATCCCTGTTCCCTGTCCACTTCCCTTGCATTCCTACCCTCCCCCACACACTTTTATTGTACATTGTTGCATTCTTCAATATATATATCTTTTGACATACCTGCCTGTGTCTGTGTCTGCATTGCAGGTGGCATGAGGAGCCATGCTGCAGTGGCCCAATGCCTGTCCATGTGGTGTGCATGTGTCAGAGCACATGTTGTGCTTCTGTTGATCACTGCTGTGTGCTGTGGTGTGTCCCACTGTGGTGGTGTCCCTCCCCTCAGTCAGTGACTGTGCCTTGGGGTGCCCATGGGGTGACTGTCAGGGGTGTGTGTGCTTGGCTGCATGGTCCTGGGTGTGGCCTGCTCTGGTCTGGGTGTGTAGGGGGCACAGTATGTTGCCTGCAGGAGGGCCCCCTCTGTTCACCATTGGCACCTCCTGTTGCCTACTGTCTGTGCCACTGTTGTGTTCTGGGGTGGGGTCTGGGTGCCTGCGTGCACCCTGCTGTGCCCAGCTGGTGGTGGCCTCCTGTGGCCTGTCACTGTGCTTCCCTGTCCCTGGGTCACATCACTGTGCTCTGCCCCCCTTGTTGCTCTGTTGTTCTACTCCCATAGTTGCCCTTGGGCTTCTCTTTCCATACCATGGTGCACCTGTGTTTACACCATGGCACACCTCTGGTTGCGCCATGGCACAACTGTGCCATATCCAGCCAGGTTGTGTTGGCACAGTGCGCCCAGTGCAACCTCTAAATATGGCTCCTGTTGCACCACGATACATTGCATTTGCACTGTGCTGGACTTGTGCTGGCCTTTGGTGTATTTCTGAATATCTGGGCCAGGGCGTACAATCAGACCTGCAAAAGAATGTTTGTAAGAACACGTAAGGGCCATAAAAAATCCTGACTCAGAAACACCTGTAGGTATCCATTGGTGTCAGTGCCATGGATTGAATGTTAATGATTTCCATTTCCATGTACTGTACATCTAAAGAGAAGTGATAGAGGGTGAAATATGGAGCAAAAATTACAGTAACTGGAAAGTCATCTAATCTTCAAATTGGGAGCATTAAGTCCTGATGGACTAAATGTTGACTGGGATGGTAAACTATGCTTGTGAAATGTGTGTTATAAAATTAGACCATGAATTAATGATATGAAAGCAGTACTGAGAAATTGTTTTACTACTGTTGCATCATTATTAAAATAATTTTACAATTTCTGATCCATCAGATTTCCTCTAGCTCATGTAACTTGTTATTCTATAATATTTTAAAGCACTTGATCACTTTTGGGTTTTCATATATGCACCCTTTCAGTTTGTGTGTGCGTGGATAAACTACACAGTGCTAGAGTGAAACTGAATATCCATTGTCACTCTAAATCAGCACTTTAAAAGTAATGAATGGCCTGCCTAGTGCTACGCCTCCCCTTAGGAAGAACCCAGATGGGGTTTGAAGTGCTGGGGTACTATGTTTGCCAGCTGGTGCATTTTTTGTGTATGTGACCCACAAAAAATTATTTCACCTATGTTTGTACTACCTGACTATGGAAGCTGTGTTTTCTGCAAGGTGCTTATTTCATTTCAGTAGCCCCTTTAGGTTGGAGGTGTTGTCCTTTTTTAAGGAGGGCTTGCAAATTTTTCTGAGTTGCTTATATGCTATCCAGTCCTGAACCTACCGTTAATATTACTTGAAAATAATTGACACAAATAGGACTTTAAACATCTGCACCTTTATGTACCAAAGACACCAGATGGTGTTTGGAGTTTTTCAGTTATTGCTTTTTGACAACACCAAATGTTAATAAATTAAACATTTTGATGTGATGTTCTGCTACAACCACAGATGGTGTGCCTGTACTCACCCAATACATCCACAGCAATCACAGTATTATAAAGTCAAAAATTAATTGTAAGGGATTTTAAAAAAAATCCTAGCAGGCATTTTTAATGACTTGAGTATTACCTTAACATAGTAGTAAGAACATTTGTTTTAAAAATATCTGAGAGAAATAACATGACTTTCAGAAATATGACAGTTTTAGCCCGCTATGATATCATGATTTATTTTGAGAGTGTCTTTACAATGTAAAATGAGTCTTGATAAACAGAAATAGAAATGTAATCAAGAGATACTCATTTTCATGTTTTGCTGCATATGTAGTCAAATGTAACCCATAAAAAATCCATTAAGATTAATGAGAAATGAGAAATCTTGGATTACTGCAGGATTTTTAATGAATGTAAAATATATATTTTTTGTTATTGTTGTTTCAGTCCAAAACCACTCTTAATGTATTATTTATGGGTTACATTTGACTCTACAAATTATACTACATTATGGTATCGTATAAATGATCCATTACAATTTGTTTTGGACTGAAACAAAAAAAGCTTTTCATTTGTTAAAAATCCTACAGCAATCCAGGATTTCTTCTTTGCATATTAACCTTCCTATAATGCCAAAGGTAAGCACAGAAGAATCCAGTTTGGATTTCTCAGTTTTGCAGCACTTTTTAGCATTGCTTTTAAAGCCAGAAAAACGTATTTCTAATTAACATATTTCACGGTGTATGCAGCCAAAAGTAAGTCATTAATAAAATAAGGAATTACCATAAAAATACTTCTTGTTTACCTATGGTTTCAAGGGAATTTAAGTCATTAGAAAAAGGAAAAAGTAAGCCATTGTCAAGCCACATATTTTGGTGAGGATTATTTAGAGTGTCAGGATTAGGGACCCAGTATTAGTGAGTAGTAGTAAAAAGTGATATTTCTGACATCAGAAACAGGATAACCCAAATTAGCCATGGCTAAATTACAATGGGGTCCTAGATTGCAAACAATATCAGTTACATAATAAAAAAATATAGTAACATACATATAAATAGAATCATACAGAACAGGTAGCATAGAAAAGGGTCGCAATATAAACACATCACTTATGCACAACAGCTTTTTAGATAAACTACAGTATTTCCAAACCATGTTTTCAAAACACCTGGCCTCAAGTGTCCCAGCAAGGAATTCCATAATTTTAGCCCTTCACATACATAACAATGTTGGCCCCTTGCTGGTCTCATACAGGGTGTCCTAAATTTTACATCTCCTGCAAAGCGCGACCCTTTCTTAACTTTCCTGTCTTCCAACAGTTCTATCACATAACCTGGTGCCTTTTTAGAGTAACAGCAATGGTTCAAGTGTTGCACATGCATATTAGTTTGTTGCATCAAAGATGTCCAATTTAGAGCTTTGGAAAGAATGCAATGATGCATATTCCATGGTGCATCCAACACAAAATGTTCAAGTGTATTAAAGATTACATCTACTCTTCCCAAAACTGCATCAGCAGCTCCCTTATATCACACATTGCCATTGTCTGTTAATAGTAATATCATAAAATTCACAATTTTTAATCTGATATCAGATGAAGGACAACTTTTATTTTTATGCAACACCCCCCACTTTCTTGTTTAATTTGTTAATCAGGTTATCCTCACGGACACCCCACTTACAATGGGAGTCTATCAAGATGCCGAAATATTTATAGTGTTCCACAGGAGCCAGGCTACTGTACATCCATTCAATGTTTTGATATCTAATTTCAATATTATATTTTTATTAGCAAATAACATCACCTGTGACTTCAGTGGGCCAAAAACCAAACCATGATCCCAAAAATAGATTTGTAGTATGTTAAAGCTTTTTTGTAACTTTTTCTGAATTTGCCCAATAGATTTACCTTCAGAATAAAGTATTGTATCATCAGCATACAAATGGTGTTGGACATTACTTATTTGGTGTCTGACACCATTTGTATATATATTAAACAAAACGGGTCCTAGTACTGATCCCAGTGGTACACCTGATTTAATGTCCAAATAATTGGATACAAAGTTGTTACCCAGTTTAACCTTCTGCTGTCATCCTTCCAGATAGCCATGGAACCAGTTCAGGGTCTCCTGGTGGAGGCCAATAATCCCTAGGTTCTGAATTAACACCTGATGGTCTAGGGTGTTGAATGCTTTTGACAGATCTATAAATATGGCCCCAACCAGGAGGCCCCTGTTCATTACCACCAAGATATCCGATACAACTTTGACTAGTGCTGTAGTTGTATTGTGTTTTGCTCTAAAACCTGACTGATATTTATTACATTTTTCATATATTTTCAAATAACTGTTTAACTGAGAAACTACAATTCTTTCAAATGTTTTTGAAGTGACCGAAAGTAGTGATGTGGGCCTATAACTTTGCATATCATTTTTCTGGTCTCCCTTGAATATGGGTATCACCTCCACCTGTTTCCTGGCAAGAGGGTACTCACCTGTGCTCAATGAAAGATTACAAAGACAGCCAATATTGGGGCTACCGGAAGCACAGAGATTTTGAACAAAAATGATGGAATCCCATCTGGACCTTGGGCTTTACTTGTATTTAATCTCAATACTTCCCTAAAGACTTGATTAGGAGTGATATTTTGAAAACAAAAAGCCAATCCATTTTCCCCCTTTTCATAAAACACTTTTTGCTGGATTTTTCCAGGAGGACAGGATGTATTAATCTGAGATGTCCCCATGTCAATAAACACTTCATTTAGCATAGAAGCTGCCTCATCCAAAAGTTATAATGAAACATCATTCACCATGAAGGTATTTGGTAACTCTGAGACCCCTTTTCCCAGCAATGTTTTAACCATGTTCCAAAAATCCCTAGAATTTGTGTTGCTGTCTATCCCTAAACATGATAAATAGTAATCAGATTCTACCTTCCTTACTTGTTTAATATACAGGCTACATGCAGCACAGTATTTATCCCAGAACACTGTCTCCTATTTTCTCTTAGCTAGTCTCCATTCTTCATCCCTATTTTTATGATATATATAGTTTTGCAGTATATCACAAAGAATTATTCTTTTTTAACTTTCTTACCCTGGATTGGAGAGAAGGTGTCACATGAGGACATAAATTCACTAAAAAAGTAGGACCACGCATTATCTATATCAGGGATCACTACCAGTCTGTGCCAGTTCCTAGTTTCTAATTCCATATAAAGGATGTGTAATCCAGATTTTTATAGTTTCTGTAAAATTTGCTTTGAGACATGCCCAATTTCTTATCAGTTTTTCTAATGCAGAAGGTAATCTGGTGATACCTGAATGAATCTGGTAATACAGCAGATACTGAATATTTTGTTGGATCAGAAGTGAACATTAGGTCCAAAATGGTAGATGCACTTGGAGATTTAGCATTCAGCCTTGTAACAGCAGTTACTAACTGAGACAGCACCAATGTTGTTTTGAAATCTATCAATGTACTATTGGGAGACACCCTAACCCAGTCTATATTCAAATCCCCCACACCCATGAATTCACAGCTTTCCCTGTAGGAATGCAAACAATCTTGAAGAACAAGAAGCTGTTGATCATCTCCTTTAGGAGGAAGATAACATCCCACTAATAATAATGGATGACAATAGGGAATTTTAATTTCAAAGGCTATCCTTTCCACACCCGATGTGCTACCAAAATCCAAGTATTCAATTTCCAAAGCTATAGAACCATGTATCACCCCTTCCCCTTTTCCTATGATCATGCATCCATGCTAAATAGCCAGGTATCTGGATCTCTTCGTCTTGTACTTTTTTGCCTAACCAAGATTCAGTTATAATTATAACTGCAGGCTTATATTCCAAAACCCACTCGGGTGAAAGCACTTTTTGCTGCCTCAAATTGTATCAGTAGTGTTGTGCTGCTGCTGCCATCTTGTTTTCAGTTAGTGGTGGAAAAAAAAATGTTGTAGTTCAAAAAAAAGACTGCCCCCTGCAAAACACTAACAGTTGTGTTTACCTAATCGGGGCCTAGGGAACATTTGTTTATTTGCTTTTGATGACCAGGTAGGTGCACTAGGCAAAAAACTGCCTATTTTTAGACATGACCCAGGAGAGTACAGATTACAATAATACCGAAACAACAACAATGAGTACAGCTTACAATAATATTGCAAAGATAAACGGAGAGTAAATAAGGCAAAGGGAACTGTCAGAGCAAAAATCATGACAGAGCATAACATCAGCATTATTAACATCACTGGGGTACCAAAAAGAATAATACAAGAATAATACAAGTTAGAGCAGACATACAATAAATCTGCCCTTAGTTTTTAAACATAGTGGCCAAAAATATGTGTTTTCACATTGAGCATTGGCAGTACCACACATTTACTGCACTAGTTTTCAGGCAACTAATGGCACTGTTGTGCAAAAATTGCCACAAATTGTGGCACTGTTTCACAAAAGCTGCTGAAATTTGTTGCACTACTTTAATTTAAAAAAAAATCATCCATGTAAAAAGGGCAAAAGCTTTTCTATCCATTATTATTACAAAATAAGGGCAGAATCTGATTCCTTGACTCCCGTTTAAGTAAACACCTGTTGGTGTTTACCTAAACAAAGTATGTTTTCCCCTTGAAGTGCTTTCAAGGGGGTTGAGGCATGTTTAAATTTAAAAAAAATGTTTTTTGACAATATCAGGGCACCCAATCTCCATGTTGGTGGTAGAAGCTCCTTCCCCTTGCCTGTGTGGGACTCTGGGTGGCCCACTCCCAGTGTCCCTAAATACGTATTTGTAAAACATTTTTTTGCTGACATCCCCATGTCCACACTAGACCCCCTACCATTGTGGGACACTGGGGAACCCACTCCCAGTGCCCCCAGTTATGTACCCCCAACAGCACTGTGGGATACTGGGGAGCCCACCCCTAGTGTCCCAAAATGTTATTTGATGTGTACCTGGTAAAAATTAAAACAGTCCCCTGACGTCTTTTTTTATCCTCTTAAAAAGAAAACTGCCACTCATTGTCTCGCGCCCCTCCCACTGAGCAACCAACCACCCTACCCCCCCATGCCCTATACTTACCATCAGAGATCATCTTCTTTTGTCTTCTGTGGACCGGGAATCTTCACACTCTTCAAAGCTGAACTGTGAACTGAAAAATCAAAGTGAGTGCGGTATAACGGCTGTCAATTGTGTTTAGAACATATGTTGATATCTTAGACATTTTCAGCGTTTCTTTCACCAAATTTTCAACATGGGTTCCTTGCAACCCCACCTCATGAACACTGTCACTGTTGTTTCATTAATCAGACCCTTTAGGTGATTCTGCAGTCTCTGTGCGAAATCACCTTTCTAGACCGAGTAACAAAATGACAGTGCCAGTGTTCATGAGGTGGGTCCCAAAAAAGCCCATGTTGAAAATCTGGTGAAAAAATACCAAAAAACACTTGAGTTACATGTGGTCATTGAAATGTTTATACTCACGCTCATAACTTTGGCAATTTTTAATATTTTCACTACAAATTTTCAACATTGCCATTTTTTCACACCACATCATGAACTGTACAATTGTCATTTTTCACATCCTGCACAAAACATATTTCCACACCTGTGGTGCAGAATGGTGCAGCTGCTGTGCAAAATCACCTTTCCAGACCAGTGAATAAAATGACAGTGCCAGTGATCATGAGGTGGCACTCCAAAAAAGCTGTGTTGAAAATGTGGTTTAAAAAATCATAAAAATGTCCTAGTTACATGTGTCTGTTGAATTAATTCTATGCACATGCATAACTTTGGTACTTTTCAATATTTTGCCACCAAATTTTCAACATGGCCATTTTTTCACACCACCTCATAAACAGTACAGTAGTCATTTTTCACATCCTGCCCAAATGTGTTTTTGCATCTGTGGTGCAGAATGGCATTGCAGTGATTCATAATTATGTTTTGTCTTGTATTTCACAATTTCTCTATAATGAGGTGGGGTAATAAGATGGCTATGTTGACAGTTTGGTCACTGTTGTTCTACACATGGAAGCACAGGGCCTGGAGAGCCCTGCACTCCCACACCTACATACATACATACAGTATGCACATCTACAGAGGGACTGGAGCATAGGGTTCAAAGGGCCCTGCAGTCCCACAGTAAAATAAGGATACTGTTATAATATCTCAAAAAGTAAGGAAATGCACTGCAAAAAAATCCATTAATGTATCAGTTAGGGTTCCTATTACAGTAACACAAGTATAGAAATTTGGTGTTAGGGTTCCCAACCTTACTACCAACCCCACCCCCCACCCTCCAAATACCAACAGGCGAGGGCCTAACTCTCACTTTCATGGTTTGTCATCAACCATGGGATAGTGTTTAGGTATGCTGGAGAAATGGGAGGTAGATTATCAATATCAGGTTCAGGATAATAGTGCTATCATTTAATTTTTTGAAATTGTAGTTCTTTTTTATTTTATATAAAGGGAATGCACCTGAAAGAACAGTACAGGGATTACACATTATGGCCAATGACATAAACTGTATAGCAGCTGCAGAGTAACAGCATACAGCATTTTACCGAAATCCCTGAATTTGGAAAAGCAATGAGACATACCCCCCCACCTCCCTCCTCCAGGTCTCCATGCCCCCATTCCCCCACCCCAGGATGTGCCTTCTATAAGAGAAAAGAAAGAAAAAAGAAAAGAGAAGAAAAGGAATAAAGAGAGCTGATTCTGATACATATGAGATACATAAAGGTATATCGGCTGCCAGGGTAGCTAGAGGTGTACCCAACAGGACATTAATTCAAATAAAGAGCATATAATTTGCCCCATTTCCACTCAAACAAAACCAGACAATTCAGAGAACTTACTATTAGCTTTTTAGTCTGAAAACAAACAGAGAGTTCATTGATCCATTCTGCATACGAGATAACCAATTGGTCCATCCAATGCCTAAGGACCAATCTTTTGACAACCATCGAGATTAAGGCCATGTGGAATCTGTGCTCCATCACTTGCATATTGGAAAACATACCTAGGATACAAACTTCTATAGTGAATAAATCATTCATGCCCAAAAGGGGGTCTAAATTAGATTGGATGGACTGCCATAAGGGAGCCACCTTCTCACAATACCAGAAAATGTGTACAAGGTTCCCTTCCACTGTGCCACACCTTGTGCATAGGGTTGAAGATAGTCTGTTTAATTTAACCAGTTTAACTGGGGTATAATACATATTATTCAATATACGGTATTGAGTGAGTCTATGTCTGTCTTGAGAGAGATACCGATATATGTCTAGTCAAATTTGTTCCCAATCTAGAAGGGTTTCTGGCAGAAGAGAAGACCAGTATTTGGAACCAGTCAGGTAGTCTGGGAACTTAGTATCCAATAGGAAAGAATAATGCTTAGAGATGCTATGAGCCTTAGTTGCTTGTTCCTGTATCTGGTTTAGGTAGGGTTTAATATGAGACAATGTAGGATTGGAGCCGAAGCTGGAAGCCACTAGGTGTCGTAGCTGGAAAACTTTAAAAATGTGCTTCTGAGGAATATTGTACTTGGTCAGAACTTCCCTGGAAGATAAAAGAGAGTTATTCAGGAATAAATCATCGACACAGCAATCTCTCAGCTGAGAAAGCCAGTCTAGAGAAAGCAGGAGACCGCCAATCCTAATATTTAAAATTAGGGTAAGAGGTTGGGAAGTGTCTTTCCTGGGAGAGAGATTGAAGAAGTGCCAGCATTGATTCAACACCTTGATAGAAGTGCCAGTGATGCTCCCCTGTAAAAGTGGAGGCAAAGTGGATAGGTTATAATAGAGGAGTCTGGATGGGGAAGTCCAAACTCAGAATCTTTTTCTCAAGTTGTACTCAAATTGGTAGAATCTCATCCACCCTCTGGTCATACCACCTCCCAATTTTTGCCATGTGGCTTGCCCAGTAATAGAGCATAAAGTTAGGAAGATGGAGCCCTCCCTTCGCTTTGGGTAAGTTAAGCTTTAAGAAGGCTTTCCTGGGCTATTTGCCCTGCCAAAGAAACTTGGAAATGGACCTGTGGAAGTGATGAAAATAGGACATCAGTAAGAAAATGTTCATTAGATTAAGTGGGTAGAAAACCCGAGGCAACACATTCATCTTTACAATATTAATACGGCTCCAAAGCGATAAAGGGAGGGCAGACAATCTCTGAAGGGCTTGTTGAATTATAAACAATAGATTGTCTAGGTTAAGCTTCCTGAAGAGTTCAGGGCCTTTAATAAGGAAAATGCCTAAATATTTGAGAGAGGAGGGGGCCCATTTCATACCAAACTGAGAAACGTTGACCTGAAGCGTGTTGGTATTCAGTGGGAATATGATTGATTTAGCTAAATTCAACTTGTAATTGGTCTCCTGGCCAAACTGGGCTATGATGTGTAATATATGTGCTAGGGACACTTCGGGGTTAGTCAGGTGTAAGAGAATATCATCAGCATAGGCCAAGAGAACCAGAGACTGCTGTTGAATGAGGCATCCCATGACCAGTGAAGAATTGTTAATTCTGAGAAGAAGAGGCTCCAGATAGAGATTAAACAAGAAAGATGACAGGGGGCAGCCTTGATGGGTGCCAGTAAATAGCAGAAATTGAGAAAAGAAAACCCCGTTACAATAAATTCTGGCAGTAGGGGATTGGTAGACCAATTTAATCCACTGAATAAAATCTCCAGGAAGCCCATTCTCTTTAATATAATCCAGCTAAAATCACAATGGACTCTATCAAAGGCTTTCTCTGCATCTAATGATATCAGAGCCATAGGGATTTGAGAGTCCTGGGCAGCATGACAAATATGTGAGAGAGTACGCAAGTGGTCTACAGAGGACCTGCCCTGCACAAAACCTACTTGTTCGGGACTCAACAAGTTAAGCCAGACCATTTTGAGTCTTAGGTATAGGATATTTGTTAGGATTTTAATGTCGTAATTAAGAAGTGAGATTGGGTGGTAACTAGCAGGGTTGGTCAGGGATTTGTCTGGTTTCAGTATTAAAACAATGGTGGCTTCCAGTAAGGAAGGATTCAGAGTGATAGCGCTAAACATATATTCAATTAATTTCATGAGGAGAGGGGCCAATTCCTTCACAAAAGTTTTATAAAAATTGGAGGGGAAGCCATTGAGTCCCAGAGCTTTGTCCAGAGCAAATTTCTTGATCACCTCCTTCACTTCCATTACCATGATAGGAGTAGTCGGAGCTTCTCCTAGGTGAGTTTAGAGGGTAGGGTGGGGGAAGCCCTCCAGAAACTGGTCCACAAGGGAATGAGAGAGGTGGAAGGTACCACTGCCATAAAGTTCCTTATAAAATGACTCAAAAATTTGTGAAATGTCTCTAGGAGAAGTTTTAAGGGAACCATCGGAAGATAATAATGAGGGAATCCATCTTGATCCCTCAATTTCCCTCAACCGTAAAGCTAGCATTTTACCTGATTTCTCCTCTTGATCGAGATAGAGGGCCTTTGTTTTCAGGAGGGCGTACTCTGCCTTGTCCCTTATGCAGTCTGAGTATTCATTTCTGAGTTTCATTAGGCTTTCTAAATCAGCTTGAGAAGAGGAGTAGGATAACGTATTCTCTGCCAACCTAATCTGGTTCGACAATGACATGATCTTGGCCTCCCTTTGTTTTTTTCTCCTAGATGCGAGTTTAATAAATTTGCCCCTAATTAAGCATTTAAGGGAACACCAGAGCAGATCCTCCCTCTCGATTGAACCTGTATTGGTCTCAATAAATGAGGTGATGAGGGATCTAATATGGGAGACTGTGCCCCTATCTTTTAAAAGCTTGGTGTTTAGTTTCCAGGCAGTGTCTCTTTGCACCTGCGGGTTTGGGGAGACCAGAATCCAAGCCACCGAGTGGTCTGATACCACTATGGGCTCAATACCAGACTGGAGTACTCTCGACAGAAGGTTATTACTGACTAGTTTTAGGTCAATTCTGGACCAGGTCTTGTGTACTTGGGAGTAATAAGAAAAGAGTTGTCTTGTGGGGTTAAGTAAATGCCAAGGGTCATACAGGCCCAATAAGTCCATAAAATTCCTCAGGACTAGTTGCAAAGAGGAGAGTGGTTTCAGGGGTCTATAAGACTTATCCAGATCTAGTGAGGGAGCTATATTCCAGTCCTCCCTGATTATTAGCATTGAGGGTAAGAGTCCACTCAACTTTTCAGCCAGAGTCATGAGGAAGTCTGGGTCTCCCCTTACTGGGGCGTAGATCGCCGCTAGTGTTATCTTTACATTATAGAGCGAACCTTTCACAATAATGAATCTACCTTCGTAGTCCGATAAAATCTCTTCTACCAGAAAGGGAATATGCTTCTTAACCAGAATGGCCAACCCTTGCTAGAGGATGACCCCCCTGAGGCAAAAACCTGAGCGTAACCTTGACGGTGAAGCCCTTTAACTTCTGATGAGAGCAAATGGGTTTCTTGCATCAAGAGAATATCAACATTCAGTAAAGCACAGTTTTTGAAAACCTGGTACCTTTTAGTTAGGTCTCTGACACCTCTTACATTCCATGTAGCAATTTTAAGTGCTGTAACAGTCATTATCTAATACACAGTGCAGCAATGGGCTATAAAAATATGAAAAAGCAGACCACCTTAGAAGGCACATCCTGCCCTCCCCCCAAAAACCCACCATTGACCAAATCCCACCCCTCCACCCTCCCTCCCTCCCTCCCTCCTCGAGACCAGTAAGAAGAATTGAAGCAGTGTAAATACCAGACATAGTGTTACAATCTTTACCAAATCCAGAACTAAGAAAGAAAGACCCCTCCCCTCCCTACCCCCTCCACATCCCTGAAACTATATACAACTGTTCCCCCAACTACTTCTTGAGAAGAAGTGAAAGTAACAGTATTTAGATCAGGGAACAAAGCCCCAAAAGCCACTGCAAGATGGGTGTACCAGGAGGTAAACATGAGCCAGTAGTCTGAGGAAGTGTTGGCTAATTAGTATAAAGTAATTCCCTCGTAAGTACTAAAGATTTCCTGGCTGAAAAAAAAAACATCTGGGCTGCTCTCCCCCCTCTCTTTGGTGCGTTTAGCAGTTCCATCAGTGCCGACCTTCCAACGAAGCCCCTCCCCCCAAGACAGATAAATCAGATTAAGCCTACAAAAATACTGGAAAAGATGAGAACCTGATCGAAATCTCGGGGTTATATGGAGAAAGACCCTTTAAACTGGGTTAGAGAAAACCAGAGCTCACTAGAGAGTGAGAGCCCACCAGGGTATCCTGGATTTCTGGCATTGCCAGGAGAAAATAGTCCTGAACAAATTGCTGATTGGCTGGTTCGTCACCTGCCTCCAGCCCCCCTAACTGCCTTCTGAACTCCTTAAACCCTTAAGAGAGGTAACCGAGTTACACTACCAACATTGGTTCCAAACTTAATAGGGCAGGGGATACTAACCTTGAGACCCCAATGGTAATGTTAAGAATCAGAGTCAGCCCTCCCCAGCCCAGGGGGGCAACTACAAGCTTCACCACCATCAAAACCATCAGCGGTGAAAATTGTGTGATAGGGCAAAAGCAAGGTCGGACTAACGTCCTGCCACCTCCCTTCCAAAGTGTTCACCCCAACAGCAACAATCCTCGTTGCCTAATATCGGCCCAGCTCATCCCTTTATTCAAAAAGCCTCTCCAACCCACCAACTACACCTGAAGAATACCCCAGGATATCCTAATGAGCGCTACAGACCAATTTGCTGTGAAATTAAGCAAGCTTAATTACCTGGGCCGGGAAAGGACAAGAGGAGCCAGGGGAGCAATACTTACTAGGGGAACCAAAAGGTCTCACTGGACTTCTGTCATATGGAAACCACCTCTGCACCCCTAGTTCCCCCCATCCTCCCCCGGCCAGTGAGCTGGCCCCATGAACCACCGCACAACCGAGCCCACTCAACCGCCCCACAGACTGCTCGAAAGCCACCACCCTCCACCACCAGACAAACCAGATGAGAGATAGAAGAAAAACCAGAAACAAAAGGTGAGAGTCCAAAAAAGCAGCATGTAGCAAAAGGTAGCTTCTTGGCGTTGTCTCAGTGATTTGGCCTGGTTTAAACAAGTTAGGCAGCTTGATTGAGAGATCTACATCAGAAAGTCCAGACGAGAGAGAACTGAGGAATCAAAACCAAAAACAAGAGTCCAGATATGCAGCATGTAGTAAGAGGTAACTTCTTAACTCTGCCTCAGCGATTCAGCCCGGTTTAAACAGGTTAGGTAATTTAATTGAGAGATGTGATGCCGCTTTGTCTGGGGATTCATAAGAGAGCCAGTAACCCTAAATAGCAACTTGAAGCTTGGCAGGATAGATCATTTTGTAGCGAATGCCTGCTGCGATCAGCTTGCTCACTGTAGAATGAAACGCTGAGCGCTTTTACCTCGTCTCATAGGGAAGATCCTGAGTAATACACAGCTTGGAACCACTCCATAGAATTGCCTGTAATTCTCTTGCCTTTGATAGAACATGTTGTTTTTCCAAGAAGCTTAGAAATTTAATAATAATAGGTCTTGGCGGGGCTCCTGCAGCAGGCTTCGGTCTAAGAGAGCGATGAACACATTCAATATGATATTGTGGATTAAGAGGGGAAGGCCCAACCACTTTGTTTAGAAACTTCTGGAGAAAGAGATTAATATCAGGGCCCTCCTCAGACTTATAGGGAGGCCCGGGATCACCAAGTTGTTCCTTCGGCTCCTTCCTTCTAAGTCTTCCGTTTTGCATTGCAGTTTACTAATCTGTTGTCTAAGATGAATGATTTCTGGGTCTATCTTATCCCTCCAGGTCTCCAAGGAGGATGTTCTGGCTTCTGAGTCTCCCATTCTGGTGGTTAGGGCATTGAGATCTCCCTTTAAGTGTTTTCAGCTCAGCAGAGATACCATCTAATGTTTTCTTGAAAGGAATTAACTTTTGCAAGAAACGGTCTTCAGTAAGAGGAGTTGGAGAAGTATTGGAAGGGGATGGTTTTACTGCAGGCCCTGAATTCTGTTTTTTAGATTTTTTGGAAGATTTCTCTAGCGTAGAAGGAGGGGTGTGTTTAATGCCAGCAGGCCTAATCTCCGCTTCCATCTCAATCTGCTTCCAAGTGTATTAATATGCACAACGCAAGGCGCTGCCAAGTACCGAAGAGTATTATCTTTACACTGGATATAGAATATAACTTTAGATATCGAATTTGTAGGCTGAAAATAGTTAGAAAATGGGCGGGTAACGGGAGCTCCATGAAAACGCTGCCTCTAGCAGCACTGCATCACGTGACCCCTGTGTTATCATTTAATAAGACAGGGAGTTGCAGAAGTAAGCTGCTCCTTCTCTCATGCTTTTTAGGGACATGGAGAGACACCTATGCAGACTAGGTTCCTTTTCAATACTTATTACTGCAGCATGGTTTCTGAAGTTGAGCTTATGTGATTAATTCACTTTTCAGCATATTCATTATTTGCTCCATTAGAGTACAACAGATATTTTTTGTTGGTGTGCATTTGCTTGAAACTTGTCAGCACTGTTGTAAGGTCAGACCCCTTTTTTCCTTTAGGCATTCACATATTTATTTAATTTTCACTGAATTTATTTTGAATCATCTATATACTCATCTTTATAAAATGTGTTTTTGTGTGTTTTAATTAAGGAGCAGTTGGACGACCTGCATTCAGTAGTGATAGCAATGATGATCATAATTATTTTAACTAGTAACCACCAACAGATTTATAGCTAAAAGTGTAACACGGGAACTGTCAAAAAGCATAGCTTTTGTTTGTTTGTTTATTTGTTTTCTTTTTTGTTGTTTTAGTTGTGATGTGACCATAAAGCACCCACCTGCAAATATTGGTTATATTGGTTATTTCTGTTTTTTTTTTTTTTTAAGTTGGTATGCAAGTATCACAATTAAGATTTTCAAAGGGCTATTTAGCTGCAATCAAATACTCATTTGTTAATTTTATTAAATACGTATTTAAACATGAATTACTTTGCATTATCATAGTCAAGTTTATATTTGTTGGAATGTAGACTAAAAAGGGTCTTACAACCATTTAAAACCATTAAATGCTGTTTTGCAGCAAAGGTAAAAGGAAATCCAGACTGGCTGCTTTTAACATTAGTTTGCCAGTTAAGGTAAACTGCATAGAGAAAGAGTGTACCTTAAACGCACATTATTCCAATACAGCTAAAAGCACTCTCTCATCAGAGCAGGTTTAAATGTGACAAGCATTTTCCGATGGAGAACTGTACTGAAAGACTGATGTCTGACATTAAATTCTTATTCTTCAGTCAGTGACAGGAGCTTAGTTTTCCCCCCTGTGAAAAAATTGCCCTTTTTATGGGAGTGTTGTATGCTAACAAAAGCCACCTCCAATTTACAAGATGGACATTAAACGAGAGTGTCAGCAATGCAATAAAAATTAAGACTTCAGTTTTGGAGGAACAGATGACATGTTCTGAGATAAAACCCTAGACACCATATAAAATCAGGGGCATTTGAAATACCAGTGTGTACATACAGCATCCCTGCTCTGCACTATATGTAAACTTGGTAGTACAGTCAAGCAGGAATATTGGACTGCACACTAAAATAAGCAGAAATTTTGCTATGCACACCAAAAAGGGTCTTGCAACCATTTTAACCTGTTAAATACTTTACAAGCCTGTTATGATATATCGCACAGAAAAAGAGAGAACCTTAAAAACAAATTAAAATGGGACTCTAGGAGTGGAAAACAATTTTTATTACCTTGTTGGCACAATCTTGTTCATCTTGTAATCAGAGGTAGCTTTTGTTAGCCCAATACATTCCCATATAAAGGATCATTTATTTAAAATGAAAATGCACATAACTCAAAAATTCAACACTTTTAAAAGACGTGTTTGTATAAAAGCAAATGATCCGATTACCACGGAAAGCTGTTTCTTGCTGAACCAGGTTTAAATGTGATATGCATTCTTCAATGGAGAACTGTACTTTAAGGCTAATGTCTGAAACATAAAACATAGAATTTAATGGCAGATAAGAACCGCTTGGCCCACCTAGTCTGTCCATTTCCCTACCTAATGGATAAGCTGCAGATCCTAGCTAACCAACAACCTACGTCCTCCTACCCCTCACTAGAATTGCCTTATGCCTGTCCCATGCATTCTTGAATTGCCCCACTGTTTTTGACTCTATGACCTCCTCGGGAAGGCTGTTACATGCATCTACAACCCTCTCTGTGAAGAAATACTTCCTTACATTACCTCTGAGCTGTCCCCCTCTATCTTCAAATTGTGCCCCCTTGTTCTTGCACATCTCTTTTTCTGAAAGATGCTACCCTCTTGGACTTTGTTGATTCCTTTCAGGTATTTGAAAGTTTCTATCATGTCCCCCCTCTCCTTCCTTTCTTCAAGGCTATACATCTTAAGCTCCTTTAGTCTTTCTTCATATGTCTTCTGGTGCAGACCCAGCACTATTTTGGTTGCCCTCCTCTGGACAGCCTCCACCCTGTCTATGTCTTTGCAGAGATGGGGTCTCCAGAACTGTACACAGCACTCCAGGTGTGGTCTTGCTAAATCTCTGTACAGAGGGCCAACAACTTCCTGTTTTCTACTGGTGTTGCTTCTCCCTATGCATCCCAGTATCCCCCCAGCCCTCCTTACTGCCTTCTCCTTACTGGCGCCATGGCTTGCAGGGACAGGAAGTGAATCCTCTGGATTGCCGGAGCAGCTGCACAGGGGAGGGAGCTGGATGTCATTGTCCACCTAGGGACAAATGACCTGGCTAAGAAAGGGATTAGAGAAGTGCAGGACGAGTTTGTGGAATTGGGGAGGGGCCTTAGTCAAGTAGCACGCATGGTAACCTTCTTGGAGGTGCTACCCATCTATGGCATAGGAGAGGCTAGGTGTTTCCAGACCATGGATTCAATCAGTGATTGAAAAACTGGTGTGGAGCTCAGGGATTTGGCTTCATTGGGGACTGGGGGTCCACCTGGAGTGATGCAAGCCTATACTGGCATGATTGGCTGCATCTGTCCGGGAGGGGAACCAGGATCCTAGGTGATCGGTTTACATGCTTCATTGGCAAGCTGTTAAACTAGCCAAGAGGGAGGCACTGGAAAGGAGCAGGAAAATCCTAGCCCCCCCAAATAATCATGGTAGTAAGTGCGGCAAACACCAACATAGATGTGTCGATAGGGAGAAGGGCAGGGGTAAATGGAGAAAGTGACAAAGGCAAGAAGGACAGGGATGGGGCAAAAGGGAGTAAGGCCATCAGGAAATGGAGGGTAATGAGCACCAATGCCTGTAGTCTGGCAACAAGCTCCCTGAGTTGATGGCCTTAATGGAAGAGGGATGCCTGATATCGTAGCAGTCACAGAAACATGGTACACAGAGAACCAACTGGGATGTTAACATACCAGGGCATAACCTACAGGAGAGACAGGCAGGGAGAAGAGGGGAGGAGTATACCTCTATATAAAGGAAGGGATAAAAGCAACTGAACAAAAGAGTAAACAGGGAGGAGAGGAGGCACTGTGGGTCACCTTGGAGACTGGAAAGGGCACCACAATCCGCACAGGGGTTGTGTACAGACCCCATGTCAGGGGAAGGAATGGACAAGGATATGATAGAAGGCATTCTTAGAATGGCAGAGAAAGGGGAGATACTGTTGAAGGGAGACCTGAATATGCCAGATGTTAACTGGAGCACATTTGCTGCAGCCACATCCAAGAGCAGGGCCATTCTTGATGTCCTACAGGTGGCAGGCATTAGACAGCTAGTTTTGGAGCCCACTCATGAGGAAGCAATCTTAGACCTCGTACTCTCAAACGGGGCAGTGAGAGGATCTCAGATCTAGAAGTGGATTGCCATCTGGGGACAAGTGACCATCGAACAGTGTGGTTCACGTTAAACTCAGCTACAGAGTCAAGCCATACAAAAGTGAGGGTACTGGACTTTAGGAGGGCTGACTTTGGCAAGATGGGAGAGTGCCTCAGAAAAGCACTAGCAAACAGGCTAGAAGGAGGTGTGGAGCAACAATGGGGAATCATCAAAACCGCCATCACAGAGGCAACAAGCCTTTGTGTGAAGCAAATAAACAAATCAAAATGAAAGAAAAAGCCACTATGGTTCTCAAAAGAGGCGGCTGTGAAAGTCAGGAAGAAAAAGATAGCATCCGGAAGTATAAAGAAACACAGAAGGAGCAGGACAGAGAGCTGTACCAGTTAAGGCAGAAGGAAGCAGGGAGGGAAGTCAGAATAGCAAAGGCCCAAACTGAGGAAAAAATAGCCAACTCATCTTAAGAAGGGAGATAAAACCTTTTATAGGTACATCAGCGAGCGTAGAAAGGCAAAGGGAGGGATAGTGAGGCTGAATAGAATGAACAGTGGGTGGGCAGAGGGGGACAGTGAAAAAGCAGGAATACTGAATGAATATTTCTGCTCAGTATTCACAAAAGAGGAGGGGGAAGTGCCTAATCCAATTAACAGAAGCACTCTTGATAGGGGGGTCGATCCCAGTCCTTTCACAGAAGAAAGGGTTCTGCAAGAACTCCTAAAACTGAAGGTGGACAAAGCAATGGGTCCTGATGGAATTCACCCCAGAATTCTAAAAGAATTAAGGAACTAGTGAAACCACTGGCTACTCTTTTTAATAAATCATGGGAGGATGGTGTGGTACCCGAGGACTGGAGGAAGGTGGATGTGATTCCCCTTCACAAGAGTGGGTCCAAGACAGAGGCAGGAAACTACAGACCTGTCAGTCTGACCTCTGTGGTAGGGAAAGTGATGGAGTCACTTCTGAAGGAAAGAATAGTCAAGTACCTAGAGGCCAGTGGAGCACAGGACCCAAGGCAGCATGGGTTCACAGTGGGAAGGTCATGTCAGATGAATCTAATACATTTCTTTGACTGGGTGACCAAAGTAGTAGACCAGGGAGGGGCTGTGGACATGGCCTACCTAGACTTTAGCAAGGCATTTGACACAGTCCCACACAAAAGATTAATAGTCAAATTAACCAGCCTGGGAGTGGGACCCAGGGTGGTAGCCTGGGTAAAACATTGGCTGGACAACAGGACACAGAAGGTAATTGTAAATGGATTCCATTCTGAAGAAAGGGGGGTTACTAGTGGGGTACCGCAGGGTTCAGTATTGGGTCCAGTCCTTTTTAATGTCTTCATCAGTGACATTGCAGAGGGACTGGAAGGAAAAGTATGCCTTTTTGCAGATGACACAAAAATCTGCAACAGGGTTGATACACAAGGAGGCATGGAAAGGATGAAAAGGGACTTGGCAAGGTTGGAGGAATGGTCAGAAGTATGGCAGCTAGGATTCAATGCAAAGAAGTGCAAAATAATGCACCTGGGAAACAAGAACTCAGGGGAAGAATACACAATGGGTGGGGAGGTAGTAACAACAACAAAAAAGGAAAGGGACCTGGGGGTAATCTTATCAGATGACCTTAAGGTTAGCAAGCAATGTGAGAAGGCAGTAGGGAGGGCTGGGAGTATACTGGGATGTATAGGGAGAGGCATCAGCAGCAAAAAACAGGAAGTTGTTATCCCTCTGTACAGACAGTTGGTGAGACCCCATCTGGAGTACTGTGTCCAGTTCTGGAGTCCCCATCTCTGCAAGGACATAGACAGGATAGAGGCAGTCCAGAGGAGGGCAACTAAAATGGTACAGGGTCTGCAAGAGAAGCCATACGAGGAGAGACTAAAGGAGCTTAATATGTATATCCTTGAGGAAAGAAGGGAGAGGGGGGACATGATAGAAACTTTTAAGTACCTCAGTGGAATCAACAAAGTCCAAGAGGGTAGCATCTTTCAGAAAAAGAGACTTGCAAAAACAAGGGGACACAATTTAAAGATAGAAGGAGGGCGGTTCAGGGACAATGTGAGGAAGTATTATTTCACAGAGAGGGTAGTGGATGCATGGAACAGCCTTCCTGAGGAGGTTGTGGGGTCTAAAACTGTGGGAGAATTCAAGAATGCATGGGACAGACATAAGGCAATTCTTGTGGGGGGTAAGAAGAAATAGGCTGTTGGTTAACTAGGATCTGCGGCCTATCCTGTAGGTAGGGAAATGGGCAGACTAGTTGGGCCTAGCGGTCCTTATCTGCTGTCAAAGTCTATGTTTCTATGTTTCTATGTTTTCTCACATTGCTGTCCCACCTTTAGGTCATCTGATATGACTACCCCCAGGTCCCTTCTATTTTTGTTGTTTTCAGTCTCTCACCCCCACTGTGTACTCTTGCCCCGGGTTTTTGTTTCCAAGGTGCATTACTTTGCACTTCTTTGCGTTGAATTTAAGCTGCCATACATCTGACCATTCCTTCAACCTTGCCAAGTCCCTTTTCATCCTTTCCACCCCACCTTGCATTTCAACCCTGTTGCAGATAGTTGTGTCATCTGCAAAGAGAAATACTTTCCCTTCCAGTCATTCTACAATGTCACTTATAGAGACATTAAAGAGGACCAGCCCCAGTACTGAACCCTGCGGTACCCCACTAGTAACCCTCCTTTCTTCACTGTGGACTCCATTTACTACTACCCGCTGTGTTCTGTTGTCCAGCCAGTGTTTTACCCAGGCTACCACCCTGGGACCCACTCCCAGACTGGCTAATTTGTTTATTAATCTTTTGTGTGGGACTATGTCAAATGCCTTGTTAAAGTCTAGGTAGGCCATGTCCACAGCCCCTCCCTGGTCTACTAGTTTGGTCACCCAGTCAAAGAAATCAATTAGGTTTGTTTGACATGACTTTCCTTCTGTGAATCCATGCTGCTTTGGGTCCTGTGCCCCACTGGCCTCTAGCTACACAACAATTGTTTCTTTCAGAAGTGATTCCATTATTTTCCCTACCACTGAAGTCAAACTGACAGGTCTGTAGTTTCCTACCTCTGTCTTGCTCCCATTTTTGTGAAGGGGAATCATATCTGCCCTTCTCCAGTCCTCAGGTACCACACCATCCTCCCATGATTTATTAAAAAGGGTATTTAGTGGTGTTACTAGTTCTTCCCTTAGTTCTTTTAGAATTCTGAGGTGAATTCCATCAGGCCTATTTGCTTTATCCACCTTAAGTTTTAAGAGTTCTTTCAGAACCCTTTCTTCTGTGAAAGGACTAATATCAACCCCCCTATCCTGAGTGCTATTATTGACTGGATTAGGTATCTCCCCCTGCTTTTCCATTGTGAATGCTGAGCAGAAATATTCATTCAGTATCCCTGCTTTTTCACTGTCGCTCTCTGCGAAACTCTCTTCCTCTTTATTCATTATTATTTAGTCTGGCATTAAATTTCTACTCTTCAGTCAGTGACAGCCACATTAGTTTTGGAGAGACAGATGACGTTTTTTGAGGCAAAATCCTAGACATCTTAGAAAATCAGGGACATTTGAGAGACCAGTATATACAGGCACCATCCCTGCTCTGTATTGTGCGTAAACAAGCATCCCAGTTGATCTGAAAGACAAAAAAAAACTATTTCAGACAAATGAAAGTTATTGAAAGCAGTTAAGCTGTCATTAAGGCAGGTAAGGGTAGATTGCCAAACCTTGATGCTTGCAGATACAATTTGCAAGGTTTGTGCAGGATTTATAAAGGGGAGCTATCTGGGCTGTCTTGAATTGTGTTGCATACAGTATAAATGCATTAAAGAAAGCTGAATTTTGATGTGGCAGATAGTAACATAATGTGTTGCATTATGCATGTAATTATGACACAATAAGCTAATGCTGGAACTAATCTCCTCCATTACAGGTGCTCTTACTTTGTAATATATGCTGCAGAAAGGGCATTTTTCATGCATACATTGGTTAATATGGTATGGGGCTATAAACATACTATAATGCTTCTCCTTCACCTCTTCCTATTCCCAAATTTTGTTTACAGAAGGTCAACCAATGTTGGCCCCCTCCAGCATCTACCCCTTCCCCCATTAAGCTAATTACAATATACTCTCCTGTGTGTGAATGAGATGACTTACAGATTGACTGATTGGTTCCCCCATTTCAACTGGTTGTGACCTCTTCTGTTTAAGAGAGGTATGTGAATGAATGCTGACATATTTTTATTTTTTATTTTTATTTATTTATTCAATCTTGAATTACAATACCTTTGAGCGGGAGACCGCTCTTTTACAAAGGTTCCACGCTGTAAAGGGTGGGTATACATACATTGTAGGTTTAGGCGTATCTAGATAGGTGAGTAAACATAGACAAAATACATTGTAAAAAGGAAACAATGATGGTTTTAAACACCAGGATAATTCAGGTAGCAGTTGAAGCCTAAGTGGCATTGACAGATAAAAGACAGTAAGCAGCTACCCAGAAAGGAGAGTAGGGGGCACTGAGTGGGGGGGGCATGATGACTATTTAGGGGAGGTGGGAGAGGAGAGGAGAGTGCAGGACATTGCAGGGCAAAAAGGGGACAGTTCAGGATAGAAGGACAAAGTATGAGTAGTGAGGAGATGGTAAAGGTATGAAAGGTGAATAAGACCGGGGTCAGAAATAGGGGTGTGTGGAGTAATTAGAAAGTACAGTAGCAGGAGCTTTTCTTCAGTAGGTGGTGTCTTAGCTTGGTCTTGAAAAGCCCCAGTCTCTGTGTGGCATTAAGTTCAGTGCTAAGGTTATTGAGCCAAAGTGATTTCCGGTAGGCATATGACCTCTGCCCTTGAGATGTTCTGCAGCGAGAGATGGTGAGAACCTGATGGTCAGAGCTTCTGGTGTGGTGTGGGCCTGTGAATATGCTTAATAGGTTTGTGACTCCACGAGGTTGAAGTCCGAGTATTGATTTTTTAGCTAAGAGGCAGGTTTGGTATTGTATCCTGTTTTCAAGTTGTAGCCACCCGGCTTGCTCATAAAGGTCGCATGTGTGCATTAGTTGGGGGGAATTGGAGAGCAGTCTGCAGGCTTTGTTTATGGATACTGCTATCTTATGTAGTGAGGTGGGACTGGCTGTGCAGTATATGGCCAATCCATAGTTGATGACGGAGACAACTGTGCTATGGACTATGGTTTGGAGGGCTTCAGGTGTCAGGCATTTCTTGTGCCTGTGCAGGAGCCCAATTCTTATGTTGACTGTTTTGGTCACATTCTCAATGTGTTCTGCATAGAAGGGGGAAGAGTCAAGAGTAACTCCTAGGTATTTGAATTGCTCCACTTGTTTGAGTGAAACCCCTGCGCACTTAGTGATGTTAAGGGATGCTGTTTTGTGTTTGCTTCTAGCACTGCTAAAAAGCATTACTTTTGTCTTTTTATAGTTCAGAACCATCTTGTGGGCTCTGAACCAATCTTCAGTTTGCTTAAAAGCATGTTGTAGCTGATATTTTAGGGTGCAAGGGTCATGTTCTGAAATAAAAATAACAGCATCATCTGCATAGAGAAATATCCATTGGTCACATGATCAAGGTAGGCTATTTTGAAAGATGCTGAAAAGTAGAGGTCCTAGGATTGACCCCTGGGAGACCCCACAATGAACTGGCAGGGGCCCAGATATGATGTTTCCAATCTTTACCTATTGGTAACAATCAACTAGGTAGCTTTTGAACCAGTTAGTAGCCAAGTTAGAGAGGCCTATTGAGGTGAGTTGTTGAATTAGTAGGGAGTGACTGACTGTGTGAAAGGCCTTTGTTAGATCAATAAAGGCTGCGCCAACAAGGTCACCCTGGTTCAGTGAACTATGTATGCAGCTGGTGAACTCCAAAAGAGCTGTGGAGGTACTGTGCCTTTTTCGAAATCCATGTTGTTCCAGACACTGGATGTTGTATTTATTAAGGTATTCAACCAGCTGGTCTGTGACTATGCACTCCAGTGCTTTTGACAGCGGTGGAAGGATAGAAATAGGTCTGTAATTGGCATGCAGTGCCCAGTCACCACTCTTGTGCACTGGAGTTACCACGGCTGACTTCCAAGCTTGAGGGAACTGAGTCAGCTGCAGGGATAAGTTCAGCAGCTTAGTAATGGGAGCTAGGATTTCATCAAGTGCAAGGGAAATAAATTTGAGGTTGGGTGTGTCGCTGCTTTTCCTGGATTTTCCAAGTACCTTACGAATGTACTTTCTTGCTTGGTTGTAGTTGACAGTTTTGAAATAGAAGGAAGGGGAGTGTTTGAGTGGGCCCTATGCTTTGGCTAGAGCTTGGGTTGGTTTCTTCAAAAAAATTTGTTGGAAGTACACTGTTAAGGTCAGTAAATGCTTTGCTAAACATGTTTGCCATAGTCAGGGGGTCATGGGTAGGGGCACCATCGATGTTGAGCATTTGTGGGGCCTCTTTCTTCACTTTCCCTGTTACATCTTTTAAGTTATTCCAAAAAGACTTGTTGTTTCCCCATGATGTTTGTAATGCTTCCCTGAAATGTTTACTTTTGGCAGAGCGGATGGTCCAGGTGCAATCATTCCGTAGTCTTCTGTATTCCAGGAAGTCTGATTGCTTGCCAGAGTTCTGTGCCCTAGGCCACCAGTTGTCCCTGTTTTTTATGCAGCCTATTAAGTCTGGTGTGATCTAGGGGCTGTATCTTCAATGGATCTTTGTCCTCTGCACTGGGGCATGGCAGTCACACGCAGCATTGAACTGTTTGATGACTTAGATGAGGGCAGTGTCCTTATCCTCCACTGCATCATGGGAGCTCCAGTCAGTGTTGTGTAGCTGCTCCTTAAGGTACTCAAGGTGACCCCTTTTTAGTTTGTGATTAGAGATTATTTGAGGGGTATTGCATTGAATTTGTTGGTCCAGCTGCAGGTTACCGGAGAGTGGTCACTCAGTGAGTCTGGGTGGACTGTCACATTGCAGATACGATCCAGGCGGTTTGTGAGGATCCAGTTAAGTAGTGTGCTAGATGCAATTTTGTAATTTGTTCTGGTGAGTGAGCCAATGAGTTTTGTAAGATGCAGCGCAGCTACAGTGTCCTTATATGTGCCAGTCGGGAGGTGCCAACCAATTGATATTGAAGTCCCCTAGACTGATGGATTCAGAGTTGAGATGCTGACATCTGATAATCTCCATGAGTTCTTCAAGTCCTGGAAATTTCACTTCAGGAGGGATGTATACAGTAAGTATAGTTAGTGCTTCATTGTGGGCCCCCAACAGAATTTTTATGGGGAGAATGTGTGCAGTAACTGTAAGGTGGGGTAAAGGAAGAGCAAACCCCTTTATTGAGTCTTGAGTCAAGGGTATTAATGTAACATCATTAATACCCTTGACACAGGAAGGCTTCTAAAAGACATCACTGATCCATACTTCAGAAAGTGTCCTTTATACATCTGTCAAGCATGTGCATAATTTCAGTGATTAACTAATTCACTGTACTAACTGAAGAAAAAACAACATTTTTTTTAGTTTCGATGGGCCATTTTTTTAATCCAGTGAGAGAAATGTCACTAGTTCAGTTAGAAGCTGGCCCAGTGGCATGGAGGGCTAAGGCATCATGCCTTACCTCCTGCTATGCCTGTGACCCATGTTCATGGTATGAGTGGGTTGCCAGGGGTCAGCAGGGGTGGAAGAGGATTGAGTCTCTGGAGGACATCTCTCCTGTCCCAGGGAGGGAGGGACATGGAGGTTGGTGCACCTCTGACACCTAACGGTGTCTGGGTGTCGGAGTTCCTGGATCCAGTAGATTAGGAATGGGGGTGGAGATGTCATCCGGCGTGCTATGGGCCGAAGAGCGCACAGCTCGGCCATTGCCGACTCCAAAATTCTCCGCCTCTGGGGGGTGGGTGGGAGAAAATCCAGTGGAGAAAATGTCCTGGGCAGCTGGATGAATGCCGAGCCACGCAGGTGCCACTCCCGTGAATGGCAGGCACCTCCTGAAACCAGATCTGTGTTGGTGGGTTGAGGGATCCCCACCGCCCTGTCAAGGGGGGTAAGCTGTGGAGGATGACAGGAGGTGCACTGAGAGTGGGGAGCAGGGGGCTGGGGAGTCGGTGAGATGGAGGGCCACCTAGGACAAGGGATAAAGAAAGCTGAAAAAATTAATACTTCAGTTAGGTGGTGTTGGATCTGTTAGTTTACAAGTGTCATTAAAACGGTGGTGTCACCTGATGTTGGTTAAGGAACAATTTTTTTTTGTTTATTTATATTAATCATCTTTATCTGTTTGTCTTATGGTTACAATCATATTTTTTTTTTATTTAATAGGGCAACTCTATTGTCTTATATGTACTGCCGTACGACTGAAGTAATGTGCTGCTGATGGTAAGGATTCTGCCAAATGATCTCCTTCTTCAGTCTGGATCAGATGCAGAATGATTTGCCAGATATAATTGTCTTTTTCCCCTCAGCTCAGGCAGTTCCTGTTTTTCTGTTTTTCATGCATCATGTTTTCATGCGGTCTTGATATGGAGAAAGCTTCATCTGGACATGTTGGAGTAGGCAGATGGGAATGAAGACAGATGGAACTGGGCAGTGAAGGGAGACACCAGCACAGATACTGTGTGTGCCCTGGTGCAACACTGGGCACTTCCCGCTGCACCAGTATGCACTCTTAGTCCTTAGAGGCTGTGCTGATGTGATCTGGGATACTACCACCACAACCCTGCTCTGTCGGTTCTCAGATGAATTATTGTTTACATCTTAACTGGTAGATGGGTAATAGGACAGTGCGAGAAGCTCCTGAACTGGGTTTGCCTTGGGCTGAAAGTGTGAAACAAGAAGAAGAGAAAAAAAGGAACTGCTTGAGCTAAGGGACTGTCAAGCTGACAATGAGATCATAGAGAAGAAGATGATGGAATGATATAGGGATCCTGTGTGTTGTCCATAAATGCTACCGGCAACAGCTGTCACACTGATTTTGGGGGCGGGGTGGTAAAAACATTCTCCATCCTGGTAATGGTTATTTAGACACACACACACACACACACACGTGCTGTAATACAGCAGATAGTTACACAAATAAGATCTGGCATTGTATTACCAACAGCAAATCAGCTGCAGTCACTACATTAGACAACAAGACAGATAGTGCAAGTATGCAGACTTACACGTTCTGCAGTCCATTTCATTCTCAACCTTTCCTCACTGAAATAAGGAACATGGGCATTCAAAATGATGGACAACACTGACCCCATAATAATATGAGTCAAAAGCATTCAACATTGAATCATCACTTCTGTGCAGAGCTGTTATTTGTTTTTTTAATGAACCTGTTATTTTCAGTGGATAAGTTTGTTTGTGTACTTCAGAGCATTTTGAGTAGTTCCATCACCTGGTTGGGGGGGGGCAGTTATCAGAGTCATTCAGCATTCCTCACTTTAATGTCAGCAGATTTGTCTGGCTAATGATGGTGCATTCACAAAATGTGTAGTCTGTTAGGGTTACTGCTAGTGAACTTTATTTTTATGGAGGGTGTTTTGTCAATGCTATTATTCCCTTTCTCCCCATCACTCACACCAACTCACGGCGCAGCCTCAGCACCCTTCCTCCATCTGCTACAGCAGTTTTTTTTTTTTTTTTTTTTTGTGGTCACCCTTCAGCTTCAAATGTGCCAACTTAACATGGTATTTTTACACCTACTTAAAGTTTTTTATTACTTGTCCTGCAGAAATCCAAACATTCCTTACGGAAACAAAATACATTGTTTTATCAGTGCTATTTTTTCTTTGCCGTGCTCTGAACCAGTTTTTCCTGCAGCATAATGACACCATTGGCAGTGATGCTTTCAAATGAATTCATAAAACTGACAGACCATTAGGTGAAATAAGCAGTACTACACTAATACAAGTTTCTAAAATAAGCAGTAAGATAAACAGTTCCTCATCTATGCTGGTTGGGTTACTATTATTCCAGTGACAGAAGTGGTATGAGACATGGGGTGGGTAGGGTGATTACTATTTTACCACAGTTAGAATCATGTTTTAAAAACAAATGCCACACTGACCAACAGACTATTTGGCAGATTTATATTAAAAGATTACTCCAGTAAACAATGCCACAGATCTTACATCAGAAAACAGTCTCATCAGACTGACAGCAATGATTAGCTTACTGTCTGACGCCTTAAGTGCACGCACTGCTAATGACATCATGTCACAAACATTTAGGCCACGGTATTCAATGGCACGCTCAGAAATCCTCACTCAAAAAAGAAACTGAATCACCTAGGTCCCATTGACAACTGTTTTGTTTTTATCCCACTGGAAAAGAAATAGACACTGTTAGTTTGGTTTCATCACTCTATAAATATAAATCAAAATCTCATAGTAACACTGAGAGTGTGTATGAGTAATGATTGAGCTGTGTGCTCATTGCATATTCATTTCTGTTCTCCTTACAAGGTCCTAGATCTGGAACTGAAGTGTAGGAACTGACCACAGCATTCTGAAATGAGGATCGGGCAGAGCAGCGAGAGGGGGATCAAGCAGTTCAGGGAAACTGGGATCAGGGAGAGCAAGGAGACTGGAATCGAGGACTGACCTTTTGGAGCACACGATTCTTGGGAGACATTTGAAACATAACAGCCCCCACTCCTACTGTTCACGGTCTACCTAAGAGTGCCACCAGCTGATGTGCATTGCTCAGGATCTCAGCTTAGTTTGTTTTCCCCAAAACAATGCAGTTGTCACTTCCACTGCTGTGGAAAAGAAAGCAGTGCACTGCAAAGTGGGGGGGGGGGGTTTAATGTGGCCCACAGAGGGTAAGGGCACCACTGGACATTTGACAAAGCACTGTGGAAGCACACCAGAGAGCTATCCGGTCACGTGCTTCCACAGTGCTCTACTGCAGATATTGTGATAACATAACATCTGCACAGCTCTGCCCATGCAGCCATAAAAAGTGCAACAATGGAAAAGACTCACACCTGGGTCAGCCAGATATACCAGACATTCATAGCCTGTCACTCTAGTCACTAAGCCAGACTGCCAACATGGTCACCCAGCACAAAACTGGAACCTTAGACTGCTTGGCCTGACTGAAAAAAGCTACATATATAGCACTGTAGTGAATACACCGTAATTCCTCAGTAGCTTCTTTCAGTCACGCTATTTTCACAGCACATTTTGTTACTGCACTGTAATCCCCATAAGCTTTTGACAGGGTACCCTAAATCTACCTTGACAACAAATCTATCATTCCACCAAGCTACAACAGCTCCAAAGCTGCCCTGCCTCCCAATCTAATGTAACATTGCAGCAAAATACCTGGTTACATTTATTCTTAAAGTTCTCTGATGTCTCACCAGAAACCCCTGCCTCCCTGGAGTATACATGTAGAGCCACCAAGGAGAGTCATGACATATCTGGAAATATCTGACTATGTCTTTTGGTGCAACTATACCTCCAAATTTACCATGAATGCAAATCTACCTTACCTCTAAAGATACCATTCAAGTCATGATGTGATAAAGCAGCCAGGAGAACCTCACACAAGCTCCAAACATCTAAAACTATCTCATAGAAACATAGAAACATAGAATTTGATGGCAGATAAGGCCCGCTTGGCACACCCAGTCTGCCCATTTCCCTGCCTACTGGATAAGCTGCAGATCCTAGTTAACCAGCAGCCTACTTCTTCCTACCCCAACCCCCTAGAATTGCCTTATGAATGTCCCATGCATGCTTGAATTCCACCAGTTTTTGACTCCACGACCTCCTCCGGAAGGCCGTTCCATGCATCCACAACCCTCTCTGTGAAAAAATACTTCCTTAAATTACCTCTGAGCTGCTCCCCCATTTTCAAATTGTGCCCCCTTGTTCTTGCACACCTTTTTTTTCGAAAGATGCTACCCTCTTGGACTTTGTTGATTCCCTTGAGATACTTGAAAGTTTCTATCATGTCTCCCTTCTCCCTCCTTTCCTATAGGCTATACATATTAAGCTCCTTAAGTCTCTCTTCATATGTCTTCTGGTGCAGACCCTGCACCCTTTTAGTTGCCCTCCTCTGGACAGCTTCCATCATGTCTATGTCTTTGCGAAGACTGGGTCTCCAGAACTACATGCAATACTCCAGATGGGGTCTCACCAGCTGTCTGTACAGAGGGATAATAACTTCCTGTTTTCTACTGGTGATGCCTCTCCCTATGCATCCCAGTATCCCCCCAGCTCTCCTTGCTGCCCTCTCACATTGCTTGCCCACCTTTAGGTCATCTGATATGACTACCCCCAGGTCTCTTTATATTTTTGTTGTTGTTAGTATCTCACCCCCCATTGTGTACTCTTCCCTTGGGTTTTTGTTTCCCAGGTGCATTACCTTGCACTTCTTAGCATTGAATCTAAGCTGCCATACATTTGACCATTCCTCTAACCTTGCCAAGTCCCTTCTCATCCTTTCCACCCCACCTTGTGCATCAACTCTGTTGCAGATCTTTGTGTCATCTGCAAAGAGACATACTTTTCCTTCCAGTCCCTCTGCAATGTCGCTTATAAAGACATTGAAGAAGACCGGTCCTAATACTGAACCCTGCGGTACCCCACTAGTAACCCCCCTTTCTTCAGAGTGGACTCCATTTACTATTACTCTCTGTGTCCTATTCTCCAGCCAATTCTTTACCAAGGCTGTCATCTTGGGACCCACTCCCAGGCTAGCTAACTTGTATATTAATCTTTTGTGTGGGACTGTGTCAAGACCCTTCTCAGATCTCAGACCATTGAGAGAGTGAATGCTTAAGCAATAAACCACAACATGGTGTGGGTTATGCTAGGATTTTCCCACAGCTGGCATGGTGCGGCCTCGTGGTCAAACCAGGTCAGCCATGGGTAAATCCCAGCATAATCCACACCCTGGAGTGGTTTATTGCAATTATACAATGTCCTCCTCTAGATTTTGTAAGAAAAAAAGAAAAAAAGCAGTTAATTTGGCAGGTTAAATAATTTTTTCTAATTTATTCTTCTGCCAGAAAAAAAAATAATTCCTTGTTCCTTTAACTAGGTGGGCATTCTTGTTTGGTCATGGGAATGGTAGCAATTTAGTTGTGCTTGTCAGCCATCAGTACTGCCTAAAGTCAATAAGTAATTTTGTTATCTTGACCACTATCTACTTTTCAGCCAAGATACGAGATCTTAAGAAAAAAACAAAACTGTCTTTACTTGTGTGGTAAGACTGTGGGAAGGTGGAAGCCAGAGGCTGAACTCCAACATACAGTCATATAATTAATGTTTTCTTGGCCATTTGAGTTCTTTTAGCAAAAAAACGAGAACTTAAAAAAAACCTGTCTTTTTATCTCTGGCTAACACTGTGGGGAGGTAGAAAGGAAACTCTGACGGAGACCTGTAGCATTGCAGAAGTAGACACTGGAAGCCCTCTGTGGGTACTGGGTTGCTGCCTTTCAGGTCAGAAGATGGTCAAGGAAGTGACAGTCAGTCAGTACCTTTTTCTTTCTTTCTTTTTTTTTGGGAGGGGGTGAAAGTTATTGGGACAGTACTTGGCTATATCAACAGAATGGAGTAGTTACTACTAATAAACTGGGAGTGGGAAAGTATAAAAAATAGAAGAGGTAACTTTATTTTTTTATTTTGTAATTCACAGTTCTATGATGAGTGTAGATTACATTAGCTTGAGTTGCCGCTGAAAGTTCCGATCCTCTCCCCTCTTTGGTAGACTTCTCACTGATTAGGTGAGTGGGCTGGGTCACAAAGTAAGTGGATCAGCAGTTGGGGAGAGGGAATGTTTTATTTTTTTTAACAGGTGTTCAGGACTTATGGTCCTTGAGAGTGGCAACGGAGCCCAACCGAGTGATGGAGTCGCAAACGGAGTGGGCCCTGCAGCGACCTGAAAAGGTCTGTGAGGAACCATGCAGTAAGGTTTTGCTTTGACTGTTGATTTTTTTTAAATTCAATGTACTGGTCATTGAGGCAGTGTTGTGGGTCATGGTCTTGCTAACGGAACAGAGGGCAAGCGGGCTTGACTGGAGAGAGACCGAGAAGTGAGGTCTCAACGAGAACAGTGGGAACTGTATGTGACTGAGCACCTTGGCATCTTTGCCAGTCCATGGTCAGAGTGATTCTAGTGGGGGTTCCTGATGTGGCTGACTGGTGACTGGCACTGTTTCCCATTGGTTTATCATAGAATTTACCATGAGTAAAATGTGCCAATTAGCGAATCAGATTCAGGAATTCTCGGCCCCCATTGAATAATGGCTAGCATTACCCACCTCTTCAACAGACTAGGTAAAATAAGCTGTTCATAAATGACTGAAAGACATTACCAAACAAACTGCCTATTTAACATCTGATCTTTGATAAGTGAATAAATGGACTTGAAGTTAGGGTTTACCTGTGGGTTGAGGGCTAATCAGAAGGCTAATATGTTTACATATAATTGTGCTAAGAACTGTCATCATCTGGACTGGGCATATCCTAAGCTGAAATAAGGATAGCCATAACGAGGGTATGAGCTAAAAAAGGGACCTTGCCATGATCCCCTTCTCTAGGTTGAAAATAGAAGTGTGGCCAGAAATTTCCATTTTGGATACACTCTCTCCAAGTGCTGCTCTCCATTAAAAAATGTACTCATCCTTTCCAAATACTGCCCTCCATTAAAAAAGAAATCAGATTGTTCTTAGATTGAACATCCTAGCTCTAAATAGGTTGTGCACATATCTATGTCCTAAACAATAACAATTTAAACAGATACAGACAGTACTGAGTGGACTTCACGAACTCAAATACTCCAGATAAGAATGATAATGGTAATAAAAAGGCTTATAATATTGGTCAGGTAATCAAGAAAACTGTACACAAATATGAACAGTGAGTACACCTGCCTATTCCATTAATTGAAAACGACTGCCACCAATGTAATCAACTTCTGAGAGAATTTTGGTGCAGATGCATTTGCAAGATACTGTTACTGAATTACTTATTCATTTATTATATAATATCTATTTTTTCTGTCTATATTGCAAAGAAAATGCCAACTACATAATTAAACTTTCTTTCCTATTGAGTTATATAGGCCAAGTTCTTGCATTGCATTTTAGTCTTATTCAGTGGAACGCACCACATTGTTGGATTTATGTGCGGTACCATTTACTGGGATTAATATTTGCTATGAGCTAGTATATAGTAAATCAGATTGCCTCCCACACACTGTATTTCACATTGAAATGTTGGTCAGGGAACATAAACTGGGTAAAATCCCATGTTAGAGAATTCTAGGAGGATCTCTTTACTGCTAAACTGCAATCAGGGGAAACATAACTCTTGGACATCTGACGGAATAATACCCTTCCAAAGATCACTCCAAAGGTATGACATTTATAAGAAACCCTACCTCCTCCAATGGAAGTAAAACTGGGGACCCTAAAATCTCTGTCTTTGCATAGGTCACTGGGTAAAGAATAATTACCACCAAACATTAACAGAGCGTGCCCGAAATGTTACTGTTTTGCTACGTGTGCATGTTTAGTGAGTCCTTTTAAAATAAGTCTCTCACTCCCACTTTAAGAGTCAGCAATTACTGTTCTCCACAAGAAAGATGAAGATATTCATGTCTATGTTAATTACTGCCCAATATTTTTCATGTAATCAGACAGCAAGATCCTATCAAAGGCCTTAGCTTAATGATTGGAGTCCTTACTCCCTCCCTCCCTCAAACAGTACATTTCACATGGGGGAGCATTACTAGCCACTGGCAAGATGGAAATCTGGAATCTGAAAGCTCCAGCTTCTCCTTACTAATTCTTCTCACTTCTCATCCAGTAAAACTATTTGGCATCAGAATGTACAAGGAACCACAGAGGAATGCTTTCATCGAGCTGAATCGAAGGATACATTTTCTTGTGTGCCACCATCCCCAAACTGAGTCAAAACCTTTTTAGTCTTTTGTGCGGCTGAACCTCAGTGCAAAAATTCACTTAATGGCTACTACACTGGGACCTTCAGGTGACATGGCCAATATCATGGCCCTCTTTCAAAGAGTCTTACATGACAGTCAACGGTAACGTTGTAGCTGCCCAGACATATAAGCACTTGGTGGCACTAGGGCAGCATATAGAGGGAACCATATACAACATTGCTCATTCTGAAGAAAAAGATAGGGATCTACATGGCTGCCTTTGAGAGCAGGAAAGCATTATCAGATACCTGCTCTCAAAGGTAAATGGCATGCAAGCCATGGCAAGAAGGAGTAACCATTGATTGGTTGGGCTAGCAGAAGGTGAGGAGGGCAGTGACCTCTCATGTTCCTACAGAGGTTAATTCAATACTTCTTAAATGTCCCCAAACCACCCACCTCAAGAGACTGACAGGGCTCACTACTCCCAGTCCCCCTACCCTCACCAGGGGGAGTGACCCAGGCTCATTCTGATAAAGTTGGTCTGGGACACCATCAAGGAAAACATCCTCCACCTGGCAAGGGAAAGGGATCCCTTATCTTGGGATGGTCACCAATTCTCCTTTTATTGAAGCTGTTTCACAAAGTTGTCAGACAAGCGGAGGGTGTACAGCAAGGTAATATGGATACTCAATTTTCCTGGGACCAAAACATCTCTACAATATCTTTCCCAGCTGCAGATCACCTACAGTGGAGTGACTAACCAGTTTGACACACTTGAAACTGTGGAAGAGTTTATAGCCGGTCACTGACCTAACTACAAGTTCCCTGCCTCACCCTTCGATGCTACCGTATAAAAACCCAGTCGAGCAGCAAAGGCTTAATCCCTTCAGAATGTTCCAGCTCACAAGCCTCCACCACACCTGACCCTGACAACTAATCCCAGTGGGTCCAACAACAACAAGAAACAGGACAAAAATGGCAGAAAGCCAAGGTAAGAGAGACTTCAGGTTCCGCTTATGAGGTAGATGGCAGCTTAGTCAAATTGCTCTCACTCACCCTAGGCAAAACCCTTCCTCCAGCTATGAAAAATTCAGCCAAATCTTGAAAAAAAAGCATGAATAAGAGGGGTAACAGAAATACTGAACCTGTATCCAGCAGGAAGATAGAAGATTTCAAGAGAATGCGGCAGGGTCAGAAATCGAAGCCTCAGATAATGAAACTACACAGTCGAGGCCTACTACAATTTCAGCTAAGTCCACAAACCTCTCTCATCGCACACTCCAAAAGCTAAAAATAACAAAAAAATAAAACTAGATACCATCTATCATGAACTGTGCACCTTTCAAGCAGATATTAAGCAATTGTATGGGGAAGTGCGTCGGGATGTAACTTTACTTGATCAGAGAGCTGATGACACGGAGCACCAGGTCACTGCAACAGAAAATAGGGTAGATGACCTGGAGGGCCTGGTCCAGCATTTACAGGAGCAACAAGAACTGCTTGTTGTGAGTGAAGAAGATGTGAAAAATTGAGCAAGATGTAAAAACAGTTGTCTATACTGCATATCAGAGAGCACTGAAGGCGCTAATAACAAGGGCTTTATCACTACCTTGCTCAGGTCCACGCTTGATTCATCTCAGGACATGGTACTGAATCTGGAGCATGTCCACCAGGTTCTTGCCCCTAAACCAGCCTCAGCTACAGCTAGCCCTCACTCCTGCATTGTGTGTTTCAATAGCTACTCGGTCAAGGAACAGGTCTCATTGACCGCCTGGTGAAAACAAAAAATCTTTTATAAACAAAAATGCTTCTACTGTATATTGATCACGACTATGCGCCACAGACTATGAAACTATGTCAAGCCTATCTACCACTTTTACCACTCTGAAGGCACAGGGTCTCAAGTTCATTTCACCTTACTAGCAAGAACGAATATTCCAAGCCACAGAGGCATGAGAGGACCTGATGCAGCAAGGCCTGGTCTTTATGGAACGCCCCGGGGTGTCTTCACAGTCTCAGCCGCAACCACTGCACTGGCAAACAGTCCATGTATCCAACCTGGGGAAAGGGAAAGACAATAATGACGAAAGCAAGAACCTGGCACTGAAGCAGCATCTGGCGGAATTTCACAGAGTACAGAATAACTGAGCAGACACCTGAAGCCTAGGATTACCTCCTAGGCTCTGCCTTTTCTTTAATCACCTCAGTAGGATCTGCTGAGGTCCAGGTATGAGAAAGTGGGCAAGTTTTTTTGGGGGGAGAGGCGATTTGGTAGGGGTTTCCTCTGCCAGGGCTCCTGAGGCAGGCCTAACTCTAGATCGCTTACATGCTCACACAATAAGGCAAGGCAAATTTTATTTCAAGAAACGCCCATCCCAGAGGCTCTGAGCACCGAACATACTAAAATTCCATCATACAAAACAACATACTACAAGCACAGAATACAATATTCCAACAGTTAAAACAAAATAGTATAAATGCTACCCTCAGCAACAGCAACTAGACTCAAAAGAGTCAAGGGTTAATTTAAATCTAAAATTCTAAGACCAGGTAAGGGCTATAATATGCAGTCCAGGAATGCCTGATTATATAAATAGGCCTTGAGGTGGGCTTTGAATACCTCAACAGAAGGGGCCTCCCTAACTGTTGGAGAAAGCAAATTCCACAGGATGTGGGTGGCGACATTAAATGCTCTGTCACCTGCTGTTTTTAACCTCGTCCTGGGAATCGCAAGGAGGCCCCTAGAGAAGGAGCAGACAGAGCAGACTGAGACAGCAGGTGTAAGAAGGTCCTTCAGGTAACCAGGGCCCAGGCTGTGTAGGGCCTTAAAGGTGAGCAAACCCACCTTAAAGAGGACCCTCCACCTAACCAGCAGCCAGTGCAGTTGATGCAGCACTGGAGTGGTGTGACAATACTTAGGCTGTCCAGTCAACAGTCTAGCTGCCACATTCTGCACCAGCTGCAGTTGGTGCAGGGTACCCTGAGAGACCCCGAGATAGAGCACATTATAGTAGCCAAGCCTGGACGTCACAAAGGCATGTACCAAGGTGGGGAGGTCCAGCGGTGGAACTAGGGGCTTTATCCTGGTGATATTCCTCAGATGATAAAAACTGGTGCTCACAACAGATGCCACCTGAAACTCAAGTATCAGTTCACTGTCCCAAATAACACCCAGATCACGCACCCTAGAGCCTTCAATGGTACATAGCCAAGAAAAAGCCCTGTCTCTGCACCAGAGGCCAACCTATCATGCCCTCTGTTTGACTCTACCACCAGTACTTCCATCTTATCGAGGTTCAGTCGCAACCAGCTGGAGGCTTTCCAGTCATTGATCTCCGCGAGGCAACTGTTAAGCACTTCCACTGTGCAGGATATACCAGGGGCAAAAGGTACAGCTGGGTGTCATCAGCATAGCAATGAAAACCCAAACTGTACTTCCTAATGAGCTCTCCCAGGGGCAGCATATACACAGCAAACAACATTGGTGACAGGACTGAACCCTGGGGAACTCCGCATGACAGGAGGCTAGAGGAGGAGGAATTCCCCATCTAGACTCTCTGCCTCCTTTTAAACATAGACTTTGATGGCAGATAAGGACCGCTTGGCCCATCTAGTCTGCCCATTTCCCTACCTACAGGATAGGCCACAGATCCTAGTTAACCAACAGCCTATTTCTTCCTACCCCCCACAAGAATTGCCTTATGTCTGTCCCATGCATTCTTGAATTCTCCCACGGTTTTAGACCCCACAACCTCCTCAGGAAGGCTATTCCATGCATCCACTACCCTCTCTGTGAAATAATACTTCCTCCCATTGCCCCTGAACTGCCCCCCCCCTCTATCTTTAAATTGTGTCCCCTTTGTTCTTGCATGTCTCTTTTTCGGAAAGATGCTACCCTCTTGGACTTTGTTGATTCCACTGAGGTACTTAAAAGTTTCTATCATGTCCCCCCTCTCCCTTCTTTCCTCAAGGGTATAGAGGGTATAGTCTTTTAGATAGAAAAGACTCAAACTAGCGAGTCCGCAGAATTCCCTTAGGCAGTCTAGTAACACTCGATGGTCAACCATGTCAAATGCTGAAGAGAGATTGAGGAGAACAAGAATTGTCCCCTCCCCTCGATCTCTAGCCCTAAGGAGGTCATTATGCACCTGAACTAGCGCAATTTCTGTGTTGTGCTATGCCTCACATGAAATCCAGACTGGAATGGCTCATATAAATCATAGGCCATGGGATGCTCCTCAAGCTGAAGCGCCACCACCTTCTCCACAATCTTACCCAAAAATGGGAGATTGGAGATGGGTCAGTAATTTGTCTTGACGTCAGGGTCCAACAATGTTTTTCTCAAAAGCGGTCTCACCGGTGCCTCCTTCAAGACATTGGGAAGAACCCCCTCTGACAAGGAACACTGGACAATCAAGGCAAATGCCAGGCCAACAGAGTCAACACATCCCGTTAAGCAACGAGTTGGTACTGGGTCCAGTTCACAAAATGTGTGCTGAAGCTTGCAAGAAATCTCAGTGACCTCAGCCACCTCCACCAGTCTAAACTCACCCCAACCAGGCAAAGTGCTCTCTGGTCACCCAAGGCGACCACTGTGGGATGAACTCTGGCCTGCTGGTGAAACTCCCTGCCTGATGGCAGACACCCTGTCCAAGAAGAACTGAGCAAACTCCTCGCACAATGCATTCGAAAAAGCTACCTTTGGCTGTAGACAGGAAGGATAGAGAAGCCTGTCCACAGTCTGAAAGAGCACGGTTGGTTGGTTCCTCTCAGTGGCAATCTCCCTGGACAGAAATTCTGAATTCTTATAGTTGATTGCCCCCCTGGCGTGTGCCATAATGCACATGTAGGATCAGTTTGTCTACCCCCAGGCTGGACTTCTGCCAGCTGTTTTTTAATCTCCGAACCAGGGTCTTCATTGCCTTGAGCTCCCCATCATATCAGAGGGACCTCAGGTGAGAAGACCTGGGTCATACATGGACTGGTGTGAGGGAGTCGAGCACACCAGACAATGCCTTATTATAGACGTCACCTACCATGCACACACCCCCAACGCATGCACTTTCCACACTAGATAGGTCAGCCACTGCCAAAAAACTATCAGGGGTCAGCCCCCTCAAAGAGCAGTAGCTGACCATCTCTGCAGGGGGAGGGCTCTCAAGGGGAACCCCGAAATAGAACTTCACCATGCAGTGATCAGACCAAACAACACAATCAACCCTGAGACTAACAATCTCAAGCCCCACTGAGAACACCAGATCCAGCATGTGGCCATCCTGGTGGGTTGCAGAAGAAACTCCTTGCGCAAGGCCCAGAGATGACATCATCGGGAGGGAGCTGTAACCAAGCTGAGAAGATTCTTTGTCAGCCCAAACATTGAAGTCCCCCAACACTAAACATCTGGGGGCCTCCAATGTTTCACCCATAATGAAATCAGCCACCTCCTCTAAGAAATCTCCCGTCTTACCAGAGGGGCGGTAAATCAGAAGAATCCAGCAAGCTATGCCTGGACCCCCACAGATGGCCACACATTCAAATGAATGTGGTGCTCTCACTGGATGCAGGGTGAAGCCCTGCTCAGATCTAAAACAGATGACTACCCCCCCACCCCTACTTTCCACTCTGAGGCAGTGCACTACAATATAACTGGGTGGGACAACGGCGTCTGAAACTGGGCCGGCATCATCACCAATCCAGATTTCCATAATCCAAGCCAGACTGGCCAAAGAAACCAAGTCTGCTATAATCACAGTCTTGTTTCTGACCAATCTGGCATAGCACAGCACTGCCCTCAGGGGATTTTTGGACAGTGCAGCCCCTCTGCTTGCCTGCCCATTCGATCTGGTGGAAACCCTGGTGACTGGAACTAAACAGATACGGCCTCTCCTTAGGAACCCATCTAACCCCAGGGCACCTTCTGCACCCCACCACATTGATCCTACCACCCGCCGCAGTGCATGGGGCAACCCACCCCTTCCAAATCATACATTTCCTCCCTATTCCAAACTCCCTACAGTGCCTTGCTGTAGTAACAGACACTGGAAGGCTGAAAAAAGGCCATAGCTCAAGCAGCTGGGGAGCCCCATACACATCCTAGCCCAACCCACTCCCTCATACCTTCCCAGACACATCCCTCCCGGTCAAGTAATCCCTGACCCAGGATATACGACCCATGAACACAATAAATTCAAAAACAAATAAATATAGCAGCAACCAAATAATTATAAAATCACACACCCATTCACATGTACACTCACCTTTCACACGCTCATAAATATCCCACTATAAAACAAACCCCAAAAATACTGCTAGTTAAAATACTACCAAATCAATCAGAGCTTGACAGAGGGCAGGACGGGGTAAATGGAAAAATGGACAAGGGCAGTAAGAGCAGAGATGGGGTAAAAAAGGATAAAGCCAACATTAAATGGAGGGCAATGAGTACCAATGCCGTAGTCTTGGAAACAAGCTTCCAGAGTTAGTAGCCCTGATGGAAGAGGAACACTTGTCAGAAGAGATGCAAGTCACAAGTGGGGTACCTCAGGGATCAGTCCTGGGGCCAGTCCTATTCAACATCTTCATTAGTGACCTCGCAGATGGACTAGAGGGTAAGGCTTGTCTGTTTGCAGATGACACCAAGATCTGCAACAGAGTAGATGATCCAGATGGGGTGGGCAGAATGAGAAGAGATCTGGATAAACTAGCAGAATGGTCAGAAGAGTGGCAACTGGGATTTAATGCAAAGAAGTGCAAAATCATGCACATAGGGAAGAGAAACCCTGAAGCCACCTATAGGCTGGGAGGGGAGTTGCTAGCAGTCACAAAGGAAGAAAGAGACTTGGGCATCATCATCACTGAGGACCCAAAATCATCCAAGCAGACCTTTAAAGCAGTAGGTAAGGCTAGGGGGGGTGTTAGGGTGTATTAGTAGGGGTATCACAAGTTGTAAGAGGGAGTAATAATCCTCTGTTACAAGACATTGGTTAGGCCCCATCTGAGTACTGCGTGCAGTATTGGAGGCCACACCTTCACAAGGACATTAACCAAATTGAGGCAGTCCAGAAGGGCAACCAAATGGTGCAGGGACTGCATCAGAAGACATAGGGACAGATTAACGGAGCTCAATATGTATACCCTTGAGCAAAGGAGGGAGAGAGGTGATATGATCGAGACATTTAAACACCTTAAGGGCATAAACAAGGTGAAAGAGTCTAACATGTTTAAATATAAGAAAAATAGCGGGACAAGAGGACACAGCATGAGCTTAGAGGGAGGCCGATTAAGGGAATGTGAGGAAATTCTTTTCACAGAAAAGGTGGTAGATGCATGGAATGATCACCACAAGAAGTGGTGGCTATGAATACAGTGCAGGGCTTCAAACAGGCATGGGATAGGCATAAGGGAGCAATACAAATGACTATGAATAGATAGGTCACTGACAGAGCAAAGGCAGATGGCACATTTATAAGGTAGAAAAAGAAATGGGCAGACTGGATGGGCCTTTCGGTCCTTATCTGCCGTCAACTTCTATGTTTCTATGTTTCTATGGATATTGTGGCAGTCACAGAAACATGGTACATGGAGAACCATTACTGGGTTGTTGACATACCAGGGTGCACAATCTACAGAAATGACAAGGAGGGTAAAAGAGGAGGTGGAGTAGCTCTCTACATAAGGGAAGGGATCAAAGCTACAGAACTAAAAATTAAAGGGGGAGGGCAAGAGGAACTCTGGGTTACCTTGGAGACAGGGAATTGCATCACAATCTGCACTGGGGTTGTATACAGACCCCCGTCTCAAGGGGAGGAAATGGACAAGAAAATGATAGAGGGCATTACCAAAATGTCTGAAAAAGGGGAGATACTGTTGATGAGGGACCTGAGTATGCCAGATGTTAACTGGGCGACATGGACTGCAGCCACATCCAAGAGCAGGGTCATTCTCGATGCCCTACAGGGGGCATGCCTCAGACAGCTAGTGGTGGAACCCACTTGGGAGGGAGCAATATTAGAAATGGAGACCTAGTACTCTCAAATGGAGAGATGATCACAAATTTAGAAGTCAGTAGACATCTGGGAACAAGCGACCACTGCACAGTATGCTTCACAATAAACACAACCATGGAGACAAGCCATACAAAGACAAGGATACTGGACTTTAGAAGGGCTGACTTTGGCATAATGGGTGAATACCTGAGGAATGCATTAGCAAATGGCCAGAAAGGAGGGGTGGAAGAACAATGGAGAAAAATCAAAACTGCTATCATGGAGGCAACAAGCCTTTGTGTGACACAAATAAAGAAAACAAAGCGGAATTAAAAAACCACTATGGTTCTCAAAAGAGGTGTCAGGGAAGGTTAAGGAGAAAAAGACTGCATTCAAAAAGTATAAGAAATCACAGAAGGAGCGTGACAGGGAACTGTATCAATTAAAGCAGAAAGAAGTGGGGAAGGCAGTCAGAAAAGCAAAGGCCCAAACCGAGGAAAAGATAGCCAACTCAGTTAAGAAGGGGGATAAAACCTTTTATAGGTACATTAGGGAGCATAGAAAGGCTAAGGGAGGGATAGTGAAGATTAATAAAGGAGAGGGGAGGTGGGCAGAAGGAGACAGTGAAAAGGCAGAGATACTGAATGAATACTTTTGCTCAGTATTCACAAAAAGAAGAAGAGGAGGAGTTACCTAAACCAGACAGTTGAAGCACTCTGGGTAGTGGGGATGACTCCAGTCCATTTACAGAAGAAAGAGTCCTGAAAGAACTCCTAAAACTCAAGGTGGACAAAGCAATGAGGCCTGACGGGATTCATCCTAGAATCCTAAAAGAGCTAAGGGAGGATCTAGTGACACCACTAACCATACTTTTTAACAAATCATGGGAAGATGGGGTGGTACCTGAGGACTGGAGGAGGGCAGATGTGATTCCCCTTCACAAAAGTGGGAGCAAGACAGAAGCAGAAAACTACAGACCTGTTAGTTTGACCTCAGTGGTGGGGAAAATGATGGAATCACTTCTGAAAGAAAGAACTGTTTAGTACCTAGAGGTCAGCGGGGCACAGGACCCAAAGCAGCATGGATTCACAGCAGGAAGGTCATGTCAGATGAATCTAATCAATTTCTTTGACTGGGTGACCAAAGAAATAGACCAGGGAGGGGCTGTGGAAATGGCCTACCTAGACTTTAGCAAGGCATTTGACTCAGTCCCGCACAAAAGATTAATAATCAAGTTAGCCAGCCTGGGAGTGGGTCCCAGGGTGGTAGCCTGGATAGCAAACTGGCTGCACAACAGGACACAGAAGGTAATAGTGAATGGAACACATTCTGAAGAAAGAGGGTTACTAGTGGAGTACCTCAGGGCTCAGTACTGGGTCCAGTCCTCTTTAACGTCTTTATAGGTGACATTGCAGAGGGTCTGGAAGGAAAGGTATGCCTCTTTGCAGATGACACAAAGATCTGTAACAGAGTTGATACACGGGGGTAGAAAGGATGAGAAGGGACTTGGCAAGGTTGGAGGAATGGTCAGACATATGGCAACTTAGATTCAATGCAAAGAAGTGCAAAAGTAATGCACCTGGGAAATAAAATCCAGGAGAAGAGTGCACAATAGCGGGGAGGTACTAACAACAACAATAATGGAAAGGGATCTGGATGTAGTCATATCAGATGACCTAAAGGTGGGTAAGCAATGTGAGAAGTCAGTAAGGAGAGCCAGGGATACTGGGATGCATAGGGGGGCATCACAAGTAGCAAAAGAGAAGTGGTTATCCCTCTATACAGACAGTTGGTGAGACCCCATCTGGAGTACTGCGTGCAGTTTTGGAGACCTCATCTATGCAAGGACATAGACAGGATGGAAGCAGTCCAGAGGAGGGCAACTAAAATGGTGCAGGGTCTAAATCAGAAACCATGTGAAGAGAGACTGAGAGAGTTTAATATGTACACCCTTGATGAAAGGAGGGGCAGGGGGGACATGACAGAAACTTTTAAGTACCTCAAGTGAATCAACAAAGTCCAGGAGAATAGCATCTTTCAGAAAAAGAGATGTGTAAGAACAAGGGGGCACACTTTAAAGATAGAGGGGGGACGGCTCAGGGGTAATGTGAGGAAATTCTTTTTCACAGAGACAGTGGTGGATGCATGGAACCACCTTCCTGGAGAGGTTGTGGGTTCTAAAACAGTGGGGGAATTCAAACATGCATGGGACAGACATAAGGCAATTATAGTGGGGGGTTGCAGGAAGTAGACTGTTGGTTAACTAGAATCTGCAGCTTATCCAATAGGTAGGGAAATGGGTAGACTGGGTGGGCCAAGTGGTCCTTATTTGCCGTCAAAGTCTATGTTTCTATGTTTCTAACTCAAACAATAACAATGAGCAAAAAAAAAAAAAAAAAAAACAGCAACAGTGCACTAGACCCAGTCCAATCAGACAGAGTTTGACAGTAGTTTGCTGTCCAATATACTTGCTGTGTTCCAGTATAATCACAGTGTGTAATCCTTCTTAGCCGTACAAAAGGGAGCTTGCCAAAAGTCCCCAAAAAGTATTCACAGTGCAAAAGAAGGAGCTCTCACCATCACCTTCTCCAATGATATTTGTCCATACAATGCAGCCCTCTCACTGCCACAGGTCGACTGACAAGCGATGATAGAAATCAGAAAGAGGCCCTCTCACTTCCTCCTTAAATAGGCATACGGTTATATACTACTGCATAGTTCATAATATACTTGCAATATTAGGTAGGCGATTCCAACATCCAGTCCTCAGCTGGTAATCCAAGTGATCTTCAAAAATTGGCTCTAACTAGTGGAACTTTGAAAGTCAGAGAAAAATGAGATCCAATCCCATGGTACAGTTTCCTCTCTGCAAGCCTAGGCCAGACTCATCCGAAAGCAGGCACCACACGCAAGCAAATCCCCTTAAGTATATGAGGAGCCACATGGTCACTTGTTGGAACATGACCTGAGTGATTTATCTCCTTCCTAGACCCCTCATCCCCCCAATTCCCTACTTCACATTATTTTTTCAGCAAGACTATCTGGGGGACCCGTACTTAACTGCATTTTACAACCCCTCCCTTACTGTATGGGACATGGAGCACTGAGATATTTAAGGCTTAATTTCTGGAGCAGAGAGGGTCCTTATTCTGGCCCATTATACCAGGTGTAGCCTTTCTTTGTTTACTTCCCCCTGGTGCAACTCTACCTGTTTTTGGATGTGAATATGCGTATACACATTTCTATTTTCTTTCTTGCAGGGGGACAATGCTCAGAACTGCTTATTTAACACACACACGCTGTGCAATATGTATCCACAGTTTGGAGTTACAATTTTTGCTATGTTTGGACAGAGTATATAAACATTAGATCAGCAAAGTCTATACATTGTGGGCTAAGATGGATTTGTCTTATGGGTTCGAAATTTTAGAGCAGATTATTTGATTTGGGGGGAAGGAGATCTGAGGACACTCGCCTGGGTCTTTCACCATTAATCTTATTCAGGCGACTATATGCTTCCTTACCCTTTTTGTCTTTACTATCCTACTGTATATTTTTCGTTGGGATCTTTTAGGTCTCCAGAGGGCCTGAAGCAGACAAAGCTCTAGACATTCCCCCAAACCTGTAGGACAGTGGAATAGCACTACTGTCTCTCTGAAAGAATACAGGGAGAGACTCTCATTCATCCTCTACCTTGGAAGCCACAGTTGTTTTACTACCAGAGGGGTGTTACACTGGTAGTTGGACATCTGGTAGCAGTTTAAGGTTATACTCCAGTTTGGTGGAGTCCAGTGGGTTTATTAATACCTATAGTTGTACCCTGTTGGCCAAGTTCTTATTGTTTGTGACAAAATATGCAATACAGTGCAGATGTAACTTGATTGTCTATGGAATACACCCGGGCAAAGTTTCAGAGACCCAGGCAGTCTTCAGCTTAATATCTGAAGGTACCAAGGAGGATTCTTATAAGATTCAAAGAAGGCAGCTGGGATGCTTTGTAGGTCCATTGCTGCTGCCTGGTGTGAGGGAGAGAGGCTAGTTGGTAACTCTGCCCCACTTTGTAGCCCATTATCACAATCTTAGCAATGGCTAGTCCCTCCCACATACTTGTCATTTAATGTTAATGGCATCCACAACCCTATTAAAAGGATAAGGTTACTCCAATTCCTCAAGAAGGACAAACTTGACATCATTCTCCTCCAAGAGACGCTCCTCCCCCAATCAGAGCATGCAAAGTTCAAATCCTGGGGATTTCACGTGGTACTGGCCTCTTCCCACCCCTCTGGATGCAGAAGGGGAGTTGCGATCCATGTCCCACAGGGGGTTCCATTCCAGTTGCAAAATTAAATCATTGCCAGTGACGGTAGATATGTCATACTGGTGGGCTCACTATATTCCACCCAAGTGACTTTGGCCTCAGTATATCCCCCCCCCAGGTAGCTTAACACTGGTGGCCCAGAAGTTTTTGGATGACTTCATTTCGGTAGCACAAGGTCTTTGTATAATAGGTGGGGAATTCAAAGTAATTTTAAATCCCACACTGAATATTTTATTACCCTCCAGGCATAGAGCCTCCCCCATTCAAAAATATCTGAAAACAACCCTCCCAGCATTGGGTATGCTTGATATATGGCGGCACTTCTTTCCCTCAATTCGGATGTATAACCACTACTCTCCCAAGACCAATACCTTGGCGAGGTTAGACTATTTTATTGTATCTGCAGAACACTTGGAAATGGTTCAGGACATCTCGGGGGGAGCCTCAATCTTCTCTGACCATGCCATTCTTATACTTAAGCTAGCATTAGATAAACCTAAAAAACACTCCTTTTGGCATTTTCACTTATCCTATACTCAGGATCCCAAATTCAGTCATATGGTGAACCAAATGGTTCCCTTGATTTTAGCAGATAATGACTCAGTAGAGACAACACATGCCATACAATGGGATACTCTTAAAACAGTACTCGGGAGAGATTGTTAAATACTCAGATAAAAAAAAAGCAAGGTAAGCCCTACAAGCAGAACTGCACACCACCCTGGCCCAGTTACAGGCTCAAATTTGACAGGGGGATATAAGCCACAACTTCAGCTCACCAAACAAAAACTGCAAAAATTAGAGGACCAAAAGATAGAATAGCAGTTAATGTATTTAAAACTTAAACACCAGGAAGGAGGACCTAGAGGAGCTAGGCACTTGGCCAGGCAACTGCGGGGGCTGAGGCAGCAAGTGATGGTTACAAAGATATACGATCCCCAAAATAAAAGATACTTGGTACACCCTACAGCTATCAGACAAGCTATGGCAACTTATTATAAAAACCTCTGTATGGAGGAGATCAACCCACCCCTCTCACGAATCGCAAAATATTTGCAAAATGCCCCCCTCCCATAACTTTCCCCAGCACAGAAGGAAAGACTGCTACGTCCTATTACAGCAGAAGAAATTAAGGCCACACTCAAACTCACAAAGACCCAGAAGGCACTAGGACCTGATGGGTACCCGGTGGAGTTTTGCAAAAAATTGAATAAAATACTTGTTCCACCATTGCTTAAAGCTTTTCAAGAAATTCAAGACAGAGATTCATCACCACCATCTTGGAGGTATGCTGGGATAGTAGCCCTCCCAAAACCAGGCAAGGATTCTACTCTGATGGGATCATACCACCCAATTTTGAAACTAAACACAGATTATAAACTATGTATGTCCATACTAGCTCATAGAATTGATGGTCTACTACCCCAACTTGTGGATGAAGACCAGGTAGGCTTCATTATGAAACATCAGGCTCATGATGCCATCTGGTGGGTGTTATTATTAACAGAGTATGCCTCTTGAAGACAGATCCCCTTAGTTCTTCTTGGCCTAGATGCCGAGAAGGCATTTGACTGGGTCTCATGGCCCTATTCGTGGGCTGTACTCAAATGCTTTGCCTTCCTGGATAAATTTATTTCCCAAATCCAGTATACAGTATGTACCAATCCCCCGTGGCATATCTTAAGCAAGATGGCTCCTTGTCTCCTTCCTTCCCTTTGACCAGGGGCACTAGACAAGGTTGCCCTGTGTCTCTGCTGCTGTTCGCTTTATATTTGGAACCTCTTGCAGCTAATATCAGGAAGCTGGCCAATATAGAGGGAATACCCTTAGGGGCAGGGAGTATAAACTCACGTTCTTTGTGGATGACATCTTGTTAACACTCACTTCTCCTGAAACCTCTATCCTGGCCATGTGGGATTAACTAAAACTATATGGAACTCTGTCAGGGTAAAGAATAAATGATTCCAAGATGGAAGTTTTAAATTACTGTTTCCCCCTCTCCAGAACTATGAAGGGTGCCTTCCCCTTCCACTGGAGCAGGGTAGAAATGTATTACCTAGGAATCAAAATACCATCCCAAATGTTATATCTAGAGTTGGTTAGTTTTGAACCAATCACCCAAAAGATAACTGCTGATTTATCAAAATAGACACAACTCCCTATTGGGCTGGTCAGTAGGGCAGAAACCATCCAACAGAACATCCTTCCTTGAATCCTTTTTTTTCTTCAAACCCTACCCATTGTACCCACTAATTCATATTTCACAGCATGGGACAGGTTAATCTCTAGGTTTTTCTGGGGAGGCAAGGCACCTAGACTGAAGTACAATGTACTACAACTGTCTAGAGCTCAAGGTGGCCTTGACATCCCAAATTTCAAGAACTATGCACAGGCAGCAAAATTACGTACTGTACTTGTGCATGATTCTGAGTCCTACACAGCTTACTGGAAAGATATTGAAATAACCAGTAATGGTTTAGAAAACTTCCCCATATATTCTGGCACCCCGAGATGTCTACCTCTGCAGAAGTTCATGCAACTTAGGAACTTTTTAAAACATGGCTTTTAGTTAGCCAGTCTACTGTTGCCACTTATGAGAGGCTTTATCTTTCTACACTATCTAATAATACAGTATTAAACCCTCTGAGACAGGTCTCATCACTGCAAGGTTGGAAACCCTATCATTTATGCTATGTGTTTCAAGTTGTAGGCCCATTTGGCTTAATTTCTTTTACTTACCTACAATCTACCTATAAATTGCCCTCCACCCAGTACCAAACCTATGTACAACTTAAGCAGTACCTTTTAGCCCAGGAGGACTCCCTCTCATCAGTGGTGGAATCTCCTTCCCCCTGGTTGGACTGATTAGACATCACCTGAATGGTGGCATACAGGGACATCTTATCAGCCAACTCTACCAAGCAATCCACATAGATGGTACTATCCTCTTGGATCACGTCCGATAACATTGGGAAAAGGACACAGAGGTAGAGACTGATAAAGAGACCTGGCACATGGCCACTATTCCAAGGTCTCCCACTACAACATACTGGAAGGAGCTTGCCTGCAAAACTAGATTACGCTACTTTAGAACCCCAGCTGTGACTGCTAAATATATGGTGGGAGACCTAGCGGAGTGCTGGAAAAGCTGTGGCTTCCAACCAGCCAGGAAGACACATATCCTGTGGTCATGCCCCTTTTTGAGGGAATACTGGTCTGAGATTATATCTGAGCTGAATGATATATTTCAGAAGCCTGAATTATTGACACTGACCTTCATCCTGACAACGACTCCTCCCATGGGCCTCCAGTTGAGGGGGGGGGGGCAATATATGCTTATTGTGCTACTGGTCTTGATAGCAAAAAATGTGATTATCAAACTTTGGTTTACTAAGTGCAGACCAACCAGAGAGATCTGGCGCGAAAGCTAGTTTATGAAGTATATAGGCTAGAACAGATAGCAGCTAAACTAAATAATCGTATGCTAGGTTTTACGAGCAGATGGAGTCTCTGGACTCACTTCCAGTTAGAGCAATACACAGATTTTGTACCATGATGGGGGAGATACAAATGACCTTCTTTGTACCATCCTTCTTATGCAAAACCACGAACTGGGGGGCCCTGGGCTTGGGGTCACGTAGGACTGAGGAAGGTACTGAAATAGGTTACGATCCATAGAAACATAGAAACATAGAAGTTGACGGCAGATAAGGACTGCAAGGCCCATCCAGTCTGCCCATTTCTTTTTCTACCTTATAAATGTGCCATCGGCCTTTGCTCTGTCAGTGACCTATCTATTCATAGTCATTTGTATTGCTCCCTTATGCCTATCCCATGCCTGTTTGAAGCCCTGCACTGTATTCATAGCCACCACTTCTTGTGGTAAGCCATTCCATGCATCTACCACCCTTTCTGTGAAAAAGAATTTCCTCACATTCCCCCTTAATCGGCCTCCTCTAATCTCATGCTGTGTCCTCTTGTCCCGCTATTTTTCTTATATTTAAACATGTTAGACTCTTTCACCTTGTTTATGCCCTTAAGGTGTTTAAATGTCTCGATCATATCACCTCTCTCCCTCCTTTGCTCAAGGGTATACATATTGAGCTCCGTTAATCTGTCCTCATATGTCTTCTGATGCAGTCCCTGCACCATTTTGTTGCCCTTCTCTGGACTGCCTCAATTTGGTTAATGTCCTTGTGAAGGTGTGGCCTCAATACTGCCGCAGTACTCCAGATGGGGCCTAACCAATGTCTTGTACAGAGGGATTATTACCTCCTCTTACGACTTGTGATACCCCTACTAATACACCCTAACACCCCCTAGCCTTACTTACTGCTTTAGAGGTCTGCTTGGATGATTTTAGGTCATCAGTGATGATGATGCCCAAGTCTCTTTCTTCCTTTGTGACTGCTAGCAACTCCTCCCAGCCTATAAGTGGTTTCAGGGTTTCTCTTCCCTATGTGCATGATTTTCCACTTCTTTGCATTAAATCCCAGTTGCCATTCTTCTGACCATTCTGCTAGTTTATCCAGATCTTCTCATTCTGCCCACCCATCTGGATCATCTACTCTGTTGCAGATCTTGGTGTCATCTGCAAACAGACAAGCCTTACCCTCTAGTCCATCTGCGAGGTCACTAATGAAGATGTTGAATAGGACTGGCCCCAGGACTGATCCCTGAGGTACCCACTTGTGACTTGCATCTCTTCTGACTGTATACCATTTACCACCACTCTCTGTTTTCTGCCAGTCAACCAGTTTGCCACCAGTTGACCAACTTCTGACCCACGAGCCTACCTAGCTTATTTATCAATCTTCTATGTGGAACAGTGTCAAAAGCTTTGCTGAAGTCAAGGTAGGCGACATCAACTGCTCCCCTTGGTCCACCACTCTGGTTACCAGTCAAAGAAATCTATGAGATTAGTTTGACAGGACCTTCCTTTGTAAACCCATGCTGTCTTGGATCCTGTGCCCTATGGATTCCAGGTGTTGCACTATCCTTTCCTTAGGAGTGCCTCCATAATCTTGCCCACTACTGAGGTAAGACTGACTGGTCTGTAGTTCCCGCCTCCTCCTGCTACCACTCTTGTGGGCGGGATCACATGAGCCCTTCTCCAGTCTTCTGGGACCTCTCTTGTGCTCAGAGACTCACTAAACAATTCTGCTAATGGCTCTGAGTTCCTCCTTTAGCTCCTTAAGTACCCTGGGATGTATGCCATCAGGTCCCATTGCCTTATCCACCCTGAGCTTAGCAAGCTCTTGTAGGACCCTTTCTTTTGTGAAGGGAGTAGTGCTCACCTCCCTCCCCTGTGTCCATGATGCTGAGCTGTGGGCCCTGCCTACCTTCTCTTCAGTAAATACTGAGCAAAAGTATCTGTTTAGGATAGATGCCTTTACAGGTCCTCCTCCTCACATGCTCCCTTTTCTCCATTAAGCTTAGCAATACCCCCTCTGGACTTTCTCCTTTCACTAATGTATCTATAGAAAGTCTTGTCACCTTCTTTTACTGTTCGTGCTAGTGTTTCCTCAGTTTGGGACTTTGCCTGCCTTACTGCCTTCACTGCTTCCCTTAGGGCAGTTTGGTATGCCTCCCTATCTTCATCCCGCTGTGTTCCCTTATATTTCCTGAAGGCCAGCCTTTTGGCTCTGACCTTTTCTGCTACTGTATTTGAGAACCAAAGTGGTTTCCTTCTTCTTTTGCACTTCCTTTTCTGTCTAACACTATGGGATGTTGCTTCAAGTATTGTATCCTTAATGCTTGCCCACTTTGCCTGTACCTCCTCACCTGTGTTTCTTTTTGCCAGGGCTAGCTTAACTCTGTTGGCCATCTTATCAAAGTCAGCTCCTCTGAAGTCCCATATTTTGCCTTGGAATGGGATGATTTAGATGTAGTAGCCAAATTGAACCATACCATGTGATGGTCACTGGCCCCAGGTGACCTTCTACCTGGAGGTCTGTGATCCCTTCTTTGTTAGTTAGTACTAGATCTAGGATAGCCCTGTCTCTTGTGGGTTGCTGTACCAGTTGTTTGAGGCTCCTGTAGGAATCCACTATGAGTCTAGTTCTGCAGATGTTCCTGCTGGTATTGACCAATCTGTATCTGGCATGTTGAAGTCTCCCATTATCAGAACCTCCCTTTAGCTGTCATGTTTTGTATATCTTCTAACAGTAATGTGTCTATGTCTTCCCTCTGGTCTGGGGCCTGTAGACAACCCCAGTTCTTATGGCTGTCCGATTTCCTGTTTCCAGGGTGACCCACAGTTCTTCTGGCTCCTTATGTGTATTCTGAATTTCTGTAGCTTTGATATTTTCATTAACATACAGGGCCACTCCTCCCCTCCTTTTTGCACCTCGGTCTCTTCTGAACAATACATAGCCAGGTACTGAAGTCTCCCAAGTGTGGTTACTGGTAAACCACGTCTCACTAATTGCTACTATGTCCAGTTTAGCCTCTGACATTATTGCCTGAAATATTTCTGCATACAAACCTTGCTTACTTACCTGTGGTGGGGAACGAAATTAATGATCTTGACTTCTTCTTCTCCTTTTGCCTTTTATTTTGCCTTTTATTTATATAATGTGAAAACTGAATTGGAAACTGTACTGCTTTATGGTCCTATGAGATGTTATATATTGCTGCTACATCCTTATTTATGTACCTATACTGCACTGTATGATTACTCTGATCTTTTTAAATATAATAAAAATTTTAATAAAAAAAAAAAAGCCAAGGTTAGGGTGGGCACCAAGTGACCCACAAACTGATTAAGTACTACCAGTGGGTATCTCCTTCCTCTGGCTCTTTGGGCAGCCCTGCTCCATTGATCCCCCACCTCCTTTCAACAGATATGACCATCTTCAACAATTCTCGGTCAAGGAACCCCAGCTGCAGATGCTGTATCCTGCTTGTTCCCTAATTAGACTTTCACTCTGACATGCAGTCAGGTGCATAATGCTCTGCACAGATAATTCACTGCTTTGTACCCAAGGCACAATATAGAATGCAGCATATCAGTCCTTTTGGGGCTTTGTGACACCCCCTTCCCCCTTTGTTTGTAGCACCTAGTGCATCTGCAGCTATCTGTTCCAGGAGCCGTCCCACTCAAAATAGATGCTACACCACCCTGGCTCTCCCAGTTCTTACTGAGCTGCAATCTCTATCACCCCTGGCATTCCCTAATTCCTCCAGAAGCTACTATATAACTCTCTGGTCCCCCACCCCTGTGTTTTATGGTGCTGTAGTTGTTCTGAAGGGTGGTGGCATAGCCCTATGACTAAGGATGGATGGTGGAACACTGTCCACTTTGGTGGAGAAGAATCTGCCATCCTTGTCAGAACACCTCCCTGGACTGTTCCCCTGATGCTATATTGCTCTGGAGATCCCTCTGTAAATCTCTGCTGACCTATTCAGCTGTTTCACCTCTGGCACAATTCTACACACCATCTACTAACACTGGGGACCTGTCTCTCCTGGGACACTGCAGTTCTTCGTCTTTCATAGAAACATAGAACATAAATTTGACGAGATAAGGACAGCTTGGCCCACCCAGTCTGCCCATTTCCTACCTGATGGATAAGCTGCAGATCCTAGTTAACCAGCAGCCTACTTCTTCCTACCCCCACCCTCTAGAATTGCCTTATGACTGTCCCATGCATACTTGAATTCCACCACTGTTTTTGACTCCACAACCTCCTCTGGAAGGCTGTTCCATGCAACCACAACCCTCTCTGTGAAAAAATACTTCCTTAAATTACCTCTGAGCTGCCCCTTCTATCTTCAAATTGTGCCCCCTTGTTCTTGCACACCTCTTTTTTGAAAGATGCTACCCTCTTGGACTTTGTTGATTCCCTTGAAGTGCTTGAAGTTTCTATCATGTCCCCCCTCTCCCTCCTTTCTCAGGGCTATACATATAAGCTCCTTAAGTCTCACTTCATATGTCTTCCGGTGCAGACCCTGCACCATTTTAGTTGCCCTCCTCTGGACAGCTTCCATCCTGTCTATGTCTTTGCGGATTGGGTCTCCAGAACTGCACGTACTCCAGATGTGGTCTCACCAGCTGTCTGTACAGAGGGATAATAACTTGTTTTCTGCTGGTGATGTCTCTCCATATGCATCCCAGTATCCCCCAGCCCTCCTTGCTGCCCTCACATTGCTTGCCCACCTTTAGGTCATCTGATATGACTACCCCAGGTCCTTTCCATTTTTGTTGTTGTTAGTATCTCACCCCCATTGTGTACTCTTCCCTGGGTTTTTGTTTCCCTGGTGCATTACCTTGCACTTCTTAGCATTGAATCTAAGCTGCCATACATTTGATCACTCCTCTAACCTTGCCAAGTCCCTTCTCATCCTTTCCACCCCACCTTGTGCATCAACTCTGTTGCAGGTCTTTGTGTCATCTGCAAAGAGACATACTTTCCTTCCAGTCCCTTTGCAATGTCGCTTATAAAGACATTGAAGAGGACCGTCCTAATACTGAACCTTTGTGGTTCCCACTGCTAACCCCCTTTTTCAGAGTGGACTCCATTTACTATTACTCTCTGTGTCCTATTCTCCAGCCAATTCTTACCCAGGCTGTCATCTTGGGACCCATTCCCAGGCTGGCTAACTTGTATATTAATCTTTTGTGTGGGACTGTGTCAAATGCCTTGCTACAGTCTAGGTAGGCCATGTCCACAGCCCTCCCTGATCTACTACTTTGGTCACCCAGTCAAAGAAATCTATCAGATTTGTCTGGCATGACCTTCCCGCTGTGAATCCATGCTGCCTTGGTCCTGTGCCCCTCTGGCCTCTAGATACGCAACAATTCTTTCCTTCAGAAGTGATTCCATCATTTTCCCTACCACTGAGGTTAAACTAACAGGTCTGTAGTTTCCTGCTTCTGCCTTGCTCCCACTTTTGTGAAGGGGAATCACATCTGCCCTCCTCCAGTCCCAGGTATCACCCCATCCTCCCATGATTTGTTAAAGAGGGTAGTCAGTGGTGTCACTAGTTCTATCCTTAGTTCTTTTAGAATTCTGGGATGAATTCCATCAGGCCCCATTACTTTGTCCACCTTCAGTTTTAAGAGCTCTTTCAGAACTCTTTCTTCTGTAAATGGGCTGGTATCAACTTCTGTATCCAGAGTGTTTCTACTGTTTGTTTTAGGTACCTCCCCTCTTCCTTTGTAAATACTGAGCAAAATATTTGTTTAGTATCTCTGCCTTTCACAGTCACCCTCTGCCCACCCTCCCTCCTTTATTACGCCTCACTATCCCTCCTTTGGTCTTCCTTTGCTCCCTGATGTACCTATAAAAGGTTTTATCCCCCTTCTTAACTGAGTTGGCTATCTTTTCCTCGGTTTGGGCCTTTGCTGTTCTGACTGCCTTTTCAGCTTCCCTTTGCTTTAACTGATACAGTTCTCTGTCCTGTTCCTTCTGTGATTCCTTGTACTTCCTGAATGCTTTCTTTTTCTCTTGAACCTTCACTGCCACTTCCTTTGAGAACCATAGTGGTTTCTTACCTCGTTTCATTTTGTTTATTGCTTTACACAAAGGCTTGTTACCTCTGTGATGGCAGTTTTATTATTCCCATTGTTCTTCCACCTTCCTTCCTGCCCATTTGCTAGTGCATTCCTTAGGCACTCACCATTTTGGCAAAGTCAGCCCTCCTAAAATCCAGTACCTTTGTCTTTGTATGGCTTGGACTCTATTGCTGTGTTTATTGTGAACCATACTGTTTGATGGTCGCTAGTTCCCAGATGGCTACCCACTTCTACATCTGTGATCCTCTCTTCATCTCTGTTTGAGAGAACCAGGTCTAAGATTGCTCCCTCTCGGTGGGCTCCAATACTAGTTGTCTAAGGCATGCCCCTGTAGGGCATCCAGAATAACCCACTCTTAGAAGTGGCTGCTGCAGCACTCCAGTTAACATCTGGCATATTCAGATCACCCATCAGCAATACCCTGATCACCATCACAAGTTTAATATGACTGCTGCACAAACACCACTGATTGTGTACTTCTTCTGAACTCTACATCCCCCCCACCCCCCATCTCCACTCTGTTACTTGTTCTGACTATTCAGTCAGAGAGGGTGGTGGACACTCAAAAGCAGTCATATAGGGTGGTGGGACAGCCTCCTGAAAACTAGCTTAAGCTCTTAAACAACTAGTGATGCTATCAGCTTTGGACTTAAGAACTGCCAAATATCAGACTGGGGTGACCCTCAAAGGATCAGAACTGTCGACTACTTTGCCTGTGAGCACAGATCCAGTTGGTATATTGCCTTGAAAGAACTTGTCTAATCTTGGTTGTACAAATATTCTTGCCTCCTGTATCCTTTTGCATTTTAGAGGCTCAGTATTAGGGCAGTAAATGTGCAGCTGTTTATTGCCACAGTTATAAATTATGCTGTTGTTGTTTGCAGGTCTGGTACTGATTGTATGGAGGGGGTACTGGTGTGATGGTATAGCACGTATGGATGGCTACATTAACCCTTATTATCGCAGTCCTGACAAGCCTACTCTACATTCCCCATTCTCCCCAGGTCTATCCCTCTCATGTCTCATGTACAACCCTTTTCCTTCCCACTATCTCTCACACCTATCCCCTGGATACCTTCCTAGGACCCAACCTCTCAGCTCAGAGGTCTGGTGAGCTTTTTTATACCAAAGAAGATCTGTCTGGATATTTTTCCTTATTCTTAGCACCTCCTTTCCTGGCCCTCAGCTCTAAGTCACCAAGGACCTACCAGAAATGCATCATTGGTATGAGCCCCAGGTTGCCTAGGCCAAAGTATATTGCCTGTCATACAATTTGCACTGGTTATGGTCAGACTGGCAGACTGCAATGGGGTGGCCTGCATCTGATTAGGTATCAGAATCAGTGACTGAGATATCAGGGAAGATGCCACCAGAACATTCTCTATCCTTCTCTCTGGGGGCCACCGGTGGTAGCCAACTATGGAAACAAGAAGCCTCCCCCCCATGATATCTTCTTCAGACTATGAGCTGGGCAGGTGACACATGCACTCCCCCCAATGCAAAGTTCCACCAACAGACTGCACTATGGTCCAGCACACTACCTCTGGCATGATGGACACTTGAGTACTTCAATGGCTGGACGAGCTGGAAATACTCCACCCTGCCCCATTTCCTCCTCCTCTTGTCCTCCTCCCCCTCCTTCCCTTCATACCACCTTTATTTGTGTGTATTTGGCTCCTTACCCTCTGACCCGAAGATACTTGGCTGGCAGGACTCTTCAATGGGCTACTGTAGTTCTACAAAGTTTGTATTTTTGCCTCACAAATGCTCACTATGCAAGTTATACTGTTTTGTTTAAGTGATTAATGTATATAATTTAGCTGCTGCTTACCACAGTGACTGTTCTTACTCTCCTGTTGCACCATTTATGTAACACTGTATTCTTTTCCCCAAGTACCTAAGTCTGGGTATTGGATTTAAGATGACTTCCACCCTGGGAACTAGGGCAGGTTGTACATTTTCTCTGCTGGCATGTCAACTATTGTGTTCTTCCTTGATGTTATTAATCAGTTCAGATGACCTACTGGTTGCAAATGTTTCTCTTGTCATTGAAAATATTTCATTGTATATGTTCTAGCGAAGGGACAAGGCAGACTATTATAACATACTTTAATTGTTTACAAGCAGGGCAACTTAGGTTGCTCACTTATTTAACCTATGACCCCTACCACCTGGGCCCCTGAATGGTGAAACTGTATAGCAGAATCCTCCTGCCATCTGTCTCCAGTGGCATCCCTAAAGTCTCATGGAATGTCTGAGGTCACAACTCTCCAGTGAAGAGAAAGCATATTCTATCCGGGCCTAGGAGTTTGAAGGCCAAAGTTGCCCTCCTTCAAGAAACTAAGCTCTGAATGGAGGCGTGTGAGAAACTCAAATGTAATGGGTGGTCTTAAAGGTGCCCTTACCTCTAAGGATGGTTTATCTATCATTATTCACAAGTTCCTCAGATGGCTTCTGGAGGCTCAATCTGCAGATTCGTCTGGGGGATGGTTAATAGGCAAGCTTGGCACCCCATACTCAAAGCAAATATTCAGGATCAATAACCGTAATGACCCTGTCCTCTTCAACTCCCTCAGCCAATCCTTGGTGAACATTGCATTATCAAAAATTCTTCTACTGCTGGGCAGGGATTTCATTCTTACGCTTGACCGCTATTTGGGCAGAGACTCTGGGAAGCGGAAGCTGAAGTTACGTATCAGGGCTCTGACAGCAGTACAAGACCTGATGTCTGTGCAGTCCCTGACCGATATCCGGTGCCAGCAACCCCTCACGACCTTAGATTACTCACATTTTTCAACTCCCATAGCACCTCAAGCCATATAGACTTCTGACTAATCTCCAACCCCACTTTGCAAATGGTGCATAGCACTCACATTGCCTCCTACCTGTTTGACCACGCACAAGTGGAACTCACTGTACTGTGAGGCCCCTTCCCTCTAAATCAGCCTCATAGAACTGGACCACTTTCTACTGCAGGACCAGAAATTTGCACCATATGAGGACAACCATAGGGCACTGTTCTCTCTGATGTCCCTAGCTTCAAATGACCCCTCTCCAGCCACAGTGATGGCTATTGACTTTGAGAAGGCCTTTGACTTGGTGGACAGGGGTTACCTCCTTGCCTCCATGAGAGCAGTGGGCTTTGGTCCCCAGTTTGGAGGCTGGGTCTAAACTCTATAGCAGGGGTTCTCAAATGGTGAGGCCAGCCTCCCTGGGGAGGCCCCAACCTGTCCAGGGGAGGCTCAAGCAAGTCTGAAAAGTACTGTATTTAAATTTTGAGTTTTATATATTTTGTGTGAAGAGATGAAGCAAACTAAAAGAGAAATAATAGGTGAATTTTATGTATTTATTTACTAATAGGTGACAGGGAAGGTGAATGAGCCAAAGCTCATTTCAGGAGGAAACAGAGAAAGTAATGTGACTCACGAAGGCACTGCAAGAAGGGGTAACAATGGTTCAAGAATGAAATAAGCGAACAAGTAGGCTGGCCTGTTGGGGGTACAATAAGCTGAATAATAATATTTGTTTCTGTTATTTATTTGTCATTCAGATAACACCTTTGAGCACATGAGCTCTTTTTACAAAGGTTCCATGTCAGTATAAGACAAAGAACTGAATGTGAGCCAAGTACTCAAAGGTGTTTCAATGTATTCATGGTGTACTGCAAAGTACAGTATGTTAGTTTTCTTTGGGAGGCCCAAGATTATTTCAGTTTTAGGAGGCTCAAACTCTTTTCCGTGGATTTGGGGACAAAGTCTGAGAACTATTGCTCTATAGAAACAACCCTCGGATCAAATCCTGACTAACTCAGACATCTCTGTCCCTTTTAACCTGAAGCTGGACACCCAACAGGTCTGTCTCCTCCCCCTCCTGCTTTTTGTTCTGACAATTGAGCACCTGGCTATCACTGTAAGACAACACCTGGTCATCCAAGGCACATAGGTAGGACTGATGGATCTTCCCACACTACTTTAAGCAGATAACTGACTGGTACTCCATGATGCACCCTTGGATATCCCAATCATTCTTGACCTCTTGAATAATCTCTGAGACATCTCAGGGCTGAAAACCAACCACACTAAAATTGAGATTCTCCCAGTGAATGGTTCCTGTACCTGGGAAAATGTTGCCCCGTTTAACGTACCATGGTCACCTTGGGTATAAAATAGCTGGATGTTTGGCTCCATCTGGATCCTAAAAGAGTAGCCTCAGATAACTTAACCCTCTCCTGAAAAGCTCAACAATGATTTTACTACAAGAAGCTCTTGCATGTATCATTGGTAGGAAAATATCTACCATTAAACTACTAATAGTCCCAAACTTATCCACTGGCTCACCCATCTGGCAATCACTGTCTTCAATAGTTGGTTTGCCAAATTTGACTTCCTGATAGGTGACTTCCTTTGGGATGCAGGTTTACCCACTGCAGCACAGTTAAACTCAGAACCAATTGGAGAAGAGGGGGATGGGGTCTGTCCTTATTTTTTGCCTACTATGTGGCTTTTAGGTGTGCACAGACCATCCAGTGGCTCTCTTCCTTGCAAGACCTGCTCTATGGGTCACCATTGAACACTTCATGGGTCAAGGGGCAAATCTGGCCTCTCACCTCTTTGTGCCAACTACCAGACTTAAGAAAAAAGGCTCACCATCCAACTTCCTTCAAGGCATGGGAAAAGTTGGATCGTTGACTTCATATGCCACTAATTTTGTTATCATTGCTGCCTCTCTGGAAGGACATTCTGCTGACAGAGGGAGGCTTGCAGATATGCTGGGATTCATTGTGAAGAGAAGAAATTAATCAGCTGCCTGACCTATCGCAGCCAATACCACCCACACCATTTCATTTGACAGTCTCAGGAGGTGAGATGACCTCTCCAAAGGGCGTTTTGGAGGTTTCTCCAAGTCTGCAGTGCTCTGGACAGCTGCCTACAAAACAAAACATCTGCAGGGGATGACAAGATGGTCACCCTGCTGTCCAGGCCTAGCTCAAAGCCCGTTGGGGAATGGCAGGCATGATTTATAAATAAGTACCAAAGGTTGTGCCAGCGAACAGGCTGTGTTGAGACAGTACACACTAAAGAGGGGCGGCCCGCCCCAAAATTCAGCATAACCAGAAAGAAGTAGTGGCACACAAACTGCAGAATTAGGCAGATGCTTCAAGAGTCTCTGGACCTTACAGAGGTGGAGAGATTTAAAAAGGCCCAACCCCTGGGGATCAAGATGACCCATAAATCCTGCCCTGACTTGAGAAGCCTACTCATCCAGAAAAACGTCTGCACCTGTGATACCACACTCCAGTTCAGCATGATATATTACAGCTCATGTCCCATGACAGATGCTGGAGATGCCAGGTCCTTGGAGCTAGAACACTTAGTTTTCACATATAGTGTGCATTTATTTCCTTCTATTAGTTGTCAGTGGGTGGATTTCACACTGTCACATTTTTAACTGCTCATATTAAGATGCATATCTCATTTACTTGGGGGTTCATTAAAGGTGTAATTCCTTTGGGTTTTCATTTAGATTGCTTAGACTGATTCTGTGCATTTTTGTTATACACAAACTCTGTGTTGAAATCCGCATTTATCAGGCTCATGGTCTCGTTTTCTTGGGGGTCCTTGACGAGAAATTTTTATTTATTTTTTGCACTTACACTTACAAGTGATACTTTCATGCATCATGTTTATATGTGTAGGTTAATTTGAGGCTTGATTTCAACTTGCAGTTATACCTAATTTCAGGATTTTGTCTCTCATTATCTGTCCTTTAATATACCAGGACAATTGGAATGTAAGTTGTAGCTCATCTTACATGTATTAGAGAATGCCACTCCAAGGTTTTTTATCACTAGAATGCTTTCTTGGCATACTGAGACATTTAAAATTTATGACAAGAACTCTCTGGCTGTAGAGAATTCTTGATAACCTTTGCCCTTCTGAGGCTCTTCAGTTTAAGGCATACTGTGTTAATTAGCTTCTCTGCGTAATCTTCTATTATGTTTTAAATGTATATGTTAAACCAATGAGAATTATTTCTGCTTTTTCTATATAATCTGGTGTTAATAGTATGGGATATTTGAAAAAACTGCCACAAAGCTTCTGAAGAAGGACCTGGTTGGTTCGAAAGCTAAAGCACTTTGTTCTTTTCTGTAACATCCATGTTGGTCCAATAAAAGGTATCAAATCATTTGTTTCTGGATCTGTTTTTTTAAAAGGACCAATACGGCACCTACAACATTTTTTTGCATGACAAAAGAAATTCACTGCCACTGAAATAGCCATGTTTTCTGCAGTAGCTGTGCTGCAGAATGCTGCAATATTATGTTGCATCCTGGCAGGCTCCGCTGTGTATTGCCTTCCACATGTACCAAGTGTTGCATTGGTTGGGTGTTTCTCAGAGTTAAGAACCAGCTTTGTATTATCTGAATGTTCTTGGCCCTTCAGATTCTATTTAGGATATTTCATAGTTATCTATCACTTGTGTGAACAGCCTACCCTATAATGTCAGCCATGATAATTCTCTGGGAATAAGGGATCCATGTTTTAGATGGTCACAGCTTCCCAACCAGGACCCCTATAATGTTCTCCTAATATGAGCTAATATGAGCTAATCTTTTGAGTTGGGGGACATTTGCTATCTGTGTCTAGAGAGTGTAGTTAAGCAAGGGTATTAATAAGGTTTAAAGCATTTTTGATTTACCTCATGGGACCCTCCACTTCTTCATCAAACTGCATATAGAATGCCCCTTCCAAGAATGGAATATAGAAATTCCTCTAGCATTGAAGTGCATTCCAGACCCCAACTATCTCCCTCATATATGACTCTTACCACACTCTGATGAACGCATTTAATGTTAGACTGATTAGTCATGGGACATGATGGAAATTATCTGCACTGCCATTAAAACACTCCTTCATCATCCAAATTGAGAAGACATGCCTGACTTTGGAAGGGGGAACATGAAAGCCACCTTCCAGGAAAATGATGGACTAATTGCTACAGACTAGCTTATCCTGAATTCAGGAATGCAAAGGGGAGGATGATTCTAAAAAAGATTCTGCATACGGTGGTTCTCAATGACAGGTGCTGTATAGCTGAAGATATTCTGATACTAATATCATTATCCCCTTAAGGGTAGCTCATTATAGCACTAGAAATCACTATGTGTTTGACTTTGATCAAATAGCATTGATCACTGTCAACTGTAATGTTTACATTCTACTGATCATTAAGGAGACACTGACACCTCAAGAAAAACTTTGTAAAAGATAGTATTTGAACACAAAGCAGCTTATATTTCTCATTAACTCTGTATTGCTTATCTCCATTACTTTTTACTGAGGTAATCTGCCTGAAAACAAGATAGTTATTCCTTGATGGTTCATCTGCTGTTATTGCTTATTCCAACCTGATATCATAATACTCTGCTTGTGACATCAGCAGTTATTCCTGACAACACATTGTGATGTCACAACAGAGTATTATGGTTTCAAGTAGAAAGTAAGCTGTAAAGGCATATGAACTCTGAAAGATAACAATCTTGTTTTCATGGGAATTTCTTTAGTAATAAATAATGTAGAAGAGACATCCATGGAATATAATGTTTTCCAAAGTTTTCCAACTGGTGTCAGCTGCTCTTTAAGCTGCAACAGGACAGAACCTATCACTGAGCATCACTGTAGATAGCAAAGGAACACCTGAGATTTACACTTCCTCTCCCTTGTAGTGCTCTTGCACTCAGTGTACTGGACGGTTGACCAATAGTTGCACAATTCACTATGATTATGTGGGGATGCTAAAGGCACTGCCTTTTTGAACTGATATTTCCAGAGAGGTTCTATGTGATAATAGCGGGCGCCGAATGGTGACATGCATTCTCACAAAGTCAGGGCAGTGAAAACAATTTTGCCATCCTGATAACCATGGCACAAGGAGGAGCGGCACCAGAGAATCAATACATTTGCTTTTCTCTGGGCCACACAGAAACTTTGCCCCATCCCCAAGTTCTCAGCTCCAGGGGTGCATGTCAGAGGGTGGGTGAAAGCAAAAAAGCCACAAGTTTGGGCCAGGCACAACAAAATGCAGTAGCGCCTGGACCCAGACACGAACCAGAACCCCATGCACATAGCGAGGCCAACCCCAGATGCCATGGCACAGCTCTGCAGCCAACTGCAGCACCACCCCTACATCCTCTCTGCCTCATCCCAGCCCACGCTTGCCATGCTCGCTCCCCCCTGCACGCGTGTACATACAGCAACATCCAGTCGCTAGGTCGCCCACCCCACCACATCCAGTCACCCTCCTGCCCCCCACCTTTGGGCCGACAGCATCACATCGCCATTTTGGACGGCACCTGATCCAGGCACCACCATCACAGGCTACCTTCCAGAGAGATTGCCTGGTACTAAATCTGCACGTAACTCTTCTACCACAGTTTTTTTCCCTAAGGGACACCAGTACTACACCCCCACATTACTATGCAGAAACATAGACTTTGATGGCAGATAAGGACTGCTTGGCTCACCTAGTCTGCCCATTTCCCTACCTACAGGATAAGCTGCAGATCCTAGTTAATCAACAGCATATTTCTTCTTACCCGCCCACAAGAATTGCCTTATGTCTGTCCCATGTATTCTTGAATTCTCCCACAGTTTTAGACCCCACAACCTCCTCAGGAAGGCTGTTCCATGTGTCCACCACCCTCTGTGAAAAATACTTCCACACATTGCTCCTGAACTGCCCTCCCCATCTTTAAATTGTGTCCCCTTGTTCCTACACATCTCTTTTTCTGAAAGATGCTACTTCCTTGGACTTTGTTGATTCCACTGAGGTACTTAAAAGTTTCTATCATGTCCTCCCTCTCCCTCCTTTCCTCCAGGGTATACATATTAAGCTCCTTTAGTCTCTCCTCATATGGCTTCTCTTGCAGACCCTGCACCATTTTAGTTGCCCTCCTCTGGACTGCCTTTATTCTGTCTATGTCCTTGCAGAGATGGGGTCTCCAGAACTGGAAGTAGTACTCCAGATGGCTTCTCACCAACTGTCTGTACAGAGAGATAACAACTTCCTGTTTTCTGCTGGTGATGCCTCTCCCTATATATCCCAGTATACCCCCAGCCCTCCCTACTTGCTTCTCACATGAATGCTAACCTTAAGGTCATCTGATATGATTACCCCAGGTCCCTTTCCATTTTGTTGTTGTTACTACTTCCGCTCATTATGTAATCTTCACCTGGGTTTTTGTTTCCCAGGTGTATTATTTTGCACTTTTTTGCATTTAATCTAAGCTGCCATATTTCTGACCATTCCTCCAACCTTTCCAAGTCCCTTCTCATCCTTTCCACGCCTCCTTGTGTATCAACCCTGTTACAGAGCTTTGTGTCATCTGCAAAGAGACATACTTTTCCTTCCAGTCCCTCTGCAATGTCACTTATAAAGACATTAAAATGGATTGGACTCAGTACTGAACCTGTGGTACCCACTGGTAATCCCTCTTTCTTCAGAGTGGACTCCATTTCAATTACCTTCTGTGTCCAGTTGTTCAGCCAATATTTTACAGGCTACCACCCTGGGACCCACTCCCAGGCTGGTTAATCTGACTATTAATCTTTGTATGGGACTGTGGCAAATGCCTTGCTAAAGTAAGGTAGGCCATGTCTGCAGCCCTCCTGGTCTATTACTTTGGTCACCCAGTCAAAGAAATCAATTAGATCTCGCTCTGACATGACCTTCCCGCTGTGAACCCATGCTGCCTTGGGTCCTGTGCCTCACTGGCCTCTAGGTACTCAAATTCTTTCCTTCAGAAGTGATTCCATCACTTTCCCTACCCCAGAGGTCAAACTGACAGGTCTATAGTTTCCTGCCTCTGTCTTGGTCCCACTTTTGTGAAGGGGAATCACATTTGCCTTCCCTCAGTCCTCAGGTACCACACCATCCTCCCATGATTTGTTAAAAAGGGTAGTCAGTGGTTTCACTAGTTCTCCCCTTACTTCTTTTAGAATTCTGGGGAGAATTTCATCATGCCCCATTCCTTTGTCCACCTTCAGTTTTAGGAGTTCTTTCAGAACCATTTCTTCTGTAAAGGACTGGGTTCGACCTCATCAAGAGTGCAACTGTTAATTGGATTGGGCACCTCCTCCTCCTCCTCTTTGTGAATACTGAGCAAATATTCATTCAGTATCCCTGCTTTTCACTGTCCCTGTCCCCACTCACCGTCCATTCTATTCATCCTCACTATCCTCCCTTTGTCTTTCTATGCTCCCTGATGTACCTATAAAAGGTTTATCCCCCATCTTAACCGAGTTGGCTATCTTTACCTCAGTTTGGGCCTTTGCTAGTCTGACTTCCCTCCCTGCTTCCTTCTACCTTAACTGGTACAGCTCTCTGTCCTGCTACTTCTGTGTTTCCTTATACTTCCTGAATGCTATCTTTTTCTCCCTGATATTCCCTGCCACCTCTTTTGAGAACCACAGTGGCTTTTTCTTTCATTTTGATTTGTTCATTTGCTTGACACAAAGGCTTGTTGCCTCTGTGATGGCAGTTTTGATGTTTTCCCATTGTTGCTCCACCCCTGCTTCTAGCCTTTTTGCTAGTGCTTTTCTAAGGCACTCTCCCATCTTGCCAAAGTCATCCCTCCTGAAGTCCAGTACCCTCACTTTTGTATGGCTTGATTCTGTAGCAGAGTTTATTATGAACCACACTGTTTGATGGTCACTTGTTCCCAGATGGCAACCCACTGCAAGATCTGAGATCCTCTCAGTGTCCCCATTTGAGTCAGAGGGTCTAAGATTGCTCCCTCATGAGTGGGTTCTGAAACTAGCTGTCTGAGGCATGCCTCTTGTAGGGCATCAAGAATGGCCCTGCTCTTGGATGTGGCTGCAGCAAATGTGCTCCAGTAAACATCTAGCATAGTCAGATCTCCCATCAACAGTATCTTCCCTTTCTCTGCCATCCTAAGAATGCCTTCTATCATATCCTTGTCCATTCCCTTCCCCTGACATGGGGTCTGTATACAACCCCTGTGCAGATTGTGGTGCCATTTCCAGTCTCTAAGGAAACCCACAGTGCCTCATCTCCTCCATGTTTACTCTTTTGTTCAGTTGCTTTTATCCCCTCCTTTACATAGAGAGCTACTCCTCCACCTCTCCCCCCCCCGTCTCTCCTGAAGGTTATGTACCCTGGTATGTTAACATCCCAGTCATGGTTCTCTGTGTACCATGTTTCTGTGACTGCTACAATATCCAGGCTTCCCTCTTCCATCAAGGCCACCAGTTCAGGGAGCTTGTTGCCAAGATTACAGGCACTGGTACTCATTACCCTCCATTTCCTGATGGCCTGACTCCTTTTTACTCCATCCCTCTCCTTATTGCCTTTGTCACTTTCTCCATTTACCCCTGCCCTTCTCCCTATCAACATCGCTATCTTGGTGTTTACCTCACTTACTACCCTGACTTTTTTTTGGGGGGGGCTAGGATTTCCCTGCTCCTTTCCAGTGCCTCCCTCCTTGGCTAGTTTAAATGCATGCCAATGAAGCATTTAAACATATCTCCTAGGATCCTGGTTCCCCTCCTGGACAGATGCAGCCCATCATGCCCATATAGGCCTGCATCACTCCAGGTGGACCCCCTGTCCCCAATAAAGCCAAATCCCTGAGCTCTGCACCAGTTTTTCAACCACTGATTGAATCCCATGGTGTTGAGCACCCTAGCCTCACCTATGCCATAGACAGGCAGCACCTCTGAGAAGGTTACCGTGCATGCTACTTGTCTAAGGCCCCTCTCCAACTCCACAGACTCTTCCTGCACTACTCTGATCCCTTTCTTAGCCAGATCATTTGTCCCTAGGTGGACAATGACATCCAGCTCCCTCTTCTGTGCAGCTGCTCCGGCGATCCTGAGGATTCACTCTGTGTCCCTTCAAGCCATGGCACCAGGCAGGCACCTTACCTACCTCTCCCCTTCCTCCCACAGTTCTACCTTCCCAACAATGGAGTCCCCCACCAGGAGTTGTTTCCTTCCCCTGTGGGGTTCCATGCCACCCTCCTGTGGGTATCCCTTGTGGAGGTTCCCAGCATCCTCCTTGGTCTCCACTGTTGGTGTCTTCATAGAGGAACCACACTTTGCCAGAATGGCATAGGAATTGTGGAAAGGTACAACTGGAGGGATGTGCCTCTGTTCCACCACCCTCATCCTCCCTGAGCCCACTGTGGTCCAACCGCTTCTCTTTCTTGGAAACCTTTGAGGCAACGGCAGTGGTCCTGGTGGTCCCTGGATGGAAGAGGGGGTCCCAAAATCTCGGCCAACTCAGCCTGGAGATGAGCAACCTCCTCCCTCAGCTCAGAGAGGTGTCTGCAGATGGGACAACACCGCATCCTCCAGAATGTCTCTCAGAAGACTGCTGCTCTACATCCACTGTTGTTGGGAATCTTTACTCTTTCCTTTTTCTCTTTTCTTCTCTCCCTACTTACGTACTGCCTCTGTGCCCTTTAAACTCCTGATCATCCTGTTCTGAGACAAGAAGATCCTATATTTCTCAGTAGACCCCTTGCTTGCTCAGAGGCAGACCTCCAGCAGCTGGGGGGCTGGAGAGCTACTCTTGCCCTTCTAGGATAGTGAGTCTTTGGTGGCTCTGTGATCACTCACTTCCTGCTCCCAAACAGGAAGTTCCTGTTGTCAGTCAAATCCTGTGCCTATAAAAGTAGAACTAGCTTTGGTGGGGGAGTGGAAGGGAGGGAAGGAGGGCAATATAGTCCCAGCAGAGAAGTCCAGTCACACAGCACTCCTTCCTCCTAGTGTTCTCTGCCAAGCCTCTGGCAAAATCTATCTTGGGCAGTGTTTAAATCTAGCTTCCTTCTAGCTAAGCCACTCCCCTTACTTAATAGATCTTTCTACATGTAATGAAATTTCACAGATAACAATCCCCTTCAGCCACCTGAGATTTACACCTAGATACTGTAACTGCTTCAGATTACCATTCACTTCAGCTAACTCAGACAAACACACTAACTTTTCTTTTTTGTTGTTTGTGTTTTTGCCCTAAATTGAAGGTCACAGTAGAAGAGTTCTACTTCTTTAGTCCCAGTAGAGAAGTCCAGTCACACAGCACTCCTTCCTCCTGGTGTTCTCTTCCAAGCCTGTGGCAGAATTTATCTAGGGCAGTGTTTAAATATTGTTTCCTTCTAGCTAATCCACTCTCCCTACTTATTAGATCTTTCTACATGTAATTAAATTTCACAGATAACAATCCCCTTCAGCCACCTGGGATTTACACCTAGATAACTGCATCAGATTATCATTCACTTCAGCTAACTCAGACAAACACACTTTTTTGTTTGTGCTTTTTAACCCTAAATTGAAGGTCCCAGTAGAAGAGTTCTACTTCTTTAGTCCCAGTAGAGAAGTCCAGTCACAAAGCATTCCTTCCTCCTGGTGTTCTCCGGCAAGCCTCTGGCAGAATCTGTCTAGGGCAGTGTTTAAATCTAGCTTCCTTCTAGCTAAACCACTCCCCCTACTTAATAGGTCTTTCTACATGTAATTAAATTTCACAGATAACAATCCCCCTTCAGCCACCTGAGATTTACACCTAGATGACTGCTTCAGATAACCATTCACTTCAGATAACTCAGACTAACCCAAACAATGGGTTAATCAACATGGCCAGTCTGGATGCAAAATGCCTCATCCTGATGAACTGGAGCCAAGAAAAGGTACCCACTGTATGGGATTAGTATAAGCTTGTGGAATGACTGGCATCTTTGAAACACCTTAACTACTTTCCATAAATGAAAGAATCTCTTATGTTACAACAGATACAGTCTCACTTATAGGAACAACAGGTTTTGATATTCCAGAAAGCATGCCATTCATCTACTAGTATTACTGTGACAAGCACTCCATTATCTTATAGGATTATACAGGTCACCCTCTCCCTTCCTTTTTAAAGACATCTTTCAGTTCAGCACTTCAGCCTTAATTTGTATGTGTATTTTACAAATCCTATATAGGTTTCTCTAGCAATAAGGCTGGTGGGGTCTCTTATCCTCTTGCAAGGTATTGGTTTACAGTTTTGCCTCCAGGGTTACTCTTCAATGACTCCTTCTCTTCCTGATGGAGGAACTGTCACTACTTCAGTCATTTCTAGTTCTCTAGCACTAGGGCCAGGCATCAGATCTGCCACCAGGTATGTAGTCCAGATGTTATGGTGCAGGTTCAATCTAAATTAAAGCTCACTGGCCTTCTTTCCTTTGGCATGTGACATGAGATGATGCCCAATAAAACTGCCTCTTCTTTTTGACATAATGCATGGCCCCAGGTATGCATGCCACCTCTGCTGTACCAGGCACCAGTTTGCAATATTTATTTGTGTGGTGCCTGTCTGCAGGCTGCATGCTGCATGCATATCTTCAGTTAATTTCCACATGATGTATCTTTATATGAATTACTTAATTTGTCCTTCTCTGTAGCTTGCATTGCTGATGTCTAGGCAGTCAAATGTATGAGTATTCATTACATACAATTATATACAGTATGTATACCATACCAGGGTTTTAAATAATTGATTAGCAATTTTTTGGGGACTATACTAACTGTACAGAAAATATTTATATCGATTTTCTAGAAGTGCTATGTTTGTTAAATACAGTGAGGCAAGAGCTATGCATTTGCACAAAGATTTAGCTCTTTCATGAGCAAAACACTAATCAATTTTTAGAGTTAAATAAATCCCTGCACACTAATTTATATACCTAGATATGAAACTGTTTTCATATTTAATACCTTACTTTATAAGTTGCTGTGTATGCACACCCCATTTCAACAGGTATATTAGAACTGAAAAAAAATGTCTCAATAAAACATTCCATCAAAAAATGTCTAAATGAATTAAAAATCTACTTAAGGTAAATCTGAGAATGCCAGGACTATATTACTGAATGTTGATTTTTTTTCTGACTAAAGGATACTGCTGCTATAACTAAGCTTAGTCATGTTAAATTGCAGATTGGATCTAGCCCTCTCATCAGTTCCTCCTATGAGTCCAATGAGTCTTCTCTAATGTTCTTATGTTATTTTATAGTCTGGGCATTGTATTTTCTGTGATATATTACCTGAGTAGTTATCGAGGTTATGCATCTTTAAATGATCGAACTGGTGTTTGTGGTGGTTTAGAACTGTTTTTCTTGTTCTAAAATTCTGGAATGCACTTTGTGGATCTAAGGCTGCAAATGACCTTGTGTAAGTCATTTGCAAAAGTTGGTTTACATATTGCACTTATTTGCATATGGATTACCACTGTTGCAACTGCAGATGCACTTGTCTTCATGCATAGCCCCTTTGCTGTGTTACTATGCAAACTAACCTTCTGTGTATGGTGTTTGTTAACATAATCATGTTTACTGAAAATGTTCACATCATTCACAGAATACATTACAATACTTTCATCAAGGCTGCAACATCACTGGATACTAAGACATACAGCTCAGAATAAACAGCACAGCTACTAATGCAGTACTCGTGCAGAAGTGGTGTTATAGTCAACAATTAATACATTTTATCACATCTAGTGAAAGCAGATACTGATGGCGGTCCATATTAAAGACGTCTAGAAAATCCAACGCATGTACAGTCCAGCAGAAATGGAACATGTACTACACAGCTGTTTAAGGGGGGATGAGAATGAGCTTGAAAAGGGACATGATCCCATAACCCCCCAGCTCTGTGGCTTTTTACAGAGGGGAGAATACCAGAATGGGCCCCACATGGAGATATATCTATCCCTGGCCCCACTATAACTGTGTGAGAGTTGCTCTAAACTTGGTAGCTTACCCAAGGATGTTGTCCACTGAGCTATAAGGGATATGTTAGTAGGCCTCCTCTTCTGCGGTATCAGTTATTTTTCCACCACTGAGGCTGCCATTAACCAGCAAAGCTAAGGTCCAATGATCTAGATGTCTTCTGATGGGCATGATGTGGATGCCTCCAGAGTGGTAACCGGGTTGGTACTGGGGTCCACCTCATTGATGGATTCCCCAGGGTGAGGAATTTGATCATCATCCTTGACAACAGGCTGACCCTGGAAGTCCAGGTGTCATCTGTTGTCAGCAGTGGGTTTACCATCTAAGAATGTCATACGAATCAAACCCGTGATTCCGCTGGAAGATTTGCCATCTCTGATAAAGACTTTGTGACTTCCAGGTTGGACTACTGTAACATTCTGTACTTCAGGGTCAATTGAGGCATCTGCCACCAACTGCGGCTAGTGCATAATGTCACAGCCAGGTTGCTGGCGGGCCTTCCAAGGTCCTGCCATGTGACCTTGGTCCTGTGTGATCTGCACTGGCTGCCTGTCAGGTGGAGGATCATCTTCAAGGTAGGCTTGCTCGCCTATAAGGCCCTACACTGCATGGGCCCTGCTTACTTGTCTGACCTCCTTACTCCATCCACCATGGCACATTCCCTCTGCTCCTCCACCAAGGTTCTCCTGGCAGTTCTGAGGGCCAGGCTGAAAACCTTGGGGGATTGTTCCTTTGAGGTGGTTGGCCCAGCCCTCTGTAACTTGCTTCCATAATCCTTGAGGGAGGCCCTAACAGTGGAGACATTTAAAGGGGACCTGAAGACCTACCTTTTTAATAATGCCTTTTCAGACAGTTTTTAACCCTTAGACTGCCAGATGATTTAGAATGTATAGGTTTTTAGGACGTATATACATGTAAGCGGTACAACAAGGGTTAAATCTGATTTTATAAGTTATTGATTTAAGTTTTGAAATTTTATTGTTTTACTGCCTTAACCTTGTTCTTATCTGTAATGGTGCCCAAAGCCTCCAGAATTGGGTGCCAATATATAAATAAAGTATTACTTACTTACTCTGATTGGATTATCAGTAGCCACACAGCTGGAAAAGAAAGAAAGGGGCTATGCAGAATTTGTGTTCAGGAGGATAATACATTCTTCCAAGATAAGCATTGGGCTAGGCATTTTGTTTTTATTTACCAGGAAGGTGAACTAGACAAACAGTTGTCTATTTCCGGGAACAACCTTGGAAATTACAACAAGGGAAAAAGTACAATAAGTTACAGTAATGCACAACAAAAGTAATTTAAAGAAGTCTAAGATACAAAATATAATACATGGTGGAATATTGGTGAAGATGAATGATGAACAAAGCAGGGTGCATACAACATAATGAGTTTACAAAAAAATGATCGAGTGCAAAAGGCTCACAATGGGGAGAAAATTAATATCAAACACATTACAAAGAAGCCCCCAAAAATATATGCCATCTAGGAGCAGGAGCACATTGTTGACTTACGCAGTTAAGAATGGTAGCCACTTTGAAAGACCTGGCTTAAATAACACTGCTGAATCATAGCAGGAATGGAATTTCAAAGTTTGGGACCAGTGCAGAAGAAGGCAATATCACTTCATTTAGTTCTTGTCTTGGGTATGGACAGGAGATCAATATCTGAGGAACTTAGGAATATGAGAGTCTACCAGGCAGAAGAAGTGAGGCAAGAGAAATGATGACTGTTTAAGCACAATTTTACAGATGGCACCTCCTAGGTTAAGACTGCATAGGGCAGAGGACAGAGCCATCTAATTTTTGAGTGCAAGGTACAAGGGTGGTTATGTCAGATGGAGGCCAGGTCAAACTGGCAGATGTTATTACTGTATATGCCTCATCCCATTTTTGCAGAATGGTTTTGCAATCTGAAAAAAAAAAACATATCCCATAGAGAAGATTTGGGAGAAAGATACCTAGGGCTATTGCAATATGAGTTTTATGGATGAGACTATGACTAACTTTGAATGACAGTCCCACTCCAGAATTAACTACTTTGCAGGCAGAAGACACTTGAATTGAGAAGTCCAGTGATAGATAGAGTGTGAAACCCAGATAGTTAAATGAATGGACTGAGGCCAAGAATATTCCATTCTTGCAAGCAAGTGATAGTTGGGGCTAAGTCAAAAAGCATGGCCTATGACTTGGCTATATTCAAGAGAAGCTTGTTAGAAATTAACAATTTATGGATAGCTTGGAGCAGATTACAGATGTCTAATTATGCCAACAATACAGTGGGACCTCATGCAAAAGACCAAGTGATATACGTAGGGAATGGGCATACTATGTGAGAGATATTGGTGGACAGAATTAATATGAAGGGATAAAAGTAGACCCCAAGTATTGATCCAAATGTGGTAGGGGCTGGTTCTGACAGAATGAAAATAAAACTGGTGTCACAAATTACATGAATGGCTAACTTTGTAAGTGATAAGATTTACATATTGCTGTACTCAGCCTGTAATAAAGACACCAAATCAAAGTCATATTCTTATTTCTCAGATATCCTACTGGATACTGAAGTATATCTTTGGGAGGTATCTATCCTCTTGCAAAAAATGTTCCCTGCAATCTCCCAGTCTAATGGTGATATGTGGTGCTCCTGGTATCCATGAGTACCTAGGAGTGAAAATTGAAAGAAAAGTGATTAAACAAAAACATATATTAATAAAAGGACCTTTCAAACTAAAGGGGCATTTTTAGAATAATATTTTAACACAATTCTTTTAATGAAAGTAATTTTGCATATCTGTTGCATACCTGATGTTAATATTAGAGATTCATTTATTTACAAACACCATGACCTATGACCACTAGGCACACAGACATGTTACTAGCTACACTACCACAGACATGTCACGCCACAAAAGACTTCAAGTCTCTAGTTAACTTACAAAGTTAACCAATCAGATAATTTGTGAAATCAGTTTATTGTTGTAGTAGGTTTCCTGATATGTATAGAATGTCTCAGCCCTTTTTCCCAAAATACCCCCCCCCTTTTGTCATGATGTGCACATGAACTTATGACTGGAAATGACATGTATGATGGTGGTGGGTTTGTTTAAAAATGGAGAATAAAAGAATAGCAAAATTTCTTTGTTTATTTTAACTGTTGCCTGTGATTGTAAGATGTCACTCATAGTCAGTACTGATGTCTGCAGCTTTCAGGCTACTAAAAAGGCTGTAAATCAGTTCCAGGGCCTGCCCCCAATAAAGGTAAGTGACCAAAGTGCTGGGGCACTGACTGGTACTTTGTCGTATCCATTTCTGTATTTTGGCTGTCATAGCTCATTAAAAAGCAAAACAGATTCCAGCTTGTTCTACTTTGATTTAATTAGTTTGCACTTGGATTTTTGTAAAACTTCTAGTGAGTGCTCTGTTCTTGTTGCGGTACTGGGGAAAGGAGGTTATGGGTGATAAAATATTCAGTGAGTTGAGAAGCAGTTATCTTTTCCTGAATCTTATTAAGTACATGAAGGATTCCAATGGGTCAAAAATTACTAATGTTTTTACTATTACCCTTCTTGAACACAGGTACAATGTGCAACATCCTCAAGCACAGTTTGGAAGGTTAGAGACAAATTAAACATTCTTGTAATCAGTTCTGCAAGTTTATTTGCAGCAGCCCTGAATAGCCTAGGCTGAATCCCATAGGAGTCAGCAGGTTTGCTTCTGAGGAATCTGCATAAGGTGTTTACACACATCAGACTTCTTGACATCTTTGAAGCAGAAAAGGGGGTATCACAGCCGGCCATTATTACAGGTAGAGAAGACTGGAATTGTGAGTGGGAAAGACCCAGTGTAGGTTGAAACATCAGCAAAATATTGATTAAAGGCATTCACTGTCATTGTTGGATTGTTACAATTGACTCCATTGATTTCTAAGTCTATGAACATGAAGTTGCCAATTTGACCCAGGGCTAACTTTATACATTCCCAGAACTTGCAAGGGTTATAAGTGGTGCAGTCAAGGAGCGATTTACAGGGTCAGCTTTTGTTGCACTGTATAGTCCTTTTACTTTCATTTCTGGGTGAGCTATATTTCGCCCAGTCACAGGCTAAATTAGCATCTTTAAAGGTGGACCAACAATCATCCCTTGCTTTAATCAAAGACAATAGGGGGATTTCAACCATTTCGTAACTGGACCACAGACTTGGTGTGGGTTCTGGGAACATAGTACTGTAATCCTTAAAGCCTGTAAATATTTGGTTGAAATAGAAGATTGCCTGATTAACATCATTGGTGGACCACAAATGTGACCTATCCAAACACTCAATCACCCTTTTAAGCTGTACAGGATCAAAATGAAAGAAGTCACAGAAATGAATGATTGTATGAGGAACCTTGAGGTTAGCACCCTCACCCCCAAACACAGAGGACCGGGAGTGATCAGTAATAGCATCAGAGAGTACTCCTGAACAAGTAACTTTATAAAATCTGGGTATAAGTACCCAGTTAATAAGGTAGCACAATGTTGTTAAGCCTCCTGATGGATTCTGACATTATTTGGGTGAGTTGAAGCTTGTTGATGGTCAACTCAACATTTTTATTTTTGCAGCTCAGCCAGTCAATGTTAAAGTCTCCAGTGAGAATACATGTGTTATTGTGAACCAGAGGACCAACAGAACTAATAAGAGTAGGAAGGGCAGGATGGCTACCAGCAGGAGGAATATACAGTAAAACAAGTTATTTTCATACAAAGTAATTTTAACTCAAGCACAAATTCAACCATGAGTGTGTAAATATAATTAAGTTCTAAGTCATTAGCAGCACATTTGTTATAATGGAAAAAGTGCCAGTAGAGCTAATTAGGGTACATTTATTTTAGTGCTGATTAGTGCTTCAGTTAAAATAGCGAACATTATTTGACAGTGAAAAGGTTTAGTTTCACAGTATATACACAGAGAAAATGAAGTTTTTGAGAGTTCCTCAGTAGGAGAACTGCATGACAAAGTTCCAGTTGAGATCTGTGGATAGGTGAACAACTGGGGGCAGAAACATGTAGAAGGTCTTTATAATAAATCATTGTGTCAACAACTTTCATAATATGGTACAGTCACTTCTTATGAAGTTATATGTGGGTAAAGCAGCACAAAGATTATCAGGAATGTTTGGCTTTAAACAGGTTTCTGAGATCCCCATAAAGTCAGGGCATAATGATTAACACCTGCTGAGTGTGCTCCAGTGTTTGCAACCAGGCATCTAATTTTAAAACAAGCATTTGTCAATGCCGAATGCTGTCTCACTGGCTTTATCATTGGTAGTGCTGGAGTTAGAGATGCATAATAGGAATGGTAGTGAAGTATTGAAGTGACGCTAACCCACCCCAACCCTGTAGAGACCAACAGGCATTGGGGTGTGCCTTTGGGTCATCAGCTATAACGCTCATGCAATTTCACCTCACCCTACCCTGTAGACAGTGGCAAGTGTTGTGGTGTGCTTTGGGGTCTTTGGGCATTATACGTACCCCATTCCATAAGGAAATATGCTGAGGTGGGTGCAGTATAGGAGAATGGGGTGAACTTTGTGACCGAACTCTGTAAGGCACACCACGATGTGTGTCACTGGCTGGAGGGTGGGGATGGGGTGGGGTGGAATATGAAGCATTACAGCTGATGATCCCAAGTCACACCCTGACACCTGTCAGTCTGCACAGGGTGGGGTGTTACAGTTGGAAACCCTAACTCAGCAGACGTGTGTTGGTATTTTCACTCCAAATTTTCAACATGGGCTTTTTGTGATCCCACATCATGAAGAGTGTCACTATCAGTTTGTTAGGTAAAAGGTGGTTTTGCACAGCAGCTATGCCATTTGGTGACACAGGCCCAAAAAACACATTTTGGGCAGTATGTAAAAAATTAGAACTATATTGTTCATGAGGAGGTGTAAAAAAATGGCAACGCTGAAAAGCTGGAGTGAAAATATAAAAAATTAGCAAAGTCATGAGCCTGCATAGAAACTGTGCAACACACGTCTGTAACCCAATTATTTTTGGAATTTTTTTTAACCACATTTGCAACATAGGCATTCTGGGACCTGCCCTCATGATCACTGGCACTGTGATTTTGTTAATTTGTCCCAAAGTTGATTTCACACAGCGACCATGTCATTGTGCCTACAGGTACATTTGGGTAGAATGTGAAAAATGACAGCTGTACTGTTTATAAGGAGATGTGAAAATGCCAGTGTTGAAAATGTGGCATGAAAATATTGCAAATTTTGAGAGTTACAAGGGTGCATAGGAACTGCACAATGCATACTTACAGCACAGTCATTTTATAGACTTTCATCACCAAATTTTCAACATAGGCATTTTAGGACCTCTGCTCATGAATAGTGGCACTGTCATGTCCTTAAACTTCCTGAAAATTGATTTTGTGCAGCGACCACACTATTCTATGCTGGACATGTGAAAACACATTTTGGCCAGGATATCTAAAATGACAGCTATACTGCTCATAAGGAGGTGTGGAAAAATGCCAACGTTGAAAATCTGGAGTGAAAATATTACAAATTGACAAAGTTATAAGCGTGCGTGAAAGTTGCATAACACACACTGTTAAAACAGCCATTTTTTTTATTTTTCCCACCAAATTTGCAACATAGGCTTTTTGAGAGCCCAGCTCATGAACAGTGGCACTGTTGTTTTATTAATCATTCCCAAAGGTGATTCCTTGCAGTGACTGCAAAATCACCTTCGGGCGAATAACATGCATGAGTGACAGAATTCACAGGAGGAGTCCCAATAACCCCATGTTGAAAATTTGGCATCAAATTCCCTAAATTCCTGAGATATGCACCAAAGTTGAAAAAAAAACCTATTTATGCCATAATACAGCTTACCGACATTTCTGCAGTTCACGGTCGACTTTGAAGAGTGCAGATGTGTTCCTGGTCCACCGCAGATCATTGTGCTGGGCTCTGGAGGTAAGTATGGGATGAGGGAGGTGTGGGGAGGTAGGGTGCACAGTGGGTGGGCGCGGGCTGTGGGAGGGGGAAGGGAGATCGCGAGGGACCTTTTTCTTTTTTACAAGTTGAAAAAAAAGGGGAACATCACAGGACATTTTTTTAATTGCAGGGACATTTGGCACACTGGGGTGGGCTCCCAAAATGTCACCTGATTTTATGGGGGGCTGTAGCTGACAGGGGATTGGGCAACCTTGTCAGCACATGAAGAAAGGGGGGGACATTATGCCAATGGGGAGTGGGCTCCCACATTGGCAAAATAAACAGGGAAGGGGAACTGAAGCTGATTGGGATTGGGCCCCTCTTTTGGCAAAGAAAGACTGTTGGGGGCACATGATGCCGAGGGGGATTGGGCACCCCCTTGGCATGCACTTGGGGGGGTCATGATGCCAACAGGAAGTGGGCTTCCAAATTGGCAAATGTAGTGAGGTGAGGCATGCTTTGGGCGGCGGCAGTCAGTGCTGCCATGTTTATGTGGGAGGCATGTTATTGTGCAACTGCAGTTAGAAGCTTGTTTCTCATTGTAGCGGACCTTTTCTTAGATCTCTTGGCCACATTCCGAATTGCTGGTGTGGCACCTGAATGCTTGCTGATTGGGGAATGAGGGACACACCTACTGATGCATGCCCTGCATTCAACCAACAGTACCGTGCCTCCAAATCTGCTATACTGCAATATATTAGCTGTGCATGCGCGAGCCAACATAATGAGCAATTCTGATTCCCTTTATGTTCTGCTGGGGGGGTGAAATTAGGACAGTGGAACAACTTGAGGCCAGGCTTAGGCTTACTATCCCTAGCAACCAGAAGGAGGGATGGTGCTAAACTGACTAGAGAACAGGCCACTGGTTATTACCTACTGAGCAGGCCCTTCAGCAAAGCCCCTTGAGATATATGACAACTTGATACCAGACTCAAGGTGTAAGGAGGCAGTGACTCTCCCAACTCTTATGGCTGCTTATAAGGGCAGTTGAAATACTGTAGTGAAATTAGTGTGGTCTAATGATACACAAGGGTCCCAATTCCAAGATGTTTATGCATGTCACAAGGTGACTTGTGCCAAATCCAATGGAGCAAGTCGCACCTTGCACCATGGTTACACTGGTTAGGATTCCAGGATGCAGCCTGCACCATGGCATGGGTGGCATGAGTCCAAGGGGACATCTGCTGGCTGCAGCCCCTATGGCATGGCAGAAGGGGGGGTTACAGCAGCAACTGTGCCCTATTCTGAGAGGGCAGCTGCTGTAACCCAGTTATGCAATTACAAGAGCTATTGCAGCATTTCAGGGTTAGACCAGCTGTTAACTGGTCTAAAGGACTTCTGTCCTGTCAAAACAGCAGTTCCCCCCCACAGTGCTGCAACACACACACAGCTGCGCCCCATAGACCCCCAACACGGGAAAGCCCCCCCATTACCAGGGTGCCACCTGCCAGCACCCAGGTCTGGTTTGTCCAGTGCCACCCTTGCACTTCTACCACACTGTTGAGCCCCCTCATGATCCACGGGGGCTTGTGGTCTGTTTTTGTGGCTGGGGAGTTTGGGGGGCAGTTCTTCCCAGTCAGTGGCTTTCAGCACACAGGTCCATTGTGCCATTCCTGTGGCACAACTCTGTGGCTGCCACAGGTCATGGGGCATAAGTGCCAGGACCTGCCTCTGTCTTGGAATAGGGTGAAGGATGCCAGTGTGGCGACACATGCTGAAACTTTCATATGTCTGTGAGTTGATGTACATCCCAGAATTGGACCCAATGTGTCTAAAAGGCAAACTGTTGACCAGAGCACTGGTTAAAGTAAAAAAAAAAAAGTGAATCCATTTCATTGATTTGAGGGTAGGCTAATTAATAACACTATTAGCTCTTACAAAAAAGTCTATGCACTGTATCTACAATAACCACATACAAGAGCAATGCAGAGATGTAAACCAGAGTAAATAGATATACTTAGGCACTAAAAAACCTAAAATCCTAAAATTGTAGTCTGATGTTGTTCCTCAAGTTCAGAAAATTGTTTCTGTGATATAGTCAACTTCCAGAGGAACACAAAATCACACATACCTCCATAATGTAAAGTATCAAGAGATGTATATGCAAATCACCATAAAAATTTAGTCTACTTCTGCTTTAAGCAGGAATGCATGATGTGGAGTGAGATACAGATGGAGCACACTGATGAATCCTGAGTAGGATGAGACACGTAATCTGTGTTGTCTGTTCTCAACTTTTGTAGATTGTGTAATAGTTTGTTTTGACACCATGTATCCCTGCTTAATGCAAAACCAAAATCTAAATTGTCATGGTGATTTACATATACCTCCCATGATGCTCTACAGTATGGGGGTATGTGATAAGAAGTGTTTCTTTGAAACCTGATTTTGTTCCTGAAGCCATTTTTTGATAACCCTTGCTTCAATGCACGTTTGCTGAGGTCCTTTGTCTTTCTAGCTTGCTTACCTATTTTGGGCCAACCATGACCCAAACCCATAAGATCACATAAGGTCTAGTTTGTTTTTCCCATAGGGCGAGATACAGATGAGTCACACTGATGATTCCTGGCTAAGATGAGACACGTATCTGTGTCTCCTGTTCTCAACAACACTGCGGGTGTGTAACAGGCCCCTTGGCACCATGCCTTTCTGTTAAAAGCAAAACCAGCCTGAATTTTTATGCTGATTTGTAGTATGGGGGTATATGTGATTTGGTATTTCTCTGAAACCAGGATTTTTTCCCAGTTGTCTTTTTTGGTAAACCTTGTATTAGTACTTTTGTGCTGAGGTTCTTTGTCTTTTTAACTTCCACAGGTCCTAGTTGAAAGTCAATTATTTTGGGGTGATGATTAAAGACTTCACATAATCAATATTTCTGAAGTCAGTATTGTAAAATAAACTGATGTGTAGCTTTTTTTAATCAATATACTTCACTGAGGTTTTGAAATATGACTGACATACAAATATACAGTATACAGCAAAATACAGATGAAATACTGAGGCACCCTTAGGTACTGTACATGATTAGCCACATATTCCATAATATGTTTGACAAGTACAATTGATTTTTTACGTAATACAGCATACTCTTTTATTAGCAAATACTCTATCATTCAGAAAAATCGAAAACTGGATGACACCAGATTTCCTTGTTTCTGTTTTTGTAGTAAAGTACTTCATGCTTGTTTATTGTACAAGTTCTTGCCTTTATTTTTGAAGTGGCATTGATTTTGCTATAAGGTAGTAAGCACACATTAAGGAGCTAGCACATCTATTAGGATTCCTTGTGTTTGTTTCGTAGATTTTCTCTGTCTTTAACCTATGCTTGTATCTCATTAGTATATGCTGTGAGGTGTTAACCACTCAGCATAAGGCTGGGAGCATCATTACAGAGATATTCCTCAAAATAAACTTTCTGAGGTACTAAAACAAAAAGAAACCATTTCTACTCAGCATTAATATGTATAACATGGAATGAGTCTCATGTCAGTGATTTTAAAATACTGTATGAACTGTTCTCCTTCAAAAGATGTCCTAGTAACTGGGATGGTGCCTGTGAACTGAATGGTGGCTAATGTAGTACACCTCTAACAAGGTGGAGCTGAAGAGGATCCCAGTAACTGCAGGCCAGTTGGTATGGTGTTGATTGTAGGAATGCTGCTTTAGGCCATCAGTAAAGAGCACCTTGTAGAATTCCAGGAGGCAAACAAGCTTCATGACATGATACAGAATGGAGCTGTGGCTGGCAGCTTATGCTAGACCAACCTGATTTACTCTTTTGATTGAGTTACAAAGGCAGTGGAAATGAATGGGGTAGTAGAGTCGTTGTATCTGAACTTCAGTAAGGCTTTTTTTTCTGTACCACACAGAAGGGTAGTCAAACAAAACTGGAGGACCTGAGGAGAGGACAAACTCACCAGGTGGATAGTGAACTGGCTGGATTTTAGAACTCAGAATATGGTAGTTAACAATAAATTCTCTGGGGTCAGGAAAGTCACACCTGGGGTGCCACAGAGATTTGTCCTATGACCTATGTTATTCAATATTTTTTCATCAATGGCACATAGAAGTGTATTTAGAGCAAAATCTGTCTCTTTGTTGATGACACCAAGATTTGTTTGTAGAATGGACAGAAAGGAGGAATAAGGGTCATGGAATGGGCTCTAGAAAAGTTGGAAATATGTTCAAGGCATGGCAGATCACTTTTAATGCCAAGAAGTATAAAGAAAAAGAGTAGATTATTGGAAGGAAGGAGGAGGAGATTGTTTCATCTTTCAATCCTCTGAGACAATGAATAAGGTGTGGCCTCCAATACTGCACGCAGTACTCCAGATGGGGCCTAACCAATGTCTTGTACAGAGGGATTATTACCTCCCTCTTACGACTTGTGATACCCCTACTAATACACCCTAACACCCCCTAGCCTTACTTACTGCTTTAGAGGTCTGCTTGGATGATTTTAGGTCATCAGTGATGATGATGCCCAAGTCTCTTTCTTCCTTTGTGACTGCTAGCAACTCCCCTCCCAGCCTATAAGTGGTTTCAGGGTTTCTCTTCCCTATGTGCATGATTTTCCACTTCTTTGCATTAAATCCCAGTTGCCATTCTTCTGACCATTCTGCTAGTTTATCCAGATCTCTTCTCATTCTGCCCACCCATCTGGATCATCTACTCTGTTGCAGATCTTGGTGTCATCTGCAAACAGACAAGCCTTACCCTCTAGTCCATCTGCGAGGTCACTAATGAAGATGTTGAATAGGACTGGCCCCAGGACTGATCCCTGAGGTACCCACTTGTGACTTGCATCTCTTCTGACTGTATACCATTTACCACCACTCTCTGTTTTCTGCCAGTCAACCAGTTTGCCACCAAGTTGACCAACTTCAGCCCACGAGCCAACCTAGCTTATTTATCAATCTTCTATGTGGAACAGTGTCAAAAGCTTTGCTGAAGTCAAGGTAGGCGACATCAACTGCTCCCCTTGGTCCACCACTCTGGTTACCCAGTCAAAGAAATCTATGAGATTAGTTTGACAGGACCTTCCTTTGTAAACCCATGCTGTCTTGGATCCTGTGCCTATGGATTCCAGGTGTTGCACTATCCTTTCCTTAAGGAGTGCCTCCATAATCTTGCCCACTACTGAGGTAAGACTGACTGGTCTGTAGTTCCCGCCTCCTCCTGCTACCACTCTTGTGGGCGGGATCACAAAGCCCTTCTCCAGTCTTCTGGGACCTCTCTTGTGCTCAGAGACTCACTAAACAATTCTGCTAATGGCTCTGCTAGTTCCTCCTTTAGCTCCTTAAGTACCCTGGGATGTATGCCATCAGGTCCCATTGCCTTATCCACCCTGAGCTTAGCAAGCTCTTGTAGGACCCTTTCTTTGTGAAGGAGTAGTGCTCACCTCCCTCCCCTGTGTCCATGATGCTGAGCTGTGGGCCCTGCCCTACCTTCTCTTCGGTAAATACTGAGCAAAAGTATCTGTTTAGGATAGATGCCTTTACAGGGTCCTCCTCCTCACATGCTCCCTTTTCTCCATTAAGCTTAGCAATACCCCCTCTGGACTTTCTCCTTTCACTAATGTATCTATAGAAAGTCTTGTCACCTTCTTTTACTGTTCGTGCTAGTGTTTCCTCAGTTTGGGACTTTGCCTGCCTTACTGCCTTCACTGCTTCCCTTAGGGCAGTTTGGTATGCCTCCCTATCTTCATCCCGCTGTGTTCCCTTATATTTCCTGAAGGCCAGCCTTTTGGCTCTGACCTTTTCTGCTACTGTATTTGAGAACCAAAGTGGTTTCCTTCTTTTTTGCACTTCCTTTTCTGTCTAACACTATGGGATGTTGCTTCAAGTATTGTATCCTTAATGCTTGCCCACTTTGCCTGTACCTCCTCACCTGTGTTTCTTTTTGCCAGGGCTAGCTTAACTCTGTTGGCCATCTTATCAAAGTCAGCTCCTCTGAAGTCCCATATTTTGCCTTGGAATGGGATGATTTAGATGTAGTAGCCAAATTGAACCATACCATGTGATGGTCACTGGCCCCAGGTGACCTTCTACCTGAGGTCTGTGATCCCTTCTTTGTTAGTTAGTACTAGATCTAGGATAGCCCTGTCTCTTGTGGGTTGCTGTACCAGTTGTTTGAGGCCCTCCCTGTAGGGAATCCACTATGAGTCTAGTTCTGGCAGATGTTCCTGCTGGTATTGACCAATCTGTATCTGGCATGTTGAAGTCTCCCATTATCAGAACCTCCCCTTTAGCTGTCATGTTTTGTATATCTTCTAACAGTAATGTGTCTATGTCTTCCTCTGGTCTGGGGGCCTGTAGACAACCCCAGTTCTTATGGCTGTCCGATTTCCTGTTTCCAGGGTGACCCACAGTTCTTCTGGCTCCTTATGTGTATTCTGAATTTCTGTAGCTTTGATATTTTCATTAACATACAGGGCCACTCCTCCCTCCTTTTGCCTCTCGGTCTCTTCTGAACAATACATAACAGGTACTGAAGTCTCCAAGTGTGGTTACTGGTAAACCACGTCTCACTAATTGCTACTATGTCCAGTTTAGCCTCTGACATTATTGCCTGAAATATTTCTGCATACAAACCTTGCTTACTTACCTGTGGTGGGGACTAAATTAATGATCTTGACTTCCTTTCTTCCTTTTGCCTTTATTTTGCCTTTTATTTATATAATGTGAAAACTGAATTGGAAACTGTACTGCTTTATGGTCCTATGAGATGTTATATATTGCTGCTACATCCTTATTTATGTACCTATACTGCACTGTATGATTACTCTGATCTTTTTAAATATAATAAAAATTTTAATAAAAAAAAAAAAGCCAAGGTTAGGGTGGGCACCAAGTGACCCACAAACTGATTAAGTACTACCAGTGGGTATCTCCTTCCTCTGGCTCTTTGGGCAGCCCTGCTCCATTGATCCCCCACCTCCTTTCAACAGATATGACCATCTTCAACAATTCTCGGTCAAGGAACCCCAGCTGCAGATGCTGTATCCTGCTTGTTCCCTAATTAGACTTTCACTCTGACATGCAGTCAGGTGCATAATGCTCTGCACAGATAATTCACTGCTTTGTACCCAAGGCACAATATAGAATGCAGCATATCAGTCCTTTTGGGGCTTTGTGACACCCCCTTCCCCCTTTGTTTGTAGCACCTAGTGCATCTGCGAGCTATCTGTTCCAGGAGCCCGTCCCACTCAAAATAGATGCTACACCACCCTGGCTCTCCCCAGTTCTTACTGAGCTGCAATCTCTATCACCCCCTGGCATTCCCTAATTCCCTCCAGAAGCTACTATATAACTCTCTGGTCCCCCACCCCTGTGTTTTATGGTGCTGTAGTTGTTCTGAAGGGGTGGTGGCATAGCCCTATGACTAAGGATGGATGGTGGAACACTGCTCCACTTTGGTGGAGAAGAATCTGCCATCCTTGTCAGAACACCTCCCTGGACTGTTCCCCTGATGCTATATTGCTCTGGAGATCCCCTCTGTAAATCTCTGCTGACCTATTCAGCTGTTTCACCTCTGGCACAATTCTACACACACCATCTACTAACACTGGGGACCTGTCTCTCCTGGGACACTGCAGTTCTTCGTCTTTCATAGAAACATAGAACATAGAATTTGACGACAGATAAGGACCGCTTGGCCCACCCAGTCTGCCCATTTCCCTACCTGATGGATAAGCTGCAGATCCTAGTTAACCAGCAGCCTACTTCTTCCTACCCCCACCCTCTAGAATTGCCTTATGACTGTCCCATGCATACTTGAATTCCACCACTGTTTTTGACTCCACAACCTCCTCTGGAAGGCTGTTCCATGCAACCACAACCCTCTCTGTGAAAAAAATACTTCCTTAAATTACCTCTGAGCTGCCCCTTCTATCTTCAAATTGTGCCCCCTTGTTCTTGCACACCTCTTTTTTTGAAAGATGCTACCCTCTTGGACTTTGTTGATTCCCTTGAGGTACTTGAAAGTTTCTATCATGTCCCCCCTCTCCCTCCTTTCCTCGAGGCTATACATATTAAGCTCCTTAAGTCTCACTTCATATGTCTTCCGGTGCAGACCCTGCACCATTTTAGTTGCCCTCCTCTGGACAGCTTCCATCCTGTCTATGTCTTTGCGGAGATTGGGTCTCCAGAACTGCACGCAGTACTCCAGATGTGGTCTCACCAGCTGTCTGTACAGAGGGATAATAACTTGTTTTCTGCTGGTGATGTCTCTCCATATGCATCCCAGTATCCCCCCAGCCCTCCTTGCTGCCCGCTCACATTGCTTGCCCACCTTTAGGTCATCTGATATGACTACCCCCAGGTCCCTTTCCATTTTTGTTGTTGTTAGTATCTCACCCCCCATTGTGTACTCTTCCCCTGGGTTTTTGTTTCCCTGGTGCATTACCTTGCACTTCTTAGCATTGAATCTAAGCTGCCATACATTTGATCACTCCTCTAACCTTGCCAAGTCCCTTCTCATCCTTTCCACCCCACCTTGTGCATCAACTCTGTTGCAGGTCTTTGTCATCTGCAAAGAGACATACTTTCCTTCCAGTCCCTTTGCAGTATAAGCATAAGACATTGAAGAGGACCGTCCTAATACTGAACCTTTGTGGTTCCCACTGCTAACCCCCTTTTTCAGAGTGGACTCCATTTACTATTACTCTCTGTGTCCTATTCTCCAGCCAATCTTTACCCAGGCTGTCATCTTGGGACCCATTCCCAGGCTGGCTAACTTGTATATTAATCTTTTGTGTGGGACTGTGTCAAATGCCTTGCTACAGTCTAGGTAGGCCATGTCCACAGCCTCCCTGATCTACTACTTTGGTCACCCAGTCAAAGAAATCTATCAGATTTGTCTGGCATGACCTTCCGCTGTGAATCCATGCTGCCTTGGTCCTGTGCCCCTCTGGCCTCTAGATCTAACAATTCTTTCCTTCGAAGTGATTCCATCATTTCCCTACCACTGAGGTTAAACTAACAGGTCTGTAGTTTCCTGCTTCTGCCTTGCTCCCACTTTTGTGAAGGGGAATCACATCTGCCCTCCTCCAGTCCCAGGTATCACCCCATCCTCCCATGATTTGTTAAAGAGGGTAGTCAGTGGTGTCACTAGTTCTATCCTTAGTTCTTTTAGAATTCTGGGATGAATTCCATCAGGCCCCATTACTTTGTCCACCTTCAGTTTTAAGAGCTCTTTCAGAACTCTTTCTTCTGTAAATGGGCTGGTATCAACTTCTGTATCCAGAGTGTTTCTACTGTTTGTTTTAGGTACCTCCCCTCTTCCTTTGTAAATACTGAGCAAAATATTTGTTTAGTATCTCTGCCTTTCACAGTCACCCTCTGCCCACCTCCTCCCCTTATTACGCCTCACTATCCCTCCTTTGGTCTTCCTTGCTCCTGATGTACCTATAAAAGGTTTTATCCCCTTCTTAACTGAGTTGGCTATCTTTCCTCGGTTTGGGCCTTTGCTGTTCTGACTGCCTTTTCAGCTTCCCTTTGCTTTAACTGATACAGTTCTCTGTCCTGTTCCTTCTGTGATTCCTTGTACTTCCTGAATGCTTTCTTTTTCTCTTGAACCTTCACTGCCACTTCCTTTGAGAACCATAGTGGTTCTTACCTCGTTCATTTTGTTTGTTGCTTTACACAAAGGCTTGTTACCTCTGTGATGGCAGTTTTATTATTCCCATTGTTCTTCCACCCTTCCTTCCTGCCCATTTGCTAGTGCATTCCTTAGGCACTCACCATTTTGGCAAAGTCAGCCTCCTAAAATCCAGTACCTTTGTCTTTGTATGGCTTGGACTCTATTGCTGTGTTTATTGTGAACCATACTGTTTGATGGTCGCTAGTTCCCAGATGGCTACCCACTTCTACATCTGTGATCCTCTCTTCATCTCTGTTTGAGAGAACCAGGTCTAAGATTGCTCCCTCTCGAGTGGGCTCCAATACTAGTTGTCTAAGGCATGCCCCCTGTAGGGCATCCAGAATAACCCCACTCTTAGAAGTGGCTGCTGCAGCTGCACTCCAGTTAACATCTGGCATATTCAGATCACCCATCAGCAATACCCTGATCACCATCACAAGTTTAATATGACTGCTGCACAAACACCACTGATTGTGTACTTCTTCTGAACTCTACATCCACCCCCACCCCCCATCTCCACTCTGTTACTTGTTCTGACTATTCAGTCAGAGGGGTGTGGGACACTCAAAAGCAGTCATATAGGGTGGTGGGACAGCCCTCCTGAAAACTAGCTTAAGCTCTTAAACAACTAGTGATGCTATCAGCTTTGGACTTAAGAACTGCCAAATATCAGACTGGGGTGACCCTCAAAGGATCAGAACTGTCGACTACTTTGCCTGTGAGCACAGATCCAGTTGGTATATTGCCTTGAAAGAACTTGTCTAATCTTGGTTGTACAATATTCTTGCCTCCTGTATCCTTTTGCATTTTAGAGGCTCAGTATTAGGCAGTAAATGTGCAGCTGTTTATTGCCACAGTTATAAATTATGCTGTTGTTGTTTGCAGGTCTGGTACTGATTGTATGGAGAGGTGACTGGTGTGATGGTATAGCACGTATGGATGGCTACATTAACCCTTATTATCGCAGTCCTGACAAGCCTACTCTACATTCCCCATTCTCCCCAGGTCTATCCCTCTCATGTCTCATGTACAACCCTTTTCCTTCCCACTATCTCTCACACCTATCCCCTGGATACCTTCCTAGGACCCAACCTCTCAGCTCAGAGGTCTGGTGAGCTTTTTTATACCAAAGAAGATCTGTCTGGATATTTTTCCTTATTCTTAGCACCTCCTTTCCTGGCCCTCAGCTCTAAGTCACCAAGGACCTAGAAATGCATCATTGGTATGAGCCCCAGGTTGCCTAGGCAAAGTATATTGCCTGTCATACAATTTGCACTGGTTATGGTCAGACTGGCAGACTGCAATGGGGTGGCCTGCATCTGATTAGGTATCAGAATCAGTGACTGAGATATCAGGAGAATGCCACCAGAACATTCTCTATCCTTCTCTCTGGGGCCACCCGGTGGTAGCCAACTATTGAAACAAGAAGCCTCCCCCCCATGATATCTTCTTCAGACTATGAGCTGGGCAGGTGACACATGCACTCCCCCCAATGCAAAGTTCCACCAACAGACTGCACTATGGTCCAGCACACTACCTCTGGCATGATGGACACTTGAGTACTTCAATGGCTGGACGAGCTGGAAATACTCCACCCTGCCCCATTTCCTCCTCCTCTTGTCCTCCCCTCCCCTCCCTTCCCTTCATACCACCTTTATTTTGTGTGTATTTGGCTCCCCCTTACCCTCTGACCCGAAGATACTTGGCTGGCAGGACTCTTCAATGGGCTACTGTAGTTCTACAAAGTTTGTATTTTTGCCTCACAAATGCTCACTATGCCAAGTTATACTGTTTTGTTTAAGTGATTAATGTATATAATTTAAGCTGCTGCTTACCACAGTGACTGTTCTTACTCTCCTGTTGCACCATTTATGTAACACTGTATTCTTTTCCCCAAGTACCTAAGTCTGGGTATTGGATTTAAGATGACTTCCACCCTGGGAACTAGGGCAGGTTGTACATTTTCTCTGCTGGCATGTCAACTATTGTGTTCTTCCTTGATGTTATTAATCAGTTCAGATGACCTACTGGTTGCAAATGTTTCTCTTGTCATTGAAAATATTTCATTGTATATGTTCTAGCGAAGGGACAAGGCAGACTATTATAACATACTTTAATTGTTTACAAGCAGGGCAACTTAGGTTGCTCACTTATTTAACCTATGACCCCTACCACCTGGGCCCCTGAATGGTGAAACTGTATAGCAGAATCCCTCCTGCCATCTGTCTCCAGTGGCATCCCTAAAGTCTCATGGAATGTCTGAGGTCACAACTCTCCAGTGAAGAGAAAGCATATTCTATCCGGGCCTAGGAGTTTGAAGGCCAAAGTTGCCCTCCTTCAAGAAACTAAGCTCTGAATGGAGGCGTGTGAGAAACTCAAATGTAATGGGTGGTCTTAAAGGTGCCCTTACCTCTAAGGATGGGTTTATCTATCATTATTCACAAGTTCCTCAGATGGCTTCTGGAGGCTCAATCTGCAATTCGTCTGGGGATGGTTAATAGGCAAGCTTGGCACCCCATACTCAAAGCAAATATTCAGGATCAATAACCGTAATGACCCTGTCCTCTTCAACTCCTCAGCCAATCCTTGGTGAACATTGCATTATCAAAATTCTTCTACTGCTAGGCAGGGATTTCAACTTTACGCTTGACCGCTTATTTGGGCAGAGACTTGGAAGCGAAGCTGAAGTTACGCGATCAGGGCTCTGACAGCAGTATAAGACCTGATGTCTGTGCAGTCCCTGACCCGATATCCGGTGCCAGCAACCCCTCACGACCTTAGATTACTCACATTTTTCAACTCCCATAGCACCTCAAGCCATATAGACTTCTGACTAATCTCCAACCCCACTTTGCAAATGGTGCATAGCACTCACATTGCCTCCTACCTGTTTGACCACGCACAAGTGGAACTCACTGTACTGTGAGGCCCCCTCCCTCTAAATCAGCCTCATAGAACTGGACCACTTTCTACTACAGGACCAGAAATTTGCACCATATGAGGACAACCATAGGGCACTGTTCTCTCTGATGTCCCTAGCTTCAAATGACCTCTCCAGCCACAGTGATGGCTATTGACTTTGAGAAGGCCTTTGACTTGGTGGACAGGGGTTACCTCCTTGCCTCCATGAGAGCAGTGGGCTTTGGTCCCCAGTTTGGAGGCTGGGTCTAAACTCTATAGCAGGGGTTCTCAAATGGTGAGGCCAGCCTCCTTGGGGAGGCCCCAACCTGTCCAGGGGAGGCTCAAGCAAGTCTGAAAAAGTACTGTATTTAAATTTTGAGTTTTATATATTTTGTGTGAAGAGATGAAGCAAACTAAAAGAGGAAAATAATAGGTGAATTTTATGTATTTATTTACTAATAGGTGACAGGGAAGGTGAATGAGCAAAGCTCATTTCAGAGGAAACAGAGAAAGTAATGTGACTCAGAAGGCACTGCAAGAAGGGGTAACAATGGTTCAAGAATGAAATAGCGGAGCAAGTAGGCTGGCCTGTTGGGGTACAATAAGCTGAATAATAATATTTGTTTCTGTTATTTATTTGTCATTCAGATAACACCTTTGAGCACATGAGCTCTTTTACAAAGGTTCCATGTCAGTATAAGACAAAGAACTGAATGTGAGCCAAGTACTCAAAGGTGTTTCAATGTATTCATGGTGTACTGCGCAAAGTACAGTATGTTAGTTTTCTTTGGGGAGGCCCAAGATTATTTCAGTTTTTAGGGGAGGCTCAAACTCTTTTCCGTGGATTTGGGGACAAAGTCTGAGAACTATTGCTCTATAGAAACAACCCTCGGATCAAATCCTGACTAACTCAGACATCTCTGTCCCTTTTAACCTGAAGCTGGACACCCAACAGGTCTGTCTCCTCCCCCTCCTGCTTTTTGTTCTGACAATTGAGCACCTGGCTATCACTGTAAGACAACACCTGGTCATCCAAGGCACATAGGTAGGACTGATGGATCTTCCCACTACTTTAAGCAGATAACTGACTGGTACTCCATGATGCACCCTTGGATATCCCAATCATTCTTGACCTCTTGAATAATCTCTGAGACATCTCAGGGCTGAAAACCAACCACACTAAAATTGAGATTCTCCCAGTGAATGGTTCCTGTACCTGGGAAAATGTTGCCCCGTTTAACGTACCATGGTCACCTTGGGTATAAAATAGCTGGATGTTTGGCTCCATCTGGATCCTAAAAGAGTAGCCTCAGATAACTTAACCCCTCTCCTGAAAAAGCTCAACAATGATTTTTACTACAAGAAGCTCTTGCATGTATCATTGGTAGGGAAAATATCTACCATTAAACTACTAATAGTCCCAAACTTATCCACTGGCTCACCCATCTGGCAATCACTGTCTTCAATAGTTGGTTTGCCAAATTTGACTTCCTGATAGGTGACTTCCTTTGGGATGCAGGTTTACCCACTGCAGCACAGTTAAACTCAGAACCAATTGGAGAAGAGGGGGATGGGGTCTGTCCTTATTTTTTGCCTACTATGTGGCTTTTAGGTGTGCACAGACCATCCAGTGGCTCTCTTCCTTGCAAGACCTGCTCTATGGGTCACCATTGAACACTTCATGGGTCAAGGGGCAAATCTGGCCTCTCACCTCTTTGTGCCAACTACCAGACTTAAGAAAAAAGGCTCCACCATCCCAACTTCCTTCAAGGCATGGGAAAAAGTTGGATCGTTGACTTCATATGCCACTAATTTTGTTATCATTGCTGCCTCTCTGGAAGGACATTCTGCTGACAGAGGGAGGCTTGCGGATATGCTGGGATTCATTGTGAAGAGAAGAAATTAATCAGCTGCCTGACCTATCGCAGCCAATACCACCCACACCATTTCATTTGACAGTCTCAGGAGGTGAGATGACCTCTCCAAAGGGCGTTTGGAGGTTTCTCCAAGTCTGCAGTGCTCTGGACAGCTGCCTACAAAACAAAAACATCTTGAGGGATGACAAGATGGTCACCCTGCTGTCCAGGCCTAGCTCAAAGCCCGTTGGGAATGGCAGGCATGATTTATAAATAAGTACCAAAGGTTGTGCCAGCGAACAGGCTGTGTTGAGACAGTACACACACTAAAGAGGGGCCCGCCCCAAAATTCAGCATAACCAGAAAGAAGTAGTGGCACACAAACTGCAGAATTAGGCAGATGCTTCAAGAGTCTCTGACCTTACAGAGGTGGAGAGATTTAAAAAGGCCCAACCCCTGGGGATCAAGATGACCCATAAATCCTGCCCTGACTTGAGAAGCCTACTCATCCAGAAAACGTCTGCACCTGTGATACCACTCCAGTTCAGCATGATATATTACAGCTCATGTCCCATGACAGATGCTGGAGATGCCAGGTCCTTGGAGCTAGAACACTTAGTTTTCACATATAGTGTGCATTTATTTCCTTCTATTAGTTGTCAGTGGGTGGATTTCACACTGTCACATTTTAACTGCTCATATTAAGATGCATATCTCATTTACTTGGGGGGTTCATTAAAGGTGTAATTCCTTTGGGTTTCATTTAGATTGCTTAGACTGATTCTGTGCATTTTGTTATACACAAACTCTGTGTTGAAATCCGCATTTATCAGGCTCATGGTCTCGTTTCTTGGGGTCCTTGACGAGAAATTTTTATTTATTTTTTTGCACTTACACTTACAAGTGATACTTTCATGCATCATGTTTATATGTGTAGGTTAATTTGAGGCTTGATTTCAACTTGCAGTTATACCTAATTTCGGATTTTGTCTCTCATTATCTGTCCTTTAATATACCAGGACAATTGGAATGTAGTTGTAGCTCATCTTACATGTATTAGAGAGAATGCCACTCCAAGGTTTTTTATCACTAGAATGCTTTCTTGGCATACTGAGACATTTAAAATTTATGGACAAGAACTCTCTGGCTGTAGAGAATTCTTGATAACCTTTGCCCTTCTGAGCTCTTCAGTTTAAGGCATACTGGTGTTAATTAGCTTCTGACGTAATCTTCTATTATGTTTTAAATGTATATGTTAAACCAATGAGAATTATTTCTGCTTTTTCTATATAATCTGTGTTAATAGTATGGGATATTTGAAAACTGCCACAAAGCTTCTGAAGAAGGACCTGGTTGGTTGAAAGCTAAAGCACTTTGTTCTTTTCTGTAACATCCATGTTGGTCCAATAAAAGGTATCAAATCATTTGTTTCTGGATCTGTTTTTAAAAAGGACCAATCCGGCACCTACAACATTTTTTTGCATGACAAAAGAAATTCACTGCCACTGAAATAGCCATGTTTTCTGCAGTAGCTGTGCTGCAGAATGCTGACAATTATGTTGCATCCTGGCAGGCTCCGCTGTGTATTGCCTTCCACATGTACCAAGTGTTGCATTGGTTGGGTGTTTCTCAGAGTTAAGAACCAGCTTTGTATTATCTGAATGTTCTTGGCCCTTCAGATTCTATTTAGGATATTTCATAGTTATCTATCACTTGTGTGAACAGCCTACCCTATAATGTCAGCCATGATAATTCTCTGGGAATAAGGGATCCATGTTTTAGATGTCACAGCTTCCCAACCAGGACCCCTATAATGTTCTCCTAATATGAGCTAATATGAGCTAATCTTTTGAGTTGGGGACATTTGCTATCTGTGTCTAGAGTGTAGTTAAGCAAGGGTATTAATAAGGTTTAAAGCATTTTGATTTACCTCATGGGACCCTCCACTTCTTCATCAAACTGCATATAGAATGCCCTTCCAAGAATGGAATATAGAAATTCCTCTAGCATTGAAGTGCATTCCAGACCCCAACTATCTCCCTCATATATGACTCTTACCACACTCTGATGAACGCATTTAATGTTAGACTGATTAGTCATGGGACATGATGGAAATTATCTGCACTGCCATTAAAACACTCCTTCATCATCCAAATTGAGAAGACATGCCTGACTTTGGAAGGGGAACATGAAAGCCACCTTCCAGGAAAATGATGGACTAATTGCTACAGACTAGCTTATCCTGAATTCAGGAATGCAAAGGGAGGATGATTCTAAAAAGATTCTGCATCGGTGGTTCTCAATGACAGGTGCTGTATAGCTGAAGATATTCTGATACTAATATCATTATCCCCTTAAGGGTAGCTCATTATAGCACTAGAAATCACTATGTGTTTGACTTTGATCAAATAGCATTGATCACTGTCAACTGTAATGTTTACATTCTACTGATCATTAAGGAGACACTGACACCTCAAGAAAAACTTTGTAAAAGATAGTATTTGAACACAAAGCAGCTTATATTTCTCATTAACTCTGTATTGCTTATCTCCATTACTTTTTACTGAGGTAATCTGCCTGAAAACAAGATAGTTATTCCTTGATGGTTCATCTGCTGTTATTGCTTATTCCCAACCTGATATCATAATACTCTGCTTGTGACATCGCAGTTATTCCTACGGCAACACATTGTGATGTCACAACAGAGTATTATGGTTTCAAGTAGAAAGTAAGCTGTAAAGGCATATGAACTCTGAAAGATAACAATCTTGTTTTCATGGGAATTTCTTTAGTAATAAATAATGTAGAAGAGACATCCATGGAATATAATGTTTTCCAAAGTTTTCCAACTGGTGTCAGCTGCTCTTTAAGCTGCAACAGGACAGAACCTATCACTGAGCATCACTGTAGATAGCAAAGGAACACCTGAGATTTACTTCCTCTCCCTTGTAGTGCTCTTGCACTCAGTGTACTGGACGGTTGACCAATAGTTGCACAATTCACTATGATTATGTGGGATGCTAAAGGCACTGCCTTTTGAACTGATATTTCCAGAGAGGTTCTATGTGATAATAGCGGGCCGAATGGTGACATGCATTCTCACAAAGTCAGGGCAGTGAAAACAATTTTGCCATCCTGATAACCATGGCACAAGGAGGAGCGGCACCAGAGAATCAATACATTTGCTTTTCTCTGGGCCACACAGAAACTTTGCCCCATCCCCAAGTTCTCAGCTCCAGGGGTGCATGTCAGAGGTGGGTGAAAGCAAAAAAAGCCACAAGTTTTGGGCCAGGCACAACAAAAATGCAGTAGCGCCTGGACCCAGACACGAACCCAGAACCCCATGCACCTCAAGCGGAGGCCAACCCCAGATGCCATGGCACAGCTCTGCAGCCAACTGCAGCACCACCCCTACATCCTCTCTGCCTCATCCCAGCCCACGCTTGCCATGCTCGCTCCCCCCTGCACGCGTGTACATACAGCAACATCCAGTCGCTAGGGTCGCCCACCCCACCACATCCAGTCACCCTCCTGCCCCCCCACCTTTGGGCTTTCGACAGCATCACATCGCCATTTTGGACGGCACCTTGATTCAGGCACCACCATCACAGGCTACCTTCCAGAGAGATTGCTGTGGTACTAAATCTGCACGTAACTCTTCTACCACAGTTTTTTTCCCTAAGGGACACCAGTACTACACCCCCACATTACTATGCAGAAACATAGACTTTGATGGCAGATAAGGACTGCTTGGCTCACCTAGTCTGCCCATTTCCCTACCTACAGGATAAGCTGCAGATCCTAGTTAATCAACAGCATATTTCTTCTTACCCTCCCACAAGAATTGCCTTATGTCTGTCCCATGTATTCTTGAATTCTCCCACAGTTTTAGACCCCACAACCTCCTCAGGAAGGCTGTTCCATGTGTCCACCACCCTCTCTGTGAAAAAATACTTCCACACATTGCTCCTGAACTGCCCTCCCCATCTTTAAATTGTGTCCCCTTGTTCCTACACATCTCTTTTTCTGAAAGATGCTACTTCCTTGGACTTTGTTGATTCCACTGAGGTACTTAAAAGTTTCTATCATGTCCTCCCTCTCCCTCCTTTCCTCCAGGGTATACATATTAAGCTCCTTTAGTCTCTCCTCATATGGCTTCTCTTGCAGACCCTGCACCATTTTAGTTGCCCTCCTCTGGACTGCCTTTATTCTGTCTATGTCCTTGCAGAGATGGGGTCTCCAGAACTGGAAGTAGTACTCCAGATGGCTTCTCACCAACTGTCTGTACAGAGAGATAACAACTTCCTGTTTTCTGCTGGTGATGCCTCTCCCTATATATCCCAGTATACCCCCAGCCCTCCCTACTTGCTTCTCACATGAATGCTAACCTTAAGGTCATCTGATATGATTACCCCCAGGTCCCTTTCCATTTTTGTTGTTGTTACTACTTCCCGCTCATTATGTAATCTTCACCTGGGTTTTTGTTTCCCAGGTGTATTATTTAGCACTTTTTTGCATTTAATCTAAGCTGCCATATTTCTGACCATTCCTCCAACCTTTCCAAGTCCCTTCTCATCCTTTCCACGCCTCCTTGTGTATCAACCCTGTTACAGAGCTTTGTGTCATCTGCAAAGAGACATACTTTTCCTTCCAGTCCCTCTGCAATGTCACTTATAAAGACATTAAAATGGATTGGACTCAGTACTGAACCCTGTGGTACCCCACTGGTAATCCCTCTTTCTTCAGAGTGGACTCCATTTACAATTACCTTCTGTGTCCAGTTGTTCAGCCAATATTTTACCCAGGCTACCACCCTGGGACCCACTCCCAGGCTGGTTAATCTGACTATTAATCTTTTGCATGGGACTGTGGCAAATGCCTTGCTAAAGTAAGGTAGGCCATGTCTGCAGCCCTTCCCTGGTCTATTACTTTGGTCACCCAGTCAAAGAAATCAATTAGATTCGTCTGACATGACCTTCCCGCTGTGAACCCATGCTGCCTTGGGTCCTGTGCCTCACTGGCCTCTAGGTACTCAAAAATTCTTTCCTTCAGAAGTGATTCCATCACTTTCCCTACCCCAGAGGTCAAACTGACAGGTCTATAGTTTCCTGCCTCTGTCTTGGTCCCACTTTTGTGAAGGGGAATCACATTTGCCTTCCCTCAGTCCTCAGGTACCACACCATCCTCCCATGATTTGTTAAAAAGGGTAGTCAGTGGTTTCACTAGTTCTCCCCTTACTTCTTTTAGAATTCTGGGGAGAATTTCATCATGCCCCATTCCTTTGTCCACCTTCAGTTTTAGGAGTTCTTTCAGAACCATTTCTTCTGTGAAAGGACTGGGTTCGACCCCCCTATCAAGAGTGCAACTGTTAATTGGATTGGGCACCTCCTCCTCCTCCTCTTTTGTGAATACTGAGCAGAAATATTCATTCAGTATCCCTGCTTTTTCACTGTCCCTGTCTGCCCACTCACCGTCCATTCTATTCATCCTCACTATCCTCCCTTTGTCTTTCTATGCTCCCTGATGTACCTATAAAAGGTTTATCCCCCATCTTAACCGAGTTGGCTATCTTTACCTCAGTTTGGGCCTTTGCTAGTCTGACTTCCCTCCCTGCTTCCTTCTACCTTAACTGGTACAGCTCTCTGTCCTGCTACTTCTGTGTTTCCTTATACTTCCTGAATGCTATCTTTTTCCCTGATATTCCCTGCCTCCTTTTGAGAACCACAGTGGCTTTTTCTTTCATTTTGATTTGTTCATTTGCTTGACAAAAGGCTTGTTGCCTCTGTGATGGCAGTTTTGATGTTTTCCCATTGTTGCTCCACCCCTGCTTCTAGCCTTTTTGCTAGTGCTTTTCTAAGGCACTCTCCCATCTTGCCAAAGTCATCCCTCCTGAAGTCCAGTACCCTCACTTTTGTATGGCTTGATTCTGTAGCAGAGTTTATTATGAACCACACTGTTTGATGGTCACTTGTTCCCAGATGGCAACCCACTGCAAGATCTGAGATCCTCTCAGTGTCCCCATTTGAGAGTACGAGGTCTAAGATTGCTCCCTCATGAGTGGGTTCTGAAACTAGCTGTCTGAGGCATGCCTCTTGTAGGGCATCAAGAATGGCCCTGCTCTTGGATGTGGCTGCAGCAAATGTGCTCCAGTAAACATCTAGCATAGTCAGATCTCCCATCAACAGTATCTTCCCTTTCTCTGCCATCCTAAGAATGCCTTCTATCATATCCTTGTCCATTCCCTTCCCCTGACATGGGGTCTGTATACAACCCCTGTGCAGATTGTGGTGCCATTTCCAGTCTCTAAGGAAACCCACAGTGCCTCATCTCCTCCATGTTTACTCTTTTGTTCAGTTGCTTTTATCCCCTCCTTTACATAGAGAGCTACTCCTCCACCTCTCCCCCTCCCGTCTCTCCTGAAGGTTATGTACCCTGGTATGTTAACATCCCAGTCATGGTTCTCTGTGTACCATGTTTCTGTGACTGCTACAATATCCAGGCCTTCCTTTCCATCAAGGCCACCAGTTCAGGAGCTTGTTGCCAAGATTACAGGCACTGGTACTCATTACCCTCCATTTCCTGATGGCCTGACTCCTTTTTACTCCATCCCTCTCTTGCCTTTGTCACTTTCCCATTTACCCTGCCCTTCTCCCTATCAACATCGCTATCTTGGTGTTTACCTCACTTACTACCCTGACTTTTTTTTTTTTGGGGGCTAAGATTTCCTGCTCCTTTCCAGTGCCTCCTCCTTGGCTAGTTTAAATGCATGCCAATGAAGCATTTAAACATATCTCCTAGGATCCTGGTTCCCTCCTGGACAGATGCAGCCCATCATGCCCATATAGGCCTGCATCACTCCAGGTGGACCCCTGTCCCCAATAAAGCCAAATCCTGAGCTCTGCACAGTTTTCAACCACTGATTGAATCCCATGGTGTTGAGCACCCAGCCTCACTCTATGCCATAGACAGGCAGCACCTCTGAGAAGGTTACCGTGCATGCTAATTGTCTAAGGCCCCTCTCCAACTCCACAGACTCTTCCTGCACTACTTGATCCCTTTCTTAGCCAGATCATTTGTCCCTAGGTGGACAATGACATCCAACTCCCTCTTCTGTGCAGCTGCTCAGGCGATCCTGAGGTTCACTCTGTGTCCCTTCAAGCCATGGCACCAGGCAGGCACCTTACCTACCTCTCCCTTCCTCCCACAGTTCTACCTTCCCAACAATGGAGTCCCCCACCAGGAGTTGTTTCCTTCCCCTGTGGGGTTCCATGCCACCCTCCTGTGGGTATCCCTTGTGGAGGTTCCCAGCATCCTCCTTGGTCTCCACTGTTGGTGTCTTCATAGAGGAACCACACTTTGCCAGAATGGCATAGGAATTGTGGAAAGGTACAACTGGAGGGATGTGCCTCTGTTCCACCACCCTCATCCTCCCTGAGCCCACTGTGGTCCAACCGCTTCTCTTTCTTGGAAACCTTTGAGGCAACGGCAGTGGTCCTGGTGGTCCCTGGATGGAAGAGGGGGTCCCAAAATCTCGGCCAACTCAGCCTGGAGATGAGCAACCTCCTCCCTCAGCTCAGAGAGGTGTCTGCAGATGGGACAACACCGCATCCTCCAGAATGTCTCTCAGAAGACTGCTGCTCTACATCCACTGTTGTTGGGAATCTTTACTCTTTCCTTTTTTTTCTCTTTTTCTTCTCTCCCTACTTACGTACTGCCTCTGTGCCCTTTAAACTCCTGATCATCCTGTTCTGAGACAAGAAGATCCTATATTTCTCAGTAGACCCCTTACTTGCTCAGAGGCAGACCTCCAGCAGCTGGGGGGAGCTGGAGAGCTACTCTTGCCCTTCTAGGATAGTGAGTCTTTGGTGGCTCTGTGATCACTCACTTCCTGCTCCCAAACAGGAAGTTCCTGTTGTCAGTCAAATCCTGTGCCTATAAAAGTAGAACTAGCTTTGGTGGGGAGTGGAAGGGAGGGAAGGAGGGCAATATAGTCCCAGCAGAGAAGTCCAGTCACACAGCACTCCTTCCTCCTAGTGTTTCTCTGCCAAGCCTCTGGCAAAATCTATCTTGGGCAGTGTTTAAATCTAGCTTCCTTCTAGCTAAGCCACTCCCCTCCTTAATAGATCTTTCTACATGTAATGAAATTTCACAGATAACAATCCCTTCAGCCACCTGAGATTTACACCTAGATACTGTAACTGCTTCAGATTACCATTCACTTCAGCTAACTCAGACAAACACACTAACTTTTCTTTTTGTTGTTTGTGTTTTGCCCTAAATTGAAGGTCACAGTAGAAGAGTTCTACTTCTTTAGTCCCAGTAGAGAAGTCAGTCACACAGCACTCCTTCCTCCTGGTGTTCTCTCCAAGCCTGTGGCAGAATTTATCTAGGGCAGTGTTTAAATATTGTTTCCTTCTAGCTAATCCACTCTCCCTACTTATTAGATCTTTCTACATGTAATTAAATTTCACAGATAACAATCCCCTTCAGCCACCAGGGTTTACACCAGATAACTGCATCAGATTATCATTCACTTCATAACTCAGACAAACACACACTTTTTGTTTGTGCTTTTACCCTAAATTGAAGGTCCCAGTAGAAGAGTTCTACTTCTTTAGTCCCAGTAGAGAAGTCCAGTCACAAAGCATTCCTTCCTCCTGGTGTTCTCCGGCAAGCCTCTGGCAGAATCTGTCTAGGGCAGTGTTTAAATCTAGCTTCCTTCTAGCTAAACCACTCCCCCTACTTAATAGGTCTTTCTACATGTAATTAAATTTCACAGATAACAATCCCCTTCAGCCACCTGAGATTTACACCTAGATGACTTGCTTCAGATAACCATTCACTTCAGATAACTCAGACTAACCCAAACAATGGGTTAATCAACATGGCCAGTCTGGATGCAAAATGCCTCATCCTGATGAACTGGAGCCAAGAAAAGGTACCCACTGTATGGGATTAGTATAAGCTTTGTGGAATGACTGGCATCTTTGAAACACCTTAACTACTTTCCATAAATGAAAGAATCTCTTATGTTACAACAGATACAGTCTCACTTATAGGAACAACAGGTTTTGATATTCCAGAAAGCATGCCATTCATCTACTAGTATTACTGTGACAAGCACTCCATTATCTTATAGGATTATACAGGTCACCCTCTCCCTTCCTTTTTAAAGACATCTTTCAGTTCAGCACTTCAGCCTTAATTTGTATGTGTATTTTACAAATCCTATATAGGTTTTCTCTAGCAATAAGGCTGGTGGGGTCTCTTATCCTCTTGCAAGGTATTGGTTTACAGTTTTGCCTCCAGGGTTACTCTTCAATGACTCCTTCTCTTCCTGATGGAGGAACTGTCACTACTTCAGTCATTTCTAGTTCTCTAGCACTAGGGGCCAGGCATCAGATCTGCCACCAGGTATGTAGTCCAGATGTTATGGTGCAGGTTCAATCTAAATTAAAGCTCACTGGCCTTCTTTCCTTTGGCATGTGACATGAGATGATGCCCAATAAAACTGCCTCTTCTTTTTGACATAATGCATGGTCTCAGGTATGCATGCCACCTCTGCTGTACCAGGCACCAGTTTGCAAATTTATTTGTGTGGTGCCTGTCTGCAGGCTGCATGCTGCATGCATATCTTCAGTTAATTTCCACATGATGTATCTTTATATGAATTACTTAATTTGTCCTCTCTGTAGCTTGCATTGCTGATGTCTAGGCAGTCAAATGTATGAGTATTCATTACATACAATTATATACAGTATGTATACCATACCAGGGTTTTAAATAATTGATTAGCAATTTTTTGGGGACTATACTAACTGTACAGAAAATATTTATATCGATTTTCTAGAAGTGCTATGTTTGTTAAATACAGTGAGGCAAGAGCTATGCATTTGCACAAAGATTTAGCTCTTTCATGAGCAAAACACTAATCAATTTTAGAGTTAAATAAATCCCACACTAATTTATATACCTAGATATGAAACTGTTTTCATATTTTAATACCTTACTTTATAAGTTGCTGTGTATGCACACCCATTTCAACAGGTATATTAGAACTGAAAAAATGTCTCAATAAAACATTCCATCAAAAAATGTCTAAATGAATTAAAAATCTACTTAAGGTAAATCTGAGAATGCCAGGACTATATTACTGAATGTTGATTTTTTTTCTGACTAAAGGATACTGCTGCTATAACTAAGCTTAGTCATGTTAAATTGCAGATTGGATCTAGCCCTCTCATCAGTTCCTCCTATGAGTCCAATGAGTCTTCTCCTAATGTTCTTATGTTATTTTATAGTCTGGGCATTGTATTTTCTGTGATATATTACCTGAGTAGTTATCGAGGTTATGCATCTTTAAATGATCGAACTGGTGTTTGTGGTGGTTTAGAACTGTTTTTCTTGTTCTAAAATTCTGGAATGCACTTTGTGGATCTAAGGCTGCAAATGACCTTGTGTAAGTCATTTGCAAAAGTTGGTTTACATATTGCACTTATTTGCATATGGATTACCACTGTTGCAACTGCAGATGCACTTGTCTTCATGCATAGCCCCTTTGCTGTGTTACTATGCAAACTAACCTTCTGTGTATGGTGTTTGTTAACATAATCATGTTTACTGAAAATGTTCACATCATTCACAGAATACATTACAATACTTTCATCAAGGCTGCAACATCACTGGATACTAAGACATACAGCTCAGAATAAACAGCACAGCTACTAATGCAGTACTCGTGCAGAAGTGGTGTTATAGTCAACAATTAATACATTTTATCACATCTAGTGAAAGCAGATACTGATGGCGGTCCATATTAAAGACGTCTAGAAAATCCAACGCATGTACAGTCCAGCAGAAATGGAACATGTACTACACAGCTGTTTAAGGGGGGATGAGAATGAGCTTGAAAGGGACATGATCCCATAACCCCAGCTCTGTGGCTTTACAGAGGGAGAATACCAGAATGGGCCCCACATGGAGATATATCTATCCTGGCCCCACTATAACTGTGTGAGAGTTGCTCTAAACTTGGTAGCTTACCCAAGGATGTTGTCCACTGAGCTATAAGGGATATGTTAGTAGGCCTCCTCTTCTGCGGTATCAGTTATTTTTCCACCACTGAGGCTGCCATTAACCAGCAAAGCTAAGGTCCAATGATCTAGATGTCTTCTGATGGGCATGATGTGGATGCCTCCAGAGTGGTAACCGGGTTGGTACTGGGGTCCACCTCATTGATGGATTCCCCCAGGGTGAGGAATTTGATCATCATCCTTGACAACAGGCTGACCCTGGAAGTCCAGGTGTCATCTGTTGTCAGCAGTGGGTTTTACCATCTAAGGAATGTCATACGAATCAAACCCGTGATTCCGCTGGAAGATTTGCCATCTCTGATAAAGACTTTGTGACTTCCAGGTTGGACTACTGTAACATTCTGTACTTCAGGGTCAATTGAGGCATCTGCCACCAACTGCGGCTAGTGCATAATGTCACAGCCAGGTTGCTGGCGGGCCTTCCAAGGTCCTGCCATGTGACCTTGGTCCTGTGTGATCTGCACTGGCTGCCTGTCAAGTGGAGGATCATCTTCAAGGTAGGCTTGCTCGCCTATAAGGCCCTACACTGCATGGGCCCTGCTTACTTGTCTGACCTCCTTACTCCATCCACCATGGCACATTCCTCTGCTCCTCCACCAAGGTTCTCCTGGCAGTTCTGAGGCCAGGCTGAAAACCTTTGGGGATTGTTCCTTTGAGGTGGTTGGCCCAGCCCTCTGTAACTTGCTTCCATAATCCTTGAGGGAGGCCCTAACAGTGGAGACATTTAAAGGGACCTGAAGACCTACCTTTTAATAATGCCTTTTCAGACAGTTTTTAACCCTTAGACTGCCAGATGATTTAGAATGTATAGGTTTTTAGGACGTATATACATGTAAGCGGTACAACAAGGGTTAAATCTGATTTTATAAGTTATTGATTTAAGTTTTGAAATTTTATTGTTTTACTGCCTTAACCTTGTTCTTATCTGTAATGGTGCCCAAAGCCTCCAGAATTGGGTGCCAATATATAAATAAAGTATTACTTACTTACTCTGATTGGATTATCAGTAGCCACACAGCTGGAAAAGAAAGAAAGGGGCTATGCAGAATTTGTGTTCAGGAGGATAATACATTCTTCCAAGATAAGCATTAGGCTAGGCATTTTGTTTTATTTACCAGGAAGGTGAACTAGACAAACAGTTGTCTATTTCCGGGAACAACCTTGGAAATTACAACAAGGGAAAAAGTACAATAAGTTACAGTAATGCACAACAAAAGTAATTTAAAGAAGTCTAAGATACAAAATATAATACATGGTGGAATATTGGTGAAGATGAATGATGAACAAAGCAGGGTGCATACAACATAATGAGTTTACAAAAAAATGATCGAGTGCAAAAGGCTCACAATGGGGAGAAAATTAATATCAAACACATTACAAAGAAGCCCCCAAAAATATATGCCATCTAGGAGCAGGAGCACATTGTTGACTTACATGATTAAGAATGGTAGCCACTTTGAAAGACCTGGCTTAAATAACACTGCTGAATCATAGCAGGAATGGAATTTCAAAGTTTGGGACCAGTGCAGAAGAAGGCAATATCACTTCATTTAGTTCTTGTCTTGGGTATGGACAGGAGATCAATATCTGAGGAACTTAGGGAATATGAGAGTCTACCAGGCAGAAGAAGTGAGGCAAAGAGAAATGATGACTGTTTAAGCACAATTTTACAGATGGCACCTCCTAGGTTAAGACTGCATAGGGCAGAGGACAGAGCCATCTAATTTTTGAGTGCAAGGTACAAGGGTGGTTATGTCAGATGGAGGCCAGGTCAAACTGGCAGATGTTATTACTGTATATGCCTCATCCCATTTTTGCAGAATGGTTTTGCAATCTGAAAAAAAAAACATATCCCATAGAAGATTTGGGAGAAAGATACCTAGGGCTATTGCAATATGAGTTTTATGGATGAGACTATGACTAACTTTGAATGACAGTCCCACTCCAGAATTAACTACTTTGCAGGCAGAAGACACTTGAATTGAGAAGTCCAGTGATAGATAGAGTGTGAAACCAGATAGTTAAATGAATGGACTGAGGCCAAGAATATTCCATTCTTGCAAGCAAGTGATAGTTGGGGCTAAGTCAAAAAGCATGGCCTATGACTTGGCTATATTCAAGAGAAGCTTGTTAGAAATTAACAATTTATGGATAGCTTGGAGAGCAGATTACAGATGTCTAATTATGCCAACAATACAGTGGGACCTCATGCAAAAGACCAAGTGATATACGTAGGGAATGGGCATACTATGTGAGAGATATTGGTGGACAGAATTAATATGAAGGGATAAAAGTAGACCCCAAGTATTGATCCAAATGTGGTAGGGGCTGGTTCTGACAGAATGAAAATAAAACTGGTGTCACAAATTACATGAATGGCTAACTTTGTAAGTGATAAGATTTACATATTGCTGTACTCAGCCTGTAATAAAGACACCAAATCAAAGTCATATTCTTATTTCTCAGATATCCTACTGGATACTGAAGTATATCTTTGGGAGGTATCTATCCTCTTGCAAAAATGTTCCTGCAATCTCCCAGTCTAATGGTGATATGTGGTGCTCCTGGTATCCATGAGTACCTAGGAGTGAAAATTGAAGAAAAGTGATTAAACAAAAACATATATTAATAAAAGGACCTTTCAAACTAAAAGGGGGCATTTTTTAGAATAATATTTTAACACAATTCTTTTAATGAAAGTAATTTTGCATATCTGTTGCATACCTGATGTTAATATTAGAGATTCATTTATTTACAAACACCATCGACCTATGACCACTAGGCACACAGACATGTTACTAGCTACACTACCACAGACATGTCACGCCACAAAAGACTTCAAGTCTCTAGTTAACTTACAAAGTTAACCAATCAGATAATTTGTGAAATCAGTTTATTGTTGTAGTAGGTTTCCTGATATGTATAGAATGTCTCAGCCCTTTTTCCCAAAATACCCCCCTTTTGTCATGATGTGCAATGAACTTATGACTGGAAATGACATGTATGATGGTGGTGGGTTTGTTTAAAATGGAGAATAAAAGAATAGCAAAATTTCTTTGTTTATTTTAACTGTTGCCTGTGATTGTAAGATGTCACTCATAGTCAGTACTGATGTCTGCAGCTTTCAGGCTACTAAAAGGCTGTAAATCAGTTCCAGGGCCTGCCCCAATAAAGGTAAGTGACCAAAGTGCTGGGGCACTGACTGGTACTTTGTCGTATCCATTTCTGTATTTGGCTGTCATAGCTCATTAAAAAGCAAAACAGATTCCAGCTTGTTCTACTTTGATTTAATTAGTTTGCACTTGGATTTTGTAAAACTTCTAGTGAGTGCTCTGTTCTTGTTATGTACTGGGGAAAGGAGGTTATGGGTGATAAAATATTCAGTGAGTTGAGAAGCAGTTATCTTTTCCTGAATCTTATTAAGTACATGAAGGATTCCAATGGGTCAAAAATTACTAATGTTTTTACTATTACCCTTCTTGAACACAGGTACAATGTGCAACATCCTCAAGCACAGTTTGGAAGGTTAGAGACAAATTAAACATTCTTGTAATCAGTTCTGCAAGTTTATTTGCAGCAGCCCTGAATAGCCTAGGCTGAATCCCATAGGAGTCAGCAGGTTTGGCTACAGGAATCTGCATAAGGTGTTTACACACATCAGACTTCTTGACATCTTTGAAGCAGAAAAGGGGGTATCACAGCCGGCCATTATTACAGGTAGAGAAGACTGGAATTGTGAGTGGGAAAGACCCAGTGTAGGTTGAAACATCAGCAAAATATTGATTAAAGGCATTCACTGTCATTGTTGGATTGTTACAATTGACTCCATTGATTTCTAAGTCTATGAACATGAAGTTGCCAATTTGACCCAGGGCTAACTTTATACATTCCCAGAACTTGCAAGGGTTATAAGTGGTGCAGTCAAGGAGCGATTTACAGGGTCAGCTTTTGTTGCACTGTATAGTCCTTTTACTTTCATTTCTGGGTGAGCTATATTTCGCCCAGTCACAGGCTAAATTAGCATCTTTAAAGGTGGACCAACAATCATCCCTTGCTTTAATCAAAGACAATAGGGGGATTTCAACCATTTCGTAACTGGACCACAGACTTGGTGTGGGTTCTGGGAACATAGTACTGTAATCCTTAAAGCCTGTAAATATTTGGTTGAAATAGAAGATTGCCTGATTAACATCATTGGTGGACCACAAATGTGACCTATCCAAACACTCAATCACCCTTTTAAGCTGTACAGGATCAAAATGAAAGAAGTCACAGAAATGAATGATTGTATGAGGAACCTTTGGAGGCTTAGCACCCCTCACCCCCCCAAACACAGAGGACCGGGGAGTGATCAGTAATAGCATCAGAGAGTACTCCTGAACAAGTAACTTTATAAAATCTGGGTATAAGTACCCAGTTAATAAGGTAGCACAATGTTGTTAAGCCTCCTGATGGATTCTGACATTATTTGGGTGAGTTGAAGCTTGTTGATGGTCAACTCAACATTTTTATTTTTGCAGCTCAGCCAGTCAATGTTAAAGTCTCCAGTGAGAATACATGTGTTATTGTGAACCAGAGGACCAACAGAACTAATAAGAGTAGGAAGGGCAGGATGGCTACCAGCAGGAGGAATATACAGTAAAACAAGTTATTTTCATACAAAGTAATTTTAACTCAAGCACAAATTCAACCATGAGTGTGTAAATATAATTAAGTTCTAAGTCATTAGCAGCACATTTGTTATAATGGAAAAAGTGCCAGTAGAGCTAATTAGGGTACATTTATTTTAGTGCTGATTAGTGCTTCAGTTAAAATAGCGAACATTATTTGACAGTGAAAGGTTTAGTTTCACAGTATATACAGAGAAAATGAAGTTTTGAGAGTTCCTCAGTAGGAGAACTGCATGACAAAGTTCCAGTTGAGATCTGTGGATAGGTGGAACAACTGGGGGCAGAAACATGTAGAAGGTCTTTATAATAAATCATTGTGTCAACAACTTTCATAATATGGTACAGTCACTTCTTATGAAGTTATATGTGGGTAAAGCAGCACAAAGATTATCAGGAATGTTTGGCTTTAAACAGGTTTCTGAGATCCCCATAAAGTCAGGGCATAATGATTAACACCTGCTGAGTGTGCTCCAGTGTTTGCAACCAGGCATCTAATTTTAAAACAAGCATTTGTCAATGCGAATGCTGTCTCACTGGCTTTATCATTGGTAGTGCTGGAGTTAGAGATGCATAATAGGAATGGTAGTGAAGTATTGAAGTGCGCTAACCCACCCCACCCTGTAGAGACCAACAGGCATTGGGGTGTGCCTTTGGGTCATCAGCTATAGCAGCTCATGCAATTTCACCTCACCCTACCCTGTAGACAGTGGCAAGTGTTGTGTGTGCTTTGGGGTCTTTGGGCATTATCGTACCCCATTCCATAGGAAATATGCTGAGGTGGGTGCAGTATGGAGAATGGGGTGAACTTTGTGACCGAACTCTGTAAGGCACACCACGATGTGTGTCACTGGCTGGAGGGTGGGGATGGGAGTGGGGTGGAATATGAAGCATTACAGCTGATGATCCCAAGTCACACCCTGACACCTGTCAGTCTGCACAGGGTGGGGTGTTACAGTTGGAACCCTAACTCAGCAGACGTGGTGTTGGTATTTTCACCCAAATTTTCAACATGGGCTTTTTGTGATCCCACATCATGAAGAGTGTCACTATCAGTTTGTTAGGTAAAGGTGGTTTTGCACAGCAGCTATGCCATTTGGTGACACAGGCCCAAAAACACATTTTGGGCAGTATGTAAAAAATTAGAACTATATTGTTCATGAGGAGGTGTAAAAAAATGGCAACGCTGAAAAGCTGGAGTGAAAATATAAAAAATTAGCAAAGTCATGAGCCTGCATAGAAACTGTGCAACACACGTCTGTAACCCAATTATTTTTGGAATTTTTTTTAACCACATTTGCAACATAGGCATTCTGGGACCTGCCCTCATGATCACTGGCACTGTGATTTTGTTAATTTGTCCCAAAAGTTGATTTCACACAGCGACCATGTCATTGTACGCCACAGGTACATTTTGGGTAGAATGTGAAAAATGACAGCTGTACTGTTTATAAGGAGATGTGAAAAATGCCAGTGTTGAAAATGTGGCATGAAAATATTGCAAATTTGCGAAGTTACAAGGGTGCATGGGAACTGCACAATGCATACTTGCAGCACAGTCATTTTATAGACTTTCATCACCAAATTTTCAACATAGGCATTTTAGGACCTCTGCTCATGAATAGTGGCACTGTCATGTCCTTAAACTTCCTGAAAATTGATTTTGTGCAGCGACCACACTATTCTATGCTGGACATGTGAAAACACATTTTGGCCAGGATATCTAAAATGACAGCTATACTGCTCATAAGGAGGTGTGGAAAAATGCCAACGTTGAAAATCTGGAGTGAAAATATTACAAATTGACAAAGTTATAAGCGTGCGTGAAAGTTGCGCAACACACACTGTTAAAACAGCCATTTTTTTTATTTTTCCCACCAAATTTGCAACATAGGCTTTTTGAGAGCCCAGCTCATGAACAGTGGCACTGTTGTTTTATTAATCATTCCCAAAAGGTGATTCCTTGCAGTGACTGCAAAATCACCTTTCGGGGCCGAATAACGCCATGACAGTGACAGAATTCATGAGGAGGGGTCCCAATAACCCCATGTTGAAAATTTGGCATCAAAATTCCCTAAATTCCTGAGATATGCACCAAAGTTGAAAAAAAAACCTATTTATGCCATAATACAGCTTACCGACATTTCTGCAGTTCACGGTCGACTTTGAAGAGTGCAGATGTGTTCCTGGTCCACCGCAGATCATTGTGCTGGGCTCTGGAGGTAAGTATGGGATGAGGAGGTGTGGGGAGGTAGGGTGCACAGTGGGTGGGCGCGGGCTGTGGGAGGGGAAGGGAGATCATGAGGGACCTTTTTCTTTTACAAGTTGAAAAAAGAGGAACATCACAGGACATTTTAATTGCAGGGACATTTGGCACACTGGGGTGGGCTCCCAAATGTCACCTGATTTTTAGGGGCTGTAGCTGACAGGGATTGGGCAACCTTGTCAGCACATGAAGAAAGAGGACATTATGCCAATGGGGAGTGGGCTCCCATTGGCAAAATAAACGGGAAGGGAACTGAAGCTGATTGGGATTGGGCCTCTTTGGCAAAGAAAGACTGTTGGGGCACATGATGCCGGGGGGGATTAGGCACCCCTTGGCATGCACTTGGAGTCATGATGCCAACAGGAAGTGGGCTTCAAATTGGCAAATGTAGTGGTGAGGGCATGCTTTGGGCGGCGGCAGTCAGTGCTGCCATGTTTATGTGGGGGCATGTTATTGTGCAACTGCAGTTAGAAGCTTGTTTCTCATTGTGGCGGACCTTTTCTTAGATCTCTTGGCCACATTCCGAATTGCTGGTGTGGCACCTGAATGCTTGCTGATTGGGGAATGGGGACACACCTACTGATGCATGCCCTGCATTCAACCAACAATGCCGTGCCTCCAAATCTGCTATACTGCAATATATTAGCTGGGCATCTTGAGCCAACATAATAAGCAATTCTGATTCCTTTATGTTCTGCTGGGGGGGTGAAATTAGGACAGTGGAACAACTTGAGGCCAGGCTTAGGCTTACTATCCCTAGCAACCAGAAGGAGGGATGGTGCTAAACTGACTAGAGAACAGGCCACTGGTTATTACCTACTGAGCAGGCCCTTCAGCAAAGCCCCTTGAGATATATGACAACTTGATACCAGACTCAAGGTGTAAGGAGGCAGTGACTCTCCCAACTCTTATGGCTGCTTATAAGGGCAGTTGAAATACTGTAGTGAAATTAGTGTGGTCTAATGATACACAAGGGTCCCAATTCCAAGATGTTTATGCATGTCACAAGGTGACTTGTGCCAAATCCAATGGAGCAAGTCGCACCTTGCACCATGGTTACACTGGTTAGGATTCCAGGATGCAGCCTGCACCATGGCATGGGTGGCATGAGTCCAAGGGGACATCTGCTGGCTGCAGCCCCTATGGCATGGCAGAAGGGGGGGTTACAGCAGCAACTGTGCCCTATTCTGAGAGGGCAGCTGCTGTAACCCAGTTATGCAATTACAAGAGCTATTGCAGCATTTCAGGGTTAGACCAGCTGTTAACTGGTCTAAAGGACTTCTGTCCTGTCAAAACAGCAGTTCCCCCCCACAGTGCTGCAACACACACACAGCTGCGCCCCATAGACCCCCAACACGGGAAAGCCCCCCCATTACCAGGGTGCCACCTGCCAGCACCCAGGTCTGGTTTGTCCAGTGCCACCCTTGCACTTCTACCACACTGTTGAGCCCCCTCATGATCCACGGGGGCTTGTGGTCTGTTTTTGTGGCTGGGGAGTTTGGGGGGCAGTTCTTCCCAGTCAGTGGCTTTCAGCACACAGGTCCATTGTGCCATTCCTGTGGCACAACTCTGTGGCTGCCACAGGTCATGGGGCATAAGTGCCAGGGACCCTGCCTGTCTTGGAATAGGGTGAAGGATGCCCAGTGTAGCGACACATGCTGAAACTTTCATATGTCTGTGAGTTGTGATGTACATCCCAGAATTGGACCCAATGTGTCTAAAAGGCAAACTGTTGACCAGAGCACTGGTTAAAGTAAAAAAAAAAAAGTGAATCCATTTCATTGATTTGAGGGTAGGCTAATTAATAACACTATTAGCTCTTACAAAAAGTCTATGCACTGTATCTACAATAACCACATACAAGAGCAATGCAGAGATGTAAACCAGAGTAAATAGATATACTTAGGCACTAAAAACCTAAAATCTAAAATTGTAGTCTGATGTTCCTCAAGTTCAGAAAATTGTTTCTGTGATATAGTCAACTTCAGAGGAACACAAAATCACACATACCTCCATAATGTAAAGTATCAAGAGATGTATATGCAAATCACCATAAAAATTTAGTCTACTTCTGCTTTAAGCAGGAATGCATGATGTGGAGTGAGATACAGATGGAGCACACTGATGAATCCTGAGTAGGATGAGACACGTAATCTGTGTTGTCTGTTCTCAACTTTTGTAGATTGTGTAATAGTTTGTTTTGACACCATGTATCCTAGCTTAATGCAAAACCAAAATCTAAATTGTCATGGTGATTTACATACTCTCCATAAATGCTCTACAGTATGGGGTATATGTGATAATGTTCTTTGAAACCTGATTTTGTTCCTGAAGCCATTTTTTGATAACCCTTGCTTCAATGCACGTTGCTGAGGTCCTTTGTCTTTCTAGCTTGCTTACCTATTTGGGCCAACCATGACCCAAACCCATAAGATCACATAAGGTCTAGTTTGTTTTTCCCATAGGGCGAGATACAGATGAGTCACACTGATGATTCCTGGCTAAGATGAGACACGTATCTGTGTCTCCTGTTCTCAGCCTTTGCAGATTGTGTAACAGGCCCCTTGGCACCATGCCTTTACAAAATCAAAACCAGCCTGAATTTTTATGCTGATTTGTAGTATGGGGGTATATGTGATTTGGTATTTCTCTGAAACCAGGATTTTTTCCCAGTTGTCTTTTTTGGTAAACCTTGTATTAGTACTTTTGTGCTGAGGTTCTTTGTCTTTTTAACTTCCACAGGTCCTAGTTGAAAGTCAATTATTTTGGGGTGATGATTAAAGACTTCACATAATCAATATTTCTGAAGTCAGTATTGTAAAATAAACTGATGTGTAGCTTTTTTTAATCAATATACTTCACTGAGTTTTTGAAATATGACTGACATACAAATATACAGTATACAACCAAAATACAGATGAAATACTGAGCACCCTTAGGTACTGTACATGATTAGCCACATATTCCATAATATGTTTGACAAGTACAATTGATTTTGTAACGTAATACAGCATACTCTTTTATTAGCAAATACTCTATCATTCAGAAAAATCGAAAACTGGATGACACCAGATTTCCTTGTTTCTGTTTTTGTAGTAAAGTACTTCATGCTTGTTTATTGTACAAGTTCTTGCCTTTATTTTTGAAGTGGCATTGATTTTGCTATAAGGTAGTAAGCACACATTAAGCTAGCACATCTATTAGGATTCCTTGTGTTTTGTTTCGTAGATTTTCTCTGTCTTTAACCTATGCTTGTATCTCATTAGTATATGCTGTGAGGTGTTAACCACTCAGCATAAGGCTGGGAGCATCATTACAGAGATATTCCTCAAAATAAACTTTCTGAGGTACTAAAACAAAAAGAAACCATTTCTACTCAGCATTAATATGTATAACATGGAATGAGTCTCATGTCAGTGATTTTTAAAATACTGTATGAACTGTTCTCCTTCAAAAAGATGTCCCTAGTAACTGGGATGGTGCCTGTGAACTGAATGGTGGCTAATGTAGTACACCTCTAACAAGGTGGAGCTGAAGAGGATCCCAGTAACTGCAGGCCAGTTGGTATGGTGTTGATTGTAGGAATGCTGCTTTAGGCCATCAGTAAAAAGCACCTTGTAGAATTCCAGGAGGCAAACAAGCTTCATGACATGATACAGAATGGAGCTGTGGCTGGCAGCTTATACTAGACCAACCTGATTTACTCTTTTGATTGAGTTACAAAGGCAGTGGAAATGAATGGGGTAGTAGAGTCGTTGTATCTGAACTTCAGTAAGGCTTTTTTTTCTGTACCACACAGAAGGGTAGTCAAACAAAACTGGAGGACCTGAGGAGAGGACAAACTCACCAGGTGGATAGTGAACTGGCTGGATTTTAGAACTCAGAATATGGTAGTTAACAATAAATTCTCTGGGGTCAGGAAAGTCACACCTGGGGTGCCACAGAGATTTGTCCTATGACCTATGTTATTCAATATTTTTTTCATCAATGGCACATAGAAGTGTATTTAGAGCAAAATCTGTCTCTTTGTTGATGACACCAAGATTTGTTTGTAGAATGGACAGAAAGGAGGGAATAAGGGTCATGGAATGGGCTCTAGAAAAGTTGGAAATATGTTCCAAGGCATGGCAGATCACTTTTAATGCCAAGAAGTATAAGAAAAAAGGAGTAGATTATTGGAAGGAAGGAGGAAGGGAGATTGTTTCAGTCTTTCAATCCTCTGAGACAATGGACTTGGGGGTCATTATAAGTGGCAACCTCAGCTCTACAGCACATTGCAAAAAATGCATATGGGATGGCAAGTAGGATGTTGGGTTGTATAGGTATGTCACTCACTGGTAGAAGGAGAGAAGTTATTCTTGAGCCCCAGGAATTGGGCACCTAAAAAATACATTTTACTAACTTACTACTAAACAAATATTGGAACCACTTGGAGAGGGCCAAGAGGAGGGCAACAAAAATTATACATGGATAGCAAGGAAGGGGATGAATAGAGGCTATTTGTTGGACATGTATTCTCTGGAGGCAGGAGAGAAAGAAAGAGGGGGGAGAGAGGGGTATAATACAGACTAAGAAGCTCTTGAAAGGAATAAAGAGGGTGGACTGTGATGATCTATTAATAAGGTACAAAAGCACAACAACCACAGGGCATGGATGGAAGTTGGGACAAAAGAAAGTTCTATTTCATGAAGCAGATGGCTGATGAATACAATAGTTTACACAAGCAGAGGGTTTAAGATTAGTGGTGGAGTTCATACATAGATAAATTAGACACAAGGTGCTAGAGAGGTCTGTAGGAAGAGGGATAGACAGTCATGGTAGGGGGTACTGAGATGTCATAAAGGCAATCAGCTAAGTATATGCGTCTGGAGGGAGGTCAGACATGGAGTCAGGAAGATATTGGCAGACTAGCTGGATGGCTAGTTCCTTACCTGCTGATGAATTCTGTGTATCTACTATATGTAAAAATGTTGTAAGTTTCAACATTATGTATTTTTTTCACTATGGGGGAACTTAGTAGTTTATCATTAACACATGAACTTCTAATGTTTTTTATTCAGAATTTAAGAAAGCATGTATTAGTAGTTCAGATATGAGACATAAGATACAATGTGTAATTGTCTGATCATTTAAAATGTTCACTTTAAAAAGACTTACATGTTTTGATGTAAATTTGGTCAAGAAGTAGGACAATATACTTCTTTAAGTACAGGATCTTGAAGAACTAAAACACAGGGAAATAAAGATAAATTCTCAGGGTCACACATTTTTGCCAGTCACTAGAGTGGTATTGGAACAAATGATCTTGCCAAAATACTATGCTTTAACTACCAGACTCATTTGCCACCCTGATGTACTGTAAGCAGGCAGTTTATAATAAACACATCATGATGGGGGTTGTGGCAACAAAATGATTTAATAGGGGATTTAGGAACATATATTGCTAAGTATATTTCACAATTCTATTTCATCAGACTCATGCACTATATGCTTTCATGATTATGCAATACAAAAGATGGATAGTTTGCTTCTCACCACTTCTGATTTGTGATCTTTTTCATATGCTATTGGAGTGCAAATGCATTGATTTGCATATCATTTAATATGAAAAACGACTTTAAAAGTAACATAAATATTTACAGTATGGCTAACGCAGCCTTAACTTTACTGTTCAACAGTATAAGTCATTCCCCTGGCATATATAGCCATAAATCATCATATGAAATAGTATTAGCTGATACAGCATCCTCTTAAATATGAGCAAGTCTTGCATTTAAGTTACAAAACATCTATTCATTGTCACTTTCAATATCTGAGTGTGTTTTTTCTCTTAATATCTGAGTTTTTATCTGCAGTGTAATGATTAATAAATTATTTTTATTATCCTTTAATGAGTCATTCAGAGTTGATAAATAGTTTTGTCTGTAGTATGTAAGTATGATTCAGCAAGTTACTTTAAAGGTTAGGGTTTGCATTCTGTTTAAATCTAAAAACTGAGGGATCCTGGGGTGGGGGATGAATTAACTGAGGGGAAGCAGTGGGTAGTTGCTGATTTGGTGTACTGAGGAATAAGAAAGGCCACAAGTGGGATACTGTACGAATTACTTTTCCAGTTGGTTCTGTTCAACATATTCATCAGCAATATCGGAGCCAAGATCAAGATCAAGGGCAACTACCTCCTTGCAGATGACACCAAGCTCTGCAACAGGATTAACAGAATAGAGAGGACCAGAGACATGAGGAAGAAACTAGAAAGGCTGGTATGTTGTTCACAATCAGGCAATTTAAGTGCCTTGCTCATAAATCAAACAGTGAGACATTGGAAGTGGTTTGATTCAAACCTGTATCTAAAAGTTCACAGATCATCATTCTAGCCACTTGGCTTAACTATCTAAATTAGGCAAGCACCTGGAGCCCATCCCCAGTGCCAGAAAATAACCCAGACCATTAGAGTTACATCTGACTCCAGGATTCCCTCCCCAATTCAATAAATAATCCACTCCTAAAAAGATTTTTCTGGTAGAAGTCCATTCCTGGTACTGAAATACATGCTCACAACTCAACCCATCACTAGGAGCCCATTCTAGACTCATAGTGGATTCCCTGCAGGGGGAGGGCCTCAAACAACTGGTACAGCAACCCACAAGAGACAGGGCTATCCTAGATCTAGTACTGACTAACAAAGAAGGGATCACAGATCTCCAGGTAGAAGGTCACCTGGGGGCCAGTGACCATCACATGGTATGGTTCAATTTGGCTACTACATCTAAATCATCCCATTCCAAGGCAAAAATATGGGACTTCAGAGGACTGACTTTGATAAGATGGCCAACAGAGTTAAGCTAGCCCTGGCAAAAAGAAACACAGGTGAGGAGGTACAGGCAAAGTGGGCAAGCATTAAGGATGCAATACTTGAAGCAACATCCCATTGTGTTAGACAGAAAAGGAAGTGCAAAGAAGAAGGAAACCACTTTGGTTCTCAAATACAGTAGCAGAAAAGGTCAGAGCCAAAAGGCTGGCCTTCAGGAAATATAAGGAACACAGCGGGATGAAGATAGGGAGGCATACCAAACTGCCCTTTGAGGAAGCAGGTAAGGCAGAGGCAGGCAAAGTCCCAAACTGAGGAAACACTAGCACGAACAGCAAAAGAAGGTGACAAGACTTTCTATAGATACATTAGTGAAAGGAGAAAGTCCAGAGGGGGTATTGCTAAGCTTAATGGAGAAAAGGGAGCAAGTGAGGAGGAGGACCCTATAAAGGCATCTATCCTAAATAGATACTTTTGCTCAGTATTTACTGAAGAGAAGGTAGGGTAGGCCCACAGCTCAGCATCAGGACACAGAGGGAGGGGAGGTGAGCACTACTCCCTTCACAAAAAGAAAGGTCCTACAAGAGCTTGCTAAGCTCAGGGTGGGTAAGGCAATGGGACCTGATGGCATACATCCCAGGGTACTTAAGGAGCTAAAGGAGGAACTAGCAGAGCCATTAGCAGAATTGTTTAGTGAGTCTCTGAGCACAGGAGAGGTCCCAGAAGACTGGGAGAAGGGCTCATGTGATCCCACTCACAAGAGTGGTAGCAGGAGGAGGCGGGAACCACAGACCGGTCAGTCTTACCTCAGTAGTGGGCAAGATTATGGAGGCACCTTAAGGAAAGGATAGTGCAACACCTGGAATCCATAGGGCACAGGATCCAAGACAGCATGGGTTTACAAAGGAAGGTCCTGTCAAACTAATCTCATAGATTTCTTTGACTGGGTAACAGAGTGGTGGACCAAGGGGAGCAGTTGATGTCGCCTCACCTTGACTTCAGCAAAGCTTTGACACTGTTCCACATAGAAGATTGATAAATAAGCTAGGTAGGCTCGGGGTGGGTCAGAAGTTGGTCAACTGGGTGGCAAACTGGTTGACTGGCAGAAAACAGAGAGTGGTGGTAAATGGTATACAGTCAGAAGAGATGCAAGTCACAAGTGGGTACCTCAGGATCAGTCCTGGGGCCAGTCCTATTCAACATCTTCATTAGTGACCTCGCAGATGGACTAGAGGTAAGGCTTGTCTGTTTGCAGATGACACCAAGATCTGCAACAGAGTAGATGATCCAGATGGGGTGGGCAGAATGAGAAGAGATCTGGATAAACTAGCAGAATGGTCAGAAGAGTGGCAACTGGGATTTAATGCAAAGAAGTGGAAAATCATGCACATAGGGAAGAGAAACCCTGAAGCCACTTATAGGCTGGGAGGGGAGTTGCTAGCAGTCACAAAGGAAGAAAGCGACTTGGGCATCATCATCACTGATGACCTAAAATCATCCAAGCAGACCTCTAAAGCAGTAGGTAAGGCTAGGGGGTGTTAGGGTGTATTAGTAGGGTATCACAAGTCGTAAGAGGGAGGTAATAATCCCTCTGTACAAGACATTGGTTAGGCCCCATCTGGAGTACTGCGTGCAGTATTGGAGGCCACACCTTCAAAAGGACATTAACCAAATTGAGGCAGTCCAGAGAAGGGCAACCAAATGGTGCAGGGACTGCATCAGAAGAATATGAGGACAGATTAACGGAGCTCAATATGTATACCCTTGAGCAAAGGAGGAGAGAGGTGGATATGATCGAGGCATTCAAACACCTTAAGGGCATAAACAAGGTGAAGAGTCTAATATGTTTAAATATAAGAAAAATAGCAGGACAAGAGGACACAGCATGAGATTAGAGGGAGGCCGATTAAGAGGGAAATGTGAGGAAATTCTTTTCACAGAAAGGGTGGTAGATGCATGGAATGGCTTACCACAAGAAGTGGTGGCTATGAATACAGTGCAGGGCTTCAAACAAGCATGGGATAGGCATAAGGGAGCAATACAAACGACTATGAATAGATAGGTCACTGACAAAGGCCAATGGCACATTTATAAGGTAGAAAAAGAAATGGGCAGACTGGATGGGCCTTGCGGTCCTTATCTGCCGTCAACTTCTATGTTTCTATGTTTCTATGTTTGCAAACACTCTATCAATTTGACACTTGAAGCCCATCCACACTTATGGAAACTACTGTATATACCTGTCAGCCTAATCTCAGTGGTGGGTAAAATTATGGAGTCTCTGGTAAAGGAAAGGATAGTACAGCACCTTGAATCTAGTGGAGCGCAGGATCTGAGGCAGCAAGGGCTCATGGCAGGAAAGTTATGTCAGACTAATCTGATTGATTTCTTTGATTGGGTCACTAGGGAGGAGGATCGGGGTGGGGGAGTAGTGGATGTGGCCTAGATGGACTTTAGCAAGACATTCAACATGGTTCTACATAGAAGGCTAGTGAACAAGCTGAACAGTCTGGGACTGGGATACAGGGTGGTGAACTGCATTGGAAATTGGCTGAAGAATAGAACCAAAGGCGGTTGTGAATGGGGCTAAATCTGAAGTAGGTAGGGTGAACAGTGGGGTGCCACAGGGTTCAATTGTTGGACCAGTGCTGTTTAATATGTACATCTGTGACATTGCAGAGGAGCTGAAAGGGAAGGTGTGCCTCTTTGCAGATGACACAAAGATTTGCAATAGGGTGGACAGTCCAGGAGGGGTGGAGAGAATGAGGAGGGACCTAGCTAAAAGAAGAATGATCCAAAGTGTGGCAACTAGGATTTAATTCAAATAAGTGCAAAATCATGCACTTGTGGTGCAGGAACCCGGGGGAGGACTACACCATTAAGGGGAAAATATTATCAGCAACAAAACAGGAAAGGGATCTAGGGGGTCATCATATTGGATAACCTAAATGTGGCCAAACAATGTACCAAGTGGGGAGAGCCAGTGGGATGCTAGGGTTTATAGGGAGAGGTATTACCAGCAAAAGAAAAGAGCTTGTAATGCCATTATACAGGTCATTGGTGAGACCTCATTGGAAATACTGCATCCAGTTTTGAAGACTATGTATCCAAAAGGACATACTGTAGACAGGATGGAGACAGTTCAAAGAAGGGCAACAAAAATAGTGCAGGTTCTGCAACACAGGTCATAAGAGGAGAGATTGAAGAAACTCAGTATGTATACCCTGGAGGAGAGAGTGGGGAGACATGATAGAGATCTTCAGATATCTCAAAGGGATTAATAAAGTACAGAAGGGCAGCATCTTCCAAAAGAGAAGCTGCTCTAAAACAACAAGAGGGAAATGACATGAGACTGGAAGGAGGAAGACTAAGGGGCAATGTGAGGATGCACTTTTTCATGGAAAGGGTGGTGGACGCTTGGAATGGCCTACCCAAGGAGGTGGTGGAGCAAGCACAATGGGGGGGATTTAAACATTCAGAGACCTGGTTACCTGTTAAACCTTTTGGTTCCTGCTGTCTTGGCTTGCCCCCTCTGTTCCTCCTATGGAGGCCTTTCAGCGGTTCTCAGGTCAAGGTTGAAATCGGCTGGCGATAGGGCATTTAGTGTTGCCACCCCGGTCCTGTGGAACCCACTCCCTTTTGGAGTTAAGGGGGCCCCCACTTTGGAGGTATTCAAGGCCTGCCTTAAGGCCCTCTTATTCACTCAAGCATTTTTAGATTAAGTTACTGATCGATGAATTCTGATTTCGGTATAGTAAGAATAGTTGACTATGTGCTGCAATTGAAAGTTTTCATATAATTATGTATATAATTGTTTTTATATTATTCTATGGATGTATTTTAACATTTGTTAACTTACTGTACGGTGCCCAGAGCCTCTGGGAACGGGCGTCTTTAAATAAAATATTACCTTACCTTACTGAAACATGCGTGGGATAGACATGAGGGAATCCTAGAGGGGGGAAGGAGAGGCAGCAGCCAGGGACCAAGTAGGATCAGCGACAGCTAAGTAACGGTAGGGTATAAGGGCAGACTGGATGGGCCTGGTGGTCCTTATCTGCTGTCAATTCTTATATGTTTCTGTGATATACAACCACATTATACTGTACAGTACATGCAGGTATGGGTTCAGGAACCCATCCCCAATGCCAGTAAATACTTAGAAAAGCAGATATTCGCATCCCACACAGTGTGCAATCCTATTTCCAACTCAGACTGACAATCCCCAGGCTCACCTAATTAAAAGAGTGTTCTCCTTCACTTGCCAAGACTCCTAATCCTCTCTGAACAGCAAGTATGAGATTCTTCCAACAGGAGCACCATATAATGTAACTAATTTACTGTACTGTAATTATACAGGGCTCAGCAGGTTATATTTTGTATTTGTAATAGATTACAGGAGGTGTTGCTGCTTATTTCTAACCTGAACCACAAACACCATATGCTGCCTTCATTTCAGGCTGCACTTTACAAATGTGAGACAAGGAAGATAGAGTGTGGTCTGCATAAAAGTAAAACAAAAGGAAAAAAACACTGCTTTCATGGACTCAAATAAACATTTTTGCACAGCAAGTAGCTGATGTTAGTTTATTCAAGTACAACATGGAAGACAGGCCAACTAGAGCCCAGAACTCTGGCACTTCAGCCCACATACGGTCTTCATTAAGAGGCGGGTCTAAGTAGTATTGGAATCAGACACCTTTTATACATAATGTTCTTAATGCTATTTGCACCCAATTGTGTTTACCATTAGAAACTATTTTTTATTACAAAAAATTAACTACAAAATAATAGACACAATACTGTTTTGTGGCAGATAAGGACCACTTGGCCCACCTAGATTAGAAACAGAAACACCTTAAATTCAAAATTGTAATTGCATAAGGTTAAATATATAAAACATTTAAATAGTAAATCACTGACTGTGTAATAAATCAAAGTAAGAGGTACTGATAATAGAGTTGAGCTGAGGTTTGTGATAGAACATACATAACAGTTCTTTTCACAGCAATTATACAGGTTCACAAGAAGAGAGATGGCACCAAAATGGAACAGCCCAACAAAAGAGGATGCATACAAGGTGATCATGGAATTAGCAGAGAAAGCCAACAAGATGTGGCAGATTGTGGAAGGGGAGGAGCCGGGAAGATCCAGGGAAAAGAGAAAAGCAGCAAAAAGGGAAAGGTGGCAGGGGAAAAAGGCCGGCAGGGAGGCCACACAGCCCAAGAAGTGTGCAGCCACCACAGGTGGTGCCTCCATGAGCAGCCAGTCCAGTCCCACTGTTGCACCAAGTACCGGAACCATCAGTACCTCCTCAGGAACAGGTGGTAGTCCCACTACTGGAGCCCAGACCAGGTCCCCCGTGCCCACCGGTTCCTCCGCCTCAACCAAGCACCCAGCCACAGGAGACCAGACCAGGGCATCTTGAGGATAATAGGCCACAAGGAGGGGATAATGCCATGGGTAAAGTATTAGGCGCAGTTGACAAAAGCATCAAAGACTACATAAGCCAAATTATTGCGGGTCTCGGTACATGGGGTCTGGGACAGATGGAATCAGCCTTAGCCAAGATCAGGTCAGAAAAAAGAGACAACAGGAGAGGCAGAGAAAGTGACTAACAGTATAGGGAAAGGTTCAAGAGATACAGGAGCCCCGGGGATGAGGATGGGGAGCATGTACCACTAGCTACAAAAGAAAAAATTTGGAATGGTGAGTATGTAGACATATTCACCTTAGTGAGTAGAGAGGCTGCTGCAAAATATGAAGAGTCAGAAAGTACTGGGAAAAGTGAGATGGCGGCTGCGGTAGTCCTATTAGGGAAGAAAGAAGAGAACAAACTTACAAAGGGGAAAATGTGGGATGGGTGGTTCATGGGTTTTGCCACATACTCAGCAATAGTGCTAGAGAGAAAACCAGAATTGGGCATTCCACTTATTACGTACTCATTGATAATAAGAAGGGCTAAGGTGAAAGGGGGAATGGGGTGGATATACTATGATGAGTTCTTTTGACAAAGAATGGCGACATATGGGGATGTGAGATGGGATACCAAGCAGTTGGATTTATGGACAGACTATGTAAATGATCAATCCACGCCGGAGGGAGAAATAGGAAATCGAGGCGCAGCACCTCAGAAGTGTCGCTGGGGATACAATAGAGCATTTTGTTCATGGCCCCAATGCTGGTTCCGACATGCATTCTCAAGATGTGGGGGAACCCACCCGGCAAGCAGATGCAGGGCAGCATGGGCACCAGGGGCTCAGGTAGGAGGGAGTCAAGGAACAGGACAGCAGCCCTTTCGGGATGGACAGGAGCATAGAGGGCAATCTTGGCACGGGGTGCAAGAGGAAGAGGATATGGTGGTCAGGAGGCCAGGCTTACTGAACGAAGGGAGCAAGATAAAGAGAGTAAGAAAGGGGGGATGGAAGAAGAGGGGGGTAGCAGAGCAATTTCAAAATGCAAGAACTCCCATAAGGGTAGAGGCGTGGGAAAAATGGTTAAAAAAGTATCCAGACAAAAGGGGGGCAGACGCCTTGAACAAGGGTTTTAGAACAGGTTTTACATTGCACTGCGATGGCCCCAGAAAGGCAAGAGAGGTGAACAATTAAGGGTCAGTAAAAGGAAAGGAGGACATTTTGAGAAAAAAGATAGAGAAAGAAAAGGCAGCAGGCAGGATAGAGGGGCCATTTTCAACCCCCCCATTAGGGAGCATGAGAATTTCTCCATTGGGCCTGGTCCCCAAGAAGCAGAAGTGAGAATACAGGGTGATTCACCATCTGTCATATCCAGAAGGGGAATCAGTGAATGATTTCATAAGGAAGGAACACAGTAAAGTTTCCTATGCCACACTGGAGGAAGTGGTACAGATTATAAGAGCAACCCCCAATGCTTGGATGGCCAAGATGGATATAGAGACCACATTCCGATTGCTTCCAGTTAGGAGGAAGGACTGGGACCTATTAGGTTTCAAAGTAGGGGACCAATACTATTTCGATAAAGCTATGCCCATGGGGTGTTCCATAGCCTGTGCTACATTCAAAGCATTCGGCACCTGTTTGCAGTGGATATTTCAAGAAAAAACAGGGCACAGGACGGTTTTACATTATTTAGATGACTTTCTGTTAATTGGCAGTGGTAGGGAGGAGACAGAGGGGATGATGGCCAGCTTCCAAGAGCTATGTGTTGAATTGGGGGTACCACTGGCACCAGAGAAAACAGAAGGCCCCAGAAAAGTGTTGGAATTCTTGGGCATAGAAATAGACACACGTGGAGAATTGTTTAGATTGCCAGACAACAAGGTGAGCAAACTAAAAGAACTCATTCAGTTACACATGAGCAGGAGGCGGGTGCAATTGAGACAGGTTCAACAGGCTATAGGTCATCTCAACTTTGCCTGTAGTGCAATTGGTCCAGGGAGGCCTTTCACAAAATGGCTAGCGACGGTTACAGTAGGAATAACCAGGCCACACCACTGGGTGGAAATAACAAAGGGAGAAAAGGAGGATTTCAGAGTGTGGGAAGAATTCCTTAACAGCTACAATGGCTGTTCTTTTGGCAGGAGGATTGGGTTTACAATTCTGATTTGGAATTATATACAGATACAGCAGGTGGTTTAGTGATGGGCGGATATATTAGAAGAAAATGGTTTTCTGAGCCATGGCCGGAAAGTTGGGTGAGAGAGAAAAAAGTAATGGACATCACACTGTTAGAGATAATGCCCATCTGGTCATGCACATTAGTATGGGGCGAAGAGTTGCGGAACCAGAAGGTTACATTTTGGTGTGATAATAGGGCATTGGTAGATGTGTTAAACAACAAGGGAGCCAGGTCTGAGATGGTCATGGGAGTGTTAAGACAGCTGGTACTAGGAGCATTACAGTTGAATATGTCATTTAGGGCTAAGCACATAGAAGGGGCGGAGAACACCCTAGCTGACAGCCATTCCTGTCTGCAGCTGGATCATTTCCAGATGCTGTCCACAACAGCAGAAGATCGGAAAACACCCATATAAATGAACATCTGGGACACTGGCAAGAGGGAGCTGAAATGCTGTTTGGCAACTCATGAGCGCCAAGGACCTTGAGGGCCTACGAAGGGGCTTGGCGGGCTTTACAAACATTCAGGGAAACACATCACATGGAGGTAAGTGGGCCACTTAAAGAGGAACAGTTAGGAAAATTCATGGTGGACCAATAGCAGAAGGGGGACTGCTCACACCACTATGGGGGTATACTTGGCAGGGATTAGTTTAATTTGCACCCTGAAGAAATGGAGGACCTGACCAAGACATTGTTGATTAGTAGAATGATGCAAGGGTGGAGTAGGATAAAGCACCGACCAAAGGATTGCAGGAGACCAATAATGGATCAATGGCTGACAAAGATAAAAGGGGTATTACCAGCTATCTGCAGATCTAAGGACGAAGCACAGTTATTTCACACTATCTACCTAGCAATGTTTGCAGGGGCCCTGAGAGTGAGCGAGGCAGTGGGGCATGGAGGAAAGGAAGATGAAGGGGGATTGGAGTTGGAAGACATAAGATGGGGGAGTGATGAAATACAGATGAGAATTAAGAGGTCAAAGACAGACCAAGAAGAGCACGGTTATACCGTAATCATCAGGCTTCACATGGAGGGCACCTTGTGCCCAGTAAGGGCTTTGTAAGCTTACGCTGCAGAGTGAGGTATTAAAAAAGGGAGATTATTTGCACATGGGGGCAGGAAGAAAGTGACAAGCTACCAAGTGACAGCCATACTTAAAACTGGTATGGAATACCTGGGCGAGAACCCAGACAATTATTCATCTCATTCTTTTCAAATAGGGGCTGCCTCACAATGGGCGGCGATGGGTGAAACAGTAGCTAACATGTTGGAAAAAGGCCGATGGGGTCTGCCAGCTACAAAAGGTATATTCGGACAGTGAAAGTTGGAGATTAACATGGCAGCTGTGTTTTGCTTTTGCAGGATGGAACCGGTGGATGGGAGAGAATGGGGACAAATGGGGGGTGGTTTTTAAGTGGGAGGGGGGCCAATGAAAACAAGGAGACAAAAACATGTTTAAGATGTATATTTCTGCTTAAATCCTATAGGTAGAGGAAGGCGCACAGAAGTATGGCTCTCCGGGCATTCCTACATATATTGGGCAGAAAAGAGAGCAGAGAAAAAGGCTGGGGGAAAACAACTGTACCAGGACACGCGAAAATGTAGGTTGTCTTGGTGGGGCATATGAGGGATGAGATGGGGACAGCTTCTGCCCAGCCTGAAGGAGGTGAAAGAACGGAGACCCACCCCAGATTTAATTATTGTACATTTGGGGGAGAATGATATGGGGAAAAACCATGGGTAGATACATACATGCAGGTAAAAAAGGACTTTGAGAAAATACGACAGTGGTGGCGATAGCCTGGTCCGACATGATACCAAGGAGAGTATGAAGACACAAGCACAGCCATGTGGCAATAGACAGAGCCAGGAGAAAGATGAACAGAAGGGTAGGCACTATGGTAAGAAAGATGGGGGGACATGTGATATTGCAAGGGGTGAAAGAGAGGGTGAAGGATTTTTATAGATCAGACAGCGTGCACTTGTCTGATTTAGCGATAGATATGTTTAACACAGAAATGTCGGGGTTCATACAGGCATGGAGGAGACAAGAAGGAAAATAAGGATGAGGAGAGTGGGGGGAGGAAGGGGAGAGAGTTACCTAAAAATTGGGGAAAGGCCAGCCGTCCAACGCAAGCTGGAGGCTGGCTATGGGGAAAAAAGTGGAGGGGGGGGGGAGGAAAAAGGAATACGATGAGAAGAAGAAGGAACTGAAGGAAAAAACGCGGTCTCGATTCTCACCGTTACCTACCACAAAAGAGAAGAAGAAGGCACCCAGGTCTTCACATGGGGGGACAGAGAAGAGAAGGAAAGAGGGAGGATCACAGATTGATATAAATATATGGATGCATAAAAAATAAGATTATGGAAGAGACAATAATAAATGATGATTGGAATTGTAAATGAAAGTATGATATATAATAAATTAATTGCCAATCTGAGCACAGCAACATATAAAGAGTTTGTCATTTGTGGGGGGAAGAGGGGAATCCTGGGCAATAGAGTTTGCCCTTTTTATGGGGCAGACCAAATTGTCCTGGTGCACCCCTACCCTGTAAGGTGAGATGGTGTGCTCAGAAAAGGGGAAGGAACCAAGCAGAGGGACTGGGGGGGAGCAGAACAATGGGTAGGTAGAAAGGAAGGGGAGCGGCTAGAGGGAGTATTTAAGGGCCAACATGGTGGTGGCTTAGCCACTTTTTGATGAAGTTTTTGTTGCCTCTCACTCGCCCATTACAAGAGGGTGGAGAATGTATATAATGAAAGGAACAGTTGAGCCTGCCAGAGGTGGATGGCAGTGGTGGTCTAGTATGACTGATGAGCTGCCAGAGGTGGATGGCAGTAAAAGGGGGAAAGGGGAGGATGGGAGGGAGGAGGAAGGAAGGAATAGGATGAGAAGAAGAAGGAACTGAAGGAGAAAAAGCGGTCTCGGTTCTCACCGTAGCCTACCACAAAAGAGAAGAAGAAGGCACCCAGGTTTTCACTTGGGGGGGGGGACCGAGAAGAGAAGGAAAGAGGGAGGATCAGAGATTGATATAAATATGTGGATGCATAAAAGGTATGATTATGGATGAGACAATAATAAATGATGATTGGAATTGTAAATGCAAGTATGATATATAATAAATTAATTGCCAATCTGACCATGACAACATATAAAGACTTTGTCATTTGTGGGGGGAAGGGGGGGGGATCCGGGACAAATGCATTTATCTATAACAACCTGGTGGCAGTTTCAGAAAAAAATCTGAAAAATAGAATGGAGAAAGGGAAAAGAAATGAACATAGCAGAAGCAATGAAAAACAACATTTCAAAGAGCTGGGAAAATGTGAAGTGATAGGAAGGAGAGGGACATATAGTAAAGAATGAGGCAGACCAGGGGAGGGGTGGTTGAAGGAATGAAGTAGAGTCAGACTAAAGCAGAAATAAATGAGAAGATGTTAAAAAAAGGGTGACTTCCCTCTTTGACTCGAGATCAAAACAGTTCATCAGGGCTCAGGCTATCCCACTCTTTTTCTTCTCTGTGAAAAGCGTTATCCTTCTCTCCTGTCTCCTACAATACAAGTCTCCATTTCCTGCTGCTGTCGACTGGGTAAATGGCTGCACACAAATTTGTTTTTCCTACTGCATATTCTTCTTTGGCAGAACCCTGAAGTGACTGTAGGTGGAGAAGTGTTTAATTGCCTGGCCTGGAGTTTTTTGGGCATTTCACCTTAAAGGACTTACTGGTTCCTCAGTGTCCATTGCTAGATTATTTTTCAGACCCTTCAAGTTGGGTATGGTATAGTGAGAATGAATTCTGGTGTTCATCTTCAACAGCAGAGTCCTCTCTAAACTGATTAGGGATTTAAATGAGACCATATCACTCTCCACATTGTGTCTTTTGTCCTCCTGGCTAAAGCAGTCCAAAGGCAGGGCAGGGCACATTTACTCGGCGATAAGGGATGTGATTCCCAATCAGATTCTTCATGCCAAAGCCACTTGGGAGGCTTCTCTAGGTTTATAAATACCTGACCAGGACTGGAGTGACTGCTGTAAATTAGTCCATACGATGGTACTAGACATGATATACATAGCCATTTTCTAGAAAATAAGGTACTCCATATGTGGTACTGCACCTCGGAGGTTTTGCAAATAGCACACCTCCTGAATGATACATGCTGGAGATATGGTCACCCAGGCAAAGATGTCCTGCATTTTCTATGGTCCTGCCCCAAACTTTCTCAATTTTGGGCACAGGTACGGGAAGTTGTGGGAAGGATTTTCAATCTGACCTTTCAACATTCTCCTAATTTTTTCCTGCTGGGCTGGTATAAAGACCTTCCTCGTCTTCACTTTTCACAGGCGGAACGGTTATGACTAGCTAACATCGAGGATAAATGCTCCTACTCTGAAACTGGTGCAACCCTGTAGTCCCCACTCTTCAGGACTTTTTGACCGGCTTGGCTTTGTTGGCTACATATGATCGTCTGTCTCACATTGTTGTTGGCACTCTTGATTGATATTTTTCTACTTGGGCACCCCTCAAATGTTTCTGAATCAGTATTCTGATGTGGCTACCTGTGCTTTTTCTACCACATCTCCCTCTATCCATTAGGAAGCTCGTCAAGACTTTTTTTCTCTCCCTTTCCTTTCTCTTTCTCTTAGTATTGTTTTATTTTCTCCCTCTAATTTTTTTCTTTTCTTTTCCCTTCTTTTTCTTTACTTGTTTGGCATTCTTATTCCCTCTCTCATGATTCCTTTCTGTTCTGGACATTGAACCCCCCCCCTTGCTGTTCCTTGCCTCATGTTAATTTCTCACTTTGGTATGCTGTGGTAACAGCCCCAACTCCTATGGCTGTTGGTATTGTTAGCTTTTTTTCCTATTTATAGTTTGTATCTTGTTTCTAGACATGATTGATTGTATACAAAGAGGAACTCTGATCTCTTTTCATGTTCATTGTTACGGGCTGCCATAATATTTTGTTTTACTGTTATTATATGTTTTTTATAGTTCCATGTTACTATCTTCTCCTTGACTAGTCACTGGCTATTGTTGCATTTTTATATAACCCTTTGTACACTTTACTACTGGAGAAGTATCCTGCATGTAATATTCTTTTATATTTATTGTTTAATGTGTTCTTCTGGTTTTGATTGTTTTATTTGTAAAACTTTAATAAACAGTTTAATGATTAAACAAAGGTGGTTGGAGAAAACTGTGAAAAATACAGTGAAGTAAACAAAAATGTGTTGTTAAAGAGCAAGGGCTGGATTTTCAAAGGGTGGTGCAGGGCTTTGTTAAGCCCTATGATACAGCACCTTGATTCTGCCAGTATGCCAATCATTTTTGCCACAAATGTGGCTGATTTTCATAACTTGGATACAGTTGTGACAGTTTACCTGATTTATGGAAGCTTGCATCAAATCTGGGGCCAGATATTCAAAACTTTGCTAAGGGCACAAACCGTTTGCACCAGGTTTGTGCTGGGTTTGCACAGGTCTCCTATATTCGAAAGGCCAAACAGCACGGGCAAACTGCATTAGCGTCGGACAAAGATATAATGTATGCAGTGTGCAAAAAGAAGGGGTGTGTACATGAATCCAAGTGCTATGCTATATTCAGTGCATTAGTGCCATGCTAAGTGTGTTTGCATGACTTTGCACGACACTTTGAGTGGTGCAAATTACTGCCCAGGAGAAGGTAGTCTTAACTCTGGGCAAACCAAGGATGGGGAGTGTGGACACAGCAGCAATAGGGAACAAGGCTGTATGCAGCCAATGAGGAGGCAGTGTGGGCGGTCGGCCATCCTGGGCCACTCCATATGCATAGGCAGCCAAAGTATGGAATACAATGCAGTAACATTGCTTAGAAGCCTACCAGCCTGTCATTGACAGAACTGAGATGAAACAGCACCTGCAGCAGAACAGGTTTGCAAGGTGACACTATGTTGCACATTGTGAATTGTGTGTTGTTGTTAATGGTATGTATTGAGTCTACTCTGTATCATCTCAGCCACACATGTAGTGGCTCTGGGTGGTTACTGACAACGTGCCTTGGCCCAGTGAGCTTACTCGGACAACAAGGTGATAAAATATAGAATAATGCATGCTGAAGTGTGGTTAACAAGGATTTTATGCATACCCAAGGTGTGCGATGCCCCATAAACCCAGAGGTCGAAGCCCGAGAGGTGCACCTCTAGGCATCATACACCAAGGGTGTGCATAAAATCTGAGTTCCCAGACTTCCTCATGTTTTACATTTTATATTACTGGTGGTTAGCACTGCGCAGTACTGAGTTTGTGTAACTTTGGGTGACTTTGCACAGCTTTGTGCAACTCTGCACTACATAGAATTATGGCTTATGGAACTCTGTAGTTCACAAGTGTGAATTATGGAGTTTGTGAGGGTCTGCCAGTGGTGGTTTATTGACCCTAACAAGTAAATATTGAACATGGAAAGAAACCAGACATGGAAGAAACATGCTGCACACGGATGGCACCTCCTATGTTGCCATCCTCTAGCACCAGTCCCAACCATGCCAGGCATTATTGGGTGCCCCAGCACCCAGTGGACACTATGGTGGTGTGTCCATAAAGCACACATGACGAGTCCCCTCATTGGGGTACACCAACACCATCCAGCACACACATCCAGCACTGGGTGCATGGAGGGTGTTCAAGGAAGGGGTGTACAGGTGGTCAGGCTGCACCACATACTGGGTGCTGCCACAAGGCTGGGACCATCCACGCAGCGCAAATGTTCCAGTGTAGGGAATACCCTGACACTAGTGTGCCTGCCTGATGGTATGTGCCCCCCCGGGCCCCATACTGCACATCTGTACAGACACCACAGCACACACAGCCAGCCATGTGTAGGTCACTGTGAGTATCCCATGCCAGTGGTGCAGCATCTATGGATTACATGACAACATGACAGTAATGTCCACTGTCACAACACACCTGCCAGATGGGCCTGTCATTGTGTGGAGTGCAGCCGTCATTGCTGACCTACACACCATAGTCATTGCTGTCCCCCCTCAAACTACTGGCCACCTTGTTACTGTAGCATCTGCTATGCACTGTAGCAGGAACTACAGTTTGACTATTGCATGCAGCACCTCCACCTGTGCCTGTGCTGTGTAGTTCCCTGGGGCACAATAGTCTATGCCGCTGTGTACAAATGCAGCCTGCAGCTACCACGAGGCTCTTCCAGACTGACCTACAGGTGGAGCTGTGATCAGACCCAGCCTGCCCCTGTACTTCCAGACTGACCTACATGTGGAGATGTGAGCAGACCCAGCCTGCCCCTGTACTTCCAGACTGACCTACAGGTGAAGCTGTGAGCAGACCTTGCCTGTCCCTGTACTTTCAGACTCATTTACAGGTGGAGCTGTGGGACCCTGCAATAGTGCTGGACAATCTACATGCATATCAGGCAATAATGAGATGCTAATATGGATGTTTGACCATGGACTGCCTAAGTAGGCTCATTTGCATGTCACTTTTGAATATAGCAAATTTTCTGCCCTGGGCAAATGTCCTAGTGCTGGGCAGATGTGTTAGCCCTGTGCAAATGCTGCCCAAATGTATTTGCACCATGCAAATCTGTCTGAAACATGACACAGTTCAACAGTATTTGGCCTGAACTGTTGTTTGCATCTTTAATGCACCCACTTCTTTGCTAGCACACACATTGGCCATGTAGTTCACCTTTATCTTCCTCCACATCTGTGTGCACTGGGCTGCTATTATGGTTTGCACTTCCTGGATGCTGTAGTCAGAGCTGTCTTATTTGCCAGGCTATTATTGCATTGCACTTGCAGCCCTGTTTGCATGGCTTCATTTGCATGCTATATTCAGCTGCTTTAGCCCCAGGGCTATTCCTTTGAATATAACATGCAAATGGTTCCGGGATAATTTAGCACACTGTGCGGTGCTAATTTTGCCCCAGGGCTAAGTTTTGAATATCTGGCCCCTGAGGTGCAAGCACCATAAAAGAGGTCCATGTAATTGATGCAAGCTAGACCACAAAAAGATGGTCTAACTTGCGACAATTGCCATGTGGGATAGAAAATCCTCTTAGGTTGCTGCAAGCCTGGTGTACAGGGACCCTGGTTTTCCATTTTTACTGGTAACACTGGTAACAATCACGGAATACTGCTTGGTTTGTGGATTTTGAATTCTTGTACTGGTGCCTCATGGAAATTGCATGTCACTGCACAGAATCTCTAAGATTTCAGCGTCTTTTTAAATTTTTTTTATTTTCTCTTTATATGCCCCCTTCTCACAGCATCAGTCTCCACTTTTCAGAGATCCCTAGGCTGGGTATCCCCTAGCTTCACCCCAGGTAATGCTCAGGAGCTCCTGTGGGCCTGCTCCTATCCTGCCTGGGTTGTATCCCCCCAGGTGGGAAGGAGAGGACCCCAAGTCACCCCCTCCACACTCCCTTAGTGTGTGTCGGGCAGCCCAGTGGGTCCCTCATGTAGCCTGGTTATGAAGTTTGGGGCACCTAGGTCCCTTCTGCCAGTGGCCGGTGTGGGATGATTGTTCCTGGTTTTCTGGTCTCTGTCCCTGAGGGCACCAGCACTAGAGGAGATTCAAGGAGGTAGGTCACATAGAGACATGCCATGCTCTGGATCCTGGCTAGCGTCCTCCCCTCCTGATCACTCTGCAGCACCATTGCACCACCACCCATGGTCACACAGGTGGTGGTAAAGCATCAAGACCTTCAGCACACCCTCCTCTCAGGAGGAGAGCAGTCCCCTGGGTGCTCGATCCTACTCCCCTGGCCAGACGTCCAGCAACCCAAGTTCGCTTCCGACCCTGGGTTGCTGGCATTGCAAGTAGTAGTGCTACCTCAGCACCAGCGGGCCGAGACAGATTTCAGCATCTTATAATGAATGCTGCTGTCCTTTGCATTCTTTCTGCTTTGCTGCGCATAGAGTCAGTAAGGAAATCACCCGCACTGCTTTGTTGTAACCAGCCATTCAATTTAACCACCCATGCTTCCCACCAACATCTCCATCACCTGAGGACTGCTTTCCTTCCTGAAAAAACATAGTTTTCATGTAGTATGTGCCTAAGATTCTTTTACTATTTATATTACACTGTATGATACAAACAAATTCAAGTATCAGCACACATGGGCAGGGCCACTGGAAAATTGCAGGAAAAGAAACCTGAAATTGCAGAGATTTTTTTGCAAAACTTGCTGGGAAATTGCGGGACTTCTACTATAGATCCGGAGTGCTTCACAATAAATCCTTTACTGTTTTCTACAGCATATATTAGTCAGCATAAACTACTAAATGAATACACTGACACTTGAATATGTTTTAAATATGAAGAAAAATTTCTGTTTCCTAATACGAATCCTAAACAGATAAGATGTGTTGCTTCTTCCAAAATGTAAAAACATCTGCCTTATACAGTTTTAGATTCTATTTAGTGAGCCACAGAAAATCAATATTAAATAAATCCAGAATAAACAAATATTATCTGTTTCTGGATGTAGAATATGAAGCCTGATTAAAAGCTATTTACAGTGCTCTGTCAACTATTCACCAACTTTGGTGTAAGAAAAAATAAGCAGATGGAGTGGCAAATAGTTCAGTTTTACTAAAATGTAAAGTATTTCATGTTCATAATTTGCACTGCAGGTACTGTGCACTATTATTAAAATCATATATTAAAACATTATATATGGGTGTTATTATGGCTGGCAGTATAGCCTAGTGGTTAGAGTAAAACAGTGATTGAACTGGGTACACCCAGCAGACTTGGGTTTGATTCCCACAACCTCAACTTGTATACTGTGTGACTCCAAGCAAGTCACTTAACCTCCCCAGTGCTTCTAGGTCACTCCTGAAAACAGGCAGTTCTGCCTAGTGAGCCTTACCTGATTTACAAAGGATATAAAAAAATACCTATATGTGTTTACTACATCATAGAACAGTAGTCAGGATGCCATGTAATTTACCTGAGTTTTACTTGGGCTGCAATGATTTTGTATAGACAAAGATAAATGTTAAGATACATTTTATGTGTTTTATAAGCTTGCTTTTAGATTTTAGTCAGGTTTTTATTCTATTCTTTGTATATGGGCATCTAGGTTGTAGATTGCCAAACGCAGGATCACTGTTACCAACTAGCTTATTTAAGTTAATAATCAGCAGGGCCATCCAAAATCCTCAGTTGTTTGAATGAAAACTAGTCTGAATGGAAGTTTGTTCACAAGGAAAAAACTGCCTTACTTCTTATGAAAAGACTTCACAGTTAGCACCCCATTTAGGTGAATTGGATCATTTGCACCTTTTCTCCCACCTGCTGTTTCAGTCTCTGTGACAACAAAATGTTTTCTGATAGACTGCTTCAACAAAAAGCAAATGTTAAGTTTTTAAGTGTACTTACGTTTGGCCAATGGATTTTGAAAGAAAATTCAATGACATACAGAAGGTAAGACCCCAGGGGCTTCATGATGCTGGTGGGCAGAGTGGTGCTCAATTCATATTTGAGCTCAGACATGAAAACTGGGAGACACCCTTCTCATGGACACCAAGTAAAAAAAAAAGCATCCACATGTCTGGAAGATGCATGAATCCATTGGAAGGTCCACTTGTGGATTTTTTTAGGTGAAGTCACTTCATTTCAAAGAAGCAAATTCAAGCATTTTTTTTTGCTCCTCCTACCCCCTGGCCATCCACTTCTTCAGGCCTGCCAAGGCCCCCTAGCACCGCTGTTGAGTCCCAACCACCATCCACTGCCCCTTAATGTTGTGCTACCAGGTAACCCAAAGTAACCCTTCATTGAGTGGGCCCCTACCCCTGTGCGAGGTTACCTGGGGAGGAGAATTGCCCCAGAGAGCTTCCTGTGTATATTGGGCATGGCAGGGGTCAGAATGGACACATGTCTGGGGCTTTTGGCTCATGGAGAGACCAGCAGCCATCCTTTGGTTGGCCAGTGGGTGTTTTCCCATTTTCTTTGGAATGTGACAGCCCACATGATGTCAAGGCACAAGCCGACATCTGTCACGCTTCCTCCCGCAGTGAGGGCCAACATGTTGTCGTGCCTCTGGCCTCCACCAGGGGCCAGCAAATGTTGAGCCATGAACCCACCATCCCTCCCAGGAGAAGGTGAATGGTCATTGGACACTCAAGCCTTCACCCACCAGCTGGCCCTCTAACACTCAAGTCAAGTCTGTTCCCTTACCCTGGTCAGCGGTGTCACAGGCAGATATCCAATTCAGGCAGTTAAATTATAGATAGGAAAAAACAAAGGTAGTCCACCTTAGCGGTGATGGTTCAGATTAATTCACATCTGAGTTCTAACAAGCAAAGAGAGCAAGTCATTTGTAACTTGTGCACGTGCGGTGTGGGTGTTGAAGAAAAAGGATCATAGCGCTGTCACTACTTCCATCATCCCAGAGGGATGTGGACTGCATTGTTGCTACTGCCATCACAACGAAGGGGTGGGGGCTGTACTGCTTCTGCCATCACCACTGGTGGATGGGGAATGTAGTACTGCTGCCATCACACCTGAGGGATGGGGGCCACAGTGCTGCTGCTTCTGTCACAGCTGAGGGAGGGACATCATAGTGCTTTTGCTACTGCCATCACACCAGAAGGATGGGGGCCATAGTGCTGTTGGTGCTGCCATCACACCTGAGGGATGGGGCCGTAGTGATGCTTCCATCACACCTTAGGGATGGGGGCTGTAGTGCTGCTGCTGCCATCCCATCTTGTACCTAAAATAACTTTAAATTGGTACAAGGATGGATGGATGTGCAACAATGGAGGTCAAAATTTCTAAAATACATGTTAGCAGAGTTGAAAATTGTTAAATAAAGTACACAGAACCAAACACCGGTAAAACTGGATTTTGGCTTAGCAGACACTGGTGACAATACCGTTTTTTACAATATGCAAAGTGGAATATGCCTTTTCTCAATCCTGGTAAACCAGTGTCCCTGCTGGTGTACCATGTCTACCATATCTATGCACCTGGGACTTGCAGCAGTCTTTCTCTTTTGAAAATACAGCCCCAGGTGTTTACTTCTAGTAGATAGACAACCTAATATTTTTTAATTCTAGTTTGATGGCTAGTAATTACTTTCTACCTTTATAATAAAAGATCCATAACCAGTCCTAACTGAGGAAAAGAAAGCCAACTCGGTTAAGAAGGGGAATAAAAACCTTTCATAGGTACCTTAGGGAGCGAAGAATGACCAATGGAGGGATAGTGAGGCTTACTAAAGAGGAGGGTGGGTGGGCAGAGGGTCACAGTGAAAAAGCAGGGATACTGAATGAATACATCTGCTCAGTATTCATAAAAGAAGAGGAGGGGGAGGTATATAATCCAATCACATAATCCAATCAATAGAAGTGCTCTGGATAGCGGGGTTGATACCAGTCCCTTCACAGAAGAAAGGGTTCTGAAAGAACTCCTAAAATTGAAGGTGGACAAAGCAATGGGGCCTGATGGGATTTATCCCAAAATTCTAAAAGACTAAGGGGAGAACTAGTGACACCACTGACTACTCTTTTTAACAAATCATGGGAGGATGGTGTGGTACCTCAGGACTGGTGGAGAGTGGATGTGATTTTTCTTCACAAAAGTGGAAGCAAAGCAGAGGCAGGAAACTACAGACCAGTTAGTTTAACATCAGTGATACGGAAAATGAAGGAATCACTTCTGAAAGAAAGAATTGTTGTGTACCTAGAGGCCAGCAGGACACAGAGCCCATGGCAGCATGGATTCACAGTTGGAAGGTCATGTCAGATGAATCTAATAGGTTTCTTTGACTGGGCGACCATAGTAGTAGACCAGGGAGGGGCTGTGGACATGGCTTACCTAGACTTTGGTGAGGTATTTGACACAGTCCCACACAAAATATTAATAAACGAGTTAGCTAGCCTAGGAGTGGATCCCAGGGAGGTAGCCGGGGTAATAAATTGGCTGGACAAAATGACACAGAGGGTAATAGTCAACGGAGTCCACTTCGAAGAAAGGGGGAGGTTACAAGTGGGGTACCACAAGGTTCAGTACTGGGACCGGTCCTTTTTAATGTCTTTATACGTGACATTGTGGAGGGACTGGAAGGAAAAGTATGCCTGTTTGCAGATGACGCAAAGATTTGCAACAGGGTTGATACACAAGGAGGGGGTGGAAAGGATGAGAAGGGACTTGGCAAGGTTGTAGGAACGATCAAAAGTATGGCAGCTTAGATTCAATGCAAAGAAGTGCAAAGTAATGCACCTGGGAAACAAAAAGCCAGGGGAAGAATACTCAATGGGGGAGGTACTGACGACAACAAAAATGGAAAGGGACCTGGGGATAGTCATATCAGATAATCTAAAGGTAAACAAGCAATGTGAGAAGGCAGTAAGGAGTGCTGGGGGGATACTGGGAATGCATAGAAAGAGAGAGAGGCATCACCAGTATAAAACAGGAAGTTGTTATCCCACTGTACAGATAGTTTGGTGATATCCCATCTGGAGTACTGCATACAGTTCTGGAGACGCCATCTCCATAAGGAAATAGGATGGAAGGAAGCCCAGCGTAGTGCAACTAAAATGGTGCAGGATCTGCACCAGAAGCCATATGAAGAGAAACTAAAGGAGCTTAATATATATACCCTCAAGGAAAGGAGGGAGAGGGAAGACATGATAGAAACTTTTAGGTAACCTGAAGGGAATCAACAAAGTCCAAGAGGGTAGCATCTTTCAGAAAAAGAAATGTGCAAGAAGGGGGCAAAATTTGAAGACAGAGGGGGGACAGCTCAGGGGCAACGTGAGGAAGTATTTTTTCATGGAGAGGGTGGTGGATGCATGGAACGGCCTTCCGGAGAAGGTCGTGGGATCAAAAACAGTGGGGCAATTCAAGAATGCATGGGACAGACATGAGGCAATTCTGGCGGGGGGTAGGAGGAAATAGGCTGTTTGTTAACTAGGATCTTCAGTTTATCCAACAGATAGTGAATAGGGCAGACTGGGTGGGCCAAGTGGTCCTTATCTGCCATCAAAGTCTATGTTTCTATTTGTTTGTGCAGTGAAACAAGTGTTTTTTTTTTCTTTGCTGTTCACATTGCAAGTAAAAAAGGGAATGTGGAACAGTAATGTCAGAAATGTCCCACTACTTCGGAGCCCAAAGTATTTTAATGAGAAACTAAATATGTATTTCTATCTTTCAGAAAATGAATAGATGCTTCTTTCAGCAACAAACTTTGCCTTTTTGTGTTTGCTTTATTGTGGTCCGTCTGTATGATTTTTTAAAACAATAATTGGCCTCACTTTTCATCTTCCCAAGTAAGATTTGGTTATAAAGAAAGTGTTGCCTGCTAAAATATAACAACAGATCACAGGTTATCAAAACTCAGACATTTCTGTTAAATATGTAACATTTTGTTAGCAGAATGTGTTATTTGCCCATATAAATCTGAAATCAGATTCTCAGTGTCCTACTGAAATACACTGCCACCCTTGCCAGTAAAGAGTTTCTGACTTGATAATACAAGGATTCCACTGGATTTCTTATTTGCTAGCAAGTGGTGACATACAAATGCAATGATGAAAAGGTAATTAAAGAAACAACAAAAAAAAAAAACAACTAAATGATTGCAGAGGCATCAAAAGGCCCCAAACCTTCATTCAAGATATGTCTCTTGATCTTTAATACTGCAAAATACATATCAAGATATACCCTCTATACAGAGAAGTATATTGAGTTGAAGACAGTAAAAAGGCAAAACAATTCAGAAAAGCCACAAGAGGGGTTGGGGGTGAAGAGCGACAGATGCAAGGCTCAGAGGAAGATAACTTTTGGTTGTTGTCTATCTAACTGTGTGGGGACAGAGCGTTGTTTTGGTAATTTTCGGCCAGCATTCCTGGGAATCAAATGGATTAGGGGAGTGGCTGTATCAGGAAACTCACCGAAGTCCACAGCAGAGTGGAGGAGCAAGAAGGGAGATTGCAGCAAACAGCAAAAAGGGCGTGCTTATCTTATTTCTTCTTGTACTTTGGCAAGTGTGACTATCTTTGCTTACTGTTCTGTTCTGAGGGGAGTGGGTGACTGTGAAAGGAAGTGAAGGGACCGGGGTTCAAGGATTCAAATTGGGGATCAAGGGCTGATTGTCTCAAGAGAGAGATATGGAAAGATCCCACCCTCTCTCCTCCCCCAGCCACCAACACTGGATTCATTGAGATTTATAGTGAGGGTCCACAACCCAACCTTCTAAACTGCTCTGACTAGAGTGTCCAGGACTACAAACACACAGGAAGATATGAAGGGGTATAAGGAGGAGAGATAAAAGAGAGTGACAGAGAGAGAGAGAGAGAGAAAGAGAAGAAAAAAAACCTTGATTTCATTTGGGACAAGGCAGTGAGGAGTGTGACTGGAATGGGAGGGGTAACAGAGGAGCTAGCCTAGTGAAATGGAGAGTCAAGGGGGATGGAACAGGCAGGATCAAATGGGTGGGGTAGGAAAGGGGAGATAAATAGGAGTAGAGCAGGAAGGGATGGAGCAGGGATAGTAGGTTGCAATGGCTGTAGGGCAGCCATCTTCTTAAGGATTACATGGAGGGCTGGGGGGTGCTTGGCATACAGACAGCTCGGGCAGCTAAGAGAAGAAATTATATGGCCGAGTGAGGGGAGATGTGGGGAAAGGGAAAGACTGGGGCACCATCTGGGGCCATGGGGCCATAGAGAAGCTTACTCAGATGGCCTAGCCAATGGGCCCAGGGTAGGGAGAGGGGGGGTGGCTAAATGAGCCAAAATCACCATATCAGCAGAAATTAAAGGAAGCAGTGTCAGGGAAGTGGACGGTGGTCAGGAACCAGAAGCAAACAAAGCCAAAAGCAGGGCAGAAAGACAGACGGAGGGATGGGGGTGGCTCAGAGTATGGCCAGGGAGAGGAGTAATAGATTCTAAGTGCAGGCAAGCCTAGATGACCAGGAATGGGGAAGCTCAGAGAGGAGATAGGAGAGGGGGGAACAGTGGGACTAGCAGTCTGGCGGATAGAGGAGATGGGGGCAATATGCAGGAGGGTAGACGCTAAGGTGGTAGGTGGGGAGGGAAAAGGAAGGAAAGGGGAGAAGATGGGGAGAAGAGGGTGAGGAGGTAAGTCTGACATTTAGGGGGATGAGAGAAGAGGAGGACAATGGACTGAGTGGGAATGAGATTAGGCTGACTGGTGAGGATGGGGGGAGAAAAGAATGGAACAGGCAAGGAAAGATTGAACAGGGACATGGGAAGTGAGGATATTGAGGGGGATTGTGACCAGTATAGTGGGAAACATAAGGGAGGGGACCATGAAGGAAGAGGTAGGATCAAGGTTTTGAGGGACTCAGTTCTTAAAGGGGTGAGATGGGAAGGCAAAAGTACCAGAAAGTGATGCACATTGGTGGAGTGCATGCCTGGCATGACAGCATGAAAGGTGGAGCAGTTTCTTCTTAAGTATCTGGAGAGAGAAGGGAAGAAACCTCACATAGTTGGGCACCTGAGCATGAATGATCTGGCAGGTGACACCTTTGGGGAGGTGCAAGAGAGGTTCAAGGAGGTGGGAAAACTATTTGCAGAGATAGGGTGCTCTTTTACTTTCCCAGAATTTCTCCCAGAACCCAGGGCAAGCACAGCCAAGAAGCAGAGGATAGAAGAGTTCAATACATGGTTGGAGCAATGGAGTCAGTCCAGGTGGTATGTGCTGGTGGCAGAGTGGGGTTCTACATGGGGAACAAGAACATGTATGCCCAGATAGGTTACATTTGAGTAGAGAAGGCACAGTAACCCTGAAGAAGAGGTTGAGGGAGTATATAGCTACCAGGGTTCTGCTAAACTAAGTAGGGGGGCCAGAAGGTTAGAAGACATATTAAATCTTCAGGACAGGGGAAAAACCAGCACAAAGGGGAAAAGGCGGAATTCAAATTCAAGGGGGAGGCACTAAGAGTGGTCAAGATAAGGGCTTGGAAGGAAGGGGGGGCAAACTGGAGGGTGGTCTCCTTGAATGCAAGGAGCCTGGAAAACAAGGTGGCTGAATTGTAGGCAATGATGGCAGAAGGAGAGGTGGACATTGCTACCATCACTGACACATGGGACACCCATTACCATGACTGGGACCTGGTGATCCCAGGGTACAAGTTGTACTGAAAGGATGGGGTGGGGGAAGGGGAAAGGGGTGGCTATATATGTGAAGGAAGGAATATATTGTAGCAGAGACAAGGGCAGAATAGAGGCCTTATGGGTACAGATACAGGACCAGAAAGGAAGGAGGATGAGGCTGGGGGTGGTGTATAGGCCACCAATTCAAAGAGAAGATACTGACAGTGAGCTTGGGGAACAGATAAGGAGGGTATGTGCAAAGGGTCAAGCCGTGGTAATAGGGGACATCAGTCTGCTGGGGGGTGGAGTGGATAACCCCCGTTACCTCAAATGACAGGGAACAGGTCCCCCTGGAAGTTTCCAGGATAACTTCCTAGTGCAGTTGGTAAGGGAGCCTAAAAGGGAAGGAAACACACTGTACCGTCTGCTGACAAATGGTGAGAACATGTAGGGGTTGGAGGTTGGGGATCCCCTGGCAGGGAGTGACCACCAAACAATGTGGTTTTCACTTGGTATGAGTAAGGAGACAGCTAGTATCAGCACAATGGTGATAGACTTCGGGGGGGGTTAGACTTTGGAAGGATAAGAGACATACTGAAGTGGCACATCACCAGAATCCAACCACACATGGATGCCAATCAGAAGTGGGGGATCATCAAAACTGGGTTAGCAGAGGCCACAAACTCATATTCAAAGCTCCAAAGTAAGAAGGCCAGCTCAAGGAGGCCAAGCTGGTTAAGCAGAGAGGTGTTAGGGAGTGTTAAGGAAAAAAGTGCAACCTTCAGGAAATACATGAGATCGAAAGGGGGTGGAGAATAGGGAAGTGTACATGAAGAAATCAGAAGAAATTAGCAGATCGGTCAGGGCAGCCAAGGCAGCAAGAGAGCTTAGGCTCGCATATGGGATAGGAGAGGGGGAGAAGGATTTCTTCAGGTACATAGAGAAATGAAGCTGTAAGAATCAGAGTGTTAGGATCAAGGTGGACAAGGGGTGGGTGGAGATAGCGGTGGATCAGGCAGAAGCACTCAATGATTACTTCTGTTCTGTATTTACCAGGGAGAGGCTGGGGCCAATGCCACAGGAAAGGGAGCAGTGGGTACAGGTGGGGCAGAACTTATAGAGAGGGAAATCACAGAGAGCAGAATGCTAAAAGGTCTTAAGAGCCGTGAGGGTTGCTAAGGCACCAGGTCCAGATAGCATCCACCCCAGAGTGATGTGTGAGATGGCAGAGATCCTAGCAGAACCACTGGCAGACTTGTTCAGCACCTCCCTAAGGACTGATTGCATGCCTCAAGACTGGAGGATGGCACACGTGGCACCCATCCATAAATGTGTGCACAAGGATGAGCCAGGGAACTATGGGCCAGACAGTCTCACTTCCATTGTGGGGAAGCTCATGTAGTCTATCTTCAAGGAGCAGCTGGAAGCCTTTCTGGAGGAGAATGGTCTCCAGGAAAGCAGGCAGCATGAATTTATCTTGGGTAGATCCTGTCAGACAAAGATGGTTAACTTTTACGACTGGGTAGCAAGGGCCATCATCAGAGGTCAGGCAGTGGATGTCCCGTGTTTAGACTTCAGCAAAGCTTTTGATTCAGTGTCACATGGAAGAGACTAGTTAGCAAACTGAGTAATCTGGTGGTAGGGTAGATGATGATGGAGTGGGTCAAAAACTGGTTGTGGGATAGGCAGTGGAGGGGTGTTGTAAGGTGAGAACTCTCAGCTCCAAAGGATGTAACAAGCGTGGTTCCACATGGCTCAGTACTAGGTCCAGTGTTGATTGGCATCTTTATTGCTGACATCACAGTAGGGGTTAACAGTAAGATAAGCCTATTTGCAGATGACACAAAAATCAGTGCAGTGGTGGATAACACAGTGGGGTGACTAGGCCTGTAGGAGTATATGGATAAACTCAACCACTAGTCAGACATATGGCAAATGAGTTTCAACACAAAAAAGTGCAAAGTTATGCACATGGGAGCCATAAAGCAAAAGTTCTGCTACATGCTGGGGGAGGGGGTACAGTTATCAATTACAGAGGATGAGAACGATCCTGGGGTGATAACCACAAGGCAAATGAACCATTCAGCACAGTCCAGGAAAGCAGCAGCTAAGGCTAATAAGATGTTAAGGTGTATTGCCAGGGGAATCACCTCATGGAGGAGGGAGGTTATCCTACCACTGTACAGGTCACTTGTCAGACCAAACCTGGAGTACTGCGTGCATTTCTGGTGGCCCTACTTAAAGAAAAATGGCAAGCTGCTGGAGGGGGTCCAGCACAGAGCAACCAGGATGATCAAGGGAACGGAGGACAAACCCTGTGAGGACAGACTGAGTGAGCTCAACATGTACTCCCTGGAGAATAAGAGGGACAGCGGGGATATAATTCAAATATATGAGGGGCATAAACAGGGTTAGTGCAGAAGGGATTTTTAGATTAAAAGGAGTGAGAGACACTAGGAGGCACAGTCTGAGACTAGAGGGAGGAAGGTTCAAGTGGGAAATGAGAAGACACTACTGCACAGAAAGGGTGGTGGTTGGGTGGAAAGCACTGCCGGAGGCGGTAATAATGTTAAATCTGTTGAACAGTTTAACAAGGTGGTGGGACAGGGTCAGGGGGAAGGTCACTACCATATGGGGGGGCAGCTGCAGAGTAAAACACTGATAGCTGCACACTCAAGCAGCCTCAATAGACCTTATGGCCTGTATCTGCTGGCATTTTGCGTATGTTCATAGAACCAAGTCTGATATAAGTAGAGGGCTAAGAGTGAAGACATCAAAGGCCAAATAGGATGCAGTGTAGGATCTTTATTTGAAAGTGAAGGAGAAGGCCTGAAAGAACCTCTTGGGAGGATTCCCTGACAACAGCTTTGTTCAAATCCAACCATATGAAGATCTGAAAAAAATATATAAACACAAAACTGGTATAATACTTCCAAAAAGTACTCATTTAAATACTTTTCTACCACTGTAACATAAAGGACTCAAAATCCAAAATTTAGCAGAATGGACTGTCATTTTCTTCTTCATTTAAAGTAAATGTTGACGGTTCCCCAAATGCCTTTTACACATAGTATGCCAATTGCCAGACATGCTTCAGATGTTGAAGCTGCAATTTGTTTTGTTAAAAAATCTGTCATTGTCTTTTTTTATGTTTGCTTGCATGCATGTGCAAGAAACATAGTGCCATCATCCGAGTTTTCAGAGGTGTGGCAGCCCTCTTCCAATTCAGGCAGTGTGTTTGCAGGCACGGCCGCAGTTCTCCAATGCCTGCTCGAGCTGTCTATGACCAGTCCAAAATGCAGTGGCGTACAGTTGAAAGGGGGCTATGCTTCAGTGAGCAGCGATAAGATATCGCCTGCTCATCACGCTCCCTACACACACACCACACACAAACACACGTGCACGCATACTGGGGCCGACGGAGGTGCCCAACTCCGGGCCGGCTGTGCTACACCCCCAAAAAACAGAGTTCTATATGCCATGCTGGGTGCCCACCCCAGCTTGGCTACACATCAATATAGCCAATGGGGTGCCCAATCCCCGTCGGCTCCACTGGTTCCCGCCTCAGTGTACAGGGTACCGCTGAGGGCCCACTAACATGGCAACACATGCTATCACTGATGTGGGTGCCCAATCCCCGACAGCTCCATGCCCCACCAGCCATCATTGTACCCGCTGGAGCCCACCCCAAGCGTGGCAACATCCAGCGTCGTCATTTGAAAAAAAAAACATCTGAAACTCCAAAATGGTCCTCGGTGTCTCTGTCCCCACCAGCCCACCCACTGCTCACCCTGCTTCCCACACCCCCCCTCACCCCATACTTACCTCCAGACTCTGGCATGACGATCTTCGGTGGACCGGGAACACGTTTGCACTCTTCAAAGCCGACCGCGAACTGAGGAAATGACGGTAAGCTGTATAATGGGATAGATAGGGGTTTTTCAATTTTGCTGCATATCTCAGGCATTTTTTGGAATTTTTGCACCACATTTTCAACGTGGGGTTTTTGGGACCCCTTCTCATGAATGATCTCACTGTCATGGCGTTAATCGGCCCCGAAGGGTGATTTACCGCATTCACTCGTGAAATCACCTTTAGGGACCGAGTAATGAAATAACACTGCCACTATTCATAAAATTGGGCTCTCAAAAGCCTATGTTGAAATTGGTGGAAAATTCCTAAAAATGACTGTTTTACGAGCGTGCATTGCGCAGTTCCTGCACACGCTCATAAGTTCGCAAATTTTCAATATTTTCACTCCAGATTTTCAACATTGCCATTTTACCACACCTCCTTATGAGCAGTACAGCTGTCATTTTTCACATCTTGCCCAAAACTTGTTTCCGCCAAGGTAGCGCACAATGGTGCAGTCGGTATGTGAAAGCAATGTATGGGACACATTAAGAAAATCACAGTGACACTGTTAATGAGCAGAGGTCTTAAAATGGCTATGTTGAAAATTTGGTGAAAAAATTCCTAAAAATGACTGTTTTATGAGCGTGCGTTGCACAGTTCCTACGCACGCTCGTAAGTTTCCGAATTTTCAATATTTTCACTCCAGATTTTCAACATTGCCATTTTATTACACTTCCTTATGAACAGTACAGCTGCCATTTTTCACGTCGCCCAAAATGTGTTTCCGCACATGTAGCGCACAATGGTGCAGTCGGTGTGCGAAAGCAATGTTTGGGACAGATTAAGAAAATCACAGTTACACCGTTCATGAGCAGAGGTCTTAAAATGGCTATGTTGAAAATTTGGTGACAAAAGTCCATAAAATGACTTTGTTATGAGTGAGCATTGTGCAGTTTCCATGCACCATAGTAAGTTCATGACTTTGTAATAGTTTCAGTCCAGATTTTCACCAGTGGCATTTTTCCACACTTCCTTATGAACAGTACAGCTGTCATTTTTCACAGCATGGCCGAAATGTGTTTTCACACTTTCAGCACAGAGATGCGTGGTCGCTGTGCGAAATCATTGTTCAGGACAGATAAAGAAAATCACAGTGACACTGTTCATGATCGGAGGTCCCAAAATGCCTGTGTTGACAATCTGCTGTAAAAATTCCCCAAACTAATTACATTACGGGTGTGCGTTGCACAGTTTCTATGCACGCTCATGACTTCACCAGTTTTTTATATTTTTACTGCAGATTTGCAACATTGCCATTTTACACCTCCCCATGAACAGTATAGCTGTCATTTTCACATCCTGTTCGAATGTGTTTTGCACCTGTGGTGCTAAATGCCATAGTCGCTGTGCATAAGCAGTTTTGGCTAACAAACTGATATTGCCACTGTTCATGATGTGGGGCACAAAAACCATGTTCAAATTTGGAGTGAAATACCAACGAATGCCTGAGGTGTTAGGGTTTCCAACCATAACACCCCACCCTGTAGAGAATGACAGGCATCAGGGGTGTGACTTGGGATTCTTGCCTGTAATGCTCATACCATTTCACACCCTGCAGCCAGTGAGAGGCATTGAGGTATGCCTTGGACTCTTCAGCCCCAAAGTTCACCCCATTCTCCTATACTGCACCCATCTCACTGTATTTCCTGATGGAATGGGGTGCGCATAAGGGTCAAAGACCCCAAGGCACACCGTGACACTTGTCAGTGTCTGCAGGGTAGGGTGTGGTGAAATGGCGTGGCCATTATTCCTGCCAACCCAAAGGGACACCCCAATGCCTATCACTCTCTGCAGGGTGGTGGTGGGGTTGGCTTCAGTTCAATACTTCACTGCCATTTCTGTTATGCAGCTCTGTAACTTCTACACTACCAATGCCAATGCCAGCAAGCAAACATTCGGCATTGACAAATGCTGGTTTTTTGTTTCATCAGCATTTTGTCCTCCAGTTTTTTGTGTGTTGCCACACCTCCAGAATGATGCCATACCAGAGAGCTGTCAGTGTCTTACATACAGCAACAAGGAATTCTAGGTAATTTATAACATTGTCTTTTTTTTTTTAAATCATATAACACTTTATTGAGTTTTCTTTTTTGGTATAACAGGGTGCAAACTACAAGTATAGAAAGGTAGCACATGCATACATACCCACATATAGCCATTTAGCGCAGGTGAAAGCAGCAAATAGTTGCTATTACAAAGGAGGAGCAAAAACAAATCAAATAGGAGTCCCATAAGAAAACATTAGGTGATGCCACAGCTAGTGTCCAGTCTCCACATTACAATCTAGGTAAGCAAAGGCTAATAGAAAACAGAGGCAATGTATAGGCTCGTGGTTTATCCACCATAGCATACCCATCCAAAACGATTTGGTAGCCATACTCATGCCCTTTCCCGTCTTATTGGTAGCATCTCAGGTTCTTAAGATACAAAGGAGAAAGGAGGGAAAGTCAGTAGACAAGGGCAAGTAATGTGGGAAGAAGTTCCCAGTGAAGGACAGAAGAGAGCTCTCCTTCGCTGATGCTCACTGGATTGGAGGATTATTCGGGGGGGGGCGGGATTGCACATAGATGCGAATGCAGGTACGCATCCAATTTTTTATGAAATCTGGGGAGTTGACCTTTTCCCACCGCTGTAAGTCTCTCAAATATAGCCATCCTAGACAGGGTTGCAGGCCATGCAGACACTGAGGGAATGGTGGATTACTCCCAGTTCATCAGGATAGCCCTTTTGGCTTACATAATTGCAGCGAGGGTCCACATTTTAAGTGGAATCAATATGGGATCCAGTGTAGAGGTGTCTCCTAACAGGAGGGAGTCTTGAGATTGGGTGAGGATCTTTCCCATGATCTTCGAGCAGTCCTTCAGTACTTGAGTCCAAAACACCTGGAGGGCAGGGCAAGTCCAGAGAATATGGAGTATATGGGCTGGGGAAGATTGACACCTCCAGCATTTGTCATGGGTCAATACTCCAAGTTTAAAAAGTGCAGCAGGCATCCTATACCATCTTAAAAGAATTTTTAGTTGGATCAATCGGCCCCTAGCATCCTCATATGCTGTATGTGCTGCCTTTAAACAGTTGGTTCACATCTGCGGTGACAAGGGGGGGCTGGAGTTCCATCTCCCATGCCCTTCGGCATGTGGATGTGGTATCCAGCTGTGAGTCTCTCAGAACCTTGTAGAAGGTTCCCACAAGACCTTGACCTTGGCTGGGTTTGTGCAACGTAGTCAAACAGCTCCACAGACCCTGCTCCCTTTGCTTGGCCAGAAATGAGGTGAGGGCACTATGTATCTGTAGGTATCTCCAAAAATCTTGCACCCAAAGGCAAAAACAGGTCTGCAGCTGTTCGAAGGACGTCAGCATGTTACTATCTATGAGGAGAAGGTCTCCCACTACACAAATGCCTTTGGAGGCCCATTGGGGCCAACTAAGAGGTTTTGGTCCACCATGATTAACTTATTATTCCAGAGAGGGGCGTAAATGACCTGGGGGGAGCAAGCCGTATTTGGGACCCCTGAAAGGGCCATAGCTCAATGCCACAACTTGCAGGTTTCCTCCATAATTGGGGCAAACTGATTTCTGGGTGGTTGTTTGTTCATTAACAGGGAGAAAAGGGAGTTGTCAGGGAGAAGAGCAGACTCTAAAACTACCCATTGCAGAGGGGATGTAGGGAGGGGACAAACCAAGCGGTAGCTTGGGCAAGGCGGAAGGCTAAGTGGTAGCCCCTGAACCATGGCAGTCCGAGCCCCCCCTTTAGACTAATGGACCCTTAGCTTGGCGTGCCCCCAGCGGGCTGCCTTGCCTTCCCATGAAAAGGATGAAATAAGCTTGTCAAGGGAGGAGAATAGCTTGGGGGATAACGGGATGGGAAGATTGTTAAAGAGATATAAAACTCTGGATAATACAAACATACGTATTTCCTCAACTTTACCCTTCAAGGACAGCTGCAGTTTGTGCCATCACTGCATCTCAGCTTAGAGGGCTACTAAAAGGGGGGCAAAGTTAGTCTTTTCAAGATCACCCCATGCTGAGGGGATAAAGATCCCAAGATAAGGGAAACCCTGAGGGGCCCAAGTAATGTCAGTGCCTACCAGACAGCTGCGACCACATTTTGTATTCAGCAGGGATAGCATTGTTTTCTTCTGATTTATAAGTAGACCAGAAAGGGCAGCAAATTCCTGCAATACTGATAGCACCATCCATACAGAGAGGTCTGGGTTGGACAGAGTGAGCAGCATGTCATCAGCATAGGCATTGACTAGGAAGGAATGGCCTCTAACAGGGATTCCAGTGATACTCGGGGAGCCCAGCAACTTCCTAATCAAGGGGTCGAGTGCGATGATAAACAGGAGAGGGGATAGAGGGCATCCCTGCCTAGTGCCCCTTTGCAATGAAAAGGGGGAGGAAATGTCCCTATTGGTGACAATTCTAGCCATTGGTAGATGGTACAACTTGGAGACCAAGGACCAAAAATAGGGTACAAACCCATAGAGAGACAGGACACTGTGGAGGTAGTGCCACTATAATGAGTGGAATGCCTTGGCAAAATCAATTGCCAGTGCTGCCATGGGAGCTGTAGAGTGGAGTGTTAGCCATTCCAAGTTAAGGACGAGTTGCAGATTGTCTGCCCCAGACTTACCCTTAGAAAAGCCGGATTGTGATGGGTGTATCAGTGTGGGAAGAACCTGATTTAATCTGTTCACCAGGACTTTTGCTAATAGTTTAGTGTCTACCGACAACAGAGAGATGGGACGAAAGTTTGCACATTCCAATGCATCTCAAGATTTTTTGGGGATTAAAGTTATAAGGGCTTCCAACATAGAGGGGGTAGTATAGTCATATTTTGGGCCTCATGCAGGGCACGCAGGAGGGGAATAGTAATTTCATTTTTAATGAGTTGGTAGAGTTCTACTGCCATTCCATCTGGCCCTGGGGCTTTCCCCTTTGCCATTTGGGAGAGAGCTGATATGAGTTCCTCTGAGGTAACTGGGCCGTCCAGAATGTTACGGTCAGTTTGGGATAACTTAGGAAGGGAGACCTCCTTAAATAGTTCCGATATATGTGAGCGGAGTTCGTCAGCTGTGAGCTTAGACTGAGTCTGCTATAGAGTATGATAATAAAGCCGCATCGTCTCATTAATAGCTTTGGGTGTCGAGATTATTTGCCCCTCTTTATTCTTAAGCACTAATATCCTTGAAGAGGCTTGTTGCTTACAGAGGTGATAGGCTAGCAACTTGCCTCCCTTGTCTCCACCCACCCATGACTTGTGCTTGGAGCGCAGAAGTTGCCATTCTGTTTTCTTGTTTAGTAGTGTGTTTATCTGGTATTTAAGACCCATGATGGTGGGTAATAAGGGGGACTTAAGAGGGTGCTGTGTTGAGACTTTAAATTGCCTCACCAGTGTGACGAGTTCATCTTGCAGATTATGTAGAGTCTGTGCATGTGCCTTATTCTTGGCTGCTGTGAAAGAGATAATTCTCCCTTGAATGACAGCTTTAAAGGCTTCCCACACCGTGGAGGCAGAGACCTCACCGGGAGTGTTAAGAGAAAAATAGGAGCGAGCCTCTTCTTTAATGAAGGCCTGGAAAGTTTTATCCTGCAATAATAGGGGATTGCACCTCCATCTCGTGGCTGGGGCCCCCTGCCTGAGAGGAGAGAAGAGTATCGAGATGGGGGCGTGATCAAATATAATGATGCTGCCAATGGAAGGTTCCAAAATCCTAGGTGCAGCTACATAGTTATCCAACCAGAAATCTAACCTGCTGTGTGTATGGTGGACCGCCGAGTAGAACGAGTAGTCCCTTCCCTGTGGGTTATCCCTCCTCCATGGATCACATAACCCCCATTCCTCCATAAGTTCCCTGAGGCTGGCTAGCATCTTGGGGTGGGTCTGCAGGGTGAAGAAGAAGAAGAAGAAGAATCAGCATTTATATAACGCTTTTCATACACAGTATCCCAAAGCGCTTTACAAGCAATGCTAGGCTGGTAGTGAAGTGACTGAATGTGTGGTGGCGGCCATATCGCACATCATCACCCACACACAGCCAGGATAATTGCATGAACTGGTTTATGGGAAGGGGAATGTTGGCCAGGGCACAGGTAATGTTCCCTGCTCTTTGCGAAGAGTCCCCTGGGTTCTTTTACTTCCACCTGGACACCCACCAGGACAACACCAGGATGGGCAGAAGGGACCTCGGCTTAACATCTCATCCAAAGGATGGCACACCCCAGCAGTACAGCAGCCCCCAATACTGCACTCAGATGCCAGCGATTTTTAGGTGCAAGTCCAATCCTGGTGTGGGACGAGAACCCATGACCTTTTGGTCCAGAGGTGGATGTGCTACCAACTGAGCCATGCTGGGGAGAGATTTATCAAGGAAGATGTCTAAAACCAGATTGTGGTCACCTCCAAGTAGATTGGGGATATCTGAGAAGACACTCGTCAGTTCGGTAAACTCGTGACTTAGTTCAGGATAGACCTCTCCTGAGTCTGTATTGTGACCATACACATTGGCTAGCAACATCTTGCCCCCTGGACATGTGAGTCTGACTGCCACCCATCGTCCCTGAGAGTCTGCCCTTTTATCCTCTATCAACCATGTGGAGGCTTTAGGGAGCAGAATATAACATTGTCTTAAATGTGCCTTACTTAGAAGTACAGTCCCATATGTTGGTAGTGGTGAGCACTAATATGTAAATCTCCATAGCATGGCATTGTGGGTAAAATAAGAACCTGCTTTCTAGTTTCCTCACTGTGAAATGCTATCTCATATTTCTGTAGCAGTGTCAATGATATAAGCTTTTGTATGTTTATTTTCACAACAATGCATTGAGCATACCATATCTAGCTATGAGACTTCTATACTAAGAGATGTAGTCTCCTATTTCTGCAGTGAGCACAGAAATAGAATACCCTGCATATATAATACCCTGTATACTAATTTCCATAGTGGGGCATTGTGGGTACAGTACATAGCTGATTTGTCTATCTAAAACTAAAAACTGACAATGTCCCTTTAATAACTTTGTTTTCCTGGTATGATGTCACAGTTGGAGGTTGCAGCACTAAGAAAAAAGGGGTGGATTATGCAAATGAAACAGATCACCAAAGTAAAATTCTTTTTTTCATAGAAAACAGTACTGTTTGGCAGTTTGAATGGCAGGAGACTGCATCAAAACACCTACAGTTTACTACTCCCATTTGCTATGGGAACTTTCAACATTTACTTTAAACCAGATGGAAAAGCATTTTTTAGGATAATAATCCATTTTGTCTCATTCTGTAGGAGAGTGTGCAGTCTGTCCCCCATCCCTTTGATGTCTTGGAATATATACCAGAACCATAACTTATAAGCAGTTTGGTCTGGAGTTCTGTAATTCCAAGAAGTGGGCTCCGAGGGCACTGATTTGGTTGCCATTAATAAGGGCTTTACTGTGTTCTTGTACTCAGACTTAACAGGTCTGAAAGTCCTTCCTATGTACAAAAGAGCTGCAGAAATACCAACAAATGTGGACTACAAATACAGTAACACAAAAAAATAAACTGTTTAATATCAGGTTGCCTTTTGGTTGTAATAAACTTGTTTCCTGCATTTCCCTATGTACAAATGTTATATATGCCACCTTTGAAAAAGTCACTTGGCTTTTTTTGGTAGCCAATTGATGTTTTCTCTAGGTCTTTCTTTTACCACAAAATTGCTGTTGGTAAGCATATCTCCAGTACTTCTCCCTTTGCTGAAGGTAACTCTTGGGTTGGTAGCTATGTTTTCCTTCAAAGCTGGTCGGTAAAAAGGATAAGCATTAATTTGTGGATGATCCCACCCTCCCAGACATGCAGTGGATTGAATTCTGCCACAGATGTTACAACCAGGGGTTTATCAGATTCAGAGTTCGAAACATCATTGGTTCTACATTTTGATGTCAGTAGCTCCTCTCTGTTAAGACCAATGACACTTCAAAATGCTTGTTCCAGATTTGATTTGCTATACCCTCTTTGGATTAATCTGTTTGTCATGTCTCCAGCTTGCTCATGGACTGCAATCACATCTCAGACATTGGATTTCCCCATAAGGTATAAAGGAAATTAATCATCTTTGGTGAGTACTCAGGGCAAGAAGAATAGAGTGGGTGGCAGTGTCCTTTCTGTAACCAGATGTTTTTACCATGCAACCAACAATGCCTGACAATTTAAGATCTAAAAATGTGAATGGATCCTTGCTGGAATGTAAAATGTTGATTATAGCAACTACAGTTGATGAATTCCATAAATTCCGTTTTAGCATCTACCTCCCCTGACCAAACAACAATAATATCATCAATAAACCTGAACCATAGTTTAACATTATACAGAAATTTGTTGTTGGTACTGTTAAAGAGGAATTTCTCTTCCTAGTAGACCACAAACAAATTAGCATATGAAGAAGAAAACACCACATCCATAGCTGTACCACATTCGTGGAGATAATATTCCCCATCAAATTAAAAAAAGTTATGTGTGAGACTGAATTCAAGGGCTCTAAGAAGAAAAAATAGGGGCATTTTTACATTGTCTTATAGAAAAGATTCAACCACTTCTAGACGTTGACAATGGTGAATTGAGATGAATAAACTGGAAACAATTATTGTTATCCAGCTATACTGAACATCCCAAACAAAACCCTGGAGTTTTCCAAAAGTCCATACCATCCCTAATGTGCAATATTAGTTGGCACACTGCTGATTGCAGAAAAATGTCCACAGAGGTAGACAGATTTTGTGTTAGTGACCTCATCACCGGAACAATAGGATAGCCCAAGGGGTCCCCAAGTTCTTATGGGTCATAGGTAGAATGTAAAAAGTTGAGACCAATAAAACCTGCTTCTGCCCCTTTAATCCAGCCACACATCTAAGAGACAGATCAATAAATTCAAACAATTCCCCTTGGAACCTGTTAGTTGTGTTGCTTTGATTTCTTGTGTAGTTCTCCAACATTAATAGAATGCTGCCACACCATTGTCTGAATTCTTAAAAAACACTCCTTTAATTTTCTCCAATTCTCTTAGTGCCCTGCTCTCCTTTACACAGTACTAAGATTTTTTTTTTTTATAAATTCACAGTTGAATTAATAAGAAGTTTATCCAGCTCATTTGACAATTTCTCAAAGGTATGGACACAATAGCAGGAATAGAAACCTGAGGATAAAAAAAATGATTTTGGTTTTAAAAACTTACTCCCTCATGTAGTGGTACCAAAACCTGTCGCATCTAAAAATAAATTCTCAGTTTCCAACAGACAGTCAGACAAATCCAACTGATCAATTATGTTCACATCAGAAAGAATGCTTGAGTCTGTATTACTGTCCCATATTTCTGACAAATTGATGCTTTCCTGTTCATTTGCTAAAGCATTCATTGCCATCCCCATTTGCATGGTATTAACTGCATTCCTACTGCTTACACCTTGTTTTCCTGGTGATCTTACTGTTAACAATGAAATGTCCTCTGTTAGGTGCTCTGGAAAAAAACAGCCTCTTGGGTGCAGTGAAACATGTCTTGGCAGAATGATGTCTTAGTTTATGTTTCCGTATGAGCTTAAATGCGTTCACTTTCAATTTAAATTCATCTGGTTTTAGTATGGAGATGAATGAAAACCCATATGCAAGTACCCTTTGTTGTTGTTCAGTGAGGGTGATATCACTCAGCTTTATTATTGCAATATTTTGCTTCTCAGGACTCTTGAGTTTGAATTGTTCCTATGTTTGCCCATTCTACATTTTCTCATTGTTTTATGTTTGCATGGGCACACATGCATAGCAAACATTTTGATACAAAGAATCACATTTCAGAAGTGTGTCACTGTTGGGTATAATGCAGCTTAAGCTGCAGTGGGCACAACAGTGACAGGCCAATAGTTCACCAGGCAGATCATGACACTGGTCAGTGCTTGCAGGGTTGAAACTTGTTGTAGTTGAATGGACTGAAGCACTCCCATGAGAAAGCATCTTACTGACTTCTTCTGCAGGGAACCACCCAGCAAGCAGCTGAGTAGCATCACAATCAAGTCCCTATCCTCCAGTGCCTCCACCATCCCCAAACAAGATGGTGCAGCTGCAGCAAGCTTTAGACAGCCAATCAGCCCACCCTCCTCCTGGTCATATCTCTGGTGCCCCCATGCCAATGAGAAGTCCGATCCACTGCAGGCAATTATCCCTCCCTTGTCCCAACTGTGTTCCCAGTGGGACAGTATCAGTTGATGTGCCCATTCTTTCTCAGGTTGGCAGAAGAAGGGCCACCACACCCCATTCCAATGAGAAGTCCCACATGCTGCAACCAGTAAGCCTGCCTTCCTTCCGGGTCAAGTCTCTGGTGCCCACATCCCAATGAGAAGTCCCACCCTCGGCATGCAATCATACCACCCTCCAACTAATTGTGTCCCTGATGGGATGGTGTCTGTTGTAGCACCCATCTGGGAAATTTGAGATTGACTATGGTGATGCAATAGGACAGGGTTGACCTGTAACCCATGATGGAGCCCTTGAAGTTTGAGTTCCTGGTGGAGAAGGAGATGGTGACTATCATCCCAACTTTAGTTTGGCAACATCTACCTGGTTGGTGTAAGTGACCCCCACTCCATGCAGTAACAATGAACTCTGCTTACTGAAACAACTGGGCAGTACAACAACACTGCTACTCACAGCTAGTCTTTCTCTCAGCTGGCCCGGAGATCCCCAGTTCACTCTGCCAAGTTAAACCCCAGCCGAGCTGACAGGAAGCCCCCCATCCTACAGTTTATGGTTACATGACAACATGGGAGGACTGGCTTCCCAGCTGCAATGACAAGTGGGGTCAGGTAACCTCTGCCCTGAAGTGACAGAGCCCAGTCCAAAATTTAGGAAAACCAGAAAATGTTTGTCATGTCTCTGATCTGCGTATAAAAAAAGATTATGTATTGTTTTTCTTTCGGTTTATTTATCATGAAGATTATAGATCAGAGGCAGCATCTCATTTTCATGTATGTGGGGGTCCTGAAAAGCTAAAAAAAAATGCTGCCTTAGTTTTGACCGTCAAACTTCTTCTGGACTGGATGCAACCTCAAATTTGTCCAGGGAAAAATATTATTGTACCGCAAAATCCCATTGATGGAATTACCCGTATTTTAATTCCACTGCCTGGTCCTGAACACTTACTACTCCTGTTGGGTATTACCTGATTGACTGCTGCTACCATAGCCTACAGCAATGGTTGTCAACCTTTTTTGGTTGAGGGACCCCTTGGCCAGCTGTCAGCCATGTCAGGGACCCCTACCAAAAGTCGAATGTTTTGTATAGTCTCTCTCTAAATATATATATATATATATACACACACACACGCACACACACATATATATATATATATACACATATATAAAAAAATATATATAAAGTACGCAATTGAAAGGCTTGCCTGTAATTCAGTGGCCAAGCAGCCAGCCACTCCCACTTCCTGAGCTATATAAGCAGTTCCTCTCAGCCTCACTGTGAAGCATTTTGTCTTTGCAGCTGGAGGCTATGTTGATTTGTCTTCTGATCTGGCTGGGGCCTAACACCCCCCCCCCCCAGCCTGCTGTTTCTGTGTGTCTCTGCTGGACATCAGTGTTTGTTTTCCTGCTTCTGGTTTGTATTTTTCCTCCGGCTCTATGCTTCCCTGTGTTCTGTTTCTTGTTTTTTTTTGGGGGCTTTTCCTGTTTTCTGTTTTGCTGTGTTTTGGTTTCCTATGGGGGGGGGCTTTTATTTTTAAAACTCCTAGCATACTGCTACTACAGAGCTAATTCTGCTTGCTTTCAGTTACAACTCTCAATTTACTGCACTGCAACTGCAAACCTACTCAGAGCTCATGCTACTGCTTTCAGTTACCTACAACTTCAGCCACTGCTGCTGACTGTTTACTTTAATTACTATTGTACCCAGTGCCTGTGTTTTAACACTGTACTCATTTAACTACTGCTGTACAGGCCCACTTGCTTCCTGCTGCTGCATTGTTTACACCCATTCCTATTCTACCTTGTTTACTCTGAGGTTAGCTGAAGCTCCTGCTGAGGCTTTTAAACTAGCTTTTTATATCTGCATGTGGTTCTCGGCCTTTCATTGCTTCCTTGTTTGTCCTACGGTGGGGAGTGGGAGGTGTTTGGGGGGTTAAAAATTTCACTTCAAGCTTTTAGAGGTATAACAAAAAAATCCTGGAAAATATGCAGATGGGTGTCATAAGCACCACATATGTCCTGAATTGAGCTGCAACCTGCTAAAATGTGCCTCATAGCTGAGTCCAGAGCTGTCTAGATGACCCCAATGAATCACACCTTAACAGTTCCTACTCAACTCAACATGATTGCTAAATTGCCTGAAAACTTTTATAGTCCTTATACTGAAGAATGCATCTGTGTATTTTATGTTTTTCCGAATGCTCTGTAGTATACTATACATTGGAACTTTTTAGGTGTTCAAAGGACTGTTATGATTATAACATACGTTCACAGAATTCTAGTAATGGAACAGCACAGGAGTGGAACAAGTATGAGACTGACTTCTTAGGTGTCAGCAGTGGAGGTGGGCGAAGTGGTCAAAATCCACTCCACAAAGCAATTCACAAATTAGGGCAGAATCCGCAAAGTAATCTTCAATGTGAAGCAGAGTACTTTGCGTCATAATGAGGAATGTGAAGTCCATTGGAAACAATGAATTTGCATTATTCCGCCTTCCCCCAACCACTTCTGCACCAATTTTAATGTGAAGTATATCGAAATAAATGTACTTCGCATCATTTTGCTTTGTTTGTGAGCTCCAAGTGGAATTTTGCAGTGATTCGTGGGATTGCAGGTCACATGGGTTTCAATTGTTCTGCACAGCCTCAGTTCTGTGTAGTGTGTGTGTGTAGTGGTAGCTGAAGACAGTTTACTCTCAGAGCTCTGATACTGAAACCCTCTAAAAGCCGATCAAAGAGATTTTGAACCATTTTTTTTTTGCTCAAAATTATGTACATCGATTGTAGGAAACCAACCTGTGCTCATATCATTGAGTGTTTATTGTTTGTGTGTGGATTTTGAATGTTAATTTAGAACATTCAGTCTGTGTGCGGACAGACACTTGAAGTGTGCTTGGGGGAGGGGTGTATCTGTGGTGGCAGGACAGTAAATTAGGTGGGAGAAAGGCAGTCTTTCTGTTTTGGTTATGTTTTTCTTGTATAACTGGGTTAATGTACACACAGTAATATTTTTTAGTAATTTGGGATATTTTTTTGCTGATTGTTGTGGTGCAGCAGTGCATAATTTCAGTTTGTTTAAAAGATTTGGTTATATTACTGAAGTTTTCAATTTCCTGTGCATTATCTGTAGTGTGTGTGTCAGTGTGTGTGTGACACATGCCATCAAATCAGACACATATTATTGTGCCACACAGTAATTGCAGCAGTGTGAACCTGCTATCCACTGCACCTGCATTATTTTGAGCTGCTTTGTGTATCTTGCTAGTGGACAGTTACTGCAGTGCAATGCCCCCCCCCCCCCAAATGGCAAAAGATATTCTTTTCCAGATTTGGATTTGTGAGCACTGGTTATGTGTTGTTGTGCCTTTCTGTCTGTATCTCTTGAGTGTGCAGCACAATCTTAATCTGTCTGTGCATTTGCAATGTTTTGGGCCCAATCTCCATCTGTAACTTAAATCACAGTTGCTTGTTTGGCTTTCTATCAGAGTACTGTTGTGGTACACATCTCGGCATGAACATTGTACTCATTAATGTGTATTATTAAGTCAGGGTGATCATCACGAGCCACTCACGATACAAATCATGTTCTTCATCTTCCACGCTCATGATTCACAAATTATAAAACTTTATGTTTGGGGTTTTAAGTTGCATTTAAGCCTGTTTTGTACAATCTTGTCTTGACCATTGTAGTCATTAATATGAGTTTTCAAGTCATGGAGTTTGGGGTGGTACAGGTCAGGGAAGCACAGCCATAGGTATTTGTGTACAGTTTATTATCATTAGTCATGTCACACCAGTCACTCATTACAACTCTGGGACAAATCACGTTCTTCATCTTCACAGTCACGATTCACGAATTACAAAACTTTAAGTTTTGGGGTTGTAAGTTGCGTGTAAGCCTGTTTTGTAGTATCTCAGCTTGACCACTGTAATCATTAATATGAGTCTTCAAGTCAGGGCGTTTGGTGTGGTACAGGTCAGGGAAGTACAGCTGTAGGTATCTGTGTACAGTTCATTAGTCATGTCACACCAGTCACTCGTCACGAGACAAATCACTTTCTTCACGAATCACAGCAATTAAATTTGTTTTTCAGTTCTGATGATATGCTGAAGACCTCTAAAGATGACCAAAACATTAATGAATCTTTTTTTAACTTTTTTTAAATAATACCCCCCCCCCCAAAAAAAATACTTACCTTCACTGGCTTGACAGTATTCCAACGTCAAAACTCCTCATCAAGCCAAGAAATGCACATCCCAAGTTTGACTAAATGACTTGTGAAACACAAAAAAAGCAATGATTACATGTATGTATATATATACATATATATATATATTTTTTTTTCATTTATTTATTTGCTTTTGGTTACCGGGTAAGTGCATTAGGCAAGAGACCTGCCTATTTTCAAGCATGATCTGGGAGAGTACATTACATAAACCAGCGAATTAACACAAAAACAGATACAGATCAATAGCAGTAACAGGCATCCGAGAGAGACAGACGTAATTTTGAATAAATTAAGCAAGCTAACACAAGTAGCAATTATATAACAGAGCTGACATCCACAGAAAAGATCAAGATATAACAACAAGCAGTAGCCATCCATGCAGGGATGGATAGGACCGATAACACAGTCAGGCAATACAGTACAGTACAGTTCAGTATAGGTAGAGCAGAAATAAGGATGAGTAGGAGGAGTACTGGGATGCTTAGGTACAGTGGCAAATTTTTAATGTGGTCTACAGTTAGCTGCTGTATAAATCATAATCAATTACAAGTTAACTTTAAAAAGAAAGAATCGAGTTGCTGGCCCAGTGGCAAAAAGGGCTGAGGCATTGGTGCATTACATTTTTCCACACCAGCAACCCATGTTTTGGAATGAGCATGGGTCATTGGGGGTCACCCTGAGGTGATGGCAAGGAGTTGGACTGAGCTGCCGCCAGGCAGCTTTCCTCTCCCGGTGAAGGATGTGGGATTTCTCAGGCTTTGGTCTTCCATCAGGTGGAGGCTCAGTGGCAGCTACAAGGCATGGGGGGACCTGGCGCTAGGCAGGGTGGGAGGAAGAGGCTGTCTCCGGAGCCTCAGAGCACATGTACACCTCTATGTGCATGTGTATCTGTGTACTGGGGTCTTGGGATAATGAGGAGAAAATGGAAAAGGGGGACACTGTCAGGCAGAATGATGCCCCTGAGTTGAGGGGCAAAATGAGTCCTCTCAGGAAGAGGACCTGAGTGGACCCTTCTCGATGCTCCAAAGGGAGAAAAACCTATATGGCAAAAAGAAAAAGAAAGAATTGGGTGATCTAGTGTACGCTCTGTCATGCAGATAACTCAGCATTCTCTTCTTTAAGTGAGGTATTTCTGGTGCAGTTAAATCTGTCCTGGTGCATTATAGATTGAAACTCACTTCCAAATTCTGAAAATTACATCTGTTCCTTGGACATAGAGGAGTTAAATATATTTCTAACACCTGAATTAAATTAACTATGCAATCTGAAAAGTGTGTTATTGGTTTAGACTATTTCAGGCTATTTAATCTGATCAGGAAGATAAGAAACAGTTTAGTTTCTCTCTGCATCTCTCCATCCATGATTGCCTCCCCTCTTCCCCTCTAGTTATCCATTTGATTGAAAGTAATTTACCCTTTGCCCTTGTATATCTTATTTAGATATGTTGGTAAAGGAATATATAGTCAGTCCCAATGTTTATAACTTCCTGTTATGTTTTCTGATGGCAGATGATCGTTAGTCTTGGGCAGAAGGGTGGGATCAAAATTTGTGGTGCAACATTGAAAGACTTGTCCTTGAAACAATTCCTTGGATCACTTTTCTACTTCCTAATGGGCCATTTGCTCAGCTGGATTCTTACAGGAGATTCTGGTTTAGGAGATGAAGAGGATCATGGAGATCTCTAAGCAGAATTTAAGTTGTGATGGCTCTTTTGACTATGACTTCTATTTCTTTTCCTTGAGTTGGGCTTCCACCATTATTGTTTACCTACTGGACCTGCACTCACTGGTAATTTTCTCTTCCTGATTAAGTGACCACACCAGGTTCTGACATGTACCTTTTGTGTTTTGCTATTCGCCTTGCCTTTTAATTGCATTGCAAACTATGTGAGAGGCCTGGGGGAAATGGTTGGGTGGTAAGCACTTTTGATTGACAGATGGAGTTGACTTGTCTTGTACTGCACAATGGTTTCCTAGGGCTTAAGTGAGTTTGGAATCTTTGTGGACATTTGAAGAATTCTGTATTGCTAAACTGTTATGGTGCTCCCTGTCATAAGCATTTTTGTTGTAAAATTTCCAATTTTTATCTTGGGTATCACAAAACAATGGTGACCCTCCATTCCTCTGTATTACTAAAATAGAAAGGTATTTTATGTGGTAGTCCACCCCCAATTTTTGCAATACCAGTCTTATATACAGTATGTAGAAACTTCCCTCCTGTCAACCACATCAGCACAAAATTGGTTAAAAAGATAAATCCATTCCTTCTCCATGTCAGTTGTCTCCTCTACCTTGTTCAGTGCATGACATCTTATTTTATAGAAAATCTTAAATGATAACTATACAGATCTGTGTCTGTTGCTGGGGTTGGGGGCAAGTCACCAATGAGCCCTTGAGATTTTGAGAGACCATGACCACTGCTGACCAAAATGTTCAAAAAATGTTGAAAGAATTGTGGCACGTTCCTTCACTCTACCCCTTCTGGCAAACCCACCACTCTAATATTGTTTCAACATCCTCTATTTTTGATTTCATCTCATTTCTACATATGTATTGAATCTGTTTATTTTGATATTCAGCTGATTCCTCAAATCTGTAGATAGAATCCTTTACAACAGATATTCTTTTTTTTCTGTAGAACTTGATTTCCATTGTGGTGCTGGTAGGGCTCTTCAGCCCCTGCTTGCTCCCCGACCAGCTGTCCTCTGCCCCTGAGACTCACCTGTGTCTTTGTCACTCCTCATGGCTAGCCCTCCTGTGTATGGTGAGGATGAGGAGGACCATCCCCCCCACCCAAGACCACATTCACTTTCTCTGTGACAGGGATCCAACAGCAATGGTTTAGGCCAGAACAGAGAGTGGGGCTACATGAGACAGACCCTGATTTTTTAATTTCTTACCCTTAGCCAGCAGCATGGTGATGCAACCATGCATGTATGCCAAGGGGCACACATACCAACTGCTAGCCAATCCCCATAGTGTGCAGTGCTCCTGTTGGCCTTCCACTATGCTTCCATATGGTGGCAGTGTCTGAGCATTGTGGTGGATGCCCCTTCCCCAGTATACAGTAGGAGAGCAGTTTACAGATGATCAATCCTCTCCCACCTTAGCTAACCCTCAACAGCCTGAGTCTATCACCAAACCAGTCTCCTGCTGTGGAGGAAGGTGAGGCATCAGCACTTCGACCCTCCATGCCACTGGGCAGGCTTACAAAATATGTATTTTACACCATTATTTCTACTCTGCACAGGGCTTGAGCTGTATGCTCCTTTGACTTATTAATGGCTGGTCTGAGATTTCTGATTTCAAGTTTGTTGTCTGTAAACATGGCATTTATTACAGCCATGTCAGACTTCATATGTTGCTGTGGATAATGAGTTTGAGCATTATTTGCAGTTATGCTTCTATTTTTGATTTGTTTCTTTCTGTTTCCTGTCAGTGGCATTGTGGCTTTCAATGCAGGAAAGCCAAGATTTTCTTTTGTGAAATAATCAGTGAGAGTTTTCTATCTGACTTTTGGTGGATTTCATTAGCAGAAAGTTTTACTTAACAAATAAACTTAATTCCAAACAGAGTAAATCATGTTTTAATGGATTTTAATGGATTTTAGCAGAGCTTATACAGCGCTATAAAATTAGCTGACCATACTTGCTCATTCCAGTTCCTAATTATTACTCAGCCCAAAGCACTAGCATTGCATAGTAATGTTGGAATCTCTGTTCCCTCAGCTGAGTTAAAGCTATGATGTGCCATTATAGAATTACCAGACTAAATTCAATGGCTCTCACTGGTGATTCTATTGCTATATCTGCTGTAGTTCACCCTTGCATGTTTCATTTAGTGTGCTTTGGTATATCTATTACAAGTATCAATAGTAAGCATTGCCTTAGCTGCAGCCTGGTCTGGTTGATATTTACTATAACTTTTTTCCTTTATCCATTCCTGTCATTCAAGAGCATTAGTTAGGGCAACCATGTTATCGCCACTCAGTCATACTAAAGGCAGCTAATTTGGACATCAGGTACATTACACAAGGAAGGAAATTACTTGGGCATGTGTTGTCATCTTTATACATGGGGACATATGTTTCAACTTTTCAAGGAGAAAAATAACTCCAGTTATGGTCCAAGATCCATCTTTGAATATATTAGATCAAAATGAAAGAAAGCAGACTGACCAGTCTAAAAAGCTAGATTAATCTGTCTCACAGTTATAACCATGATTCTCAAGATCATACGATACACAACATCAAAGATCTGTTACAGATTTATTGACTTTGCATGGCAGGGGATGGGGGTTCATATATAAATGGCATACAATGGCATTCAAGGCAAATTTTATTTAAAGATGCCCAGTCTCTGAGGCTCTGGGCACAGTACATAAAAACAGACCAGCAAAAGGAAACACGTCAATAAATAACAACAATAACTAAAACTACAATAGATAAATAGAGCGCAGTGAATTAATAAAAAAGAAGTCAGGGACATGCAATTTAAATAGTCAGAACAGAATGATATTTATACGACAGGGTCAGGGAAAGCCTATGTAAACAGGAAGGCATTGAGGCATGCCTTGGATACCTCCACCAAAGGGGGCCTCCCTTACAGATGGAGGGAGCAAATTCCACAGGATGGGGCCGGCGACACTAAAGGCTCAGTTGCCGGCCATTTTTAGTCTCATCCTGGGAATCACAAGGAGGCCCCTCAAGAAGGAACAGAGGGAGTGGACTAAGGTAATAGGTGTAAGCTAGTCCATCAGGTAACCAGGGCCCAGGTCATGTAGGGCCTTAAAAGTGAGCAAGCCTACCTCAAAGAGGACCCTCCACCTGACTGGCAGCCAGTGCAGTTCATGCAGCACCAGGATGATGTGACAATACTTAGATTTCCCCATCAACAACCTGGCAGCTGCATTCTGCACAAGCTGAAGCCAGTGGAGGATGCCTCCTGAGACCTTGAGGTAGAACGCATTACAGTAATCAAACTTCAAAGTCACAAAGCCATGCACTAAGATAAGGAGGCCCGGGACAGAACTATGGTCTTAATTCTGATGATATTCCTCAGATGATAAAAACTGGTAGGGACAATGGCTGACACGTGAGCCTCAAGTGTCAGTCCACAATGCAGAATAATGCCTAGGTTATGCAACCTAGAGGATGCCTTCAAAGGCACAGATCCCAGGGCAAGTCCTGTCTCTGTGCCCAAGGCCAACCTAGCAAGCCCTCTGTTCAACTCCACTACCAGTACCTCCATCTTATTGGGGTTCAGTCACAGCCAGCTGAAGGCCATCCAGTCATTGGTTTCAGCAAGGCAGTTGTTTAGCACATCCACTATGATGGATGTCCCGGGGGCAATGGAAAGATACAACTGGGAGTCATCAGCATAGCAATGAAAAACCAAGCTTTACTTCCTAATCTGCCTTCCCAGGGGCAGCATGTACATGGCAAAAAACATTGGTAACAAGACCAAACCCTGAGGTGCTCCACAAGACAGGAGGCTAGGGGAGGAGGAGAAATTCCCCATCACTACCCTTTGCCTCCTGTTTGTGAGAAAGGACTCAAACCAGCAGATGACTGTGCCAGCGAGTCCACAAAATTCCCTCAGGCAGTCAAGTAACACACAATGGTCCACCTTGTCAAAAGCTGAAGAGAGATCTAGGAGAATGGGAATTGTCTCCTCCCCTCAATCTCGTGCCCTGAGAAGATCATTTTGTACCTGAACTAATGCAGTTTCTGTGCTATGCCTTGCCCAAAACCCAGACTGGAAAGGAACATATAGATCAAAGACCATGAGGTGCTCCTCAAGCTGTAGTGCCACAATCTTCTCGACAACCTTACCCAAGAATGGAAGGTTGGAGATAGGACAGTAATTTGCCTTAACATCAGGGTCCAAAGATGGTTTCTTCAGAAGGGGTCTTACCAGTTCCTCCTTCAAGGCATCTGAGAAGACCCCCTCTGATGAGAACCACCAGAAAATCAAGGTAAACACCAGGCTAATTGAGACGACATATCCCATCAAGAAACATGTCAGCACTGGGTCCAGTTCACAATATGTGTGCTTCAGCTTGGAAGCGACCTCAATGACCTCAGCCACCTCCACTGGTCTAACCTCACCCCAGACATACAGAGCACTCTTTGGGCACCCAAGGTGATCACTGTTGGTCAAAGATTGTCTCACTGGTGGAATTCCCCTGCCTGATGGTGGACACTCTGTCAGAGAAGAACCAAGCAAACTCTTCACATAAAGTGTTAGAAAATACTTTTTTTGGCTGAGACAGGCTGTATTTAGCAGCCTTTCTACAGTCTGAAAGAGCACAGTTGGTTGATTCTTCCCATCAGCAAACTCCCCGGACAGGAACTCTGCCTTCGTATGGTTGATTGCCCCCTGGTACTCACCATAGTGAGCACACAGGGCCAGCTTGTCCACCTCCAGGCCAATTCTCCACCAGCAGTGCTCTAACCTCTGACCCCAAATCTTAATCACCTTTAGCTCCCCATCAAACCACGGGGATTCCAAGTGAGATGATTTGGGTCATACATGGACTGGTGCAAGGGAGGGGGGAGGGTGCATCAGACATCATCTTATTATAGGTGGCCACCTCAGTGCACATACCCTCAATGCATTCTTTGCCCACACTAGATAGGACAGCCACTGCCAGAAAACCCTCAGGGGTCAAACCCCTTAAAGGGCAGCAGCTTACCATCTCAGTAGGGGGAGGGCTATCGGGGGGGGTGCCTTGAATGAGAACTACACCATGCAGTGATTGGACCAAATGACCCGATCAGTCTTTAGATTATTTGTCTCAAGCCCCAAAGAGAGAAGACCAAGTCCAACATGTGACCACCCTGATGGGTCATGGAGGAAACTTCCTGCGACAGGCCCAGAGATGACATAGTCTGGAGGAGGTTGTAACCAAGCCTAGATGATTCGTCATCAGCCCATACATTGAAGTCCTCCAGAATTAAACATCTTGGGGCCTCCAATGTTCATTCACATACTTTTGTAGTACTAGTAGTAGTAGTAGTAGAAGTAGTAGTAGCCAATTTTATTTCTTTATGGCGCCCTTCCCTGGAAGCTCAGGGTGCCAGTACAATAAACTGAGATAGCAGCAAACATAAGACAAATAAAATATTACAACCTAATTAAATTAATAACAAATATAAATAAAATCAATACACTAAGATAAAAATGTCAGTGTGCCGGCCCATTGGTGCAGCAGTTGCATTTCTGCTTGCAACGCCAGTGACTCGGATTTGGGAATGGACCCGGGGTGTCGCAGGGCTGGCCAGGGGGAGAAAGATGGAATATCCTGAGGACTTCTGTCCTTTCTGGGGGGAGGAAGGGGAGTGTGTCTGGTGCTTGACGAACCCCTGGCTGAGACCAGGAGTACTGCAGTGACTGGAGCCTGAGTGTTCAAGGGAGAGGGGAAGACTCTGTACATCATTGCACATGCCCGCCTCCAGGAAAAATGAGCAAAAAAATGTCAGCTGCCAGCATGACTGCTCATCTCATTCTGCCGCCCACTGCCACCAATGCCCACCGGGAAGGATCCCTTCATTTGTGGCCCTGACCTGGGGGGTAATCTGGGGCTTGCCCACAATGTCTGTTCAGCAGTGGGAAGCCCCCTTGGTGGCCCTTACCGGGGTGGGGGTTAAGCCTGGGCATAGGGGTGGGAAGTGGATGAGACCTGAGGGAAAATTGGGAAGCCAGACCAAAAATAAGAAAAATAAAAAAATAATAAAAAAAATGTCAGTGGCTATCTACCCTTTAGAGCTATCTAGCTATCTGCCTGTGACACGCTACATTTCTGGTTGCATCATTAGCAATATCTCCTACCTGGAAAACCATTCAGGTAGGTGGTACTATCATCTTTATAGTTGGGGGACAAATAGTTCCACTTTTCAAGGAAAGGAATAACTCCATTTATGATCCAAGATCCATCTTTGAATATCATAGATCAAAATGTGTGACTTGGACCTGAAGTGCTGATAAAGGATGGGGATTGTTAAGAGGCTGAACAGGCACACTGCATGCAACATAACAAGACATAGACTTGGGGATCAACTGGATATTAAAGAGTTATATTTAGCTTGAGATTAGCATGTGGAGCAACTTAACAAAGAGGGACTAGCAGGGCAGCAAGGGATAGATGTGAACTTTGATTCAGAAACAGGCCTAAAGTTACATGTTGGTAGGGTTGGGTGGACTGTTCTGCCTGAGATCTGAACCCCTTGATTGAACGTGTAATCCATGGACATGAATAAATATGGAATTTGCTGCAAAAGTCTGGTTCTGGGTCCATGGAGTGCCATTTAGTGTACTGTTGCCATGAGTATGACATTGGAACACTCACCACATGTACAGGGGGCTGGTGGCATCCAATCAGGCAACAGATCAGGATAGTAAGTCATGTGATGCACTCATGATATATAACCATGGTGAGTGCACAGTGCAGGCCCAGAGTGAGTTCGAGGATGGTCGGAGGAGCTTGTGCTGCCGCAGAGCAGAGTCAGCAGAAGTTGCACACTGCAGAGAGAGAAAAGAAATACTAAAATACTTATTTAGAAAAATGAAATAAAATACAAAATACAAAAAAACATGTATTTTTGAAGTGGAGGTGGTGAAGTGGAAAGAAAAAGAAGAAAGAGAAATGAGACTTACTAGGGCTGGGGGGGGAGTTATCTTCAGGGAAGGGTGAGGGCTGGAGAGGAATCCAAGGAGGTACTGAGAGAGAGGAGAGATAGTGGTGGATGACTGCAGGGGTGGAGTCAAGCAAGCCAGATAAAGAAGGCAGTATGGCAGTGACTACAGGGCAAGGGCAGGATGACAAAACAAATCTTTGACTTGTGACATCCAGAAAAACTGAATCCAGAAGATCTCCTAGATGAAAGAGAGAGTGAGAGACTACTAGTGGTCCTAGAGAAATTTTACAGTTACAGAAAATCCAAAATAAAAGTATTTTTTTATCTTTTTTGGCCTCAGACAGTGTGGCTGTATGTACATGAGCAAGGGCAGGCTGGCAAAATCTTTGACTTGTGCCATTCCAGATCTAGAGAAGAGAGGGAGAGACTACTGGGTGCCCAAGAGAAATTTTACAGTGCCAGAAATCCATGAAAGTTATTTTTTCCTTTTCTTGGTCTCAATGTGGCTGTGTAGTATAGGCCAGTATAAGAGCAGGCTTGTAGAATACATCTCTGACTTGTGCCATACAGATCCAGAGAAGAGAGCCTATGGGGGGGTTCCCAGCAGAAATGTAACAGTCCCAGAAATCCCAAATAAATGCTGCTTTTTCCCCCTGGCTACAGTGTGGTTGTGTGTACAAGTCAAAGGCAGGCTGGCAAAATAAATCGTTGACTTGTGCCATCCAGAGGGGAAAGAGAGAGACTACAGGGGGGAGGGGCAATAACATATAACAGTTCCAGAAATCCCAAAGAAAAGTTATTTTTTTTCCTGGTTTCAGTGTGGCTGTGTATACTGGGCAAGGGCAGGGTGGAAAAAAAAATATTTGACTTGTGCCATCTCCGGGGAGAGACCATGGGGGCACGAGACATTTATCAGTCCCAGAAATCTGAAATAAAAGTTTGCATCCTGTTGTTATTACGAATACAATGAAATATCTGGGCATCACACTTACAAACAATATCCCTGAAATGGTTGATATTCATCAAAGTTTGGTACTAACTGAAGTCAAAAAACTTTTGGAAGGATGGAAAAATCTATCCTTCTCTTTATGTGGGAGGATAGAGACATTAAAAATTTCTATAATGCCACATTTATTATATTTATTTCAGGGGGTAATTGGACAACTAACAGAGAAATGGTTTTGTAATATCAGGAAGATTTTTGTGAAATTCTTATGGCGTGCAGCATCCCCAAGAACTGCATGGGTGAAACAGACTATACCAAGATCTAAAGGTGGGATGGGATGGCCAGATCCTTTTCATTATTATATGGCAGTAAGAGTGAAAACTGCTCTTAAATGATCAGATAAATTTAATTTGGAAATTGATGAATGGGGCAGGTACACTTCCTTCCCACAAATATTGTTAAATACAGAAAATCCAAATTTAACAATTCAGGATATTATTCCTAAATATAACCTCTTTTTAAAGCCAGAGGTTAATTGTTTGTTTAAAAGCATAGCACAATCATGTAAAAAGTGGACACAAAATGCTGTTTTAAGAATTATACCTTACACTTCAGTATTCTTTAATATATACAAACTTTGAGGTTCTATGTGATAACAGCAAAGTCTAAAGGCGATCATCGTTATTGCGAAGTCAGACTGCGGAAAATTTATTCCAGCACTCTGACACCCTGGCAGGCAGCAAAACAGTGCTGGGGACTTAAGTTTTTAATGCTTTATGCTGGGGGTTGCACCCCAGTACACATCCCCACAGGGGGCTTTGCCTCCTGCAACCCCCTACTTAAGGATTCTCAACTCCTGGGGGGTGCATGTCAGAGGGGTGAAAAATATTTTTAAAAAAAATTCAGGCCAGGTGAAATAAAAACACACCAGGGCCTGGACCTGAACCCAGTACCCTGTGCACCAATGCTGCCAAACCTCCCACCATATAGTACCATGGGGTCAGCTCAGCAATCCACCATGGCACCACCTCTCTCAAGCTCTCCCGCCCCTCACTGTGCATGCTTGCTCCCCCGTGTGCATACATATAGCAACATCTCATTGCTATATTCACCGACCATCCCCATCCAGTCACCCTAGCCTACATGTAGCCACAATGACATGAGCCAGGGATTGGGTCACCATTATTGTAGGCACACAGTCACTGAATCCCATGCCACAGGCTACCAAACTGGAGAATAAAAAGGAGTGATGTTTGGAATATAGCCTTAATAAAAAGTCAGTTGATAAACTGGCTGGATTTATGGGAACAAGGCAACTTTATTAATAATGACAATTTTAGGTCATATACAGAGATCAATAAACTAGGAGACAGTTGGTATATATATATACTGTCTTAAAGAATACATTTTGGACCTTAAGAACAGATACCTATAGGAATAAAGGAAACCCAAACATATATGACTATTGCATGCAGCACTACCACCTGTGCCTGTGCTGTGTAGTCCTCTGGGGCAGAATATTCTATGCAGTTCTGTACAAATGTAGCCTGCAGCTACCTCCATGGTCTTCCAGACTGACCTACAGGTGGAACTGTGGGCAGACCCAACCAGCCCCATACTTCCAGACTGACCTACAGGTGGAGCTGTGGGACCCTGCAATAGCACCTGACAAACCACATGCAAATCAGGACATAATGAGATGCTAATCTGGATGTTTGCCCACAGACTGCCTAAGTAGGCTCATTTGCATGTCTCTTTTGAATATAGCAATTTTTTGCCCCGGGCAAATGTGATTACACCTGGCAAACAGCTTAGCTCCACGCAAAACCTGCACAAATGTGTTTTCACCACGCAACATTTCAGAAACATGGTACATTTTTGCAGAATTTCCCATGTGCTGGTGCTTGCAGCTTTAATGAATCCACTCCTTTGCTAGCACATGCATTGACCACATAGTTCACCTCTACCTTCCTTCACGTCGCTGTGCACTGGGCTGCTGTTGTGGTTTGCACTTCCTGGTTGATACATTCAGAGCTGTCTTATTTCCCGGGCTATTTTTACACTACACTCCCAGCCCAGTTTGCCCAGCTTCCTTAGCATGCTATATTCAGCAGGTTTAGCACCAGGGTTATCCCTTTTGAATATAGTGGGCTTTAGCACACTACGCAGTGCTAATTTAGCCCCGGGGCAAAGTTTTGATGATCTAATCTAAATTCTACAAAGGTGGAATGGGCCAGATATGGGGAAAATAGAACAAAACATCTGGATGCCTACATTTTGAGAATTAATGGGTTTAGAAAAACTTGCAGACTATATAGAGGAAATGGAACCCTCCCGGGATATATTCACAGCTGATTGGAGAGAAGTTATGAATATACTTCCACCTATGTTAAGACTGGATTGAATTATGTAAAACTTATTTTGTTTTAGGAAGGAAGAAGAGAGAATATATATTACTTACATAATTTCTTTTTAGATATGAGCATAGATTATTTTCACACACGAGGGGATTAGTTGAAGAAAGCAATAGCTTAAGAATGTAATGTAATATGTGTTATTATTCTTGCATATAATAAATAAAAATTACATAAAAAAGTTTATTTTTTTTCCTGGCTTCAGTGTGGCTGTTTGTATAGGGCAAGGGCAGGCTGCCAAAATAAATCTTTGACTTGTGCTGTCCCATGGAGAGAGAGAGGGAGAGAGAGAGAGAGAGATTGCAGGAGGGCCCGTGAGAAATTTATCAGTCTCAGAAATCTCAAATAAAAGATTATTTTTTTCCTGGCTTCAGTGTGGCTGTGTATAACTGGGAGAGGGCAAGCTGGAAAAATAAATCTTTGACTTGTGCCATCCAGAGGAAAGAGAGAGAGAGAGAGAGAGAGAGAGAGAGAGAGAGAGAGAGACTGCGGGTGGCACGAGAAATGTAACAGTCCCAGAAATCCCAAATAAAGGTTTTTTCTTATTCCTGGCTTTAGTGTGGCTGTGATTATTGGGCCTACAAGGGCAGGTTGGCAAAATAAATATTTGACTTGTGCCATCCAGTCACGATCACTTGTTAAAGTTCATTCACGATTTTGTGTATTAAAAAAAATACTGTCTGGACAAACAACATACAATTTGATGTGCCTGTGCTTCTGGCTGTGAGCAGCCCAGGGGATAATCTGACTTTGTGACTCATAGCAGTCTATTTACACTGCAACACAAGTAAAGCACACAAGTGTCATCATCATCATCATCACTCATTTCCCCATTATTCTTCCTTATCATTAGTTTTATAGTATATCACATTGCATTACCTATAAGCAGTAACCAACCCCAGTGTGGGACTGTGCAGCATGCGACTATGCACCAGATGTGTCTGCATCTCCAAATCAAATTCTGAGACACCCTTAACAGTTGCTGAATTCGTTCACTGAACAGTAACTGTAGGAGTCAGTCAGGTAATCTTAGAAGGAAGTAGTGGTGGACTGTTTAGCCTATCACAGGAAAAGGGGAGGTAACCAAAGACTGGAGGATAGCAGATGTAGTACCCTTATACAAAAGTGGGAACAAGGAGGAAGCTGGGAAGTACAGACCAGTCAGCCTGACCTCATTAGTAGGGATGATCATGGAAGTACTACTGAAGGAGGGATTGGTGGAACATCTGGTTGCCAATGGACTACAGAACCCAAGGCAGCATGGTTTCACCTGGGGGAGGTCATGCCAGACCAACATCATTGAATTTTTTGACTGGGTGACAAGAGAGATAGATCAGGGGAGGGTAGTGGACACGGCCTATCTGGATTCCAACAAGGCCTTTGACACTGTGCCACATAGAAGGCTATTAATCAAACTGGGGAATATGGGTGTGGGTAGGAAAGTAGAGCAGTGTGTAGGTAATTGGTTGGGTGGCAGGATACTCAGTGTGGTGGTAAATGGCTGTCACTCCACAGAGGTAAGAGTGACCAGTGTGGTACCACAGGGATCAGTGCTGGGGCCGGTCCTATTCAATGTATTCATCAGTGACATTGCACAGGACCTAGAAGGCAGAATTTCCCTGTTTGCTGATGACACCAAGCTCTGTAACAGAGTGGACACATCAGAGGGTGTAGACAGAATGAGGAGGAACCTTCAGAAGACTGAAGAATGGTCAAGTGTTTAGCAGTTGAAATTCAATGCAAAGAAGTGAAAGATGCCATCTTTTGGATGAGACGTTAAACCGAGGTCCCATCTGCCTGGATTGGTGGTAGTTCAGGTGGATGTTAAAGATCCCATGGCACTTATCGAAAAGAGTAGGGGAGTTTTTATTGTAATAATCAACATAGAAAACAAAACTTCAAGAAATCATACTCCATTCACATAATCTGCTAAGAAACAATAATCTGCATAACTAACAATCAATCATTCTTAGTAAATAAACCTTGTCCATGTGTTAATATCCTAAAAGAGAAAAAAACAAAACAAAAAAAAAACAAGTCATACAAATTCAATAAAAAGAAAATACTTTTGTTTCATACCAACATAGGTATTATTACCTTATTTAAACTTGATAAAGTGAAGAAAACCTTTCCACCATTTTAATAATGTGTCGGAAGTTACTCTTTTAGCATCCTGAAAATACAGTCTTGAAAGTTCCTTAGTTATCAAAACACTAACACAGGAATAGGGCATTTTCTTCTGATAAATAACCCATTGACACAGGCTTTCCATAAGTAAAATCTTAAAAAGCCCAGGAACAAAGAAAGCGTTCTTTCATGAAAACTAGATAATGTAACAGGATAACAACCCAAAATCAAAATTTCATATAACATATATTTGAGCCACTTAAAACCCCATAAATCTGCCAAAAATGCCCACAAACCCACAGCATAAGAACACTTAAGAAAAAAATGTTCCATCGACTCTTCTAAATTGATACAATCTAAGTATGGACACTGCCTTTCTTCTAATGCCTTATACTTAGCATTACCTCTAACATTCAGTCGACCATAAAAGATCAACCACTGAGTTTCCCATTGTGATTGAGGCAACCTAAAATCATTTAACTGCTTGTAAAACTTTATGATTTAGAGCTACGGACAATTCTTAAAACATGGCTCAGGAGGAGTAACTGAAGCATTACCAACCGATAAAATTTCTTCATGCTGTTGTTCAGTATTGTTGACTTCTGAAGTTTCCATTTAAATAATTTTTGTGCCATAGGCCTAAAATATTGTGGAAGATAAATGTGACAATTTAATTTAGGGGCCAAAATGTGCCAGTTCTTAAAATATTTACCTAAAGTCCTTAACGTCCAGGAATCCTCCGCCCTAGATTCAGCTACTAAACCATTTTTGACTGAATTCATAATAAACAAAGAATGTACAAAAACCACCGGGTCTATCATGCCCAAACCTCCTGCTTTCTTCTGTAGGTACGTATAACCCCTCTTAACAGGATTTAACCTATTTCCCCAAAGCATTTGAAAAAACAGACTGTACAATTTGGTTTCTAGGTGCACCGGTAGTGGAAAAATCATGGCAACGTACTGCACACCAGGAATGAGAAACTATTTAATAATCTGTATTCGCTTCAATTTTGTCAACTTCCACCGTTTCCATGTATTCACCTTGTTCTCTATCCTTTGAAGTGCAAGATCCCAGTTATCCACTGGCAGATTCTGGGGACCAAAAAGTAATCCCAAAATTTTCAGTGGATTCCTAGAAATATAAATGTCCTCGTGCCATACCTCCTCAGGACTTACAGATCTGAGAAATAAACCCTTAGTTTTTAATAAATTCAATCTTGCGTTTGAAACCTTGGAAAATGTATCAAAGGCCTGTACAAAACTGGAAACACAATCAACATCTTTAAAATACAATACCAGATCATCTGCGTAAGCTTGCACCAATACAGGGGAATTTTTTAATACTATATCTGTTATACCCTGCCATTTCTGCGAGGAAATTAGGGTCTGTAATAAGGGATCAAGAGCAAAATTATAAAGAAGAGGACTAAGAGGACACCCCTGGCGAACTCCTGAGTGCAACTGGAAACCCTCTGCCTTACACCCCTTCAAAAAAGGGAAAACTTCATAATTATCATATAACCTTTCTATCATCTTAACCATTTGTAAAGGAACACCATAATGTATCAAAGTCAAAAAAAGAAAGGGTAAATGCACTCTATCAAAGGCCTTGTCCAAATCGGCTGCTATCAAACAATGAGATGCACCAATTTCCGTAAGATGTTCAATAACATCTCTTATCAACATAAGAGCTGACTGAACTCTACAATCGGGTTGTCCACAAAATTAATAGGGTGAAATGACCCCTCTAGCATAGGATTTCAAGCGATTATTTAATATACTTGTGAATATTTTATAGTCTGAGTTCAACAGGGTAATGGGCCGCCAATTGGCGATATTTTTCCTGTCCCCCTTTTTAAATATATAAATTAGCAACCCCTCAGTAGCTTGAGGAAGAATAGCATCTGTTGTCATTAAGTACTGAAATAAAATATACAAACAGTGACTCAATTCTTCTGAAAAATGTTTGTATAAGTTATTAGAGAGTCCGTCCGTTCAAGGGGAAATGTTCAATTTTAATTTCCCAATTACACTCAAAATTTCCTTTCAAGTGATTGGGCCCCATAGCTCTAAAGCTTCTGATTGTTTAACTGGGGCTGAGATCGAACCCAAATATGAAAGCATTGAATTTTACGAAATAGAAACAGAAGGCTCAAGAGACCTAAAGTGCTCCATTATTACCTCTCGAAGTTGCACTATTGAAGTAGCACATGTATTATCTGATTTCAACAAAACATCCATGTTTGAGGAATCTCTGAGATGTTTACACATCTCAAAGGGATGGCCAATAGGAGATTTCTTTATGCCATTGGTAAGAATAGCTTGCATGGTGTTGCCTCTGTCGTATTGAAACACCTTCATTTGTTCTTTCAATGTAGAGATTTGTGTAGAGTAGTCTAATCGAGAAGTGTAAGCTATGGTTGTAAGTCTCTGCAGTTGCTGTCTAAGTCTCAAATAATGTAAAAACTTATAGTTTTTTGTTCTAAACCCCTGTTTCTTAAACCAACTCCGTAAGTCTGCCTTTGTATCCAACCACCAATCCCCCAAATCAGCATACAAAAAGGCCACTGATAGCCTAGCTCTTAACAGATTTTTAACCCCAGATTGTATATCGGGCAAGCTTAACATTGAATTGTTCAGTTTCCACCTAATTTGTCTGCGCTCTGGTAAGTCCGCCTGCGAAAAATTACAAATTAGGAAAGAATGGTCAGAAAATTCACAAGGGAACATTTTAAAGGAGGCCACCTGCATATTTGGAGAGACTAACATATAGTCAATTAGAGTAAACATTTTCCTTTATTAAAGGAAAATTGAGGTCCTGCAGGCAAAAAAGTATTGCAATTCACAAGGCTAGCAGTTTTAATGATGTTGCCCAAAGCATTGGAATCACAGTAAATTTTCTTTTTTTAGGGGAGTCCTGAATAGTGCAGTTAAAATCTCCTCCGCATAAAACCCTAACAGATGTCAGCAAAAATGGTTGAACAGTTTTTAAACAAGTTACCCTACCTGCTTTGGTTTGTGGGTTATAAATACTTATAAATCGAAAACAAAAATCCTGCCATTTCCCATCCACTATCAAAACCCTACCCTATAAGGTCAATCAGATTATGTAACTGAAAGGAAAATGAGGCAAACACTATGCCTACTCCATCAGCCGTGTCTTCACCAAAAGACCAAAAGGAAGGGCCCCAAACCCACTCCCTTTTGAAAGATACCAGCTGATCTATAGAATGCATCCATGTTTCCTGCAAAAAACATACTGACAAACGTTGGTCATGAACATAGTGAAAAAGGTCCTGTCTTTTAACCGTATTCAATAAACTATGTGTATTGAGAGAACCCCAAGTTAGACTCATATGTGTTTATGTTAAAGGCCCTTTGTTTTTTTCTCTTTTCCTTTTTTTTCTCCTTATAGTTGTCCATTGGTTGAGACCTAGTGGAGAGAGTGGATTTTTGTGAGTCTGAATCTCCCAAATCCATCTCAGTATCCCCCCATGGGGTAAAGGGCAGCATAAGAATTGCTAGTGTCAGTCAGAGCCACCGAAGGGGTTTTTTTGGGGTGCAAGTTCCTTGATGATCTTCTTTGGGGTAAGGCTAACTCGGGGCTACATACTGGAACCTCCTTACCTACCCCTGCCGTAACTATTTCCATATAACACACCGGAGGAAATTGTAAGGGATCGGGGGGCCCATGGTGGCTTTTACTGGTGGCACTTTACCTGAAACAGTTCCAGCCCAGTATTCTTAGCTGTTTTTACAGCCCCACTGATAGGTAAAACCTTCTCACCTACCTCCCCTTTTATACTACATGGATAACCCGTTACAGAACCGCTAATCTGCATGCTAGAGAGGAGAGAAGAAGGGTGGGATGAGGGGGATGATAGACCTACTGCCCCTTGAGCTTTCTGAATAAGAACGTCAGATTGAGAACCAGTAGATTTATTCCTGGCTGCCCACGGGCAAACCCGAAACACGTGACCCTTTTCTTCACACAGATCACAGCGAGACTGACTAGTACAAAACAGTTAAATGCCACACTTCCCCACAATTGTCTCAACGAGGTTGGTCACATACACTGGAGAGATGCGTCCTAGCTCCACATTTATAACATGCACGAGGTTGTCCACTATAGAAACACACTCCCCTGTCCCTGCCAAGCAAAAAAGAGTTAGGAATGTGTTCTATCCCTGCCTCCAATTGTTTCAATTTAATTTTATATTTCCACCCCCCTGTCCAGAATCTTTCTGTGTCCAAAATAGGCTCTGGCTCACTTAAAACTTCACATTTTTGGGACAGCCAGAAGGTAATATCCTCCACGTGGACCCCTTCATTCCTGAACATGACCGTGACAAATTTGATCAAGGGCTTTGATAAAGGAATGACCAAAAAAGGGGTCCACGCAGGAGAAAACTTTACCTGTCCATACCTATCCCAAAAGAGATCTAAGGCATGAGGTGTTCTAAAACTGATATCAAAATTGTCCTCTCCAGAAATATTAATGAAAGCGTAAACATCCTGTGGGGTGAAATGAAGCGAGTCCTTTAGTAAAGTTTTTCCGACATAATGTCTGTCCGGCCTGACCTCCAACCCTCCTTTGTAACGCAGTCGTATTGCATTACGTCGAGGTGCAGCTTCCCTTATTGAAGTGGAAAAAAGTTCTGACATTAGTGGCTTCTTGATTTGGGGGGGGGGGGTTCAATTGCAATAAATCTTGGTCTGAACTGGAAGGCCCCTGTGCTGTTTGTTCCAACTTTGATTGGAGTGGTGCAGGTAAAGAGGATAATTTCCCCGGTATCAAAGTTTCTAATGAATCCTGTATTTCCTGAGGTACTACCTGTACCTTGCTCAAACCCGTCTTTGCCTCCAGCCGCTGCATAGCTGGTTTCCACTCAGGGGAATGCTGTGAAAGCGTTGACTTGGGGTCCCAGAGAGGGTCAGGCTTCCAAACACCTGATTCAGCCTGCTGCCAGCCTGCTTCCCTCAGGGCCTGCTGAGGGGACCAGTCATCCCCAGGTGCTTTATCCACTAAACAAGGAGATCCCGTCCCCCCAGGTTGCTTAACTTCAGAGGTAGTCTGTTTTAAGGCCAGTTTACTTAGGGAAAAAAAATCCGTAACCCCCTCTTGTGAGTGTGCTGAGGACTGGTAAGTCACCTCTGCTTGCTCTATTAGCTCCATATTCAAGTCTTTTTTGAAAACAAACCCTGTCGTTTTGCTCAAGGGAGCAGTCTCAGACTGGCTAAAGGAAACACTGGGAAAACTCGACAGAGTAGCCGATGTGTTAGTGTTAAAAGTGCCCTCCTGCAGTGGGTCATCAGTTGCAGGGCTAAGCTGTAAGTCTGTATGCTGTAACTTGTCATTACCAACCTGTATCAAAGTTCTCTGGTCAATCGCTATCCCCAATGTTCTAGAGGGAGTATCCGTCGTAGAGCTGCTCCCCTCAGGACATGCAGCTCTAATTAAATCTTTGTGGGAAATGTCAAAACTCAGCTTACTGCTGTCAGTGCTAGGTGTGCAGCGAGGAAGAGGCACTGTGCTGGGCTGCGTAACCGCATACCGCTGCATTGTAATTACAGGTGTGCAAACTGCCTCCATTTCAGTTTTATCCACTGCACTTGGTTGTACACAGAATAAAGACTCAGTACCTGAATTTTGCGTTTTCTTCAGTTCCAAAGCCCCTGTATACACAGCTCCACTCTTTATTTTGCTCGTTTGTCCCCTCACAGAGTCAGCAGCCCGAGGTACTAACTCGCATCCCGCCTGGTTCTCCGAGAAAGCTCCAGATTGGGAAAATTCACCACCAGCCGCTGTAGCACTCGAGCGTCGCACACTCCCGCTATCTTGCACAGCCGTTTCACCGGGTGGTAATTCTGTTCTCACGGTGTGAAGTGACCCGACAGACCTTGCATTCTCTGAGGTGAGTAAAGAAACATCCTTATTTAAAATCGACGTTTGCACTGAGTCCTCCCAGCGCACTGCAGCATCGTGAAATTCCATATCGAAATCAAGATCATCCGTTGCCAACGCTAAAGCCTCCGATTTGCCCAGAGCAGGAGCAGAGGCCAGCTCTCCCACTCTACCGACGTCCTCCTCCTTCGCTAGTCCACTGCGAGAGGCCATCTTGGAAATGGCCTGTCCCCCTACTGGCCGCAACACAGCAACCGAGTAGGGGAATTTCCCCGGTGTCCTGGCCAAATTTCCCTCATTCACTAAAACTACCACCAACAGCTTAATCTGGTTCAATTTCAGTTGCTTACCATCTGTAGCCCCACGGTCGCCCCTGAAAAAGGGACTTCTAGGCCTAGTGGGCTTACCGGGTCAACAAAATTAAACAAAACAATATGGGGCCAAAAACCCTGGAACAACATATCAATTGGGGGGTGAGGATATGGCATGCACTAAGCAGAAAGGTACCTTGGGGTTATCATCTCTGATGACCTCAAGGTAGGGAAACAGTGCAACAAGGCAGCAGGTAAAGCAAATAGGATATTGGGATGCATAGGCAGGGGCATCACTAGCAGGAAAAGGGAGGTCATAATTCCACTATACAAGACACTATAGAGGTCCCACCTGGAGTAGAGTGTACAGTTCTGGAGACCTTATCTATGTAAGGGCATAGACAGGGTAGAGAATGTTCAGAGGAGGGCAACAAAGGTGATACAGGGATTGCATCACAAGTCCTATGAGGACAGGCTGAAGGACTTGAAATATGTACTCCATGGAGGAGGGGCGGGGGAGAGAGAGGATATGATAGAGACATACACGTACCTTAAAGGGAGGAACAAGGTGAAGGAATACACTATTTTCCAGTGAGAAAGATGTTCCAGGACTAGTGGACATGGGATGAAATTGGAGGAAGGGCAATTCCGAGGAAACGTAAGGAAGACTTTCTTCACATGAAGGGTGGTTGACAAGTGGAACACCCTGCCAGATGAAGGGGTGGGGACTGAAACAATCATGGGATTTAAGAATGCATTGGACAGACATAAGGGAATTCTGGAGGTCAGGGATAAAGGGCAACAGACTTCTAGAAAAACATAAAGTGAAATTACAGTACATGCTCAAATAGGCAGACTGGGTAGACCATAGGCCCTTATCTACTGACTGTGTCTATGTATCTATGTAAGTAAAAAAAAAGTTATGTAGTTAAAAAAAACTAAGGCTTGGTGGGAACCACTCACAAAGGCAACCAAAAGGTATGGAACAATTGCATACTATGCTACTGCCAGTCCCTTATCCGATTCTTCTGAGGTTGAACCCAATGATGGTAATAATAAAGATGAAGAGAATGATCAGGCAGCAAAAGATTTACTGGAGAGGATGGAAATTTCAGATGAGGAAGAAACAGAAATGTTTTGGTTGCAGTGGGAATAAACTACAAGAGGAACAGGCCCACAAAAAATCCAGTGGGGAATCCTGAAAATGTGACTGAGGTGCTATGGCTTCCTGGGAAAAAAAACTAAAAAAAGTATAATCTTTTGATTGATCATACTGTACAGTACTCCTCCATTAGTGCCTCCAATGAATTGATGGCAACATGTGCTATTTGTAAATGGCCAATCAGCAGGGGTAAAAAGAAAGAAACATTGGGAACTTCAGCATTGAAAAGGCACGTAACTGATGTCATACCATAACTGAGAAGTCCAGTTGTAGGCCTCAAAGAGAAAGTGACAGTGATAGCTCACTACACTGAGGGGTAACTCCCATAGATGAAAGCAGTGGCAGCCTCCATAGCACTTCCGAAACACCTCCACCACCACCACTTCCTCCCATTCAAGTGACTCCTCCTACTGTTACTGAAAGTGACCATGTGTTCAAAAGCCCTCCTCCTTCAAGGAGGCAATTTACAATCTCAGAAACATATAAGGTAAAGCCAAATATGCCCTGACTCACCCTGACGCTGTTACAATAACTCAAAAAAATTTCAGAAATCATAGCTGTTGATTTTTATTTTTTATTTATTTAGCTTTTGTTGACCGGGTAAGTGCACTAGACAATTTCTGACTATTTTCAGGCACGACCCGGGGAAGGGGGGGATACAGATGAATGCCAACTGACCTTGAACCAGATTAAGCTGTTGGTGGTATTTTTAGTGAATGAGGGAAATTTGGCCAGGACACCGGGGAAATTCCCCTACTCTTTTCGAGAAGTGCCATGGGATCTTTAACATCCACCTGAACTACCACCAATCCAGGCAGATGGGACCTCGGTTTAACGTCTCATCCGAAAGATGGCACCTCAACAGTGCAGCACCCCTCTCATGCTGCACTGCAGTGTCAGTACTGGGATATTAACCCAAGTGCCAGATGTGGGAACTGAACCCACAGCCCTCTGATCTCCCGGCCTCAGAGGCGAGTGTGCTACCTACTGAGCCACTGATTTGCTACCATATAGTGTAGTTGAACATATAGGATTAAAGTGACTGCTTGAGTACCTCAGTATAGTATACCATGGCAGAAATACTTCGCAACAGCAGGGATTCCAGATCTTTACAATGTCGTATGTTAAAATTAAGATGCATCTTGTGAGGTACAGTTTGGAGGGTGGTACATCTCACAGTAGATATCTGGACAAGCTGTCAGGCTGAACCCTTCATGTCTGTCATGGCACATTGGTCATGTTTTGATAATTCCTGTGGGACTGGGGACAGTGAAGCATCGCAGTTTGCTGTTCTAAGAATGTTTTATTTTCCATCTGAATATACCTCATACAACATCAATGAAGAGTTCCAAAAATCAATACAGCAATTTCTCATTTCACAGGGACTGTAAGTTGGCTTCATAGTTTCAGATAATGGGTCCAACATAAGGAAGGCCTTGAAGGAGGGGGGCTTTATTCACATCCTCAGCTTTGTGCATTGCTTAAATTTAATAGTTCACCGTTTTTTCAGTGATGACAAGGAGATTAGGGCTCTCATTGGCACTGCTAAATGAATATGCACTCATTTCAGTCACTCAAGCAAAGCTCATCACTTGTTTGAAAAAATACAGCAGGAGCACAGTTTACCTTTGCACAGGCTGATCCAAGACATTTCAACTCGATGGAATTCGACCTTTTATGTGTTCCAAAGGCTGCTGTAACCAAAGAAAGCTATCATGCAATACATCTTAGAAAATAAAATTGGTGATGCAGACATCTATATACTCTACCACGGTGGGCCATGCTGGAGTTTTTCATTGTACTGATCCAGCCATTTGAGGAAATCACCAGGGAGGGTAGTACAAACACAGCAACTTTCAGAAAGGTGATACCTCTAATAAAAATTGTAAAATTCAGATTGAATCTGATTAGGGAACAGTTAGAGAAGCAAGACAGGTCCATGATCACACAGGTTGCCACTGGTGCTGCTGACCTATGCAGGTTGCCCCCCAGAATACAAGATCTAACGAGACGTGTGATCAAAAAAGTTGAATACAAGGACAAACTATGTAAAATGCTTCATTCTGAGTACTACATTAAAGCTACAATCTTGGACCAACTATACAAATCGAAACAACTATTTAGTGATGGTGATGATACTTTTCATGAGATAAACAAACAAGAAAATAATTGACGAGGTGTGTGCTGTCATGGAAAAGAGTACAATAGCAGCACTACATTCAGAATCTTCTTCACGACCCAGCACAGCATCAGGTAGCCCATCCTGTAGTGTTGTGACATTTTGTCCCTCTTGATCCTCAGCCACTACAGCTGAATCTTCTTCTTCACCACCAGCCAAACATAGCACTGTCCCACAGTAACTTGATTTAGCTTCATATCTTTGGAGTCACTTACAAGATGTAGTTGTAACATCTTCATCTGCCTCTTGTAACACAACCTCAGCACAGACCATTGTTGAAATGTACCTGGCAGAGCCCAGTATCAGCTGGAATGCCGATCCTTTGAAATACTGGAAATTAGGGGTGTACAGAAGTTACCATTTCCACCTTAGTGGAACTTTTGTGGAATTATGGCAACTTCCACTGAAGTTTCCAATCTTCCACCTGTGGCGGATCAGAAAACTTCCAAATTTTGGGGGTGAAATTTCACCCCATTTCCACCTCTTCTAACCAACATTAATCCCCCATGGCTAGCAGTTTCTTCCCTCACCAGACATTAATGTTGCCCCCCCCCATGGCTAGCAGTTCCTCCTCCAATCACCTGCCAGCTTGATGTGGACTTTAGGCTAGCGGTCCTGACTGCCCCATCTGACATGTATTTTAAAAAAGCAAACCCTGTGATTAGAGGTCCCTTTCTCTACCGACCACTCGCCAGTGTCTCCATTATAGTGGTCAGTTAACCCTAGCCACTGCAATCCCTATCCCCAGTATATGTAAAATATTTATTTTTTCCGTGGTGGTCTAGTGGTAGTAAACCCCCCTCCCTATCCCCAAATACCCATCTCTGACACTATTTTTTACAACCAATTCCCTGGTGTTCTAGTGAATAGTTACCCCTGCTGCACCCTCCTCTACCCCAACAGGTTTTGTGTCACCCTGATCTCCATAACCCAAAATGGAGCGGGTCACCAGCACAGCCCTCCACTCTCCTCCACAGTCGGCAGCCCACTGAGAAGTCCATGAATGACCCACTCATTCACTGACTTCTCAGTGGGCTGCCAACCATGGAGGAGAGTGGAGGACCGTGCTGGTGGCCCGCTCCATTTCCGGTTGTGCAGCTCAGGGTGGGACACTACCTGTTGGGGTGGGGGGGATGGTGCAGCAGGGGTCATTATTCACTAGACCACCAGGCAATTTGTTGAAAAAAAAATTCAGTATTGGAGATGGGTATTCGGGCATAGGGAGGGGGGTTTACTACCACTAGACCACCATGTAAAATATATATACATACATATTTTCTTATACTGGGGATATGGATTGCAGAGGCTGGGCATCGGGTTAACTGACCACTACTATGGTTACATGGGTGAGTGATCGGGGGGGGTAGGGACCGCTAACCATTGGGTTTGTTTTTTAGATTATGTCCGGTGGGCTGGTGGTCAAAGGGACCACTAACAACCTTTTTTTTAATAACACATTTCTGGTGGGTGGGTGATGGGGTATGGGAAGGGATCGCTAGCCACCAGGGATTTGTTCAATTTATTTGGGGCGATCAGGCAGTGATCGGTTTGCTGACTGTGACACTAAAGTAGGGTGCATGGTAGGCGGAATTTCTGTGACAGTTCAGAAATGGATTTCTGAACTTTTGTGGAAGTGAAAGTCAGACTTTTGCTTAAATTCTGCCTTTAGAAGATTTTTTTCGCACACCTCTACTGGAAATCCAAACAAAATACGTGGCCTGCTTTAGTAAACATTTGCAGTGAAATATATGAATTGCCCTCCAACTAGCATCTGTTCAGAATGATTGTTTAGTTTAGCTGGTAATGTCATTACTGACATACAATCCTGTTTGACACCAGAAAATGCTGAGCGCCTGACATTTCTGATAGTCAACATTCCTCACTTTAATTTCAAATATGATACCAGAATAAAATATACACTGACTGCTCTGATTAGGCACTATCCACAAAACACTTTCAAGGATTCGTGCCTGTAGTGAAAATCTTTTGTGAATAGGGTCTACTGCATGAAGTAGTAATTAATTGCAACAAATCAGGTCAGGACGGACTAGACCAGGCCACTATTACTTGAATGATCACATGATCAGCACAGAATAGAAAAAAAAAATAATAACATCAGTGGGTTAAGGGTCCAAATACAGCAAGCAACTGCATTTCATGTCACAAACTTACAGTACTTAGTAGTACCAGATACCGCTATCTGATATGGAAGGTAGGGTACTGCTGTCTACTACTACTACTACTACTATCACTTTTTGTCCTCATGAGTCACCACTACTTGTCACTTTTTGTCCTTACTACAGTCCTTACTACTACTATTTGTCACTTTTCCCCCTCAACTACTGATCCTGACTGACCTAATTTAATTTGTGTACAGTGCATGGCTTAGCATATGCCTGAAACCCAGAAACTGAATACTCTATATATATTACTCATGTCCCCCATATTTAGCCACAATTACATTAGGGAAAAAAATGCTACTAAATTCATATTATTTCTCTATTGTTTATGTGTGCATGGTATGCTTGCCTGGTTACACCTCACTTATAGTAAATGGGTTGAGAGTATTACTACATTTCATTTTTGATACCTAAATTACTTGGCAGTCTCTGGCAGCAATTGTGGAATTAGGAAGGATGTAATTGTATTGTATTGTGTCTCATCAGGTCTTTAGGTGGAGGTGGCAAACTTTTTTTATGACTGCATTGCACTTGACTGATGCGATGTGTGACTGGCTGCCTGCCTGGGTGGTAATCACTATGTCTTTCATTTTTCTTCTTTAAGGATTCAATGTGTAGATCAGATTCAGTAGAAGTAGTCATAGTACTAGAAACATTACCACCTCTTGGATCAGGTAGTGTACAATATATCAAAGTACACCGGGACATACTAAGCAGTTGCATCATTCACATGGGTAGGGTGGGAGGGCTCTCTTAGTGCTGCTCATTTGATCATTCATATCAATTTCTTTGGCCTGCTCAGCTCTGACTTTAACATCCATCAAATAATACCCACACAGCACCATTAATAAAAGAAAAATCTTAGCTGCCTGGCTGTGCCTGCAGTGCTTGGTGGTGCTATGATATAGTTATTTGCATCTGTCTGTTTGTCTCTCTCTCTCTCTCTCTCTCTCTCTCCTCTCTCTCACTCTCTAACGCTCTCTCGCTCTCTAACTCTCTAACTCTCTAACTCTCCATCTCTCCCAGCACACTCATGTCATGGACCTGAACAGGATATGCCACCATTACAGGCCAGCCATGAAGAGGCCAATAGCTAGTGATTGCTTTTTTATTTAGGAGTTTTACATTACTTTTATACAAATAATCCATTAAATTATTTTCTTTGGGCCTCTATGTCAAATGTGACCACCTTTGGCCACTTTTATGCATTGTTTTGCATTTCTTTCAAATATCTGTCAATAAATCAGAACTTCACTGTGCTCCAGTTCTTATTTAATAAGGGTCAGAACTTCACCGAGTCCTCCCAGCCCTACCTGTTGGGTGAGTACTGTAAGTGGTTCCATCTGTGAAAGGATGTCTGTTGATGGCACAGAACCATGTGCATGGGACAGACATAAAGCAGTTGTAGTGGGGGTGGCAGGAAGTAGGCTGTTGGTTAACTAAAATCTGCAGCTTATCCAGTAGGTAGGGAAATGGGCAGACTGGGTGGGCCAAGTGGTCCTTATCTGCCATCAAATTCTATGTCTCTATGACTATTACACTGTCATCCAGAGCAGTCTGTTGATATTCTTTATCAGGAGTTAATGCTTGCTAATCTTGTCTGAATACACAAACATCTGCCTTACCTAATTTGTATTCCAACTCTTCTTCCCAATGACTAAGAACTTGAGCCACAGAAAAGCACAGATTCATGGGAAACCATGTGTAAAGCAGATGTGTGGTCATGTATCCTCACCTTCTGCGCAGATGATGTCATCCAAAGAGGCCAGGGTAGTGGCCTGCAGATGCAGATGGCACCATGGAGGAGCAGAAAGGGGACATATCAGGGATCCACAGGGAACAGCACATTCTCAAATAACTCCCTTGAACCTGTCATAGAAGCATATGAACCTCCCCACCACTGAACTCTGATGTGCAAATGTCAATTGTGGATGTCATTATAGAGTTGCAGCAGCCCACAGACCCCAGCAGAGCTGCCAGTGACACAACACAGCTTTCAGCAGCACAAGGTATACAACCTGACTGCTGCACAGGCACAGGATGGGGTAAGAGTAGTGGAGGTGGCCATGACCAGTGCCACAGGCCATGGACCCTGAACTTCATGGCCAAAGAGACCAACATCTTTGCCTCAGAGGGACATGCACACTATGTGCACCTTTACAGATCCAGGGCATTAATGGGTATGCTAGCCCACAAGCACCTTATGTGGGTCAGTATCCAAGACACAGTGAATGTGGCAGGAAACATGCCACAAACTCTCAGTACCATTGAGCAGAAGTGGTCTGATGTGTGGGATGCTTTGTAAAACAAGCTGGCACAGAGGGGTGGACACAGCTGGAAGCATAGACATAGAAACATAGAATTTGACGGCAGATAAGAACCGCTTGGCCCACCTAGTCTGCCCATTTTCCTACCTAACAGATAAGCTGCAGATCCTAGTTAATCAACAGCTTACTTCCTCTTACGCACCCCTAGGACTGCCTTATGCCTGTCCCATGCATTCTTGAAGTCCCCCACTGTTCTTGACTCCACAACCTCCTCAGGGAGGCTGTTCCATGCATCCACAACCCTCTCAGTGAAAAAATACTTCCTCACATTACTCCTGAGCCATCCCCCCTCTATCTTCAAATTGTGCCCCCTTGTTCTTGCACATTTCTTTTTCTGGAAGATGCTACCCTCTTGGACTTTGTTAATTCCTTTGAGGTACTTGAAAGTTTCTATCATGTCCCCTCTCTCCCTTCTTTCCTCAAGAGTATACATACTAAGCTCCTTTAGTCTTTCTTCGTATGTCTTCTGGTGCAGACCCTGCACCATTTTGGTTGCCCTCCTCTGGACAGCCTCCACTCTGTCTATGTCTTGCGGAGATGGGGTCTCCAGAACTGCATACAGTACTCCAGATGGGGTCTCACCAACTGTCTGTACAGAGGGATAACAACTTCCTGTTTTCTACTATTGATGCCTCTTCCTATGCATCCCAGTATCCCTCCAGCCTTCCTTACTGCCTTCTCACATTGCTTGCCCACCTTTAGGTCATCTGATATAATTACCCCCAGGTCCCTTTCTATTTTTACTGCTGTCAGTATCTCACCTCCCATTGTGTACACTTCCCCTGGGTTTTTGTTTCCCATGTGCATTATCTTGCACTTCTTTGCATTAAATCTGAGCTGCCATACATTTGACCATTCCTCCAACCTTGCCAAGTCCCTTCTCATCCTTTCCACTCCATCCTGTGTATCAACCCTGTTGCAGATCTTTGTGTCATCTGCAAGAGACATACTTTCCTTCCAGTTCTCTGCAATGTCACTTATAAAGACATTAAAAGGACCGGTCAGAGTACTGAACCCTGCGGTACCCCACTAGTAACCCTCCTTTCTTCACTGTGTACTCCATTTACTACTACCCTTTGTGTCCTGTTGTCTAGCCAATTTTTTATCCAGGCTACCACCTTAGGACCCATTCCAAGGCTGGCTATCTTGTGTATTAATCTTTTGTGGGGAACTGTATCAAATGCCTTGCTAAAATCTAGGTAGGCCATGTCCACAGCCCCTCCCTGATCTACTACTTTGGTCACCCAGTCAAAGAAATCAATTAGATTCATCTGACATGACCTTCCCATCGTGAATCCATGTTGCCTCAGGTCCTGTGCCCCAATGGCCTCTAGGTACTCAACAATTCTTTCCTTCAGAAGTGATTCCATCATTTCCCTACCACTGAGGTCAAACTAACTGGTCTGTAGTTTCCTGCCTCTGTCCTGCTCCCACTTTTGTGAGAGGAATTACATCTGCCCTCCTCCAGTCCTTGGGTACCACCCATCCTCCCATGATTTGTTAAAGAGATAGTCAGCGATGTCACTAGTTCTACCCTTAGTTCTTTTAGAATTCTTGGGTGAATCCATCAGGCCCCATTGCTTGTCCACCTTCAATTTTATTAGTTCTTTCAGAACCCTTTCTTCTGTAAATGGACTGGTATTGACCCCGTCTTCAGAGTATTTCTCTTGTTTGGTTTAGGTAACTCTCCTCCTCTTCCTTTGTGAATACTGAGCAGAAATATTCGTTCAGTAACCCTGCTTTTCACTGTCACCCTCTACCCAGATTCCTCCCTTTATTAAGCTTCAGTATCCCTCCTTTGGTCTTTCTTCACTCCCTAATGTACCTATAAAAGGTCTTATCCCCCTTCTTAACAGAATTGGCTATCCTTTCTTCGGTTTGGGCCTTTGCTATTCTGACTACCTTCCCAGCCTCTTTCTGCTTTAACTGATAAAGTTCTCTGTCCTGCTCCTTCTGTGTTTCCTTATATTTCCTGAATGCTGCCCTTTTCTCTTTAACCTTCCCTGCCACCTCTTTTGTGAACCATAGCGTTTTTTTCTGTCGTTGTTTTATTGATTTTTTTTTACGCAGAGGCTTGTTGCCTCTGTGATGGCTGTTTTGATCACTCCCCGTTGTTCCTCCACCCCTCCTTCTTGCCTGTTTGCTAGTGTTTTTCTGAGGCACTCATTCATTTTCCCAAAGTCAGCCCTCCTAAAGTCTAGTACTCTTGCTTTTGAATGGCTTGATTGTATGTCTGTGTTTATCGTGAAGCACACTGTTTGGTGGTCACTTGTTCCCAGATGGCTACCCACTTCTAAATCTGAGATTCTTTCTCCATCCCCATTTGAAAGTACCAGGTCTAAGATTGCTCCCTCCCGAGTCGGTTCCAATACTAGCTGTCTGAGACATGCCCCCTGTAGGGCATCAAGAATGACCCTGCTCTTGGATGTGCCTGCAGCAAAGGTGCTCCAGTTAACATCTGGCATATTCAGGTCCCCCATCAACAATATCTCCCCTTTTTCTGCCATTCTAAGAAAGCCTTCTATCATTTCCTTGTCCATTCCCTCCCCCTGAGATGGGGGTCTGTATACAACCCCCATGCGGATTGTGGTGCCATTTCCTGTCTCCAGGGTGACCCAAAGTGCCTCATCTGCTCCCTGTTTACTCTTTAGTTCTGTTGCTTTGATCCCTTCCTTTACATAGAGAGCTACTCCTCCTCCTCTTTTACCCTCCCTATCCTCCTGTAGATTGTGTATCCTGGTATGTGACATCCCAGTCATGGTTCTCTGTGTACCATGTTTCTGTGACTGCCACAATATCCAGGCAACCCTCTTCCATCAAGGCCACTAGTTCAGGGAGCTTGTTACACAGACTACGGGCATTGGTACTCATCACCCTCCACTTTTTGATAGCCTTACCCTTTTTAGCCCCATTTCTGTCCTTACTGCCTTTGCCTTTTTTTACATTTAAATCTGTTCTGCTCCCTAATAAATTCTGTACCTTGGTGTTTACCTCACTAATCACCATGTTTTGTGGGGGGAGGCTCAGATTTCCCAGCTCCTTTTCAGTGCCTCCCCCCTTGGCTAGTTTAAATGCTTGCCAATGAAGCATTTAAACCTCTCACCTAGGATGCTGGTTCCCCCATGGACAGATGCAGACCATCGCACCAGTATAGGTCTGCATTCCTCCAGGTGGCTCCCCAGTCCCCAATGAAGCCAAAACCCTGAGCTCCACACCAGTTTTTCAACCACTCATTGAATTCCCTGGTGAGAAGTGCCCTAGCATCTCCCTTGCCATAGACAGGCAGCACCTCCGAGAAGGTTACCGTATGCGCTACTTGTCTAAGGCCCCTTCCCAACTCTACAAGCTCCTCTTGCACTGCTTTGATCCCATTCCTAGCCAGGTCATTTGTCCACAGGTGGACAATGACATCCAGCTCCCTCCCTCCCTCGTGCAGCTCCTCCCACGATCCTGAGAATTCGCTTCCTGTCCCTCCAAGCCATGGTGCCAGGAAGGCACCTTACTTCCCTCTCCCCATCCTCCCCAATTCTACCCCCTAATGATTGAGTCCCCCACCAGGAGTTGTTTTCTTCCCCTGTGGGGTCCCATGCCACCCTCCTTTGGGTCTCCTTTGTGAAGGTTCCCAGCATCCTCCTTGGTCTCCACTGCAGGTGCCTCCATAGAGGAACCACTATCCACCAGAAGAGTGAATGAATTGTGAAGAAGTATAGCTGGAGGGATGCAACTCTGTTCCACCACCCTCTCCCTCCTTGAGCCCACCCTGGTCCAGCTACTCCTCTTTCTTGGCAACCTCTGAGGTAGTGGCATTGGCCCTGGTGGTCCCTGGGTGGGGGAGGAGGTTTCATGAATCCTAGCCAGGTCAGCCTGGAGATGGGCAACCTCGTCTCTCAGACCAGAGAGGTGCCTGCAAATAGGGCAGCATAGCAGCCTCCAGAATGTCTCCCGGAACACTGCCGCCCCACAGCCATTGCACTGCACCACTCCTATCATGTCTTATTTTGTGTCCCCTCTACTGTTTCTCTGGCTGCTTACTCTCTCCTCTCCTTACAACTCTCACCCTTCTTGTTCTGGGACAGCAACTTCCTATCTTCTTCAGTAGTCTCCTTCTTCCTTGCTCAATATCAAACTACCAGCATCTGGGGGAGAGTGAGCTACTTTTTCTACTTCAGGGTTGACAAAACCAATGTTTCTCTATGATCCTTTTCTTCCTACTGCCAAACAGGAAGTTCCTGTTGACAGTTAAATCCAGTGGCTATAAAAGTAGAACTGGCTTTGGGTGGGTGGGTGGAGGGGTGGGATGGAGGGCAATTAGTAAGAAAAAAGGCTAGCAACAGGAAGTTGTAATTTGACTCACCTGCTTTTCTAGTGTCTAAACCACACCCCCAGGTAAGCTCTCTTTCCTCCTACTGGCTTAGCAAAGTCACCTGATACAGTACCTTTCCCTGCACAGAACACACACTGCCTTTCTTTCTTTTCTTTTCTTTCTTTTTTTAACCTTAAATAAGACCCCTTCTACTTCTAATAAAGTTATCTGTCTACTTAATCTTAACTGACACTGACTCCTACTGAGATATAAGTTTTAAATTAAGAAGAAAATGTAGCTTCTTTTAGTTAGCTGCTTTCTGCTCTACAAGCAAGGCTAGCAGCAGGAGGTAGCCATCATGAGGGAAACCCAAAGCTTACAAAAATGTAGGGAGTAATGGCTGGCACAATTAGCCAGCAGGTGATCAGTTGTGAGGAAGAGAGGCTTGAGATACTTGAGGGTTAGTACAGGCACCATACCACACTGTTACAAGTCCAGCAATGTTCTACACTCATACTAATAACATGCATTTTCCCCACAGGTGAATGCCTGTCATCACCATGCCAAAAGCAGGAAAAGAATTGGGACACAGAGTATGAAGGGACATAAGACAGAGGTAGGCACAATAGGTGGAGGGCACCACACTGCCATACACACGTAGTAGCAGTTGGAGGCACACATTGAAGTAATCTGTCTAGCTTTTCCCCCACAGGTGCCAAATCAACCATGTACCTCAACATCCAGGACACCACTGGCCTCCTGGTGGATGACACAAGGAATGTAGGTAACCCTGGTGGCATGACACTGGGCACCCACATGACCCAGGACACAAAGGTCCCATAACTCTCTTCCAAGTTATAGCCCCACAGTCACCACAGGACACTGACAGGCAGGAGACACATGCATCTGCTGTGCCATGTGCACTGTATGCTACTACATGCACACAGGTACAGAGAATTCAGCAGGGACCATAGAATCCACATGGTCAACAGTCAAGGACACCAATCACCTAGAGGGAATATCTGGGGTTGCACCTGAACAACACTGAAAAGTGGCAGACCCTGCACTGCATGTATGCTGAGGTGCATGTCCTGCAGCACCAGAGCATCAGCTAGACCACAGTCAGCCACAAACAACTGCAGTGCCTGTCTGACAGTGACAGTTGGATCTGCATGGAGGTTGCTGGCATGTGAGAGAAGACAGTAGCCATCAGGTAGTCCATGGATGGAGGCTTCGAACACCTGGCAGACATCCTCAGATGAGAGTGAGATGCAAATCAATTGTTTAGCAAAATGTTCTGGCTATATTTGACATTGTCAATGTTTTGTTTACTTTGTCATAAAAGTCTCAAATATGCCTGTGTATCTTGTTTTTAATGTATAGGCATTGTGTATTCCTTCTTTCAGATTCTGCAGTGCATGATGGGTTAAACAGCACCAGTGATTTTGATGCATGGATTTGAATCTTCATTTAATTTTATTAATGTTTAATTTACTTGTTCTATAAAAGAAGTCTACTCAGACTCCAAGACTGGTGCATCCTTTCTCCTTTCTTGTTTATATCTTGCCTAATAGTGCCAGCAAATATTGTTCTGATGCCTGAACATCCATTGATCTTTGACCTCCTGGTTTCCTTTCTAGGAACAAATAAAAAGCACTGATTTGACTGCTGAGGTCTACCTGATTTATTATGGCTGTGGGCATAGCCTACAGCCATCTTGCTATCTGTATCTTGAAATGGAGTATCGTGGAACACATTTTTCAGATTTTTTAATGTATCCTTCCACATTTACAAATCAATATGGCAACTGAAATAAAATAATCCCTTCTTTATGTTTAGAATATTGGAGACATAACTCCAAGCTGCTTATCAGATGGCCATTAGGAAACTGAAACATCTTGTTAAATATTGGTCACCTAGTAAACTGGAGATTTGTTTACCCCCTTCAAAATGCAACAGCTTGCACATTTAAATGCCTAGCATTTAAACATTTTTTGCTATTAACTTCAGTTGGGCATGAATATCTTTCAAGATAGAAAAATTCATACCTCAGAAATGTTCCCCTTTCCCAGTAAATGTATAAAGATTTACACTGTGTTTTAACCTCTCAAGACCTAGCTGATAAAATGCCAGGTCTTCAGTAAACTACCCAGACTAAATATATCAATTTCTTTTTGACAATAAGGGCTGCGCCTGCTTCCCAAACATAACAGATAAGAGCTACTGAGATCTCTTAGTGTGTGTGTGTGTGTGTGTGTGTGTGTGTGTGTGTGTGTGTGTGTTTGGGGAGGGGTGGGAAAACACTCAAACTCCTGGCAAGGGAGACCTCATCTAATGAATTAACTGCTGACAAACCATGAGTGAGAAATGCATTTGTATAATTATTTGATTCCTTATGTTCCCATATGGAGTTATAAAAAGTCAAAACATAGAAATATAGACTTCGATGGCAGATAAGGACCTCTTGGTCCAACTAGTCTGCCCATTTCCCTACCTACAGGATAAGCTGCAGATCCTAGTTAACCAACAGCCTATTTCTTCCTACCACCCACAAGAATTGCCTTTTGTCTGTCCAATGCATTCTTGAATTCTCCCACAGTTCTAGACCCCACACCTTTAGGAAGGCTGTTCCATGTGTCCACCAGCATTTCTGTAAAATAATACTTCCTCGCATTGCCTCTGAGCCATCCCCCCCATCTTCAAATTGTGTCCCCTTGTTCTTGCACATCTCTTTTTCTGAAAGATGCTACCCTCTTGGACTTTGTTGACTCCACTTAGGCACTTAAACCTATCATGCCCCCCCTTTCCTCAAGGGTATACATATTAAGCTCCATTAGTCTCTCCTCGTATGGCTTCTCTTGAAGACCCTGCACCATTTTAGTTACCCTGCTCTGGACTGCCTCCATCCTGTCTATGTCCTTGTGGAGATGGGGTCTCCAGAACTGAATGCAGTACTCCAGATGGAGTCTCACAACTGTCTGTACAGAGGGATAACAACTTTCTGTTTTCTGCTGGTGATGCCTCTCCCTATACATCCCAGTATCCCCCAGCCCTCCCTACTGCCTTCTCACATTGCTTGCTAACCTTAAGGTCATCTGATATGATTACCCCCAGGTTCTTTTCCATTTCTGTTGTTGTTACTATCTCCCCCCGTATTGTGTAATCTTCCCCTGGGTTTTTGTTTCCCAGGTGTATTATTTTGCACTTCTTTGCATTGAATCCAAGCTGCCATAATTCTGACCATTCCTCATACCTTGCCAAGTCCCTTCTCATCCTTTCCACACCTCTTTGTGTATCAACCCTGTTGTAGATCTTTGTGTCATCTGCAAAGAGGCATACTTTTCCTTCCAGTCCCTCTGCAATATCACTTATAAAGACATTAAAAAGGACTGGACCCAGTACTGAACACTGTGGTACCCCACTAGTAACCCCTCTTTCTTCAGAGTGGACTCCATTTACAATTACCTTCTTTGTCCAGTTGTTCAGCCAATGTTTTACCCAGGCTGCCACTCTGGGACCCACTCCCAGGCTGGTTAATTTGATTGTTAATCTTTTGTGTGGGACTGTGTCAAATGCCTTGCTAAAGTCTAGGTAGGCCATGTCCACAGCCCCTCCTTGGTCTATTACCTTGGTCACCCAGTCAAAGAAATCAATTAGATATGTCTGACATGACCTTAACTTTGAACCCATGCTGCCTTGGGTCCCGTGCCTGACTGGCCTCTAAGAACTCAACAATTCTTTCCTTCAGAAGTGATTCCATCACTTTCCCTACCACAGAGGTCAAACTGACAGGTCTGTAGTTTCCTGCCTCTGTCTTGGTCCCACTTTTGTTAAGGGGAATCACATCTGCCTTCCTCCAGTCCTCAGGTACTACACCATCCTCCCATGATTTGTTAAACAGGATAGTCAGTGGTGTCACCAGTTCTCCCCGTAATTCTTTTAAAATTCTGGGGTGATTTCTGTCAGGCCCCATTGCTTTGTCCACCTTCAGTTTTATTAGTTCTTTCAGAACCCTTTCTTCTGTGAAAGAACTGTGATTGACCCCCTACCCAGAGTGCTTCTGTTAATTGGATTAGGCACCTCCCCCTCCTCTTTTGTGAATACTGAGCAGAAGTATTCGTTCAATATCCCTGCTTTTCACTGTCTCTCTCTGCCCATCCACCGTCCATTCTAGTCAGTCTCACTATCCCTCCCTTTGTCTTTCTGTGCTCCCTGATGTACCTATAAAAGGTTTTATCCCCCTTCTTAACCGAATTGGCTATCTTTTCCTCAGTTTGGGCCTTTGCTATTCTGACTTCCTTCCCTGCTTCCTTCTGCCTTAACTGGTACAGTTCCCTGTCCTGCTCCTTCTGTGTTTCCTTATACTTCCTAAATGCTATTTTTTCTCCCTAACCTTCCCCGCCACCTCTTTTAAGAACCATAGTGACTTTTTCTTTCATTTTGATTTGTTTATTTGCTTGACACAAAGGCTTGTTGCCTCTGTGATGGCAGTTTTGAAGTTTCCCCATTGTTGCTCCACCCCTCCTTCTAGCCTGTTTGCTAGTGCTTTTCTAAGGCACTCTCCCATCTTGCCAAAGTCGTCCCTCCGGAAGTCCAGTGCCCTCACTTTTGTATGGCTAGACTCTGTAGCTGAGTTTATTGTGAACCACACTGTTTGGTGGTCACTTGTTCCCAGATGACTACCCACTGAGAACAACTGAGAAAGAAATTTGTAGGGGACAACAGCTGAGTTTGTCTTGTGTTTCGGACTGCCACCTCTAGGCTGTGGAACATAAATGTATTGTTTTTGGTTGGAAGGAGCAATCTAAACAGTAAGAAGGTCTGAACAGTAATATTTTAATTTATAGTATTAGTAATGTAATTGTGCATAATTTCTGTAAATAAATTTGAAGTCTGATAATAATGTAGCCAGGGTATGTGCTAACTTGCTTTAATCTTTCAAAACATGCAGTAGTAGTAGTAAATATTTTATTCTGAAAATTCAGAAAAGGGTAGACCAGTTGAGCTGAAGTTCATTTTCATTGGGGTCCCAATGTATATAATAAATAGTTACACAGAATATGTACATAAATACAAACATAGCAAATATAATATGCAACCCATATCAAAAGACACAATACTGTACGTGACAGACATGTGGATGTTTTTCAACTAATTACAACAAACTTTAGGCATTTCAGCACTTTTTACAAGCCAGGATCTTATCTGATGCCAAGATAGAGGAGATATTGACTTGATATATAATGTGCTATTTCTGAGAATGAAAGAGATTGTGCCATTTATTATGAGTAAAATGATTGTTTAGATACATAGATACATAGACACTGTCAGCAGATAGGGGCCTATTGCACACTCAGTCTGCCCATTTAAGCTTGTAAGTTCCCATTATGTTTTTCTATATTATTTTTATATTTTTTGGAAGTTTCATGTTGGCTTGATATTATTCCTGAATTGTCAGAGGTCTTCCTGGGGAACTTGCAAGATACTGGCATATAACTATACCATTTATAGAATTCCTGATCAAACAACCAGAAACAGAAGACTGTTTTTTTGTCATTTTATATTATAATGTACTGAGTTTGTATTGACTGAGTTGCTTGATCAGGGTCTTGAAAAATATAATAACATTTACTTAACTTATTCAAGATTCCATCAGGTGGACAGAAAAAAAGTCTATGAGAATTTGTCTGAAAACTAACAAGTATAAGATGCAAAAATAGCATTTAATGTGTGTGTCTATCTATCTATATACATACATTTGCAAAAATCTCCATTAATGCATTAGTTAAGGTTAATAGTACAGAGACAAAAGTTTGTAAATGTGCTGTTAGGGTTCAAAACCCTAACTCTGCATCCCCCCTACACACACACACACACACACACATGCAAGCAAGGGAAGGGCCAAGGCATCACAACCAATCAAAGACAAGCAACATCAAGCAAGAGAAATAACATACAACTCTCTAAATGTACTGCAAGACACATCCATCATCATGGGTCACCAACTGTATGAGTTTTTCCACCATCATAGTGCTTTGGGGGTACACACGCATGCTGGGCAAACATAAGGCATGCCCCACAGTAAGCATTTTTGGGTTACAAACAGCAATAACAAGATTTAAGCAGATGCCTATATTTCAAAAGTGAAGAAGTAATAAAACACACAGAATGTTATCCACAGATAGTTTCTTGAAATGTGAGTTATTATAAGCCTACCAACAGTCATTGTATGTTTGCATTTATTTTTCTGATTGAGTAAGTCAGTCCTAATAACTAACGGTAGTAATAGTAAAAGTAATTATTTGTAGCATAGTTTACAAGTAACATGTGAAAGCAACAGTTGTAACATTCAAAGCTAACAGTAACATGCTGCTAATGAGTATTTCCAGGTAATGCAGCAGTATAATAACATGTGATGGTGCTAGTTTTATACCCGAGCAGTATCCTAAAACTACTATGTGTCATCTCAGTCTTTCCTGTTACCACATGCCCATGTGGTAGCACCGATATCTGCAGCAACCCAATTGTTGAATAGCGACACATGTAAATCAATATTTTGAAAATGTGTATAGATTAAGTCGTATTGTATGAAGAAGACATGCCAGCAATAATGTATCATCATACTGTGCTAGCAGTATAGAGTCGATGGTACTATATTTGTTTTTTCATTACGGAGTATTATGTGAAATGAGTGCAGTGTTGTAATTATTGTGGTTTCAGATGTGACGGAGTGGTATAGTAACTTACAATCTTCCATGTGTCTTGCATATGTGTGTGTGTGTGGGGGGGGGATGTGGAGTTAGGGTTTGGAACCCTACCAGCACATTTCCTAACTTTTATTGCTGTACTATTAACCCTAACCGATGCATTAACAGAGTTTTTTTGCAATGAATTTACCTTCTTTCTGAGGAAGTGTAATGTAAGTGGTATGTGTTAGTGGGAACATGGTCCTTGTGGGCCCTGCACTCCCTTCACATTGTCCATTTTATGTGTAATGGTATGAGTATGAGGGAGCACAGGCCCTCTGGGCCCTACACTCTCACTCATACATTAGTATGGAGCCATACAGCAGCCCTATAGGGCAAGGTACCTGTGTAACAGTAATGTAGCAATATCTCAGTAACAGTAGCAGCTACAAAAAAAATTCAAGTGTTGTTATAATTGTGACAGTGAGACGTCTACACAACATAAATCTATATCTCACATAGTTTTTGAGATATTGGCACAGAAATGCACTGGAAAGGTGCCCTTGGAACCCATGGAACATGTTTTTGCCAATATCTCTGTAACCGTAGAAGATAGGGAAAAAATGCCACTGCTGGCATAATCTATGATCCAAACTTGTTTCTGCAGATTAAGGTGATCTAATCTGCCAATAGCAAAAACTCCATATCTTGCTTCATTTTCAAAATACAGGAGCCGAAAGGTGTAACGGATGCTGCAATGTTATCCTATGGGAAATTTATCAATTTCAGAATGCTGTAACTTTGGGCCCCTTGAATTTTTTGGCACCAAACTACAAAAAAGGCACATCTGTGGGACCAGGACTTTCCAACCTGCAAATTTCATCCCAAAAGACCCAACCATTTTGTTGCAGGAGGATGGCAAATATTTGCTGTCTTTTTTAAAAATACTTTTGCAAATCACGAAAGTTTTGCAAAAAGTAGCACAACACGTTTTCATTTGTGAAAGTACTTTGACCATTTCTTTTGTGATTTGTGAAAGTATTTTTCCCCAATGTTTAAAATGGCATTTCTGGGGGGTTTTACCCCCCTTCAAAAAAGATGGGGCTGGCATCCTCAGGACCCAACTAGGTAAACCCAAAAGTCAGTGTTTACCTAGAGAGTCCCAAATTTAAATGCCAGGCATTTTTCTTTCTCACTAACTGAAAACAAGATGGCCAAAGCATGAAAGTCAAAGGGCCATTTGTGAAAGTAAAAGTGCATTTGCTAAACTTTCGTGATGCACATATATTTTTCCCCCATTGATTATAATGGGGAATCTGTTTTTTTTTTTGTTATAATTTTTGAATGGTTTAATATTTTTACAACACATCTTTGAAAGGCACATCAGTGACCCAAACTGCTTCTTCCCTGGAGATTCCGGTCCAATCGGACAAATTGTGTGGGCTGTGGATGAGAAGCTCTGCAACTGTACATCTGACCATAATGCAACAGAACTGTTTTCATGATACAATGCTGCTGATATAATAAATAAAGAACAAAGTCTTAAATAAGGAATCAGTGGCTTATGGAAAACTCTAAAGGAAATTGAATGGGGATTTGATTCTGCCACTGCAGGGAAAACACAGGGAAAATGAGGGCTTCTTACAGGGAAATGGTTATTTGGATTTGGGAGCCCTGAATATTTTTTACCCTTTATTTTGTATCCTGGATAGGCCTGGGAAATGCTACATCGCATTGTCATAGGGATCTTCATTTACACATTTTAGCACTGTATTTACTCAGGTTGTCCCAGATTAGATGCAATATCTTGTTTTCAGTGGAGTCATGATTTTACCATTTTTATAATGTATTTATTCAGGGAAACTAGTCCAGGGCCCCCGTATTCAAAGGAGATGCACAGCGCATCCCAGTAGAAAAGGGAGATGTGCTGTGCAACTCCAACAATGCACAGCAGCATGATAGTCAAATGGAATGCACCGGCCACAAGGGAATAGGCCAGGGCACACACAAATGGTATGCTATACAAGTCGAGTGGGCATTCTTATGCATATGCTGTGCTGGGGCATATTCAGTGAGAATGAGTCCCTCACAGTCCAGACCACTGTGGTTCAAGTTAGGCCACAAATAGCTGACCTAGCTCAGCCAGCCACCCACAGATGGGCTGTGAATGTGCAGTCAGGTGCACAACAGCCTGGCAGCCCTGGTGGACTAGAGGTCCCCTCTTTCCATCCCCAATCTATCCAACTCCATCCATGAAGAGCTCCATAGTGTAGGGACCCCAGACCTGATCACACATGAGGAAACCATGGTCTATATCCATAGCATAGAGGACCCCACCCACTACCACTGTACACAGACACCATCACTCCCCCCATACCCGACCTGTTGCAAAGACCGGCACTGCCCTCCACAGCCTGCCATGGCCAGAAATTGATTGCACTGAACCCGGGCTGGAAACCTTCACTCTCAAATGACCCAACTGGTTGTACTGTGCATTGGGGCATCACGAAAGCTGCAGACCCACAAGTGTATGCAAGCATGTGTATGTCCCTGGCAAACAGTAAGAGGGAATTTACATACCTCCCATGCACACCTTGCTGATGCTGTATCTTCCTGCTTTCATAATCTGCTGCAAGTCCTTACTCTCTCCTATTCCCCTGTGTAACATGCCACCCTTCCGGACTGCTGACGTATCCAGGGTGCCATGGGGTGCAGTATCTTGCAATACCATTTGCAGTGTATGCTTCAGGCTATGAATAGTTCATCCACAGCTTCCCAGTTGTACAAATGAATGAGATGTCAGTTGTAACATGCCTGTTTTGAGACTTGTGTGAGTGGATACAGCATCGGCCATCATCCACCCTGAGCAGTGCAGTGGCACTGGAATGATGGATCTGCATGCGAGTGCCTGAGGTGTATGGCCACTAGGCAACATCACCCACACACAGCTCGGGCCTACCTATAAAACATTCCAGTGTCCAACTGCTAGTGTTCCACCACCACCCAGTGGTACAATCCCATCCCAGAGCCAGTTGTCGCAATGAGATGGGCTGGGCGGGCATGGAGGGGGTATGTGTACACTGTTGGGGGTAACAGGGGCCACTACACTATGGGCATGGACTGTAGGTGTATTCACTTGCAATCAGGGATGGCATCGGGGTCCCTATAGTATGGAAATGATAGTTCCTGGACTTTGGTACAATCGGGGCTGGTGGAATGGGTGGGGAGGTGCCACTTTACCACCAGAGACTTCAGGGCCTGTCCCACATGGGAGCAATCGGGGTTTGGGGCTTGGGGGTGAGAGCTTCTCTGGCACATTCATCCCCGTACCGACATGCAAATGGACCAGTAATGAGCATGCATAAGGCCCTTTGTACCCTTCATGCTCAATTAGTTCATTTGCATTCCTGGGCTGAATATCTCCCATGGGGGCTGGGGCGCATACCGGTATGTGCCACACATTCCCCCTGGAAGGTATTCAGTCTAGGTCACCCTGGATGCAGCTGACTTGGTGGCTGCCTACACTGCAACTCCCATCCAGGGTCACATTTTCAACAGGTACAATGAAGCCTGCAGTGTCACAGGTTTACTACATGGCAAAAGGGATTAACTCCCATAGATATTGCATTGTTTGCTGCAGTAACTCTACTGCAGAATTTTGCAGTGCTGCTCTTCATCCTGGTGGGCTTCACTGTATGCATGCCCTGTACCAGTGACGCATTCTCTTTGAATATTGCATCAGTGCCAACCGGCGCACCCTCTTTGCACAATGCATCCTCCTAGATGTAAAATATTGTTTTCAGGGCATTCTGATTTTAAACAGTGCAGCATAATATTGTGTAGCTGTATAGCCCCACTGAAAATAAGATGCTATTTCTCCTGTGACCTATCCAGGCTAAATATATAGTAATCAGCAGGCATATTCCAGGAAAGCACATTGTAAAAATGTGTAAAACGAAGACCACATTGAAACTGCCTCTCCACAGATTCTGCACTGTGCAAATTCATTAGAAATAATGGGTAAAAGCATCCCAAAACCTTTCCACAGCCATATCGTCTCTGACCAGAGTTTGTTTGCAAAGGGCTCCCTTGTCATATATATTTTGAATATTCCTTTAAACAAACCTAAGTACCTTTCTTTTTATTTCATCATTATTTAAGCTAACTTTAGGGTGTTTTATTTCACAAGATTTTACACTATCACTTCCAGCTTACATTTCTTCTACCATGTTTTTCCCTCCCTCCCTCTGGGATTGCCTCTTTGGGCACTTGATATGTTTCCCTGTCTGTACCTCCTTGCCTTACTAGTGCACATTTGGATCTATGCCGTTATGTGCTGCACTTATAAGGTGAGATTTAACAGTGGAGCCTTACCCACTGATGAAGGGTCACGTTCTCGACCCGAAGCACTGGGATGCACTCTGCCTCAGCTTTCATGCTTTTTCAATAAACTATTCTTGAGCAGCTTGGAGTTCCACATGTTTTTGAAGTACTAACCTTCTACCATCTACCTGAGTGCTGCCCACCTGTGTCCTTTGTTTTCTAGCAGCTTATGATTCTTTTTTTGGCTGGCACTCACTACCAGAAGTGAATGTGTGATAAGTGGCATTCTTGTCCACAGATGGAGCCTTACCACCCTGACACAGGCAGTGCAGGCAGGGTATAGTCCTGAGGCATCCCATACATAGCCACACAATCCATAAACAAGAGATAAATGCAGAGGGGGTTGTGTAATGACAGAACACTGACCCCCCCTCCCAAGGTGTGTCTGATGGCATGGGTATTCCGAGGGCCAATGGGAGGAAGGCCACCAAGACACAAGGCAGAAGATGGCACAGTGCATGCTTGCATAGGGAACCCCCACACAAGTGAGCACCGCCATACTGCAGAGTACACCACATAGAACACACATACAGGTCATATCCCCAAACTCACAGTTGGCATCATGCTTGGTGATGTGCATATCACTGTAATTGTACCACTGACTGTCACCACAACACTTCCCTCTATCCAACACATACAACCCTCTGCACTATGTAAAGTAGTTCTCTATAACCCTTGCCATGCATGTACCTTTTACTTGGTAGTCAGGGTCTGGTTCACACTGCCATCCATGGGGTCAGCAATTTGGCCATTGTCATCACCAGGCATGTCCCAAGGACATACAGCACCTACATACTGTAAAGGTAACTACTTCCTTATGGTTATGTTGTGTAACATGCAGCATGCAGTACTCTCCATGCACACCTTGGCAGATGTGAGCTGCAGTGTCCCCCCGTCTTGTCGAGGCAATTGAAGCAACCTGTCCATAATTTCCCGTGTCCAGTGATGTGCCTCTTTGTTCTGATCCACCTTGGTCTGTGGCTGCAGAAATGGGGTCAGCATCAACATGTGGAATGGGTATCCACTGTTAACAGTGAGGGAATGAACACCATTAGTGTGTGCTCCACAAGTGTGCTCCATCAGCACCTTTCATCCCTCTCCATGTGTGCATACTGATGAGCTAGCCTTGGTTGTTGGGCATAGCCTGAAACAGCACCCACAGTCCAGAGTTTTCCAGTATGTATGAGTCAACTTTTGAACTTGGGTATCTGGTGCAGAAACTTGGACAGTTACTACAACTGCAGCATTAACAATGATCAGTATGCTCATGTTGTGGGGCAATGATCACCATGTGTGTGTGCAGTCATGGTATTGATGGCATTGGGCATGCCTCCTACAGCATAAAAGACTGCTTTGATCTCCCTCAAGTCCTGCTCTGTCTTTTTTTTCTTCTTTTGTCCAGCTCCCCCAACTCCCATAGAGAGCTCAGCTCCAGCCAGCTCACTGCCCCCCATGCCTAGGGTTACCTCCCCCCAGGTGGGACCACTGGGCGGGTGCTCTCTCCCCGTGGTACCTGGTAACATGCCCTGGCTTACCCCCCAGTGTGGGGCCATGGAAACAGCACCCTACTCAGTGGACACTGTTGGCAGTGGGGGTGGCTGCATACTGGGGCTTCATATTCGAGGCTGGGATTTTTTGTGTGGGACTGTACCTTCGGGTGGGGAGGAGCAATGACAGCCCACATCCGCACTGCCCCTTGCAGATAACAGCACCTACACAATGGATCCACCCAGACTCCACCAGTGGTTTGTAATATGCCAGAGACACTATGCCCCTCCCCCCCAGAGAAGGAGAGCAGTCCCAATGATGCTCAATCCTTCTCCCCCCAGCCTGCCCTCCAATGTCCCAAGTCCATTTTTGAACACAGATCATCAGCTTTGAAGATGGATGTACTGCCTCTGCACCTGCAGGCCAGTGCTAAGTCCTTCTTTGTCTGTGAGAACATGAAATAGCTGCTGTGGTTTGCCAGCAGTTCGCCCATCACCTGGCAGAGGAACCTGCTAATACCAGTCATGGAACCTGTCATGCATTGGAAACTACATGGTCTATAGTAGTCCAGAACCACTTAGACATGCATTAATATCCCACTGCATGGCAATGGCAAGACCTTGGTCTGCACTTGTGGTTCCAGCTGGTACAGCTCTGTTATGGTTCCTGTGTCAAGGCTGTACCTGCCTATGCATTGCTGAAACATGTATGTTGCCATGACAGCCCTATGCCTGTAGATACAGACCATCCTACATGGCATCTGTGTCACTTCAACACCATGTTGTGTGGTTCTAGAAATACCAGTTTTCAGCAAGATGCAGGAGCACATGTCTGTCCTCCGCATTCCTTTGTGTAACTGTGCAGCCAGGCATCCTCCCCATTGTCAATGGCAGATTCTGCCTGGCTCCTTTAAATCATGGTGGTGCACCTCTACAGTCAATTAATCTCAGACTGGAGTGGGCAGGGCCTCTGTGCATGGTGTCAAGCCACTATAACCAAGCTCCTGAACATGTGTCATGGTGTCATATTCACAGCAGGCAGACCAGCAGGATACCTCAAATGAAACACAGGAATCAATATTCAAAACCTATAACCCTGGAGGTCTATGTAACTCAGGCCCTGACTATGGAGGGTAATGGCTACCACAACTAGGACTAGAGCTTCTGGTGGTCTGGTGGCTGGAGGAGTTGGGTGGAGTGGGTGTTCACCTGTGAATGTTACCACCATCACAGCCATCATGCTTTAGTATCTTGTTTAATTTTTCGGGATAAATATATTTTATTGACAATAAGAACAAACGACATAACATACAAACACAATGGAAAATTAAACACATACAGAAAGTCAGAAACTTGATGTCATACAGCTTTGGAATATACAGTATCTACTGAAGTACAAGCGAGCCATACGTATGCAGACAGTATGGCTTAGAGGTTAAAGGCACTGAACTACAAGCCATGAGACTTGGATCCATGAAGTCCTTGGTTTGAATCTCATCAACCCCCACTTGTGTATGGTGTGAACCTGAGCAAACCACTTAACTTTTATGTATACAGTTATCAGTGACCACTTGCTTTTTGAATGCGTGCCACATGAATGCAGTCTTTCCCAATCTGACATAAAAATCATGTCTTCCACACTTGCTTGATGCAGGCATGCCATATGCATGCAAATGGTTCCAATATAACATTTAAATTATACTTTACAGCATGCATATCACTTGGGTAGTTTTATGTGTGCAGCATGAAAACATTTCATACAATTATTTCTGTAAGAGCCCCCCTCCTTTTTATCTTTTTCCACTGTTCCTCTACTCCACCCATGTCATCCCCTCCCACCAAATCATCCCTGAAGCATTCGCCCATCTTTATAAAATCTGCCCTCTTGAAGCCCAGGAACCTCGCCCTTGTGTAGTTCAGTTTCACAGTCATCCTTACATTGAAGCACACTGTTCAATAATCACTGGTCCCCAGGGGGCCTCCTACCATGACATTTGCAACATTGTCTCTGTTAGTAATCAGCAGGTTCAGTATTGTCCTATCACAAGTGGGTTCTCTGACTTGTAGCCCGAGGATCAACCCCCTGTTGGGAGTCCAAAGTGTTCTTACTTCTAGCTGAAGCCACATCTGTGAGGCTCCAATGTACATCTGGCAGGTTGAAGTCCCACATCAGCAGTGCCCCCACCTTTTCTGCCATCTTACCAGTGGCTTCCACCAGTAGCTTGTTTAAATCCTCTCCCTGTGCTTGAAGTCTGTAGATCACATTAGTCAAGAGAAAAAGATTTTTTAAATGCAAGCCTCAGAGCCTTAAAACTAAAATATCCATCATCATTCACCTGTGGCTCGTCTGAGGTGTAAACCTGCTGTATATTAAATATGCAATGAAACTGAATGGTCACAGGATAGAGAAGAAAAGTATTGTGAGGACTGTATATTGTTCTATATAGTAATGAAAATGATTTTTGAGGCACTTCATGGTGCTTAATAAGCTGCATCCAAGATGAAAAACATGATGTGAACATGTCACAATGAGATGATTATATTAGAAATGCATATTTGTTTTATTTTATGATTAATAGAGCATAGATAAAATTAGCAGTTGGGGGAGAGATCCTTACCTGAAGCAGGCGCTGGGGCACCATCTAACATTTTTTAAAATCTTCAGGAAAAAAAAACTACTGAAATGTACAGAAAGTGGAGAGAAATCAGGCTACTGATCAGTTTAAGTTGTCAAGAGTAACACACAATGTTATGAGGATGAGGAATTGTACCCATACAATCGTGCATGAGTTATCATTAGAGTAATTTAAAAATGATTATAAGAAATATTATTTTTTCTTTCATACAATGTGTTTAAATAATGTGTTAAAACTTTTTTTTAACCATAGAGCCACCTCCCTGATGAAGCTGTTTGGTGAACCGTTGGGCATTGAAGGAGAGCTGTCTAATGAAATTGGAATAAACTATATTAATAAGTGATTATGTCTTCTGGAGTGGCAAGTTTCTTATTGTTTTTGGGTTTTGAACTTCCGCCTTCCTGCCTCCACCTAATTTTGAATTGAAGCTACATCAGGAGAGAAACCACTCTGAACTTCTGTCATGCATGGCCATGTCCCAGTCATGATCTTCAGTGCATCATGACTGGATAATTGCTACAGTATCCAGAGTAGCATCTGCCATGATGGCTTCTAGGTCCAGAATTCACAAACATGACCTTCCAGATGTTGTTAGCACTCTGCTTGTTACCCCCCTTTTTACCTTTTTGCCCTCCCTCCTTCCCCTTCACTTTTTAATGCTCCAATTTTCATCCCTCTTTATTTCTACTACCTTGATTCCTCTCCCCTCAGATTCTCCCTACTCTCTACTTCAGGCTGTGTGTGTGGGGGGCAGCTTCTGCCTCCCCAATTCCTTCCACCCTCCTTTGGCCAGTTTACATTTTCATCAAAGTAATATTTAAACCATCCTCAAATGACTGCATTTCCCATCCCAGATGGATGCAGGCCATTACCCCCTTATAGGCCCTTATCCCTCCAGGTGGATCCCCAGTCCCCAGTGCAGCTGAATTTGTCTTCTCTGCACCATTCCTTCAACCATGAGTTGAAATTCCTGGTGTGAAGATTCCTCTCCTCCCCCTTGTTATAGTCAGACAGCACTTCAGCAAACACCACTGAGTGCATTACCTAAGACCCCTAATGATTAACCCCACTGAGCAATTCTCAAGAGTGTGTCTTCAACCTTGGACCTTGGCACCTTCTTATCCTTGCTTTCTTTTCTTCCTTACCTTCATTTTCCTGAGACTGATGAAGGAGTGAGAATATATCCACATAGTTCCTGGACCTAATTTCCTGCCGAACCTATTTGGTATGGTAAGATGCAAATGACTGTGCCAAACTAATGCATAGCAAAACTGCAGGGCTACTTTGGGTTTGGCAGTAGCAAGCTGCAATTGGCTAGACCTGTGGCAGAGGCCTGTTGCTGGACCACAACAACCAGCATCAGGCCCATAACTGCTTTCGACAACTGAGTCAACTTTTAACTAGCCCTGAGTGGTTGGGTAGCCAGGCAATAGAGAAGAAGACCTGCTGGAACTGTTGCTGGGACAGGTAGGTGATGTGGGATGTATCGCATTGGGGCTCATTCTGAAAGTGCCAGAGATAGTTGTGGAGAAGGTGTTGGGTGGGTTCTTGTGTAAAAACCACTGGATCCAACCTCCCAGCCACTCACTTGTGCATCTGATGCTACAGCTTTGGTGACCCCAGCAACCTAGCACCACTGACTAGTTCCAGTAGTATCACCTTAATGCACCATTGAGCTCCTGGATCATATTGCTGGGTGTTTTATCTTCTGCACTACTTTGATCCACAAGAGGGGAACAAACTTTTTAGTGCCTCTTGACTTCACCACCACCTTGCCCTTGGAATTGCTCACCATCACAGCCAGTGGTAAGCTTAGCCCTGTTCATACAACAGAAGGCCAGACAAACAGGCTTTTAGACAAACCTTCCCTTCTGCACTGCCTTCTTCTGTGAGCTATCCTAAAGAGCCTGTGTAACAAGATCTTCTTCTGGCACTTTCTTCCTCTTGCTGGGCACACTGGCAAAAGACCCTTGTTTGAAACCTGTTGAAACAATGTAAAATGATCTATAATTATTTTTTTAAATAACCCATTTGTGCATTGTTGTTTATTATTAATTACTTATTATTATTTTTTTAATTACTGAAGTGGAGCCTTTGAAAAAGAGTCTCTGACTCAAAGGTATTTCCGAATCCTCAATAAAAAAAAAAAATTATTTAACCTGACATCTGGGAGGGGTCATGTCATTCAGCTCACCTTTTAACTAACATTCCTCTCAGCCTCTTCTACCAGAGACTACTCAGAATAAACAGACAAGTGTCCAACCTCATAGCCTATGGCCTGCTCACAGTTAGAGATCAATGAAGTTGGCTACTTTCATCCCACAAATTAATCTGCCAATTTAATGCAATTCACAAAGTCCGTATCAATCCGTAAAGGGCAGAATTTTGCCTCAAATGGCTGAATTCTACCTGCAAAATGTGGAACTTTGCCCACAGATGGTGAAATTTCACACAAAAATATGAATTTTGCCATTTGTAGGTGAAATTCTAAAATTCATATGTGGAATTCTGCCATTCATATGAAAAAAGTTGCGTTTTCGAGTGAAGTCGAAGTTGCTAAGGGTAGAGAAAACTTTGTGAAACTCAGTGGATGCAAAATTTGGCCACTACATGCCAACTTTGCCAGCCAATTTAAACTTTAACACATCTCTACTCACAAGTATCATTTTTTGTACTATAAACTGCTTGGTTGACAAGGCATCACTAAAATATCTCTTCCATAACTACCCAACATGGCACCCTCTCCCATCTAGCACATCATTGTTTGGTGAAGCAGTTACCTTGTATTCCTGTTTATTTTAATAGCCCTATAGCTGGGAAGTATGATCACTTCATTTGTGCTTTCACCAGCATACCAGCTAGTCTGTACCAGAAGGGGAACAAATACCATGTGCAGCCTAGCAGGTACTCTTTAAACGTATTTAGTTCACTTTCTGTTTTATTTTTTTACTTTATTTTTGCCACTCTAGCTAAGTCTACTATTGGTCAAAGGTGGCTACAAACCCAACAGCTCTTCTACCCATGTCCGCTAGTGACCCTGATGCCGGGAATTACTATGTGGCCATACTCCAAAACTGACTACCAAAAATGGTTACCCTCATGGTGACCTGCCTAGTTCCCAAGACCTGCACTGGTTAGTCACCATATTGTCACTCTCTGAGCTTACAGTTGACTTTTGAACCTCTTTAGACCCAGATCTCAAATTTCTTAACAGCCAGCAAAGGAGTGCTGTAAGCAGTAAAGATTATGTTAGCTCTGAGTGGCCTGCAATTCAGATGCCCAGCCTCATATCACACAGATGGCCCCTAAACACTCCACTGCTAACACAGTTTTGAGCAATCAGTTCCACAGGACAATATGTTTAGCTTTATTTGTTTTAGTTTTTGTTGATGGAGAAAGGAGGATTAGGCATTTCTGCTTATTTTCCACCTTGTCTCAGGTAGGGTGGGATACAGATGGGAACCAACTGACACTGAACAAGATTAAATTGTTGGTGGTATTTTTAGTGAAATGGGAGAAATCAGGTCAGGACACCGAGGATATTCAACTACTCTTTTCTAGAAGTACCAAAGGATCTTTAACGCCCACCTGAACAACCACCAGAATGGGCAGACAGGAACTCAGTTTAATGACTCATCTGAAAAGTGGCACAGTGAGGCACTACCACATGCTGCACTACAGTGTCAGTATTGGGATTTGACCGAAAATTCCTGGTGCGGGTATGGAACCCACAGCCTTTTGATCTTTCAACCTCAGAGGCAAGTGTACAACCTATCGAGCCATTGACACTGTAAGCTTGACAGAAGAGTAGAACAGTCATGTGAGGAAAGCACCAAACTATGCTCAGACCCCCAATGGGACAACCAGTTTTAGCCCAGCAGGGAGAGAAAACAGAAAGATGTAGAAGGAAGCTCAGCTGATGACCTAAGCATGCCTCCTTCTGCCCTCTGCACTAACTACAACATCTTTACTAGGAAGCCAACAAAAGGCAAGCTGAGGCCTGCCTAAACAATCAGTTCTCACCTTGCCGGGGTACTCACCAAGTACTCACTACCCAGATAATGCCCATCACAGTAGATGAAGAGAAAAAGCAGGGCAGCCTTAGGTTGCAGCTGGTCATAAGTCTCTCTCTCTCTCTCTCTTTCTCTCTATCCCTCCCCCAACTGCATGTCTGCCAACCACCAAAGCCAGAGAGTACTGTAATTATTTGTAGACCTGGCTTTCTTGTAGCTTTGTGGCCTTCACTATTTCAATAAAAAAAGTTTGCACTTGCACACAAAACCACAGATCTAATAAATGAGGTGAAAAAATACATTTATTAGATCATTATTAAATCACATAATTAAGCAAAGGGGGGGCAAGAGGAAGGTAAAGTGATTAGGTGTATTTGATCCCCCCCCTTCTCTCACACAGCCTGAAGACCAATTTTTAAACCATAACATTCCAATATAAAAGTTTTTTTTCCAAAAGTCAGTCAGTTGTAATTAATTACAATATACTACTCAGACTGAGCATTGTTTAAATTTCATATTGCAGTCCTACAAGTCTTGGAAAATTCATCTGGATTGCATCTGACCTCCTGTAGAACACATGATGTCCTATTGAATCAAAGGCATTATCAACAGAGAAGGCCACAACTGGAGCAGGTAAATAGAAAAACCTGTTAAATATAGACAAAGCAACATCAAACAAACCAATTTAACTTTCAATATTATGCAGAACAATGCTATACTAGTTACTATTTGCATCATTTTATTACAATAATGGGGACAAACCAATTTTACATGTAATATTATACAGAGCAGTAGTATGCTATTTATTATGTTTACTACAGTAGAGCAAAAAAGGCTAAGAAAGGACTGAAATTTGTTTTATAACTGTGTAGACACAGTATATCATATAGTCAACAAGGGGCACTTCAGCATTTCTGCTATGCCCATATAATTTCAGAGAGTAATGTTCGTAATTCTAACAGACCCAGCTTAAGAAGAGACACAGTTCAGTTCCCTCCCCTCTGTTTCAGTGGTATGTACTGCAAAATGTCAAACTTCACTTTGGAAGCATCCCTTTACCTGCCCATCCCCTTTCCTTTTGCTGTTTCAATATTTCTGTTATCAGTCAAGAATACTTCAAATACTTGAAATGTTGAACACTTTATTCATAGATTAAATAGTTTGAATTCAGCATTCTTTATGACCTCCCAAACATGTAATGTGTGTATTGTATCATATCGTATACAGCATTTGTTTGAATGTATTATTTTTAAATAGTCTTTTGTACTATTCAGTACTACTACAAAGAAACAGTAACATAACATATTTTGAAATTAGTAGTTAACTTGTTACTATACTTAGCATCTAGTGTCTTCATTTTAGTTTAAAAGAATGCAAGAGTTAAACGCCATGAGTGTTTTGTGATGAGTTTGGAAATGGAGTTAAAATGCACTTTGAGTCTAACAAGGCACAGGTTTACTACACTTTACATTTAGCGTTTTAGTAAGTTAGATAAGAAGTTTTTTTGGAAAAGTAGTATTGAAAATTTTAAAGCAAAATGGGAGTCTATTCTTGTTTGATGTAAATTAATTCATGATGTTTCTGTCTATTTATAGAGAATTGGATACACAGCTTTAAGCCATCAGTAGCATGAGCCTTGCCAGCGTAAAAAGTGCTAGACTAAATCTATTGAGAAATAATAATTTAAGGTTAGATACTTGATTTTATCTTAAATTACTAGTAATAGATGACATTTCAGTCTTAAATGAAAGATTTAAAAGTTTTTTGTAAAAAATGTTTTGTTTTTTTATTATTTGCGTAGTGTCCTCTGGTGGGAGTCAAACAATGAATGCTTAAACATATATTGTATCAGAAAAAAGCATTAATAGAAAAACACAAGTAAGGCTAAACAACATTTTTTTATGAGTGTCTACACCAGAATCACATTTCTAATAAGAGAAACTAATATATACATGTTTTATGATGTTTTGCATATGTTTTTATAGGAAAACCAGTCTTTCCTGAAGAAGGGTTTACCTGAAACGTTGAAAATTTCTATACACTGGACGTAATTTCAGTATATGTGAATAAACCTTATAAATAAGGGATATGCAGTGGTTCAGTGTGTGATAATGCATTTATCTTGTACAGTTTTCAGTGACCTCAAGGAACCTCACGAGTGCCGAAAGCACGAGTGAGAGTTACGAGAGGTCACTGGAAACTGTACAAAATAAATGTATTATCACACACTGAACCACTGCATATTCCATTTATGCAACAGGTTTAGATGTTGTGTGAACATTTTGATTTTGGTAGGTGTAAATAATTTGTCAAGAAAGGGAAAAGAAAATTGAATTGTATGCTGTTTTTTGCTAATTATAAAAAACCAAAATGGTATCTATAAATGAAACACCACTCATTTTGTAGATATTTTTGAGCTGAACATTTTCATGCTCACAGTACCATGCTATCATTTTTGTTTTAAAGTTATTTATATTTGTTTGTCAAAAGGTGAACAAAAATTACATTTTCTTCTGTTTTCTTGCTAACCATATACAATATACAGGGTTTATATAAATGAAACATTATTCATTTTGTAGATAATTTTGTGCTGAACAATTTTCGTGCTCACAGTACCATGTTATCTTTTTTCGTTTTTAAGTTATTGACATTTAAATATGGTTAGTACTGCTTCTGAGGCCGAACATTCTAAATGAATTCTGAAGAGAATCGTGTAGATAAATGAGTTACTGATGTAGTTACTGTGTGCATAAATGGGTGATGATGTAGTTACTATGTGGATAAATAAATTTATTACCATAGTAGCGAAGATAAATGGTTTTATTCTACAGTTTTTATCCTGACCCCTGTTGCATAAAAAGGAATAAACAGTTGCATAGATTAATTATTTAAAGGTGAGTAGGACAATCAAGAACCAATATCTTTTATATATATCGTTTACATCTACTTTGTAAATATTCTACAGTACTCCTCATGTGAACCCATCAGGGCCATAACGATAACAGACCAGGTACCTGGTGATGGCATAGATGAATTCACCAGACGAGAACATGGGTGCTGGCCTATAGTAACATACTTGGGCAGGTGTGTGCAGTACTCCTCATATGGACTCATCAGGGCCCTAAAGAAAATGGACCAGGGATCTAGAAGACACAGGTGATGGTGTAACTGTATAAACCGGATGAGAAAATGTGCGCTGGCCAACAGTGACATACTTGGGCAGGTGCATGCAGTGCTCCTCATGCAAACCTGATAGGGCCCTGAAAGAAACAGATCAGGGACATGGAAGACCACAGGTGACAGCAAACGGTGACGGCTGAATCCACCAGACAAGAACACAGGTGGTGGCCTACAGCATAGTGACATAATCAGGCAGGTGTGTGCAGTACTCCTCATGCAGACCCACTAGGGCCCAAAAGAAAATTGAACAGGGACCTGGAAGAGCACAGGTGATGACCTAGCTGAATAAACTAGATGAGAAAATGGGCACTGACCAACAGTGACATACTCAGGCAGGTGCTTGCAGTGCCTCTAATGCGGACCCAACAGGGCCCTGAAGAAAACAGATCAGGGACCTGGAAGACCGCAGGTAACAGCAAAGCTGAATCCACCAGACGAGAACAAGAGTGCTGGCCTACAGTGACATACTTCAGCAGGTGTGTGCAGTACTCCTCATATGGACCCACCAGGGCCCTGAAGAAAATGGACCAGGGACCTGGAAGACCACAGGTGACAGCACACGCAGCCCTCCACACCATGTGTGTGTCTGAGGGGACCTTCTGGCACCTGCTTCCCTGTGCCCAACCCTATCAGCTTTCCTGAGGCCTAGTGGCACCTGTCTTCCTCTCCACACCCTACATGCTGTCACAGGTGACCTGGTGGTGCCTGCTTCCCTCTCCCCAACCCTGTCAGCCTTTCTTGAGGCCTGGTGGCACCTGTCTGCCCTTTCACACCCTGCTTGCTGTTCCATGGGACCTGGTGGTGCCTGCTACCCTCTTTCTAACCCTTTATGCCTTTCCTGGGGTATGGTGTCATGTCTCCCATCTCACACCCTGCCAAGCTGTCCCTAGTGAACAGTTGACAGCTGCTTACCTCTCCTTAACCCTTCCAGTATTTCCTAATGCCTGGAGGCTCCTGTCTGCCACCTCACACCCTTCCTGCAGTCCCAGGAGACCTGGTGGCTCCTGCTTCCCTCTTCTCAACCCTGTCAGCCTTTCTTGAGGCCTGATGGCTCCTGTCTCCCACTCCATACCCTTCCTGCTGTCCCTGGGGGCCTGGCGGTGCCTGCTTCTCACTCCCCAACCATGTCAGCCTTTCCTGAGGCCTTTTGGCACCTGTCTGCCCCTCCACACCCTGCTTTATGTCCCAGTGGATCTGGTGATGCCTGCTACCCTCTCCCTAACCCTTTCTGCCTTTCCTGGGGTATGGTGTCTCCCATCTCACACCTCACACCCTACCAAGCTGTCCCTGGTGACCAGTTGCCACCTGCGTTCCTCTCCCTAAGCCTGACAGCCTTTCTCAGGGCCTGGTGTCTCCTGTCTCACATCCCATGCCCTGCCAGCAATCCATGGGGACCTGATGGCATCTGTTTACCTCCGTTAACCCATCCTGCCTTTTCCAGGGTCTGGTGTCTCCCCTCTCCTACCACATACCCTGACAGGTAACCCTGGGGACCTGGAGGCACCTGTTTACCTCTCCTTAACCCTTCCAGCATTTCTACCTTTCCTGGGGCCTCCTGTCTCCCACACCACACTCTGCCAAGCTGTCCCTGGTGACCTGTTGGCACTGGCTTCCCTCTCTCTAACCTTGACAGCCTTTCCCATGGCCTGGAGGCTCCTGTCTCCCACCCCACATCATTCCAGCTCTTCCTGAGGATCTAGTCGCACCTGCTTCCCTCTCCCTAAACCTGACAGTCTTTCCCAGGGCCTCATCTCTCTCGTCTCCCAGTCCATACCTGCCCAGCTATCCCTTGGGACCCCATGGCACCTGCATCCCTCTCCTTAACCCTTTCAGCATTTCCCAGGGCCTGGTGTCTCCCATCTCCCACCCCATATCCTGCCAGCTATCCCTGGGGACCTGGTAGCACCTGCTTCCCTCTCCATAACCCTTCCAGCCTTTCCTGAGGTCTGGTGGCACCCATTTCCCCCTCTATATGCTGCCTGCTGTCCCAGGGGACCTACTGGAGCCTGCTTCCATCTCCCCAAACATGTCAAGCTTTTCTGAGGCCTGGTGGCACCTATCTGCTCCTCCACACACTGCCTGCTGTAATAGGGGACCTAGTGGTGCATACTTCCCTCTCTCCAGCCCTGTCAGCCTTTCCTGAGGATTGGTGGCACCTGTCTGCTCTCCACACCCTGTCTGCTCTCCCAGGGGAGCTGGTGGCACCTACTTCCACCTATCCAACCCTTTCTACTTTTCCTGGGGCTTGGTGTCACCTTTTTCCCTCCCTACACCCTGCCAAGCTGTCCCTGGTGACCTTTTTGCACTGGTTTTCCTCTCCTTAACCTTTTTATCCTTTTCTGGGGCCTGTATGCTCCCTTCTCCCACCCCACACCCTGCCTGCTGTCCTATGGGAGATAGATGCACCTACTTCCCTCTCCCAACTATGTCAGCCTTTCCTGAGGCCTGGTAGCACCTGTCTTCCCCTCCACACCCTGCTTGCTATTCTAGGGGACCTGCTGGCACCTGCTTCCCTCTCCCAAACTCTGTCCACCTTTTCTGAGGCCTGGTGGCACCCATCTCCCCCTTCATACCCTGCTTGCTGTCTCAGGTGACCTAGTAGCACCTGCTTCCTTCTCCCTAACCCTTTCTGCCTTTCCCAGGGCCTGACATCTACTGTCCCACACCCCACACCCTGCCAATCTGTCCCTGTGACCTGTTGGCACTGGCATCCCTCTCCCCAACCTAGTCAGCCTTGAGGCTACCATCTCCCACCCCACACCTTTCCAGCTGTCCCTAGGGACCTGATGGCAACCTGCTTCCCTCTCCCTAACCCTGAAAACCTTTCCTGGAGTCTGGTGTCACCTGTCTCCCACCCCACACCCTGCCAAACTGTCCCTGGTAACTTGTTGGCACTGGCTTCCCTCTCCCCAACCCAGTCCAGTTTGATGCTCCCATTTCCCACCCAACACCCTGCTAGCTGTCCCTGAGGACCTGGTGATACTTGCTTCCCTCTCCCTAACCCTGACAGCCTTTTCTGGAGCCTAATGTCACCTGTCTCCCACCCAGTACCCTGCCAGCTGTCCCTGAGGACCTGGTGGCACCTGCTTCCCTCTCCCTAACCCTGACATCCTTTCCTGGACCCTGATGTCACCTGTCTCCCACCCCTTGCTCTGCAAGCTAGCCCTGAGGACCTGGTGGCTCCTGCCTCCCTCCCTCTCTTTATCCCTACCAGCATTTTCAAGGGCATTTTATTTGTAACAGGGACAGGTATTTACAGTTCTGTCCCTGTTACAAACAGAATTGAATTGGGGAGGTGGCTTTTAAGTAACTTTTCAAAAGCTAAAAAGACATAAATAGCTTTCTGTAGCTTAAACATGTTAGGAAATTGATGTAGCAGTGTATATTTCTTGAGTTTAATAATATTTTGTAGTCAAAACGTACATTTTATATTTTTCTTTGCAGTACCAACCAGCCACACCACCCCCTGGAGTAAGCCAGGGACCATTTTAAAACCAAAGGCAGTTTATTACACCACTGAAATAAATTCATACTAAGATGAACACCAAATACTGTAATAATCGCACTCAAAAAAGGGATGTGATAAAAATTTTGGTTTGTAACAGGGACAGAGATTCACAGCTTGTCATCAGTTACAAACCCTAAAATGAAAACTCTGTCCCTATTACAAATAGTACTGAACTGGAGAAGGGGCTTTTACACAAACTTTTCAAAAGCAAGCAAGACATAAATAGCTTTCTGCAGCTTAAACATGTTAGGAAATTATTGTAGCAGTGTATATTTCTTGAGTTTAATAACATTTTTTCAGTATGCATGTTTTATATCCCCCCCCCCGCAGCAAGCCAGTAGTCATTTTGAAACCAATGGTACTTTGTTACAACCACTGAAAAAATGTTCCTAAAATGAGCCCCAAATACTATAATAATTGGACAAAAAGGGGGAAGTGCTAAAAGTATTGTTTGTAACAGGGACGGATATTGATTACATGTCCCCAGTTACAAACCTTAACAAGAAAAATCTGTCCCTGTTACAAACAGGATTGCCCTGGGAAGGGTGCTTTTAAAACAACGTTTGGACATTAAAGCAAGGCACAGGGTCAATACCGTGCAAGGCAGAATGTAGTGCGACATAATAGCATTGTGCGATTCTATGAAAACATTTTTTCTGTGGGGGGCTCTGCCCGCACACCACCTGTTACAGAAGGCTGCACTCCCTGACCCCACACTAAGGATTATAACTCTTGGGGGGGCTCCAACATGGAGAGCGCAGAGGTCCGGGTTTCGACATAATGCCGTGCGCTATTAAGCATACTACATTATGACCCAGTAAAACCTTCTATGAGGAATGGTGTTGAAGGCCTTATTGAAATCCAGGTAGGCCACATCCACTGCCCTCCCTGACCCACCACACTGGTCTCCCAGTCAAAGAAATCGATAAGATTAGTCTAACAGGACTTGCCCTCAGTGATTCCATGCTGCCTTGGGTCTTTTGCACCGCTTGACTTCAAAAACTTTTTATTTCTTTTTTAAATTGAAAGGGAATGATTTACTTATTAATAAGGCTACCCCACAGTGCTTGGAACTATTCCCTGACCCAAAAGCTTGTCCCACCCAAGTTTTACACAACTGACCAACCTGAGAATCCAAAAGGTGTGTTTCCTGTAAAAAGAATAAATGAGCAGTTTGGTTAAATGCATCAAAATTACTTTTTTTCTCCCTGTTATCCCTCCCACCTTTTATATTCCACGTAATGATATTTTCACATAGAATCTTTGAATAAACGTAATGGTATTCTGGCCTTCAGATCCCTCCGGTAGTCCTATGATTACTAAGTTGTTTCTTCTACTATGGTCCTTGAGATCATCCAGTTTTTCTTCCAGCTGGTGAAGTTGTTCCCTGAGAACCATAGTTTCAGGCTCGAAGTGACTATGCCAGTCCTTCATGGAACTTATTATAGATTCCTCATCCCCGATCCATTATGCAAGTTTGTCATTAGTTAGCCTGATCGATCTCAGTTCCTCTGTAATCACTTGTAGTGAATCTTTAGGGGGGAAAACTCTTGCAGAAAATGCTCTTCCACTGTGGCCTGAGAGGGAGCCTCGGGCTTAGGAGTTGTGAGACTCTGCACTTTGGTCCGCTTCAAGGATTTATCTAGTTCTGGCATTGGAGGAGGAGTGTGGCACACCAGAGCTGGTTTCATCTCAAAGTCCATGTTCTTGTAAATTTTTAAGTTGTTGGGGAAATTTTCACCTCAAAAAAAGGTTTGATGCAGCAAAATACCTTGGTAAATGACTACAATCACTAAATAAAACATTTAATGTGGGGTGAGGAGCAGAGCCAGGGAGCTGAGCTACCTACTCAGTAAGGTGCATCACATGACTCTCAGATATTTTGCAATTTAAGCTAAAGTGAGAAGAAAAGGTATGTTTAAAACTAAGAATGACTCCAAGGTGCCAGTGCATTAGTACAGTAAAACCACTACAGCTCATAACACCAGCAATGTGGGTTCTGGAGTAAGCCTTGGATGTCAGCAGCTGGTCAGGTAGATCACTAAGCACTCCTGTGGACACTTTACTCCTCCTCCTCCATGGCAGAAAAGTTGCACTCTTCACTACCACACTTACACATGGGTGACTATGGGTGGTAGTGTAGTGAGAATGTATCATTGGGAAGTGGGACTCTGCTTGGCTCTGGTGTGCACTTACTTCATGTATGTACATGTAGTAGTAGTAGTAGTAGCAGTAATAGTAGTTGTAATAATAGTTGCAGTAGTCTTTATTTATTAATGACATCCTTTCCCTGAGGCTCAGGGCCCCATTACAATACATAGAGCAGCATGATAAACCATAATCAGCAAATACTACCCATTAAAACACCCTAATGATAAAACATTTCAATACATTAATTAATAAATTAGTTAATAAAATATACTATAATGGTGCAAAAATATTATGTATTCACCACAAATTCCTGCTGAAACAAGTTTTGAAGCCCCTTTTAATGGCCTCCACCTAGGGTTCCTCCTTCAATGCTTTGGACAAGGAATTCCTGAGGGAAGAACCTGCAACCTGGAAAGCCTGGTCCCCAAAAGTCTTCAGTATTGCCCTTGGAACAAATCAGAGGTGCCTCCTCTGTGGAGCACAGAGGGTACACAAATACAAGAAGGTGCAGGACCTCAGCCAAGTAGCCTGGACCCAGCCTGTGTAAGGCCTTGTAAGTTAATAGTCCCACAGTAAAGGAAATATGACACTTTACCAGAAGCCAATGCAGGTCATGCAGCACTGGGAAAATATGGCATGATCTTGGAAGGCCCATTAGTAAACAAACTGCTGCATTCTCCAGCAGGTGCAGGTGTCTCAGCATACCTCCACTGACCCCAAGGTAGAAAGCACTGCAATAGTCAAGCCTCAAGGTCATGAGCCAGTGTGGGCAGGTTTCCAGGGGGGATAGGGGACATAATCTGGCTGCTCAGCAGGTGGAAAAAGCCATTCCAGACAACTGCCAACACGTGAGCCTCCATTGTCATCTCCTCATCAGGAATTATTCCCAGATGTTTCACCTTTGTGGCAGTTAAAAGTCCAGAAGGATCAAGCCAAAGCCTGGTCTCTCTCTTTCTGTCTCATCAGCAATCGCTCTCCCCCCATGGCCTGCTTTAATCACTAGGATTTCAATTTTTGCTGGGTTTAGCCTAAGCAAGCTTGATGACATCTAGTCTTCAGTCTCAGCCAGGTACTTATTAAGCACATCAACCGCATCTGATGTCCCAGGTGCAAAGGACATATAGATATGAGCTATCATTGACATAGCAATGAATCACAAGACCATATTGCCTAATTACCTTATCCAGGAACAGCATATTCACCGTGAACAGCATGGGCAACAGAACCAAACTGTGAGGTACTCCACCAGACAGAACGACTGGATGTGAGGCAAGTCTTCCTACCATTACCCTCTGAGTTTTGTTTTGAGATAGGACTCAAACCAACAGATAACCTTGCTAGTGAGCCCTACATACTCCCTGAACTGGTCCAAAAGCACATCATTGTCCCCAGTGTTGAATGCCGATGAGAGATAAAGGATGACAAAAAATGACTGTTCTCCTCGATCCATCACCCTGAGCAAGTAATTACGCACCTTAACTAGTGCAGTTTCTGTGTTATGTCTGAACCTAAGTACAAATTAGAGAGGATCAAAAATGTCAAAGGCTGCAAAATGTGCCTAAAGCTAGAGTGCAACAACCTCCTTAATAACCTTTCCCTAGAAGGTTGGGTTAGAGACAGGATGGTAATTCTTCAGGACATCTGGGTCCAATGATGGTTTCTTCAGAAGAGCAGTCAGAGCCTAAGCTAGTAAAGGCAGAAGTGAAATCAGGAAATACCCTACTGTATAGCAGAATGGCACCTGCATTCTCAGTTCCCACTGATCCCCACAATTAATGGACCCATAGCTATCAGTTATCTTGAGGGAGACCACCTTATTGAGACAATGCTCTTCCTAGGGAGGAAATGCACCCAATGGACCCAATGGGGCAAAGTAAGAGACAAAGAAGGGATATGGATGAAGCTGGAAGTTTTTTTCTTTACAGAGTAGAACAACAGCAGCAACAAGGTATAAACAGAATACACAAAGAAAATGAATAACTATAAGCTTATGGATAGTATTTTGATGCCAATATTTGAATCAAGTATAGAAAATGTTAAATTCATGACATCGTACAGTACGTGCATGAAAGTGTAGAATCCAGCAATTACAACTATGATTTGTTTTTTTCCAGGATTTGCTTTAATTTCTGAGGGGATTAATGTTAACCAATACTGTGATGAGAGGAACTAACAGATATGAAATTTAAAAAGCACTCCATCTGTCATCAGTACATAATGACAGAAATATTGTCACTACACCTGAAAAGCAGATTGCAAAGAGAGTAGCAATGCAGGAGAAAATAACATTTATGGGACTGAACATCTATGATAAAGAACCATGGAACACTTACTGTTTTGGCTTGAAAAAGTAGACAGCATGAGAAGGAAGCACAAATAAGCCACATCACTTTAAAGTAGTCAGTGGAAAATTTAATCTGATACCAGCCCAGCTGTTCTTCCACTCCCTGCCATGCTGCCTTTATCATCTGGATAGAAGCAGAAGAACAGGGCAGCAACAATGCTAGATCTTATTAGATTTTCCTTGAAAGCTGTATTTTATCTTTTAAAGCAAGTTGGGACTTTTCTGCTTGGCTTTTACAGTATATTCTCAATGTTCTATTTGCTTTATCATGCTAATAGAAGCTCCCAGACTGATCTACAGTAAGGGGAAAATCAAACATAGTTTAAAGCACATGAAACTATTAATCATAAAACAAAAAAGAACTAAAATTAGAAAATTGTACAGTACTGAAAAGTGATTACTTGAAAGCAGCTGCAATGAATGAACATGTTTTACTTTAAGATGTTATATGTATTTTAAAAGCACAATAATGTTGCCTTAAAATCATATCAGTTGTAAATGAAGGAAAACATGATAAACAAAGGAGTTTTTAAAGTTCTAATCTTCTAAGTAGCTTGGTTGGTACTTCATGTGAAACCTAGCAATAAGATAAGTAATTACTACTGAAAGTTCTTGCAGTACAGTATTCTAGCCTACCAAAAAGCATAATCCTTATACATACAAATCATGCATAGCTCTCCTAAGTCTCTCCACTCTACAATGCTGCTCTGTGAGTCTTGCATTTGAGCAGCACTCACTTACCTCTACTGCCCTCAATAAAGGGAGCAGAGCTCCTCACTTACAGTTCCTCTACTGCCCTCAATAAAGGGAGCAGAGCTCCTCACTTTCCTCTACTGCCCTCAATAAAGGGAGCAGAGCTCCTCACTTACCTCTACTGCCCTCAATAAAGGGAGCAGAGCTCCTCACTTACCTCTGCTGCCCTCAATAAAGGGGGCAGAGCTCCTCACTTACCTCTGCTGCCCTCAATAAAGGGAGCAGAGCTCCATGGTTAGCATGAAGGCAGCCCAGTAGCTAGGCTGGACAAAAGGCTTAAAATTGGATTCCCAGGATAGTCATCTAGTGGACAGCCTGCTCCACACAATCAATGTACTATGGATTATGAAGGTCTGGTTAGGATGGCCATATCTCATTTCAAGATGACTTATAGTTTCATTTCTTTAAAACTTTCTTTTATTTTTTATGTCACCTGATTTCCAGGGGAATACAACTTAATAGAATAAGAGAAAAAGTAATCTACAGCTGCATGTGGTTAAAATTTGTATAGGCAAACTAGAAGAAAAAAATTATTTTCTTAGAAAGGCTAATTAACAATGATAAACAGCCTTATAGCTAATAGGTCCATTCATATAGTGCCCCATGCATTATGTTTATGCACTGTGGACACCCAGCAGCATTAACAAATGGCTCACCAGTCAGTTACATGCTGAATTTTCCAGCCGTGCGGTCAGCAACACTCAGTGGGTGGGTGGGGGGACATGGCGGGGGAATGTCTATACTACACGCCATTCACAAAGGTGCTTAGTGCATCTCACAGGGAGGTGTAGGAGGGCACAGGTTAGGGCAGGGTGGGCTGTGCCATAACTCCAGTACATGTCACACATACATAGTCCCCTGCCCTGTCCAGGCAGACATTCTCATTCTCCCACCCACAGAATCCCTGCACTCATCACCTATGCCAGCACATCCACCCCAGCACACATATATGCTCCATCCCCATCTGAGTGCATACCCCCCACACACACAACAGAACACATGCCTCAGTTCTAGCATCTAAATGGTAATTCCCCCAATTACACTAGTGTCCCATCCATGTAAACCCAGACATCGCCCCAGATACATCTGTGCCCTGTCCCTGTAAAAGCAGACACCCCCTCACACATCCCTGCCGTGCCTGGTCCTGGCATCATAATGCCCCCCACCCAGTCCCAGCATCAATAGCCCCCCCAGCAGAGCCCCAGCTCAGTATACTATCCAGGGATGCCCTCCCCTCCACAACCATAGCCCTGTCCTGGTGTCCACATAACAGTGCTGCCCTGCAGTACACACCCCTTGACCCCCAATCTTTTGAAGCTGAAGTGGCATTGGTGATTAGTGGCCCCTTCCCCTACCCTGGTGGCACCAGCAACACCATCCCCATCCCCCATACCTGCCAGTTGATGCTACCATAAGGGATGGCTAGCAGCACAACCCACCACACAACTCCTCAGCTGCTGGCTGTCTAAGTGATGTTAGTAACGCACCGCTATATATAGCCAGCACACTCCCAGAATCAGTTGGATGGCCAGTGGCCGAGGAGGTGTGTGGAGGGATGTGCTGCTGGCTGTCTTCATGTCAGCACTGACTGGGAGGTACAGGGGATGGGGTGGTGTTGTCAGTGCCACCAGGGTGGGGGGACCACTAACCACCAAAGCCACATCAAGAGATCTGGGGTTGGGGAGTGTGCACTGCTGGGCAGCACTATTGTGTGGACATCAGGACATGGCTATGGTTGGGGAGGGAGGGCATCCCTGGATAGCAGATTGGGGCTGGGGCTCTGCTGGGGGGAGTCTATTGTTGCCGGGTCTGGGTGGAGGCAGGGATGTTTGCAGGGGATGGGGCACAGATGTGTCTGGGGGTGTCTGCTGTTATGTGGATGTTACACCAGTGCATTCAGGGGGTTTCAGATATGACTAGGAGGTGGGGCATACATGGGGGGGCTGGCATATGGGCCTGGGGTGGGGGTCCTGCAGGTGGCAGGAGGCTGTGTGGCAGGAGGCTGCAGTGCCACAGGGGCTTGGGCAGGGGTCATCTGGCCAACAGTGCCTGGCAGCATGGGTCCAGGTGCCTGCATTAGCTTTTCACATACCTGGACCTATGCCTTCAACCACAGGTGATCCACTATTGGTACCAAGGATGGGCATCCAATTGGATGCCCACCTGGGTCTGATACTCCTCCCCAGCCATTCTGCACAGTCCTATGTGCTGGAAGGGGGGTGGGGCCATGGACAGGTGGCTGGCATTCATGCATACCAATGGGTTCACACTTGTCCATGGGTGTCTAGTTACATGGACAAGGTACGCGCCTCTGGCACTTACCTTCCGCCCCTTAGTGCATAAGCATCATAGTTAGGAAGGATTCAATGTTCCAAAATATTCCCATTTTATCACATGGAAACCTTCACAAATTTCTAAATGTTATAAAATGAACATATAAAGTAAAGAAACAATCTATGTTTTTGACTTAAAATGAATTTCAAAATGTCTTACTTTTCTACTGAATCAGTAGTACCATATAGTGAGATAATATCCTTAATATACAATAGAGACCCTTTCAGGATTAAATAAAGAATTAATCAACAATAGTATAAATCAAATACAGATTCAGGTTCAGTGTTGACTTAAAGTTCAATGTTTCAGTTTCAGATCAAGGGACCATCAAAGCCTGCTCAGAGGGATTGCTAGCCACATCAGAATCAGGCGTTGAGGATTTTAGACTGTGAGAAGAACTAAATAAAGAGTCTTCTGCAGTATTGGCAGATTCAGTGTTCCTCTAATTGTTTTGCAGCCACAAATTCCTACAAGTGGCCAAAACAAAAATATAGTTACATTCTAAAAGATTATTTTCACTTTACTGGGAAACTAAAGCTTGACGGACCTTCCTGTATCTATTACCTCAAATTTTAACTAAAGAAAGCATCTTCTTCTATGTTGCATGGTGGGAATACATCTCAATAAATGCAGAACCTAAATCATTTAAATTTCAACCTATCTTTAATCCTGGTTATTATGTTGGCTCGTGCATGCACAGCCAACATATTGCGGTAGTAGCAGATTTGGAGGTGTGGTCACTGTTGGGCGAATGCAGAGTAAGCATCAGTAGGTGTGTCACTCATTCCCAAATAAACCTGCATGTCAGCATCACACCATGCATACATAATGTGGCGAGCACATCTAAGGAAAGATCTGCTGCAATGCAAGCAAAGCTCATCATATGCAGCGGATCTCCTGATGTGCTTTCCCTGGTGAGAAAAAAAAATTTAACATTGTGGCACACTGCCTGCCATAAAGCCGACATCAGGGGTGCCCAATCCCCCTGTCGGCATGCCCTGCCCCAATGTATGTGCCGATGGGGGAGCCCACTCCCTGTTGGCATAATACACCCCCCCATTTGTTAGGTGCCGAGGGGGGTGCCCAATCCCCCTCGGCTCTTGCCCCCCCACTTTCATTGTGTGCTGAAAGGGGTGCTCAATCCCCTGTTAGCTACAGCATCCCCCTCCAAAACACTTAGGTGGCATTCTGGGAGCTCACCCCAGTGTGCTAAATCCACTGAAAAATAAAAACTGTCCTGCAATGTTTTTTTTTCTTTTAACCCTGTGAAAAAAGAAAACTGTCCCTCGCCATCTCCCTGCCCCCCTCCAGCAACCTGCACCCACTCTTCCTCCCCACACACCCCCTCACCCCATACTTACCTCCGGAGTCTGGTGCAACGATCTTCGGTGGACCGGGAACATGTTTGTACTCTTCAAAGCTGACCATGAACTGAAGAAGTGCCAGTAAGGTGTATAATGGCATAAATAGGTTTTTTTCAACTTTGGTGCATATCTCGGGAATTTTTTTTAATTTTTGCACCAAATTTTAAACATGGGGTTATCGGGACCCCTCCTCATGAATGTCATGGTGTTATTTGATCTTGAAAGGTGATTTGGTGGTCACTGTGCGGAATCACCTTTTGGGACTGAATAATGAAATGACAGTGCCACTGTTCATGAGGTGGGCTCTCAAAAAGCCTATGTTGCAAATTTGGTGAAAAAAAATTCCCCCAAATGTTTTTTACGAGTGTGCGTTACGCTGTTTCCATGTATGCTTGTAACTTTGTGAATTTGTAATATTTTCTCCCCAGATTTTCAAAATCTGCATTTTTTCACACCTCCTGATGAACAGTACAGCTGTCATTTTACATATCTTAGCTGAAATGTGCTTTTGCACGTCTGGTGCAGAATAGCGCGGTCACTGTAAAATTGGTTTTCGGGACAGTTTGAGGAAATGATAGTGACACTGTTCATGAGCAAAGGTCCTAAAATGCCTATGTTGGACATTTGGTGCTGAAAGTCCATAAAATGACTGTATTACAAATGCGCATTGTGCAGTTTCCACGCACCCTTGTAACTTCGCAAATTTGCAATATTTCTATGCCAGATTTTCAACACTGGCATTTCTTCACACCTCCTTATGAACAGTACAGCTGTCATTTTTTACATCCTGCCCAAAATGTGTTTCCGCACCTGTGGCGTACAATGGCATGGTCGCTGTGGGAAATCAACTTTTGGGACAGATTAACAAAATCACAGTGCAACCGTTCATGAGAGGAGGTTCCAAAATGCCTATGTTAAAAATGTGGTTAACAAACTCCCAAAAATAATTGGGTTACGGACATGTGTTGCGCAGTTTCTATGCATGCTCATGACTTCACCAATTTTTCATATTTTCACTCCAGATTTTCAACGTTGCCATTTTTTTATGCCTCCTCATGAACAATGCAGTTGTCATTTTCCACATCCTGCCCAGAATGTGTTTTCACCTCTGTGTCACCAAATGGCATAGCCATCAGCTAACAAAGTGATTGTGCCACTTTTCATGAAGTAGGTTCACAAAAAGCTCAAGTTGAAAATTTGGAGTGAAAATACCAACACACGTGTTGGTGTTAGAGTTTCCAACTGTAGCAGCCCACCCGGTAGAGACTGACAGGCATCAGGATTGTGACTTGGGATCATCAGCTGTAATGCTCACACCATTTCACCTCCACCCCAACCCTGCAGCCAGTGACAGGCATCGTGGTGTGCCTTTCACTGTTCAGACACAATGTTCACCCCATTCTCATATGCTGCACCCATGTCAGTGTATTTCCTTATGGAATAGGGTAAGTATAACACCCAAAGACCCCAAAGCACACCATGAAACTTGTCAGTGTCTACAGGGTAGGGTGAGGTACAATGGCATGAGCCTTATAGCTGTCGACCCAAAGGCACACCCCAATGCCTGTCAGTCTCTACAGGTTGGGGTGGGGTTGGTGTCACTTCAACACTTCACTGCCATTCCTATTATGCATCTCTAAGTCCGGCACTGCCAATGCCAATGCCAGCGAGACAACATTTGGCATTGACAAATGCTTGTTTTAAAAATATGTTCACAATATGAATTGAGTGCTACTTGAAACAAAATTGCAGTAGACCTTTCTGGAGAATAATCAGATGCTGGGGCTCCCCCTTTCCATGTTCTTGGCTTGGGAGAAAAATCCACAGGCTTTTCCTATAAAACTGGTCCACGAAATTATCCAAGGCTGTATGTGGCTGTTGATATGCAAATTAGCTCCTCACTGTGCATTTAAAGTCATTCTCTGCCAGTCTCTCATTGCTTGTAAAGCACCTGAAGATACAATGTGTATGAAAAGTACTATATAAACACTAAATCACCTATTTCTTTTCTTTTGCCTCATTGTTCTCTGCGTTGTCAAAAGCATATTTTTTTTTGCTTATTTTTGTTCTCGCTGGTACTTTCTATGGAATACATTTGGTCTTTTTGATAGGAGGGATACTATTATGTTGGTATCCTTGCATTTACAACATACATTCTCTCATTTATTTAAGTATGTTTATCCTTTTTGAGTGCTTTAAATTAAAAAAATGTCTCCCACTGTCCACTTCTAGCTCCCCATACCATTGGTGAGGGCTCTGGTATTGTACCTGAAGTACAATCAGAATCCAAATGATACTAGAGGCAGTGGTAGGATGGAGTGGACAAGTTATAGCAGGGACCTTTGCCTCATAACATCCACACATTCTTAGTGTCATAACCTGATGTAATTAGCTTCAAGATGCAGAGCCACTGCTGCCTCAGAGGTTGTCAAGAAAGAGGAGAGTTTGGATCACAGTGGGCTCAGGGAGGGTTAGGGTGGTGGAACAGAGGCGCATCCCTCCAGTTGTACCTTTCCACAATTCATATGCCATTCTGGCAGAGCATGGTTCCTCTATAGAGGTACCTGCAATGGAGACCAAGGAGGATGCTTGGAATCTCCACAAAGGAGACCCACAGGACGGTGGCATGGGATCCCACAGTGGAAGGAAACAACTCCTGTTAGGGGACTCCATTGTTAAGAGGGTAGAACTGGGGAAGGGGGAGAAGGAGGTAAGGTGCCTGCCTGGCACCATGGCTTGGAGGAAGAGGGAGTGAATCCTCAGGATTGCAGGAGCAGCTGCATGGGGGAGGGAACTGGATGTCATTGTTCACCTAGGGATAAATGATCTGGCTGGGAAAGGGATCAGAGCAGTAGAGGAGGTGTTTTTGGGGTTGGGAAGGGGCCTTCAACAAGTAGCACACATGGTAACCTTCTCGGAAGTGCTGCCTGTCTATGGCATGGGTGAGGCTAGGGTGCTCTGCATCATGGTTGAAAAACTGTTGCAGAGATCAGGATTTTGGCTTCACTGGGGACTGGGGATCCATCTGGAGGGATGCAGGCCTATACTGGAGCAATGGTCTGCATCTGTCAAGGAGGGGAACTGGAATCCTAGGTGATAGGTTTAAATGCTTCATTGGCAAGCATTTAAACTAGCCAAGAAGGGGTGGCACTGAAAAGGAGCAGGGAAATCCAAGCCTCCCCACCAAAAAAAATCAGGATAGTTAGTGAGGTAAACACCAGGATAGGGAAGTCGATAGAGAAGGGCAGGGGTAAATGGAGAAAAATGTGAAGGCAGTAAGGACAGAGATGGGGCAAAAAGGGATAAGGCCATCAAACAATAGTAGTAGTAGTAGTAGTAGTAAAAGATGTATTTTTATTCAGGATAAGTTCTTTCTTCACATCTTAGGCTGAAACCTTTTTACAAGATGGTCCTGACAATAGGACTTTAAAATTGTTAAAAAAATTTAGGGTAATGAGTACCAATACCCTTAGTCTAAGTAACAAGCTCCCTGAACTGGTGGCCTTGATAGAAGAGGGGCATCTGGATATCATGGCAGTCACAGAAACATGGCACACAGAACCATGACTGGGATGTCAACATACCATGGTACACAATCTACAGGAGGGACAGGGAGGGTAGAAGAGGAGGAGGAGGAGTAGCTCTCTACATAAGGGAAGGGATCAAAGCAATGGAACTAAAGGGTAAACAGGGATGAGAGGAGGCTCTGTGGGTCACCCTGGAGACCGGAAATGGCACCACAATCCACACGGGAGTTGTATACAGACCGCCATCTCAGGGGGAGGAAATGGACAAGAAAATGATAGAAGGTATCCTTAGGATGGCAAAGAAGGGGGAGATATTGTTGATGGAGGACCTGAATATGCCAGATGTTAACTGGAGCACCTATGCTGCAGCCACATCAAAGAGCAGAGTTATTCTTGATGCCCTACAGGGGGCATGTCTCAGTCAGCTAGTGTTGAAACCCACTCGGGAGGGAGCAATCTTAGACCTGGTACTTTCAAATTGGGATGGAAAGAGGATCTCAGATCTAGAAGCGGGTAGGCAACTAGGAACAAGTGACCACCAAACAGCGTGGTTCATGATAAACACAGTTGCAGAGTCAAGCCATGCAAAAGCGAGGGTACTGGACTTTAGGAGGGCTGATTTTGTCAAAATGGAAGAATGCCTCAGAAAAGCACTAGCAAACAGGCAAGAAGGGTGGAGAAACAATGGGGAAACATCAAAACTGCCATCACAGAGGCAACAATCCTTTGTGTGAAGTGAACAAACAAATGAAAATGAAAGAAAAAACCCATCATGGTTCTCAAAAGAGGTGGCAGGGAGGATTATGAAGAAAAAGATAGCACTCAGGAAATACAACGAAACACAAAAGGAGCAAGACAGAGAACTGTACCAGTTAAAGCAGAAGGAAGCTGGGAAGGCAGTCAGAATAGCAAATGCCCAAACTGAGGAAAAACTAGCCAACTCAGTTAAAAAGGGTGATAAAACCTTTTATAGGTACATTAGGGAGCAAAGAAACACCAAGAGAGGGAAAGTGAGGCTTAATAAAGGGGAGGGTAGGTGGGCAGAGTAGGACAGTGAAAAAGCAGGGATACTGAATGAATACTTCTACTCTGTATTCACAAAAGAAAAGGAGGGGGAGGTACCTAATCCAATCAATAGAAGCACTCTGGATAGAGGGGTTGATACCAGTCCTTTCACAGAAGAAAGGGTTCTGAAAGAACTCCTAAAGCTGAAAGTGGATAAAGCAATGGGGCCTGATGAGATTCACCCCAGAATTCTAAAAGAACTAAGGGGAGAGCTAGTGACATCACTGACTACCTTTTTAACAAATCATGGGAGGATGGTGTAGTACCTAAGGACTGGAGAAGGCTGGATGTGATTCCCCTTCAGAAAAGTGGGAGCTATGCAGAGGCAGAAAACTATAGACCTGTTAGCTTGACCTCAGTTTTAGTGAAAATGATGGAATTACTTCTGAAAGAAAGAATTGTTGAGTATCTAGAGGCCAGCCAGCTACAGGACCCAAAAGAGCATGGATTCACAGCGGGAAGGTCATGTCAGAAAAATCTAATAGATTTATTTGACTGGGTGACCAAAGTAGTAGACCAGGAGGGGCTATGGACATGGCCACCTTGACTTTAGCAAGGTATTTAACACAGTCCCACACAAAAGATTAATAAACAAACTAGCTATCCTGGGAGTAGATCCCTGGGTGGTAGCCTGGGTAAAATATTGGCTGGAAACAGGACACAGAGGGTAACAGTAAATTGAGTCCACTCTGAAGAAAAGGGGGTTACTAGTGGGGTACCATAGGGTTCTGTATTGGGTCTTATCCTTTTTAATGGCTTTATAAGTGACATTTCAGAGGGACTGGAAGGAAAAGTATGTCTCTTTCCAGATGACACAAAGATCTGCTACAGGGTTGATTTACAAGGGGGTGGAAAGGAAGAAAAGGGACTTGGCAAGGTTGGAGGAATGCTCAGAAGTATGGCAGCTTAGATTCAATGCAAAGAAATGCAAAGTAATGCACCTTGGAAACAAAAACTCAGGGGAAGAGTACACAGTGGGGGTGGCAGTAACAATAACAAAAATGGAAAGGGACCTGGGGTAGTCATGTCAGATTACCTAAACTTAATCAAGCAATGTGAGAAGACAGTAGGTATGGCTCGGGGGATACTGGGATGTATAGGGAGAGGCATCTCCAGTAGAAAACAGGAAGATGTTATCCCTCTGTACAGACAGTTGGTGAGACCCCATCTGGAGTACTGTGTGCAGTGCTGGAGACCCCATCTCCACAAGAACATATACAGGATGAAGGTAGTTCAGAGGAGGGCAACTAAAATGGTGCAGGGTCTGCAACAGAAGCCATACAAAGAGAGACTAAAGTAGCTTAATATCTATATCCTTGAGGAAAGGAGGAAGGGGGGGAACATGATAGAAACTTTTAAGTACTTCAAAGGAATCAACAAAGTCTAAGGGGGCAGCATCTTTTAGAAAAAGAGATGTGCAAGTACAAGGGGACACAATTTGAAAATAGAGACGGGATGGTTCAGGGGCAATGTGAGGAAGTATTTTTTCACAGAGAGGGTGGTTGACACATGGAATGTACTTCCTGAGGAGGTCATGGGGTCAAAAACAGTAGGAGAATTCAAGAATGCATGGGACAGACATAAGGCAATTCTTGAGGAAGGTAGAAAAAAGTAGGCTGTTGATTAACTAGCATCTGCAACTTATCCAATAAGGAGAGAAATGAGCAGACTAGGTGGACCAAGCAGTCCTCATCTGCTGTCAAATTTTATGTTTCTGTTTCTGTTTTGGCCCACCCTCCTGCAAGGCTCACAACTGAGCAAACATATGTTGCAGTTTATGCAGAATGATTAGGTCATGGAATCAAGACCACAACAGCGAGAGGCAGTTGGTGAATCTGAAGCAGTTCTCTCAATGTGTGGACGGACACTCTGTGGCATGTACTGACCCTATGAAGTGATGTAGGGATTAATGTGTGGGGCTCTAAAAATGTCAATGTCACCTTTTACTCTAGATTGCTGTTGTTGTCATTTTGCATTTCTATTACAATAGGGTATTTTTTTTGACAAATGCCATACGAAACCATATCCAACTGAAATTCTGTTATTTAATGCTGCATTCTTGATTGAGTCCAACCACCTCCCCACTATATTAATGTTGGATTAATTGAGAAGCATCAAACATTATTGAAGTCATTCCTTTGTATGTTTCAATATACAGTTAATGAGTGTCTTATGGTTATGCCTTCTTTGGGTTGTTTGGGTGAATGAACTGGCAGGCAAACCAAACAAGTCTGGACCACAAAGGAATTAAGAAGGTATCCATAGCAGACCATTATATATACATATAAAAGGAATAGGGCATGGCAGAGGGGGTTATGGTATGGGGATTATGCTATGTTCATGTATTGAGTTGTGGGTTAGTGTTTCGAGCCCAAACTTCAATCAACATGAGACACGTTAACATAGCACAATCCCTGCCAATAGAAAAGCCTTATTGCACTTCAAAAAATGTTTAGTAATGTTAGTTTTTCAGCAGTGTAGTAGCGTTGTAAATTGGTACTGTAAATGGCTGCCTTTAGGGCATTAGCATAATTAGGGATGAGGCAGGGGTTAGGCTGCAGCTTGTATGCTGCACTAGTTGGGTGCAGTTGCACTGCAAGAGAGTGGGTTATTTTGTTTCTTTAATTAGGTATTCCTGAATTTTAACTTCCTGTACTTCTCACGTGATCAGTGAGGCCATGCCGGAAGTTTGGGCTATGCTTCCTGTTCTTTCCATGGATCTGAGTTAGACCTGGTATCCTATGCTATTGATGAGATATCACATGACCTTAATCAGGTGCATTGCTGGTCAGCTAAGATTCAAGCAAAAGATTTGAGCTGTTCTTTGTTTCTAAGTATGTATATGTTTTTTATTAGCTTTAAAGAAGGACTATGGTCACAAATTACTGGCATCAATAAATTCAAAATATGGATCAACATATCTCCAATCAGCCTCATGCCAAAACTGAGATCCCTAAGTTACTTTGCTAAAAAGTTACAAATCATTTTACAACCCTAAATTCTCTGCCTATTCAAAAAAGCCAGTTTCAGTGAAGAGGTGCTGATTATGTCATCTCCTGAACTCGTCTAACCCTCCCTGTCAGCAAGCTTTCAGGACCCGCTTCTCCAAAGTTTGAAAACTATGTGCAAATGGTTTTCTCCAATAAAACAAGCAGCACCATTCAATAAACATTGTGTTAAATCCTATGTGTGTTTCAGCTTTTGTAACAAAGTTGACAAATTCATATTTTTGCTTTTGGTACTTTTTTTGTTGTGGTCCTTTTCTCCTGGGTTGCTGGATGTTAAGTCACAGCACACGAAAGTGAGCATTGCAGACTGGATATCTCTGATGTGGTGAAAGGCTGTGATCATTCATGCCTATCATTTAATTCAGGTGATTTCTCAGAATGGCACTTTAAATCAATTATTCCATTACCTTATAAATAGGGGTGGGAGAGGTAGTGCTGTTTTGAAACCTTACTAAAGAGTTTCTGTGCAGTAGCCAGCTCAATGCTTAATCACTCAATCAATCAATATGTTATTCATCATCAAAGTATGAATGAATGGGATACTCAGTTGAGCAGTACAAATGAATGGGATACTCTATTTTCTCATTGACAGGCTGTTGCTTGAGCTATATTCAGGCTCATCGGTGTTGTACTCCATATAACAATAATTGTTTTACCAAGGCTAACACTTCCACCCCTAATAGGAATTAACACATTTAAGGTCCCCTATTAAAACTTATTGTAAAGCAGACACTGACATACAGTAAAGCAGTTACCAACATTGCAACACTTGTAGCAATACAACTTCCAAACAGGCACTGCAGAGTAACACTTTTCATGGTATCAGTAGCCTGGAGGCATGCTGAATCAGCATCCTGCAACTCGGAGAACTGAACCACACCAAAAAGGCATTAAGATTCAAATTTGCCAATGTTGTTACAAAACCTGAAACACATAGATTCTATAGCATTGTTTTTAGAATAGTGCTGCCTGTTTTAGTTGTGAAAACCATTGCAGAATGATCTTTTAACCTTGGAGAAACAGGTTCTATAAGCTTGCTAACGGGGGGGGGGCTAGCATGTGAGTTCAGGAGATGACATCATCAGCACCTCATCACTGAAACTGGCTTTTTTTGAACAGGTAGTGATATCAGGGTTACAAAATAGCTCATAACTTTAAAATGAAGTAACACAGACACCTAATGTTTGGTACGAGATGTATTGGGGGTATGCTTATTCTAACTCTGCAATGTGGCACTTTTGGGCAGAGTCCCTCTTTAAGAGCAGTGCCTGTAGAAGTTTTGGTGATGGTTTAGTGATATTTGCATGCATGTTTCTTTTGCTGTGTAGAATCATAGTTTTGAATTATGTGTTGTGTTTTATTAGGTATTTTAAATGTTGTCTTGTGTTAACAGCCCTGATAATTTGTGGGTTTAGATTTGTGAGTAGGAGATACTATATATTCTTTTAAATTTGCTGGATGGATTCTCATTACAAATTGTGATTCTATACAATGTTGCTGTGGGGGCATTTTTCTTTTCTTTATTTCCAAGATTTATTTTGATACTGCTGTGTGGTTTGATTTGCATTGTGACTTTTTCGAACCTTATGATATGTAATTAGAATATTGATCTTTTTAACCCCAACTGGTTCTGTTCTTGATTAATGCACCTCTATCACTTTTCTGATCAGGAATATGTGCTAGGTTAACACAGTACCAAGTGACATGGTTCTGGCCAATGAAGAGTAGGAATTGGCAGACACCATCTTATAAAATTATAGTGTTCTGATTAACCCCTCCCCCCCCGTGAAGATAGATCTTCAGAATTTTGGAACTCCTAGGATAAGACATCTTCTTATGTGTATAAGAATACCTGGAATAAAGAAACATATACTCCTAACTGGCTAAAAACAATGTCATGATTTGTAATTGAATGTTTGTCTTCATAAGACCAGGAATATCACTGATATGCTGTAGCTGTCTGTCTTGTTTGTCAAGTGATGGAAGTTGCTGTTGATCAAACTCATGAGCTGTTTTAAATATCTTCAGCCACTGGTAGTCTTCCATCACACAGCACTGATTTTAATTGCTTTCCAGCGTCACTGGTTGAACAACTGGTAACATGCTTTTCTATCCCTTCCTTGGCACCATGACAAATTGTCAATAGTTTGGGGTCTCTATTCCCCAACTTCTATTGTTGAACAAAATACAGAGATAAGTACAGATGTTAGTCTGTTGACAATGTGGCCTTGAGGTACAGATGTCACTCGTAGCTCTTCAGGAAATCTGACAAGCTCACTGGTGTGTTCAGCTGTTCAGCAAGAATCTTGGATTGAACTGTCAAACTGCTAAGCCTGTACACCAAGAATGACAAGAGTATTTTTTTTTTGTAATGTGCAATAGCTTTTGCACTCTTCTGAACATCTGCTATTATGAGTTGGTGGCAGAAAGAATACGAAAGGCAGTAATGTATAGTACTGCAGAAATGAACACTAACCTTCAAAAACAGTGAGCTATTGTTTCTCATATCTTATGTTTTTTTTTTTCTTTTACTCTTTGCTAATTACAGGTTTCTCTTCCTGACAATACTTGCAGTGATGTGTGGAACAGTAGTCTACCTGGAGACTGACAAAGTGAGTTATGTTACTCCTCATATAGTAAAACAACAGCCCTGTAACATCACTGTCTTTGACATCACAACTGACCAAGAAATGCCACCCGACTGGTGCAAGATTTTTCACTTGTTATGTCACAATGTGTGAGGTCACACTACTGACAAGATATAAAGAGAAACAGATGTAGCTACAGTATATCATTTTCCAGGTAAAATGCTTCTGTTTATATACACCTAGTGGTTGGGAACCAAAGAATTCCCAACCACCACAACCCAGGTGTATCTTGGTGATTGAGAATTCATTGATCAGGATGGTAGAGACAGTGGTAGAAGTAGGAATGGATGGAGGAGGAGGATCAGGTGTCTTCCAGGGGCAACCGCCATCTGGGATGTGATGGGGAACTGGGGGGTGCTGGTACACCTGAGCACCAACAATCTGGCAAATCAGACTGTGGAGATGGTGAATGGTATTTTTTGAAACCTGTGGAACAGATTTAAGGCACACTTGTCCTCCCTGGCCTTTTTTGATGTTCTCCTGGTGTGAGGTGTGGGGGGTAGAATATGGAGGGAGGAGATAGAGAAATTTAATGGGTGGCTAAAGAAAAATAGGTAGCACTTTTGGAGGGATGGGGGACTTCAGGGACAGGAGGCTCTTACATAGAAACACATAATTTAGTGGCAGATAAGGCCCGCTTGGCCCACGTAGTCAGCCCATTTCCCAACCTAATGGATAAGCTGCAGAACCTAGTTAACCAACAGCCTACTTCCTCCTACCCACTACTAGAATTGCCTTATGTGTGTCCCATGCATTCTTGAATTCCCAGACTGATTTTGACTCCATAACCTCCTCAGAAACACTATTCCATGCATCCACAACTCTCTCCATGAAAAAATACTTCCTCACATTACCTCTGAGCTGTCCCCTCTCTATTTTCAAATTGTGCCCCCTTGTTCTTACACTTCTTTTTTTCTGAAGGATGCTACCCTCTTGGACTTTGTTGATTCCCTTGAGGTACTTGAAAGTTTTTATCATGTCCCCTTCTCCCTCCTTTCCTCGAGGGTATACTATTAAGCTCCTTTAGCCTCTTTTCATATGTCTTCTGATACAAACCCTGCACCATTTTGGTTGCCCTCCTCTGGACAGCCTGCACTCTGTCTATGTCTTTGTGGAGATGGGGTCTCCAGAACTGCACACAGTACTCTAGATGGGGTCTCACCAACTGTCTGTACAGAGGGATAACAACTTCCTGTTTTCTACTGGTGATGCCTCTCCCTATGCATCGCAGTATCCCCTCAGTCCTCCTTACTGCCTTCTCACATTGCTTGCCCACCTTTAGGTCATCTGATATAACTACGTCCAGATCCCTTTAAATTTTTGTTGTTGTCAGTATCTCACCCCTCATTGTGTACTCTTCCCTTGGGTTTTTGTTTCCAAGGTGCATTACTTTGCACTTCTTTGCATTGAATATAAGCTGCCATACATGTGACCATTCCTCCAACCTTGCAAAGTCCCTTCTCATCCTTTCCACCCCATCTTGTGTACCAACCCTATTGCAGATCTTTATGTCGTCTGCAAAGTGACATGCTTTTCCTTCCATTCCTCTGCAATGTCACTTATAAAGACATTAAAAAGGAACAGACCCAATACAGAACCATATGGTACCCCACTGGTAACCCCCTTTCTTCACTGTGGACTCCATATACTATTACCCTCTGCATTCTGTTTTCCAGCCAATGTTTTACCCAGGCTACCACCCTGGGACCCAGTCAAATAAATTGATTAGTTTTATCTTCAAGTTTAACGGCATTCACCTGACAAAAGATGGGGCTTGCACATTGGGGCAGAGGTTTGACACCTTTTTCAGACAGTTAAACTGACTGAAGGAGAGACTGAGTCTAAGGGAAACAAGCTGGTAGGAGAGAGAAAGGGGAACCTAGCAAGTATTCCCTCTGATCTTGGGGCTTGTGGTGGCAATGCGAGGAAAGATAGAGTTGAGGTCCAAATTGTGCTGTGAGAGGGAACCAAGGATAGGATATATCAGAGCCTGCAAACAAGATGAAAAAAAAGGAGACCAGGGAGGAATAGGAAAATGTACAAGGGAACAGTCAAAGGGGATCCAGGGTTAGATGTAAAGGAGTCTGACTCAATGCCACGAGTCAATTTAAGAAAATTTGTGATCTCCAGGCAATTATGGCAGACACTGAGGTGGACCTTGTGGCCATCACAGAGACTTGGGTATTGGAAACAAAATCCAGGATCTGATAGTCCCAGGCCATACCGTGTTTAGGAGGGGTAGAGGAAAGGGTAAAGTAGGAGGGGTAGCCCTCTGTGTCACGGATGGCACTGAAGCTGTGGAGGATTGAAACATCAGGGAAAGTAATGGGGAGACAGAGTCACTGTGGGTGCAACTCACACTGGCTTTAGGCAAGAATGTACAGGTGGGCATGATCTGTAGACTGCCAGGACAGGAGGAGGAGAGGGATAGGAAAGCTTGGGGAAGAACTACTCAGGGGTGTGGCAAAGGGAGAGGTGATGGAGCATGAGCTGAGCCTGCCAGACATTGACTGGGATTGACCTGGATGCTCTGGCTACAAGGAGCACCAGAAGTCAGGCCCTGCTGGATATGGTCCAGGACTGTCTGCTGGTACAGCTAGTTAGCAAACTCATCAGGCAGCCTACCATCCTTGATGTTGTGCTCACCAACTGAGAGACGGTAGTAGCAGTGAGGGTAGGGGAGCCACTAATGAACAGCAACCATAACTCTGTCTGCCTTGAGCTGGCCCTAAGTGCCAGTAAACCCAATCGAAAGCAAAGGTTATCAATTCCAGAAGGATGTATTTCAACAAAATGAGGGTGTTCGTCCAGGGCAAGCTAGTCAGGATAGACAGCATAGGAGGGGATGGAGGAGTGATGGGGCAATAAAGAGGGCCATTCTTGAGGCATCAAAAATAACCCTGAAACAGTAACCAACAGTAACAGGTACAAGCGACCATTGTGGTTTTCAGAAGGAGTCAGGGAAGCAGTGATGGGCAAAAAAAGCCATTCATCTGTTCAAATGAAAAGCAAGGGAATGAAGAATGTGGAGAATACCAACTTAGAACAAGGGACGCAAAGAGGGTAGTTAGGGAGGCTAAAGTGGACACTGAGCTGCATATTGCCAAGGGGCTCAAGAGGGCATGAAAGCATATCTTCAGGTAAATTAGCAAAAAAAGGAGGAAAGAAGGTGTAATTGTTGGGCTTTCAGGAGGAGGTAGAATAATAGAGGAGAAAAGGCAAGAGGTAGCCATCATTAATGACAACTTTGACCCAGGTCTTCACCATGGAAGACAGCAGACCTTTGCCAGAGAGTGGCATCAATGTGGCAACTAAGGTGGTCCTGGAGATGAGGCAGCTAGTATTTACCAGTGAAACGGTCCAGAAAGGGTTAGTAGCCCTTAAGATAGATATGCCCATGGAACTGGATGGGATGCACCAAATATGTTCAGGAAGCTGGCAGATGAACTATCTGAACCCCTGGTAGGGTTTTTCAATAGCTTGTTACAGACAGGTGTAGTTCTGAAGGACTGGTGGGTGGCAGACATGATTCCACTCTACAAGGGTGGGGGACAAGGATTAGATGGGAACTACAGACCTTTCAGTCTTACTTCAGTTGTAGGGAAACTGGTGGAGTCACTAGTGAAGGAGGACCTATTGGACTACCTGGAGAGCAATGGACTCCAGAATAGCAAACAACATGGGTCCATGGTGGGAAGTCCTGTCAGACTAACCTTATAGTTTTCTTTAACTGGGTGATGAGGCATTGGATGGTGGCTACACTGCATATCTGCTCTATTAAGCAAGGCTTTTGAATCAGTGCCTCACAGGTGATTGCTAAAAAAAGATGGAGGATCTGGGGATCATAGTGAGATGAGTAGGAAGCTGGCAGAGGAGGAGGCAGCAAAGGGTCATGATAAATGATGTCAAATTAGAAGACAGGTAGGTCACAAGTGGGGTGCCGCACTGATCTACAGTATCTAGGGCCAAGTCCTCTTCATTATGTTTATCGGTGACATTGAAGAAGAAATCCACCACAGGTCTTGTCACTTTGCAACTGATACAAAGCTCTGTGCTCAGCTGGCAATAAAGATAAAAAGGTTGAGAATTCATCACTCATCAATGGACCCTTATGACAAGTAATGTTAAATTAAGTAACATTATTGTGAAAGGGATATGAAAGCAGTTAAGGTGGTTACAAGCAGCTGGAACCATATCAGAACGTTTTTGAGATTGGGAACTTTAAATGCTCCATTCTCATCCATAATCCTCCTATAATTAATGGCTTCCCCTTTTTCCCATAGAGAAACCGTGGCGTAATTTCCCATTATACACGAGTGTGTATAACGACAAACCGCTTAATGCCATGCAATGCCGCGCAATCGTGCAAAGCTGTGCTAAGTCACGCAAAGCTGCGCAAACAGTGCAAATCACTATTAATTATAAAAAATAAAATATGGGGTGTTGTGTAAACTAGAAGTTTACACACACACCCTTGATAGATACTGTACAAACCCCTCGAGCATCGCTCTCGGGGTTTATGTAGCATCTTACCCCTCAGGTGTGTGTAAACTTCTCATTACACACACCACCCCTTACATTATTCTCTATGTAAATGCAGTAAAATGGACAAGTCAGCCTATTAAACAAAATAAAAAAAAACACTTTAGAGAATGGGTCTATTCTGCTGCCTTGAGTTTCAAGTGACATCAGAGAGCCACTTGATCTTCACTCTCGTGCCAAACTGAAGTCATCAGATCCCTTCACCACAGAGAAGTCATCCATCTTAGTTTCCTATTAAAAGTTCTATATGTAAAGCCTGCAGGAGAAGTCATTTACTGAATAAGGGAGCTAAGCCATTCTGCCATCCCAAACAGCATTCTTGAATTTGCCCACTGTTGTTGCCCCCACAACCTCCTCAGGGAGGCAGTTCCATGCATCCATCATCCTTTCTGTGAAAAATTACTTCTGCATGTTGCCCATGAGTCTTTCCCCCTCAAGCCTCATATTGTGACCCCTCTTTCTTGAACATCTTCTTTTCTGAAAGATGCTGCCCTCTTTAATTCTATTGATCCCCTTGAGGTATCTGAATGTATCTATCATATCCCCCATCTCCCTCCTTTCCTCCAATGTATACCTATTGAGTTCCTCCAATCTCTCATATGGTTCCAATGTGTAGCCCCTGCACCATTTTAGTTCCCCTTCTTCAGACTGCCTCCACCCTGTCAATGTCCTTTCAGAGATGAGGTCACCAGAACTGCACACAGTACTCCAGATGAGGCCTCACCAACTGCCAGTAAAGCAGCATCACTACCACCTCCAGTTTTCTACAGGTGATACCTCTCCCTATGCATCCCTGCATCCCCCTGGCTTTCCTCAGTGCCTTCTCACATTGTTTGGCTACTTTTAGATCATCTGTTGTGACTACCCCAGGTCTCTTTCCAGTTTGGTTGTTGTTAGTACCTCCCCCCATCATGTATTTCTCCCCTCGGTTTTTGTTCCCCAAGTGCATGATGTTGCACTTCTTGGCATTGAATCTGAGCTACCACACACTTGACCACTCCTCTAATTTGGCTAAGTCTCTCCTCATCTTCTCCACCCCTCCTTGGAGTGTCAGTCCTATTGAACATCTTAGTGTCATCTGCAAAGAGGCATACCTTTCTTTTGTGTCCCTCTGCAATGTTGCTAATATAGACATTAAAGTGGACTGACTCCAGTACTGAACCCTGTGGCATACCACTGGTTACTCCTCTTTCTTTAGATTAAACTCTGTTTACCACCACCTTCTGTGTCCTGTTGCTAAGCCAATTTCTGACCCAGTTTACCACTTTGTGACCCACTCCCAGACTACTCAGCTTGTTTACTAACCTCTTGTGTGGGACTATGTAAAATGTCTTGCTAAAATCTAGGTAGGTCATGTCCACTGCCCCTCCCTGATCTACTACTCTTGTCACCCAGTCAAACAAATCTATCAGATTTGTTTGATAAGACCTTCCTGTTGTGAATCCATGTTGCCTTGGGTAAAGTGCCGTGCTGGCTTCTAGATATTCCACAGTCCTTTCCTTTAACAGTAATTCCATCATCTTTCCCACCACTGAGGTCAAACTGACTGGTCTATAGTTTCCTGCTTCTACCCTGCTTCCACTTTTGTGAAGGGGTATCACATTCGCCCTCCTCCAGTCCTCTGGCACTACTCCCTCCTCCAACGATTTGTTGAATAGGGCTGTCAGTGGTGTCAGTAGCACCTCTCTTAGTTATTTTAGTATTTGGTGATATATCCCTTCTGACCCCATCGCCTTGTCCACCTTCAGTTTCAAGAGTTCCTTTAGGACTCTCTCTTCTGTACGTGGTTTGTTGTCCATCCCTCTTCCCTGTGTGTGTCTGTTGGATAATTCTGGTCCTTCACCCTCCTCTTCTTTCACGAATACTGAGCAAAAGTATTCATTCTGTATCTCAGTTTTTTCCAGATCCCCCTCTGCCCACTACCCCCTCCTTCTTTACATAGCTTCACTATCCCTTCCTTGGCCTTTCTGCTTTCCCTTATATACTTGAAGAAGGTTTTGTCCCCCTCCTTCACTTTCTGGGCTATCCTTTCCTCTGTTTGTGCCTTTGTATGTCTGACTGCTTTTCACATCTCCCACTGCTTAGTTCGATACAGTTCCTTGTCTTCCTCCCTCTGTATTTCCTTGTAGTTCCTGAATGTCATTTTTTTCTCTCTAACCATCTCTGCCACTTTTTTTGGAAACCATAATGGCTTTCTTTGCCATCTTGCTTTGTAAACTTGCTTCACACAATGGCTTGTTCCCTCTGTTATGCTCTTTTGAGGTTCTCCAACTGTACCTGTATTCCCCCTCCTTCACCCTTTGCCAGAGTTTTCTTGAGGCATTCTCCTATTTTAGCTAAGTTGGCCCTTTTGAAGACTAGGACTCTTGCGTTTTGTGTGGCTTGACCCTTCTACTGTCTTTACCTTGAACCATACTGTAAGATGGTTGATGGACCCCAGATGGCTGCCCACTGATACATCCATTATTCTGCTCCATTTGTGAGCACCAGGTCCAATATCACCCCCTCCTGGGTAGGTTACTCTACTAGCTGCGTGAGACATGCCCTGTGGAGGGCATCCAGGATGACCCTGCTCCTGAATGTGTCACTAGCACAGGTGTTCCTGTTAACATCAGGCATATTTAGGTCCCCTATCAACAACACTTCCCCCATTTCTGCCATTTTACAGATGTCATCTACCATTTCCCTATCTGTTTCCTCCTGTTGCACTGGGGGTCTGTAGATAACCCCCGTGTGGATAGTGTTGCCATTTGTTGACTCCAGGGTTACTCACAGTGCCTTCTCTCTTCCCTGCTTTCCCTTTATTTCAGTTGCTTTGATCCTCTCTTTGATATAGATCATTACCCCTCATCCCTTTTTGCCCTCCCTGTCCTTCCTGTATGCTGTGTACCCAGGTACTGTATATTAACATCCCAGTCATGGTTTTTCATATACTATGTTTCAGTGACTGCCACAATATCAAGGTCTCCCTCTGACATCAAAGCCACCAGGTCATAAATCTTGTTACCCAGGCTGTGGACATTTGTACACATAGCCCTTCATGTTTTAATGGCTTCACCCCTACTTGTCCCCCTCCTATTCCTTTCCCCCTGCCTCCTCTGAGATTATCTCCTGTTTCAGTCCATTGTATTTTTCCATCCTTAGTATCCTCTTGTCTGACTACCTTAACCTGTTTGGGGGGGAGTTGAGTTCTTCCTCTGTATTTCAAACTCCCTCCTTGGTTAGTTTAAATGTTTGCCAATTAAACATTCAGACCTTTCACTCAGGATCCTGGTCCCTCCCTCAGACAGATGTAGGCCATCCCTTGTGTACAAGTCTGCATCTCTCCAGGTGGGCCCCAGTCCCCAATGAAGACAAAACCCTCAACTCTGCAGCAGTTCTTCAGCTATTTGTTGAATCTCATGGTGCAGAGAATCCTAGCCTCTCCCATGCCATTAACAGGTAGCACTACCGAGAAGGTTACCAATTGTGGCACCTGCATAAGACCCCTCCACAACTCTGTGAACTCCATCTGCACCATCTCAATCTCACTCTCAGACAGGTCATTTGTCCCCAGGTGGGGAACAATGTCTAGCTTCCTTTCCCATGCTGTTGACCCTGCAATCCTTAGGATTCACCTCCTATTCCTCCAAGCTGAGGTGCAGGGTAGGCACCTTACCTCTCTCCCCCTTCCATTCCCCACCCCCAATTCTACCCTCCCCATTAATAGAGTCCCTGATTATGAGTTGCTTCCTTCTTCTCTTGGATACCTTGCCTCACTCCCTCCCTGGGGTCTCTGCTAAGGAGGTTTCCTGCATCCACCTTGTCCACCACTGCGGGTTCCTCCATGGGATAGCCTTGCTCTGCCATAATGGTGTAGGAGTTGTGGAGTGGAACCACAGGTGGTATGCACCTCTGCCCAACCTCCCTAACCCTCCCTGAGCCCACCACTATCCAACCATCCCTCTTTACAGGCAACCTCTGAGGCAGTGGAGGTGCATTTGGTGGTCCCTGGGTGGGGGAGGAGGTTACTTGAATCCTAGCCAACTCTGCCTGGAGACAATCAACCTCTGCCCTCAACCAAGAGAGGTACATGCGGATAGGGCAGCACTGAAGCTGCCAGAATGTCTCCTGGAAGACTGCTGCCCTAGAGCTACTGCATTGCACAACTCCCATCATGTATGTTGTTTGCTTTCTCCTTTCTGAGCTTTAGGCACCCAAGTAAATTTATTTTATGTTTCATATAAGATCAAGCAGCTGTTCGGAAACCAAGCTACATTGCTCAGGAAAATAGCAAGATCATATATGTAGAAAAACAAAGGACCCATAGCATAAATATGACTCACACAAGAAACAGTAATATGAAAAATAATGTTTTAATAGATACAGTTTACATTACATACCAGTACCTAACTTGAGATGGAAAAAATGTCTGGACACTCATACATCATCAAGGCAGGCAGCCGCATAAAAGTGAAGTTTCGCTCGGTGATACTGAGCTTCCTTTGAGTTTCCTTAAACCCTCAATGGTGCTTCTTATATAGTGCACTCAATAAAATTTAAAGTGATTTCAAGCAGTAATAAATCAATGGTGGGAACAGAACATCACACATTTGGTGTTCATATATTCAAGATGGCTGATTAGAAGGCTAGAAATCAACTCCCCCCTCCCCCCACCACTGCCAGGGTCATTCTATAGTCATGTCAGTTTCATGATATGCCCCTAAATCTAGGGACAATGTTTTCAGTATAATCACTTTAATGCCTCTTAAGCCTTCCGATTATATATTTTTCCAGCCATCAAGAAATAGTAGGGAAAACAGGCTCAAAACTTAACAGAACTAAAAGGGGAAAAAAGTAATACACCAGGTACAGTCCTCAAATTCCATCTCAATCAGTTCACAATGAAATCATTAAAATGTCAGAAGCAATATTTTAAATACTTTCATCCACAATTCATAATTTAGATAAAAATGCAGATAAGTCAAAGTTTTTATTAAGACCCTTTTCACCTCGGGCTCCCAGCTCATACATTCAAAAACTCTCCCATCTCCCTATTAAACTTTTGATGCCCCACCTTGGACCATGACACACTCATTCTACTCCCACAAAGGTCATCTTATGCATTCTGTCTGGCAAGCTTTTAGCATGATTGACTTTCATGTATGAGTCACTTCCACTGTGTAAAGCTCTAACATATTCATCAGTTCTTAGCTTAAAATGCTTATGGTTTGCACCACATAATACACACCACAAATGCAGGAGATTAGATACACTACCCCCATGGTGTCACGAGTCACAAAATCTTTAAAAGGAATTACTTTACCTGTACAGAGATGTGAAAACTCCCTGGACTGTTTAATGCAGGGACAATACATACACCTGCCGCACTTGAATGTGCCTGGTGGGGACAACCAACTACTTTTGTCATCAATACTAGGGAGAACACATGGGGCTACTAAATCCCTAATGGTTTTAACCCATTGATAAACCAACCAGGGTCCCTTATCCACCACATTTTACAGGTTAACCAATCACCATTTCTGTGAAATGATGTCCCTTAACATGTTAGAGCAAGCTGAAAAAGTAGTAACAAAAGGACATTCACATGGGTTTTCCCTTGCATGCACCATGGGAGTTAAGTTAATATCCCTACCTGTGTTAACATGTTCTACTGCTGCCACTATACTTCTATTACTGTAACCCTTCTGCTTAAACCTGGTCACTTCCTGTGCCCTTTTTATTTTGAAAAATTCCTTCTCCTCTGTGCAGTTTCTCAGAGTGTGAATTAATTGTCTCTTAAGTATATTATACACTACATGGTGCGAATGGCAACTATTAAATAACAACAAACTGTTTCTATCTGGGTTTATTTGAAATAACACTGTACACACATCACATTGTTAATTTCTATAGATACATGGAACCGAGACTGTAATCTCTGTTGGATGTATGTCATATTTGAACCTCGGGTGATCACTTGTACTCTCTAACCACCATACAATACAAATTCTGTGAACTGAAACACAGTGTCCTTCCAAACTACTAATACATAAATCTACAAAGTGCCGCCACAAATCCAAATATTGAAAATATGGATTTGTGGTGGCTCTGTACAGATGTGTTAATTCAGAGTGTCCCACAAAAAGATTGGCATAGCTAGGGGCCAACATGGCCCTCATCGCTGTGCCCCGAGTCTGCAAATAGTGTTTACTTTTATGTAAAGATATATGCTTCGCAAGCACACCTTTGGTATGTTCAAGCAAATACCAAGTGGGCATGTTGATGTAATCAAACTCATCTCTAGTGTCCAAAAAATATTCTAGTGATGCTAATCCATCTGAATGTAGGATAACTATTTAAACAAATTCTACATTGAGTGTAGCAAAAAAAGCACCCTCACACATTTCAAGATTTCCATAAGATTAATGATCTCAGTGGAATCCCAGACATATGATCTGATCCCCTTAACTAGTGGTTGCAAATAGGAATCAAGAAACATGAAAAGGGTGTCTGTGACCCACCCCTTACCCGAGATGATAGGTCTCCCTCAGGGAAACAAAGCAACCTTATGGGATTTTGGGAGGGTGTAAATAATAGATGCAATGGGGTTATCAACAGTATGAGCTCTGTATTATCCCTCAGTTAAGTACCCTTTACAAACCCTATGCTAAGAAATGCACTAGTCCCTGCTTTAAACACATTTTTGAGTGTTTTTTAATTGTTAATAAAATATATTATCATTCAATTGTTTAGAAGTTTCCTTTAAGTAGTTATCAGTGTTCATAACTACTACTGCTTCTCCCTTGTCAGAAGGGTGAATCACTCTGTCTGTTATCAGCTAGTAATTTCAGAGCACTCCTTTCTTCCCTAGTGCAGTTTTGTGATATCTCAGTAGGAGCACTATTTTTTCCTTGCTTCAAATCTAATTCACACTTTTTGACAAACATGGAAACAGTGGGGTTATATATGGGACACAACTGAGATTTAGGGTGTAGTCTATTGCATGCCTCCCCCAACACCCATTTTCATCCTGTTGTACCAGCTTATGCTCAGACAGTGTTAGATATTAATTAGGACTAGGAAATGCAATCTACTGTACCTATAATATACCTCTCCTGGCGTCATGATATGCTAGCAGTATGCTAGTAGTTGGTTAGGAAATATATCTATATGATTAGGAAGAAATGCAAGTACAGGGTATGGTGTGTTTTATGGGATAACAACTTTCTGGGCATTGAAGTTTTCCTAAGCACTCCCTGTCTTCAAGTTTTAGTCCTAGTTTTTATATAAATTCTGATTTGTGTGTTTGAATTATCTATAAATTTCATTTTATTAATGATGGTTTTATTTCTGTAAATTTGTAATCTGACTTGTATGACACCCAGAGCCTCCAGGAATGGGTGTCTTTTAAATAAATATTACCTTGCCTTTCCTTGTATTTAGATCATATCCAGATGGTAAAACATAAGCTGAACATAAGGATTTGAAAGTGCAAGCAATAGTGTGAGTTTAATTACCCAATATTATGGCTTAATAGGGATGCGGTGTTGGATTAACACAGAAAGGACTCCTTTATATGGCTAGGTGTAATAAATTGGTGTAACAGGTTGCCCTGTTATGAAAATAACATTTATTAAAGAAAGAAATGTGTTCCCCTTCCCTGTTTCTTTTCCTGCCTCTTCTATTATCTTATATCCCTCTTTTAGAGTTTTTTCTTTTCATGCCAGGGTGGCCAACCTGGCATTCTTGAAATATCTTTGCTGTCCCCTTAAATTCTATTCCCCATTCTTGATTAAAGCACATACTGTATTTAAGAGTACAAGTAGTACAGTGGCAATATTAGAGCCTATATTAAAAAAGTGCCCCCATCTGACTAGCTAACACGCTTGCACTGTAATATTGAAATCACTTCATGTTCTAAATAAGCCCTGTATTGAAGGCTCACTGTTGAGCTTCTAAATAAAGCAATCACCATGGCATTAATCTTTTTTCAACAAACTCACTGATAAAGAATTTAGTTAGAGCTGTCTGAGCTTCATGCAGCTGCTACCTACCTGTTGCAGCTATGAGTTTAAAAAATAAGCACTAATTTCTATATCAGAGCAGAAAAGTGCTCCGATGTTCCCTGAAGTGCCATGCTGCAAGCCCAAAGGTGGGCTAGGTAAACAAAGATACCGTTTCATGCAGTAATAAAGGACAAATCTTTACAGGCTTGAACAGAGCTTATTTTAATAAATTGTTGACTCCTGCAGCTGTAAGAAGCACCTCTGCTGCTTTTATTGGAGCAGGAGCATGCTCTGATGTGCACGGTGAGGTACAGCGGTATGTTATTTAAAGCAAGATGCTTCATAAAACTAAAAGTAAAAGTGCCTCTTAAGGCAGAGGAAGTGCAAAAAGGCAAAGCTTTATAAGGAGATGATGGGCAGAAAGGGAAAGCTCATAGTGTTCCTGGAAAACCCAATGATAACAGGAAGGTCTTAGCGTGTCTATAAATAAAAGGCCTGGAAGTGGGAACTAAATGAAGTCAGGAAGGCCAGAATGAAATGTTTTGCCGCCGGCTGACTTTTCAGCTGCCGGGATGGTTAAACAACATGTATTTCTAACTTTTGGAGAATGAAGCATTGTGCATAATTAAAGAGAAAACAGCCAAAACAAACATGTTTAAAAATGAAAGAAATATATAGTGTTGAGCCTTGGTTATGCCCCTAGTACCTCACATATTCCTTACACTATATCTCGGGTCTATTATACTGTGATACTGCTATTTTGCACTAACATCGTAGATTTGGGAACCCATCGTATAAGCATGGGTGCTAGCAATGTGCTTAGCTGCTAATATATGCTAATGTTTATCATGCATGGTTCATTATACCTCACTATATTAAATTTATCTAGATTATGTTTGTCTTTCATATATATTTCATATATAATTGACCTAATCACTGCTAAGGTGTCTCTGAGGGGATCATCAGTGATTATTGTGTATTTATATTCTCATATAATTATATGTAGTGTGTGTTTTACACTCAGGCATACATGTTATGTGTAATAGAGCCCTGTTAACAATTCTCTTTGTTCTGCTGACAAAGAGAGACTCCTTGTTTAGTCTCTCATCTAATCAAAGTAATACCACATGTAGATTGGAAGTGGCAGCATTCTCTTTGTCTAAGGTTTATGCAACAGAAGCATTATTTCTTACACTCATTAGTAATTCTGTCTCCTAAGTAATTATCCAATACAGAATGTATTGTGTAACATTGTTTATAATATAGAGCCAATACATAAGGTTCTATATATCTATTTGAATGTGCCTGGGGGGGGGGGGGGGGCAATATTTTTCTTTCATATATATTCCACATATAATTGACCTAATCACTTCTAAGATGTCTCTGATGGATCATCAGTGATTATTGTGTACTTATATTTTCATATAACTATACCTCATCTCAGATGATTAGCACTGTGTTTGCCAGTTTTGTCTCTAGAAGATCTGTTTATTCCTTCTGAGACTGGCAAGTTACCCTATGATCTGTGATTTACTGTCATATGCTTGGCATGAGTATAATAAAAACTACTTTATTTACTACTGCTTATGAGTGTTTTCTCTGGCTAACATTGGAGACATAGAACAAATCTTATTTATTATCTTAGAGTTGAATCTCTAATTGACAACAGAAGAATATTAACTGTTTTGTTAGTTTTTACAATGTTTTCATTTCAACATTTGCAGGTCTATCTTCCTGTCAAGAGAATGCAAAAAGGGAGCGCTCCCCTCCTTTGTTGTTCTCCTGTCCAGGCTGAGTATTCCTGTTGTATGAATGAAAAAGAAAATTGAGAAGTGCTTTACCTGATGCCTAAGTTATTTTTGCAGCCTCCTTCTATAGGGCTGGCAGCCCCCCTACTGACAGGTTTTATAGGAAACAGGAGTGGTGATGTCATAAAAGGGAAGGGGCCAAATTCCATTACTGAGAGTATATAAAGCTCCTCCTAGAGGTTGAAAACAGAGAAGTGGGTCAGTAAGTGCCTGACCACTGAAGGAGAAGGAGGTGTATGTGGGAGTTTGCACATACCAGAAAAACTATTGATGTACAGAAGAAAGACAGGAGGTTAAGAAATATCTTCCTATGAAGTGTGTGAAGTTAACACCAGCATTTTTCCTTTCTATAAATAGTGACTTTTTCCTGAAATTTTCTTTTGGATTATAAATAAAATGATAAATGCACTTATGTGTGTTTTTTATGCATCTGCCTACTGTCTGGTTGTCTGCCATTTATCCCATGCCTACAGTTAGAAACATAGAAACTTGTTTAGGGTTCAGAGCACTCCTTCCTCCCCTGCTGCAGTTTTATGATATCCAAGTAGGAGCACTATTTTTCCTTGCTTCAAATCAAATTTTCACTTTTTGATGAACATGGAAACAGTAGGGTTATATATGGTGGTTTGAGGGATAGCCCAGTGTGGTTCCATGTTATATGGAGGTCACCATACCATTGCCAGAGGACTTCTGGAATCTCTAATGGGGATATAGACAAGAAGCAGAGGTGTAGGCACTATGCTAACTAACAGGTATTTAACATGGGAAAAAATGGCCTGGCATTTAGGAATGGGCATCTTCCATAGGACCCCATATTTAAAGCCTAAAGTGTGGTCAGTAGAAAATACCTGCCAAATGAGAAGCCAAAAAGGGACAGAGCAAAAAGTGTTGAATAGTACTGCCTGGTACTTCCCTAAGATGGTAGGTTCCATCTGGCAACACAGGTTCGCTTATCCCAAATCAAGTGGTTGTAATTCTGCCAATTCTGTAATGCTGTGGTTCATTTCCATCCCCTTGAGGAGACAAAGATGTTCTGCTGTAAGGGATGCTGTACATCTATCGGGGAGGGATGTACCTTTTGAAGTCCCTGATGGTCTTCCCAAGAACTGTAGCTTTCTTCCAGCTGTTTGGAGCCAATGTTGTTTATCCCAATTTTTCTGCAGACTAATATGTTGCCTTTACTGTATATTAAGGATGTTATATAACCTGCTCCCATTCTGATAAAATGTAATAGTCTTATAAGGCATAGGACATAGAAACTTGCAAAGATTAAGCTGAATATTGAAGACAAAGCAGAAAATGTAGATACCTCAGTTGTTTAAATATAAAATGATAATTGATAAATGATAAATTAGATACATCTGTTATATTTTAATTAGGAGAGTTCTAGGATATGGTTATGCATCATGTATCCTTTCCAATTTAGCTTATTTTCTAATCCTGTAAGTCTTGTTTTACTGTTTTGTCTCTTCCTAAAAGGATGGAATGGACTGAACGTTAAAATGTTCTTAACGGTTTGTGAATGTTTGTAATGGTTTCACATATGATCAAACATTAAACAATGCACTGCTACATATGTTACATAATTATTTCCATTATTCATTCACAAGTGCTGACTTTCTGGTATAACATCTGTAATGTCTGTCCACAGACTATACACAGAACATAGGTAATATTTGTCCCTGGACTGTACACATACTGTCAATGCTCCCATACTCTGCACTTTTATAGAAATTGATTTTCTGTTAACAGTTTCATCACTGCAACTTTTATAAGCAACACAATTTTTCTTCTGTTTCAATTATCCTGTGCAATTGTGTGATCACCAGTGAAAATAAGCTGTAGCTCAATGGTTCTTCCTTTTAACTGGTGAATAAATTGCTTGATTGATTGATTGATTGATTGAGTGTTTATTGATTTCGTGACCTGGACTAGCAACCTGAGTAAGTATCCCAATGAATGAACAATAGATCCAGCTAGAACCTTAGGTATTTGGAGGCTACAAAACACCAGGAGCAGCTGATTTGCTACTCCCAAAATACATGCTACAGGAATGTGACCTGCAGATGCATCAAATGGCTCTGAGCACTAGAAAGGGGGGGCAGGATTGCTAAGATAGAATGTGGAGCATCTGGCAGACCCAAGGGAGAATGAGGGCTGCTGAACAAGCATGCTAATGCAGATGATGAATGAATTGGAGGAACGCTAATCTCATTGAAAAATTGGGGAGAGTATAGACAAGTCTAGCAGCAATAAAAAATAAAAATAAGTGACAAGAAGCTCTGCAAACTGTCATCTTATGAGTTTGTGAACTGGCTAAGCCACCAGATATCCTGTGGGATGTAGGTTAATGCCATGGGTAAATGGTCTGTTGACCAGCTCAACTAAGGCTACAGAATTTAAAGGAGGCTATAAGAAAATGTTCCATAGAAACCACCAAAACACATGCATAGCAAAAACTGTAGCTGTGAAGAAAGGAAAATAATTTATTAATTAGGGAATGGACTCCAGTCCATGTTTTTTCTAGAGCACCATGTGAAGCATGCATTTAATAGTTCTGTCCTTGGTTCTTTTTAGCCCATATCAATAATTTCTATTTAACATAGAAACATAGAAGTTGACAACAGATAAGGACAGCAAGATCCATCCAGTCTTCCCATTTCTTTTTCTCCCTTATGAATGTACCATTGGTCTTTGCTCTGTCAATGGCCTATCTATTTATACTCATCTGTATTGCTCCCTTATGCTTATCCCATGCATGTTTGAAGCCCTGCATTGTATTCATATCCACCACTTCCAGAGGTAGGCAATTCCATGCATCCACTACCCTTTCTGTGAAAAATAACTTCCTCACATTACTCCTTAATTGGCCTCCCTCTAATCTCATGCTGTGTCCTCTTGTCCTATTTTTCTTATATTGAAACATGTTAGACTCCTTCACCTTGTTAATGCCCTTAAGGTGTTTGAATGTTTTAATCATATCACCTCTCTCCCTCCTTTGCTCTAGGGTTTATATATTGAGCTCTGTTAATCTGTCCTCATATGTATTCTGATGCAGTCCCTGCACCATTTTTGTTGCCCTTCTCTGGACCGCCTCAATTTGGTTAATGTCCTTGTGAAGGTGTGGCCTCCAGTACTGCATGCAGTACTCCAGATGGGGACTAACCAGTGTCTTGTAAAGAGGGATTATTACCTCCCTCTTCCGACTTGTGATACCCCTACTAATACACCCCAAAATCCCTCTAGCCTTACCTACTGCTTTAGTGGTCTGCTTGAATGATTTCAGGTCATCAGTGATGATGATGCCCAAGTCTCTTTCTTCCCTTGTGACTGCCAGCAACTCCCCTCCCAGCCTATAGGTGGCTTCAGGGTTTCTCTTTCCTATGTGCATGATCTTGTACTTCTTTGCATTAAACTTCAGTTGCCAGTCTGCTGACCATTTTGGTAGTTTATCCAGATCTCTTCTCATTCTGCCCACCCCATCTGGATCATCTAGTCTGTTGTAGATCTTGATGTTATCTGCATAAAGGCATACCTTACCCTTGAGTCCTTCTGCAATGTCACTGATGAAGATATTGAAGAGGACTGGCCCCAGGACTGATCCCTGAGGTATCCCACTTGTGACTTGCATCACTTCTGACTGTATTCTGTTTACAACCATTCTCTGTTTTCTGCCTGTCAACCAGTTTGCCACCCATTTGAAAAACTTCTGACCCAATGAGCCTTCCCAACTTATTAATCAATCTTCTATGTCTAGCAGTATCGAAAGCTTTGCTGAAGTCAAAGTAAGCAACATCAACTGCTCCCCATTGGTCCACCATTCTGGTTACCCAGTCAAAGAAATCTATGAGATTAGTTTGACAGGACCTTCCTTTTGTAAACCCATGCTGTCTTGGATCCTGTGCTCCTATGGATTCCAGGTGTTGCACTATCCTTTCAATAAGGAGTGCTTCCATAATCTTGCCCACTACTGAGGCAAGACTGACTGGTCTGTAGTTCCATGCCTCCTCCCTGCTACTGCTCTTGTAGAGCAGGATCACATGAGCTCTTCTCCAGTCTTCTGCAACCTCTCCTGTGCTTAGAGTCTCACTAAGCAGTTCTGATAATGGCTTTGCTACTTCCACCCTTAGCTCCTTTAGTACCCTGGGATGTATGCCATCAGATCCCATTGCCTTGTCCACCCTGAACTTCTCGAGCTCTTGTATGACCCTTTCTTTTGTGAAGGGACTAGTGCACACCTCCCTCCCTCCCCCCTGTGTCCATGGTGCTGAACTGTGGGACCTGCCCTACCTTCTCTTCAGTAAATACTGAGCAGAAGTATCTGTTTAGGATAGATACTTTTACATGGTCCTCCTCCTCACGTGCCCCCTTATTCCCTTTGATTTTAGCAGTACCCCCACTGGACTTTCTCCTTTCACTATTGTATCTACAGAAAGTCTTGTCACCTTCTTTTACTGTTTGTGCTAGTGTTTCCTCGGTTTGGGCCTTTGCCTGCTTTACTGCTTTCCCTGCTTCCCTTAGGGAAGTTTGGCATGCCTCCCTATCTTCATCCTGCTGTGTTTCCTTATATTTCCTGAAGGCCAGCCTTTTGGCTCTGACCTTTTTTGTTACTGTTTTTGAGAACCAAAGTGGCTTCCTTCTTCTTTTGCACTTCCTTTTCTCTCTAACACAATGGGATGTTGCTTCAAGTATTGCATCTTTAATGCTTGCCCACTTTGCCTGAACCCCCTCACCTGTATTTATTTTTGCCAGGGATAGCTTAACTCTGTTGACCATCTTATCAAAGTCAGCTCCTCTGAAGTCCCATATTTTTGTCTTGGAAATGGGATGATTTAATTCTACTGGCCAAATTGAACCGTACCATGTGATGGTCACTGGCTCCCAGGTGACCTTCTATCTGGAGATCTGTGATCCTTTCCCTGTTAGTCAGTACTAGATTTAGGATAACCCTTACTCTTGTGGATTGTTGTACCAATTGTTTGAGTCCCTCCCCCTGCAGGGAATCCACCATGTGTCTACTTCTGGCAGATGTTCCTGGTTTTATTGACCAGTCTGTATCTGGCATGCTGAAGTATCCCAATATCAGAACCTCCCTTTTAGCTGTCATGTTTTGTATATCTTCTAACGGTAATGTGTCTATGTCCTCCCCCTGGTCTGGAGGCCTGTACACAACCTCAGTTTCTACGGCTGTCCCATTTCCTGTTTCCAGGCTGACCCATAGTTCTCCTGGCTCCTTATGTCAATTCTGAATTTCTGTATCTTTGATATTTTTATTGATATAAAGGGCCACTCCACCCCCCCACTTTTTGCACCTTGGTCTCTTCTGAACAGTACATAGCCAGGTACTAAAGTCTCCCAAGTGTGGTTACTGGTAAACCATGTCTCAGTAATGGCTACTATGTCCAGTTTAACCTCTGTCATTATTGCCTGCAGGTCTGGGATCTTGTTTCCAAGACTGCCAGCACTTGTGTACATGATTTTCCATTGGCCAGATTTTGGTGTGTTAGTTGTTGGGCGAGGTCTGGTGTTTCCCCTGTTTATCATATGGGGAGCTGGACCTTTTTCCTTACCTGGTTATGCAAATGAATTACAAACATGCTGAACTCCTGTTTGACCACTAGCTGAGGGGGGTGGGGTGTTCTTCCCGTTCGACATATCGGGTGCTGCACCCCTTCCCCATTTGCTGGTTTAAATATTCTGCAAAGATGTCAAACTTCTGCCCCAATGTACTGACTCCCCCCTTAATCAGATGCATTCCATCAAATTTAAAGAACTTTGGCTCCCAAAACTGTTGCCAGTTCCCTACAAATGTGTGTCCTTTTTCCCATCACAAGCCTTTCAGCCACATGTTTAGCTCCCCTATCTCCCCTTCTCTGGCCTTCTGTCCATCTGCTCCCCTCTCCCAGACTGGCAGGATCTCAGAGAAGGAGATGTTGGATGACATGGATGATAGTTTGTCACCCAGCCTGGTCAGGTGTTCCTTGGTCTTACAACTGACCAGCTGGTGAGATCATTAGTCTCTACGTGTACCAGAACATCAATGTTTTCTCCTGCTTCCTGAACAATTTTAGCAATTTTGGTCAGTGTCTGTCCATGCTGATGTACCTGGGAGACATCTGACCATTACCTCTGGCTGGAGATATGTATCAACTCCTCGAATCATGGAGTCTCCTATGATAAGAAGTTTTTTGGATTTCCTTTTTGCTTTTTTGTTTTGGTTCCTTTTTTTGGGTGAGTTTTGTTGTGCTAGCTCCTGTGCAGCAGTGGCCTGCTCTGCAGTGTCCTCTGCCCCTTTGTTTGATTTTGGAGATAGTGGCAGATACCTGTTTGTAGTTTTTATATGGTTTGTGGAGGTGATATGTTGGAGAGCACTGAGTGACGGGGCACCTGATTTTCCCCTCCTAACCACCTGCCTACCTCCTGGATCAACTACCCTCTGTGGTCGAGGTGCTTCTGTTGGATGTTGGGGAAATGGCGGATGGTTCTTATAATATATTTCCTGCTGAATATGCAATTTGAGGTGCACAATCTCTGCCCATGATGCCTGGAGAGGAGCCCTTAGATCTCCAATGGCGCAGCATGTAGGACAGTGTCCTAAATCCTGTAAAACTGCCCTTCTGAAAGTGTTCCGTAGTATCTGTTTTTAATAATATCCATAAGTTGCTGGGTTAATAACCTAGTCAAAGTAATTAGGGGGAAGAAAAGGAAAGCAAAAGTTTGGTTTTGTGTTTTGTTTGTTTGTTTTTGTATAATGTGTTATAACAAGTTAAATTACTAGTGCCCCTGTAAATGAGGTCACTGTGTGCATACCCCTCTGATACTCCCCCTCCTGCTTTCCTACAGGAAATGTCATGACTGTGCTACCCTGTAAAAGGAGTGTAGAGTGGGGTGGTTGGGGATGGGGATTTAGTCTTAATCTAAGACTTGCAGCATTTTCCATAATTGAAAAAGAAGGAATAAAGACACCCACACCTTATCAACACAAAAATCAATAACTCTGAATAGTTTGAAGAGCAACTAAGAGGTTTTGGGCAGGCAATTCATACTAAGGAGTTATCTGCCCAAGGAGCTAATTTAGTTAAAAGCAGTAATTAAATAACTAATGACATTTGTATGTCCAGCTTGTAACATCTGAGAAAGAGAGCGACCATTTAGTGGTGCAGCCCACCCCTAAAAATAACACTTTGATGACATGAAGTACTGTAGGGGACTGGACTGCAGGTACTCTACACATTGAATAATGAAATGGAAGGAACAGGGCCCTCAAAACATGCTTGCAAGCATGGATTGAAAACCCCAAGAAAGATCCCACCCCTGTTTCACCAAGATTCACCAAGACTCAGGACAGTGAAAACTGTAACTTTGTTTCTTTTTGTTGCTTCATGGATGAAGGGTGGGAAGTTAGGGTTGGAAACCCTAACACCACATTTCCTGAATTTTGTTGCTTTAATCTGAGCCTTAACTGGTGCATTAATGCAACTTTTTGCAAATATATATTATAGCTCCATACATGTATAAGTGCAGGCAAAGAAAAGATCTGCATGTTTAGTGGGCCTCTTCCCATGATTTCATTATTCAAGATACATAGCGTGCCTGCAGCCCTGTCCCCTGCTTGACATCATTAAAGTGCTATTGTTTTTTTCTTAAGAGAGGGGCTACAGCACTCAGTGGTGGCCCAACTCCTACTTGGCAGCTATAAGCCAGTCATACACATGTAAGTAGTTGAGTAATTGCTGCATAAAAAGAAAAATTTCATTTTGGGCTAAATTAGCTCCTCAACCAAACAACTTCTTAGTATAAGTCGCCTGCCTGAGACTGAAAGATCATGTCTACTGCTCTTTCAGATAACTTCAAACTTAAAAATAGGTAGAATGTGTCTGCTTGGAACAACTTCTTAGATCTGGGATGGAGAATTTGACAATGTGGAGATCCACGATACACAGAGCAAGGCTTGTAAGTATAAAGCACACTTAGCATACATGATAGAAGACAGGGGGAGCATACTGACAGGGATTTTATTTCCTTCAGGTGTATATCTATGCAAAACAAGTTATGGGGGAACTCACAGTAGCAAATGGATACAAATGTTCCAAATGTTTACTAGGTTATAAGACTGAGCTTGAGAGAATGTAGAACTGCTGGACTCATGTGAGTATAAGCTGTTGAAGTGGAGTTGCAAAATAAGGAAACGGAGAGAGGAACAAATGCATTGCAGATATAGTGTGCAGTGCCCCCTCTTTTATCACCAACCTCCGTACATCCTAAATGTTGGCGAATAAAAGGGGGTGACAGATAATAGAGGACGGTGATTAAATGGGGAGGTAACATTTCTGGAAAATGTGAGAAGTGCTCACATTGGCAGCAAGCAAGGGTGGCAGATAAAGGAGGGGAACACTGTATATTGAAAATGTAAGGACCCACTCCCCAAAAATTAAAGACAGACAACAAGGAGCTACAGTAGATCAGTGAAAATAGCCATAGTAGGATTCTTAGAACATGGACCCTTAAGTAGTTCTAGATGGAGGTGTTGGAATGATACCCCACTGCACCACAGAACTCCAGACATAGACTATAAAATTACTTAAGTTTTATAAAGTTACTTACATGTTAAGTCATTTTTTTAAATCAAGTAAAAATAAATAAGTGTAGAACTCACTCCATGGCAGTGAGCAGTGAGAGAGCCACTTGGCACATTGGCAACCCAGATTCATAATTCGAGACCAGAGCAACTGGAGCTGAGGACAGCAGCCAGGTGAAAGAGCATGCATGGGTTTACTCCAACCCTTCTGCTGGGAGGGCTTGGTGTGCACTGCTCCTACAGTGACTCCTGGTGGTTGCCCAGTTGAGATGCACTTGTCAGTATGGGTGACCACATGCAGCTATGCAGCCCCCCCAGATGGAGTGATGTATATGCCCTTTTGGGAGAGGGTGGCTCATAGTACAGAAATAGCAGAGCTATGCCTGTTCTGGCAAGCAAGATGATGACCCATGTGTCACCCCACACCACCCAATTCTTCATTAAGCCAACTACACCCCTCAGTCATCGTCCCAGTGTCCCAAGATGCTTAGGTCCTCCCCATCAGGGATAAGCCAGCAACCCTGGGATTTCAAAGATACTAGAGTGCCTGGAGTTAGAGGCTGGATAATCAGAGGTGAATCCAGCAAGCAGCAGGGGTTCTGAGGGCCCAAAGTAATATGGTGCTAGGGATGCCTGGGAGGAACAATAAATAACTGAATAAACAAATAAACAAACAGACAGATCAACAAAAAGTTAGATAGATAGATAGATAGATACAGTAGATAGATAGATAGGTAGATAGATACAGTAGATAGATAGATAGATAGATACAGTAGATAGATATAGATGATAGATAGATAGATAGATAGATAGACAGACAGACAGACAGACAGACAGATAGATGGCCCAATGCCTTACCTCCTGATGTTATCAATGCCACATCTATTGGATCGTTCAAATACAGACTCTGACAGCAGCTAGTAAATGTATCTGTTACCATTAGCACCCTACCAGAGCCTAAACCAACTACCTGCACTTACCTCCTGACAACTCATTGGGTTGATGTATCCTAATCCCAGCCCTTTAGGTTACACCTACCCCCCAATCATGACATCACTCCCACTTCCCTACCCGCTCAGATGCTCCCAACTGCCTTACTCCTTTCACCCATGTTTGCAACCCCTCCTTCTTCTTACCTCTGAGAGCTTCCAAGTAGGGTGTTAACCTCTGATGCCGGCTAGCTGCTATACTGCCTAAGCTGTTTAATGCTGTTGTACCCTGCAACTTACCTGTACCATATGTAACCCTGTCATCTATATTGTATTGTCTGTGTAACTAACGTGGAACCTATAAATGTGCATCTGCTCACTGGTGTAATCCAAGACCTCAATAAATAAAAAAAGATAGGTAGATAGACAGACAGATAGATATAAAGAGAAGGAAGGAAGGAAGGAAGGAAGGAAGGAAGGAAGGAAGGAAGGAAGGAACGAACTGCTCCCATGCTGGTGAAGTGTGAAATTCCACTTTAAGCTGATGGATGAGATGGCAGCAGTACACAGGATAATAGGTCCTGTTGTTCATAATGTTGATTGGCCGAAATCATATAAATGATTTATGATGAGGATCAGATAATATATCCTACCAAGTATTATAAGTCTGGGCTACCATCAAGAGATTTTGATTATATCATTTTAATGTAATCAAGATGTACAGATGGAATTACATGCATCGTTGTGATTATTTAAAACTGCTATAGTACTGTTACCCCTTGTTAACCCTGAGAAAAAAATGGATTCAGCCATTTGTATTCCTTCATTTGTGCAACTGTTCATTTTTAAAACAAAGTGAAAGATTTGTAAGAAACAATTTCTCAAAGACCCATCCAACAGCTTCCCAAAGTAACCAATGTCACTTTGATTTAATTTTGTTGTTACTTAAATGTAATGCCCAATGCTGTATGATGGAGCTGGTAGTATAGCTTGGAGCTTAGAGTCACAAGCTGTGAATGAGCTTGGTACGTCCAGCAGACCTGGGTTTGATTCCTCAGCCTCTACTTGCAATCTGTGTGACACTGACCAAGTCACTTAACCTCTCCAGTGCTCCCAGACCGCCCCTGAAAACAGGCAATTGTACCTCGTGGGCCTTACCCAGTTACCAAAGAATAAAAAAAAGTTAAAAAGATGATGGTTCCTCACTCTGTCACTTTTTCAGTTCACTTGCAATGCTAGTTTAGATTATAACAACACTCAACTAGTCAGAACCCATGAAAACTGAAGAATCATCATTCAGTGATGGACAATACTATCAAGTTCAATAACAAAATAGAAACACACTGACCAGGGCTATTTGGAGTAGGACAAAAAGAAAAAAGTCAGGTGCGCACTGGAAGCGGTGGTGCACAAGCACGGCTGCCAACTCAGAAACACACAATGTGGTAAAGAAAGCTCGGCACTTGTGGAGTGGTTTGAAATTATTCAGCCAGTGCTAGTTTAATTTGCAAGAAGCCTTGGAGATAACCAAGTTGTGAATGAAAGCTTACAGTACACACTGCAAGTCCATTGGTCAACAGTGTTCACCAATGGGCATCTAGGTGTACTGTACACTGTCATTCACTAACAGCTCAGTCGGTGGGCAACCTTGGCAGTATGAAGGGATGTGCTGCCCGCCAGCTCTGTGGCCAACTGGCCATTTTTGGTTGGGATGAGCGGGGTGGGGTGTGATCACCACAGCGGGTGGGAGGTCCACTGGATCACCAGAGCTACTGGGATTTTAGTGGTTTCATATGATCGTGGATTCTGGGACAGGACGGTGGTACCACTAGACTACCAGGGAATGATTAACTTTTATATCAATACTGGATCATGGATTTGGGGATGGGAGGGTGGAACCCTAGCCCACTGGGGAAATGGGTGTGGATTCATTTATTTTACCATCGGGGATGGATGGGAGGGGGAACGCTACCCTACCAGGGTTACAGGGTAGTTCTGTCATTTATGATGCAATCAGGGATGGGAGGGAAGGGGAGCCACTAGACTATCAAGGATACAGGGTACTTCTGTCATTTATGATATGTTTGGTGATGGGAGGGGGGCCACTAGATTACCAGAGATACAGGGTAGTTCTGTCATTCATGATATGATCAGAGATGGGAGGTGTCCACTAGACTATCAGGGATATAGGAGTGGGTTCATATTTCCAATGTTCGGGGATTGGGGGAGCTAGCCACCCAGGGGATGGCAGCTGTTGTGTTGCGCTGTGCAGTACAGCAACCCACCTGTGGGTGGCTAGGCATTAGGCATGTTTCTTCAATGCCTAACTTTGTGTGGCTCATCTCTGAGATGTGTGGGCAGCTGCACCATACATCTTGTCTGAATATTGAGATGTGCATGGAAACGCCCCCTCCGGATGCACTGCATACATTATCTTTGCGCTGCACCACATCCAGATTTGCATGGTGCATTACCCCCTTTTAAATATGGCCCGGGGTCACATTTTGGGGATGCGCCAGTGCATCTCAGTTGCACCAGCGAACATCCCCTTTGAATATCTAGTCATAAATCTACAGAAACAGGGTTGAATACTGATGAAAACCTGGTGCAAGCCAGATTAAAAGGAACGCTCTGTTTATTATTTCAGATGTGGAAAAAATAGTAGTACAGCAGACATAAATTGTGGAAAGAAGGGTATCATATAGACAAGTCAGTAGATAAGTGCCAATCGAAAATAGAATACAAAAGTATAGGTCAAATTTATCAACTGATTATTGCACTGCTGCTGTAATTGTCATGCTATATTAAATTTGGTTAGTGCTGACTGTCTTAAGTTTTCATAATACATCCACAACTACAATCAAAATGCCCTAAAATATCCTACAATTACAATCAAAACCTCCAAAATTTACAATCTTTTGTCAATGTAGCCTACTAACACTGCTATCTTGCTACATCATCCAGCATGTAATATTAGTGTCCCGATGAAGAATAAGCACATGAAAAACTGTTCAGAAAAGTCACAAGTATTTCTTTACGCAGTGCTTAAAATGTACACAGAGAGCCAGAACTGTGTACCTGTGTCTCAAGTGAGAAATTTGGTAGCTGGTGCCTGCTGTTGCTGTTGTCCTACTGATTTAATTTAATGAAAAGTCCTGATGAAGAATAATCACATGTCAAGGAAGGGTGGGGGTACTCGGCCAGAAATTCAACATATACATGAGTCATTTAAACTAAGTAAGGAGGAAGTGGTGACTGTACACATCACGGTGACCAGTGTACAGGACATCACTCCCCTAACATACGGAAACAAAAGCACAACATTAGCGCCAAATAGCAACAGAAAGCCTGAGCAACAAAAAACAGTAAACATTGCCATACCAAGGGGGGAAAACGTATATAGAAGGCAATGCTTGCAAATGCTAGGAGCCTGACAAACAAACTTCCAGACCTCATGGCCACAATGGCAGAGGAAAACCTAGACTGGGTGGCTGTGACTGAAACCTGCTACACAGCTAACCACAACTGCGACACAGTGATCCCATGGTACAATCTATACAGAAAATACAGGAAATAAAGAAAAGGGGGAGGGGTGGCAATATATGCATGGGACAATAAAACACCACAGAGACTCAAGGGTCTCACAGTGAAAGCAGGAAACTGTGGCTTGCAGCCAACACTGGAAACACGGTGACCATCAGAATAGGAGCTGTACATTGGTCCCCAATGCAGGGAGAAAATGGAGACAAGGACTTATTGAGACAATACACAAAATGGCAGACAAGGGCAATGTGGTACTGGTTGGGGAGTTTAACCTTCCGGACATTCACTAAAAACAACATTGACTGCATCAATGTGAAGTAAGGATTTTTTAATGGTCTTGCAGGGTGCAGGTCTGAGACAGCTTGTTGAGTCTCCAACAAGAGGCGAAGCCATACTAAACCTCATTCTCACAAATGGTGAGAGGGTAAAAGAGACTGAAGAAGGGTGCCACCTAGGAAATAGCGACCATCATAAGGTCAGTTTCAACATTATAACAACAGAGGACTACAATCACTCCAACACTAGGGTACTAGATTTTAGGAGAGCAGACTTTTAGAAAATGAAAAGCAGCCTAGCTGAAGACTTAAAAGAAGGAGAAGTCTCCTGGGTGTGAAATCAGAAGCCCTCCACCTTCAAGAATTAGAATATTGCTGGCTAGCCCTGTGGGCTATGCAAGCAAAGCAACTCCTTGTTTGCAGATGGAGGACTACAGAGATTCCCAGTACTCAAGAACTTTTGACATCTATGGCTCATATTGCCAATATAGACAAACTCTCCCACCTGGTAAATAATTCCTTAGGAATCTATGTAAAATGCTGGACCCACTTCAACAGATATGTCACCCCCAAAACGGGAGTTCTTTAAAAAGCTCTATATTTAGGACTCCTACCAGGTATCAGATATATATGTATGGAAGTATTAATAATCAATTATTCATGAATGTATGCATAGGTTATATCATACTGCCATCCCCAATGTATATAGTTGCACTGGAAAGTATATAGAATAGTGGTTCTCTGTGTTTGTGTTCTGCCTAGGGTGTCAGAAGCCTAGACAACACCTGAATCCATAAAGAGACCCATGTTGTTAAAGTATGGAGAGTGGAAGCCTTGTCTCTCCAATACCTTAAGTTAGTAATCACACATATTGGGGTAAGTACATGTGGAATAAGTAGCAGTTATCCTTCATCTGCTCTGATGATGAGTTGTCTATGTAACCAACAACCCTTTGCAATCTTTTTTGGCTAAGTTGCTTTTACTAATGTAAAAAAAAAGGAAAATTGACAATAAACAATTAAACAGCAAAAAAGGGCAATAAAAAAAAGAAAGGGGGGAGGGTCAAGGAACAGTGGGAAAACATTAAGGGCACGGAGAAGGTCACAGACCAATACACCAGAAAAGTAAGCAATGCAAAAAAGAAAAGGAATCCAATATGGTACTCCAAAGAGGTGGCAACTATAATAAAAGAGAAAAAGCCAGCCTACAAAAAATTCCAAGCAATTAATAAAGAGGAAGACAGGGAAATATACAAAAAAAAAAGCTAAAGGAGGCCAGTAAATTAATAAAGAAGGCTAAAGCACAAACTGAGATGAAGATAACATAAGGTGTGAAAAGGGAGGGACAAGACCTTCTTTAGGTACATAAAGGAAAAAAGAAAGACAAAGGGGGAAATAGTGAAACTACAAACAAGGGGGACTTAGAAGAAGGGATACGGAGAAGGCAGAGGTCCTAAACAGGTACTTCTGCTCAGTATTTACAGAGGAGAAGGAAGATAATGGACCAGCACTAAGAAGGAACCGCACCCCTAGATTAGGGATTGATACAACCCCCTTCACAGCAGACCAAGTCTTGAAGGTGCTCAACAACCTGAAAGTTGATAAGGCCATGGGACCTGATGACATGCACTCCAGAATCCTAAAAGAACTAGGGAAGGAACTTGCTGCACCACTAGCAGAACTCTTCAGCAAATCACTGGTGAGTCGGAGGTTCCCAACGACTGGAAGAATGCAACAGTGGTCCCACTTCATAAATCTGGTAGCAGGGAGGAGGCAGGGAACTACTGCCTTTTAAGCCCCACTTCTGCAGAGGGAAAACTGATGGAACCATTACTTAAGCAGAGGATAATAGATTTCCTTGAGGCCAGTCGACAACAAGATAATAAACAACATGGGTTAATGGCATGGAGGTTTTGCCAATCTAATCTAATTGAATTCTTCCACTAGGTTATCAAGAAAGTGGATAATGGGGCGAGGGCAGTTGATGTAGTCTACCTGGACTTTAGCAAGGCTTTGACTCTGTCCCACACAGAAGGCTGGTAATGAAGTTGGATTACATGGGGGTGGGGCAGAAAATGGTGGGCATGGGTGACAAATTGGCTGCATGGTAGAATGCAGAGGGTGCAGGTAAATGGCACACTATCAGCAGAATGGAGGGTGGCCAACAGAGTGCCCCAGGGGTCCGTGCTGAGGCCTCTGCTATTTAATCTGTTCATAGCCAATATTGCAGAGGGGCTTGATGGGAAGGTGTGTCTGTTCTCAGATGACACTTAGATTACCAACAAAGTGGACTCCCCACCAGGACAAATGAAAATAAAATCAAATATAAAGAAATTGGAAGAGTGGGCTATAGCATGGCAGCTGAAATTCAATGCCAAAAAGTGCAGGGTCATTTGTATCATATGTTATGCGAGTATCCTAAAGTGGTCCCTTTTTGGTCTTGAAATAAGGCCTCCCCTGGACCCATTTTTGGCCCTGGAAGATGCCTTTACCCTAGAGATTTGCCTGGTTGGGAACTGTCCACCCTCCCTGTTTGGGAATTGTAAAGCTCATATAGCACTGCTTTCCATGGTTGTAAAAGTCATTATTCTTCAACACTGGTGTACTGATTGTGCCCATTTTATAGGGAGTGGTATAGTGAGATTATGCAAGCACTTGCTGTTAAAGAAAAATATCGCCAGATTACACAGGTGGCTGGACCTCTACCACCACAGATGGGAACAATTCAACACCCTTCTATCTATTCAGAGGCTGCTTGATTAGATGTTGTCTGATGGACCTGTGACCCTGTTAGACTATTTGTGCCCTGTCTCCTTTTTCCTTATTGGTCTTCCTGATTGGTTTGTGTGCTCGGGGAGGGGGGTTGGGGTGGGCAAGGGTTAGTGGGAGGTAGATTTGCTGTTTGTTTTTGTTGTTCATTTGAGAGTTTGTTCTTTGTGTGTTTGTTTCTCTGTTATCATATATTTTGCATTGTTCTGTGTGTGCTTGTTTCTCTGTTATCATATATTTTGCATTGTTATTTGCTGATTGTTCATTGTGGTTGTTTGAAAACGCAATACAATTGAAATGTTTAATTTCACGAAAAGTCCCAATGAAGAATAATCACATCAAAAACTGTTCAGAAAAGTCACAAGTATTTCTTAACACAGTGTTTAAAATGTGCACAGAGGGCGAGAACTGTGTATCACTGTCCCAAGTGAGACAATTGCTTGCTGGCACATGCTGCTGCTGTTGTCCTGCTGTTTTAATTTCATGAGAAGTCCTGATGAAGAATAATCACATGAAAAACTGTTTGGAAAAGTCACAACTATTTCTTGATGCAGTGCTTAAAATTTACAGAGAGAGCAAGAACTGTGTATCACTGTCCCAAGTGAGAAAATTGCTTGCTTACGCCTGCTGCTGCTGTTATTCTGCTGTTTAAATTTCATGAAAAGTCCCAAAGAAGAAAAATAATCACATGAAAAATGGTTTGGAAAAGTAACAAGTATTTCTTGATGCAGTGTTTAAAAGGTACACAGAGAGCTAGAACTGTGTATGTGTCCCAAGTGAAACAATTGCTTGCTGATCCCTGCTGCTGCTGCTGCTGCTGGCTGCTGGTGGATGGTGGTGACGTACAGTGTGTTGCTTAACAATGATAGCCACAGATGACCATGGGTTGAAGTATAATTTGATGTTCTTGAAATGTCTTCTGCTGCGTTGACTGAAACATGCTGCCCAATGTGTGTATATTCATACCACCAATGGTAAGTTACTGTACATGTCACTGTCATGTTTGTTGAGAGACACTACCATTTAATTTGTATTGAATCTTGTTGTTTATTGTAAGCAGTCCATCATGTCATTCCTTTGCAGGCAACCATCATCATACATACTGAATGTTACCCCTTCACTGGTGTGTTGGCAATAATCACATTCACAAGGCTTACTTATGCGCCACCATCAAATGTGGTACTGTATTTTTTGGGGGGGGGGGGTTGTTACTGTTGTGGGCGATTAAGTTATAACCATTTCTCATTACTGTTCTTTTCTTTTACATTTTCAGGTCATATCAGCCAGAATCACAACCATATTGATGAAACCATGCTGCCGCCACAGATGGTCTCGCCATGTCTGATTGTTGACTTTGGCAGTACTACAATTGCAAGCCATGAAAGGTAAGTACTTTTTTGGGGGGGAGGGGTACTTCTTTAGAAAACAATTTTCCTTAATATTTTTGTCATCTTTCCAGGTCTTGAGTGTATCTGAAATGTTGTCAGTCTGGGGACTGGAACATATCACAGGTCCACAGCACCTCGATGTCACCTGCAAACAGATGAAGCAGAAATGATTCTGAGTTCGTTACAGTACCCCATTCAGTAACCAGCGGTGCTCTTACTGCATTTTATTTTATTCTGCTTCAGATACACAGCTATTGCTAAACACCTGTGAATAAACTAATCAAGTTTAGTGACACACACCAAACTAACGTCTTACAGTCCTAACCAGGAAACACATTATAGACTCCTTGCATACTGAAGTATGCCTGTAGCATCTGTGTAGAAAAATAAAATTTATCTGGCATTTATTTTACTGATGTTGAATACTCACCCCTGCAAAAAACAAGAAGAAAAAAAAAAGAAAATAAAACTAAAGTAAAGAGGAAATCGGACTGATACCTGTACATACCATAATGTACCTGGCTGCACTGCAATGACATCATTGGTGCACTTAAAGTACTTTATATTAATTTTGTCTTATGACTGTATGATTGCAAGTTAAAACAGTCAACTGTGAAGAAAAAATTAAAATAATGTGCCTGCATTTGGCCATAGTGGCATACTGTGTACCTATATAAAAAGGGAAAAAAAGATTAACAAAACAATTCCAGTGAAAAAACACAGGAAATGACATTTATACTTACTGTAAATTATTAATGTTGTTGATGACTGTACTGTGAACTGTGTGATGGTGCTTTGCTGGCAGCAGCCATGCATGCAGTGCAAAACATTCCAGGAAATAACCACAAATAACAACCAACATTAACAATTCTTGTTCAGTGTGGAACAAGGATTTTGATACTCCTTGTTCCCATATCAGCTTGAACTGATCATGCAGATATATTTGAAAAAATATAATATAACACAAAAAATTAACTGTTTTAAAAGAATAGTCCATCATTACTGAATGGTGGAATCCCTATTAATTCAGAATTAATTATTTTCAATGACCAAATTTAAAACAACAGTGCTAAATTTGGAGAGTTGGTTTAAGGACCACGCGGATACTCCTGCTAATAATGATGATGACAATATAAACTGCATTTCTGGAAACAAGCCTATAGTACCGAAGTGGAACAGTAAGAAATAAATCAATGTACATTCATAGGAAGTGAACTCACCATGGCATCAAAAAATGAGTATTATCTTGGCAGCCAGTACTGTATGCGGCATGAGCTGGAACTGTACTTTCTTGATGGATGTCGTTTGTTGAATGCACAGTTGATGTACGATCATGCTGGCTGGCTTCAGGTTTGTATATCAGGCTATGGCAAAAGATCTCTCTCTCTCTCTCTCTCTCAAGAAGCAGGGTGGCTGTGGCTGGCTGGGTATTCTTATATTGGGCTACGGCACAAGGTCTCTCTCTCTCTCTCAAGAAGCAGGGTGTCTGTGGCTGGCTGCAGGTTCTCATATTGGGCTAAGGAACAAGGTCTGTCTCTCTTTCTCTCTCTCTGTCTGTCTGTATCTCGGGAAGCAGGGTGGCTGGTTGGGGTGTCTTACGTATTTCAGTGTCAGGATCTCTCTCATGCAATCAGCATGTTTTCAGTGGCCACTGGCTACAAGTTGACATGTATTTAGAAGACTGCAGGTAATAATGATTGCACACATTCTGGGAAATGTACTGACAAATGTAAGGATGGTGAAGGCAAACTCTAATGACATATCATTATGAAATTTAAAACAGGAAGAAGTACTTTAATGCCATTTTTTTTCTTTATGCACTTCCACCAATGTCCTCATCTTCATCAATGAGGAAGCAGCCCTCACAATCCTCGATTTTGGAGTTGACCCCAATTGAAAATACTTTTTCCATGAGCACATCATCAACCTCAATGGAAAGCTGTTTAATGCTGCCACCAGAATGGTCTGCTTCACCCTCATTAGCACCACCATCATTGTGACTGGGTACAAACATAAATGTGTTTGTCCTACTTGGAATGTAACCATCATTCATTTTAATAAATGTCAGCATGCCAACATTTGTAGGTGATAGGTTAGTACGACGGTCACACACAGTGGCCCTCGCAGAACTAAATACCCTCTCCACACTTACACTAGAGGGTGGGCAGGGCAGCTCCTTCAGTGCTATTGATGTCAGCGCTGGCCATGCATTGACCTTGCCACTCCAGTACACCAGAGGATCATCCAGTATTGTCAGATGCCTGTTTTCTGCCAAATAGGCCTCAACCATGCTCTGTGATGTGTGCAGTTCTGATGAGTCGTGCACCTGTTCACCCCTTCATCTAGGTCACAAATTCTAACTGGGAACAAGGCACCCCAAAGTGGATTAATGGGCAACTGTGCAGCTGACACCAGCCCTTGTTGTGCAGCCACCTTACAGGAGGCACTGCGGCCACAATGACTTTCAGCCTGGTTATGCTGTGTGTTGTAGAGCTTTGCACATGACATCTGTGCCCCATGAACCAATCTGACCAGCTGTCCAGTTAGATTTTGGACCTGATCATGCACACCTTCCAGTATGGATGCAATGACATGTTTGTAATGCGGGTTTAGCATTGTGGCTATTCCAGATTCTAGAGATTGCTGAATGGTGGCAATGTGTCTATTTCTGTCAAATATTGTAATCATGTGTTTGATTAATGTACAGCTTGACCAGTCTCCTGTCACATCAAGACTAGGTTGCAGATTCAACAATGTCTCACCCCCACCACATAACTATTGTTGGCATTCTCCCGGACACCCTCAGTGACCACCAAATGATCTGTTGTGTCAGGAAAATCCTCTGTTACAAAGCCCCCCAAAATTGTTCTGCTCCATTCCTTTAAAGCATTAGATCTCTTAGCCCTCTATTATGACCTGGCTGCTACCAACTGGTCACCTGTATCACCCTCTAACACTGCTGGCAATGCCCTTTACTTCAAAACCAAATTCCTCTCAACTTGGGATCGTCACACCCCTATAAGGAAAACCAGGGTCTCCCACCTTCCCTGGATCTCTTATGAACTCCTAGCCTGCTGTGTGCCAGGGACTTAGCTTAGAAGGAGCACAAATCTTCAAGTTCCTCCAGACCTACAAAAATGTCATGATCTGTGCAATGCCTGCACCAGATCCACTAGGTTAGTCAAAGTTGAGTACTTTTCCCCTACCTTCCATAACAATATCAGCCACCCTTCAAACTTCTGGAATGCCCTTTTTTCTCCCAAGGCACAACCCACCATCACAGTTCCAAAGTTGAATGACTCATCTATTACTGACCCACGCTCACTGACCAGTGAATTCAACACCTTCTTCACCTCCTCTGCCACGTCCCTCCTCTCATCCTTCCCACCAGCTTAAACATTGCCCTCCCCCTTCCTCCCCCACAATCTTCTCAATTCTCCTTCTCTTCCATCACATCTAATACCACCATCAGTGCTCAACTAGCACTCAACTGGCTCAGGAGTAAAAGTCCTGATGGGCTTGATCCTAATCTCTTACACCTGGCAGCCCCTGTCATTAGTATGCCCATCTCTGCCCTTTTAAACCTCTCCTTCTCCTCTGCCTCTGTCCCATCTGCCTGGAAGCATGCCAGAGTCATTCCCCTCCCCAAAGTTGGTGATTCTTCTATTCTTGGTAACTATCATCCTATTTCTCTCCTCCCCACCCTCACCAAACTCCAAGAACATCTGATGCTATCTTAACTCTCCCCTTTTCTTAATTTTTCCTCATTTTCCACCCCATAGCAGTCAGAATTCTGCAAAAACCACTCCAGCTCCTCTTCCCTCCTCCGACTAACTAATACCATTCTCATAGGGATGGATCAGGGCCAAGTCACATCAGCCATCTTTGCCAACTTGGCCAAAGCCTTCGACACTGTTGCCCATCTCCTACTCCTATCTCAGCTCTCGAATGCTGGACTCTCCTCCTCAGCCACCAACTGGTTCTGCTCCTACCTCAGGGGTAGGTCCTAATCAGTCCATATTGGGGACTCATTTCCTCTCCCATCCCAACCACCACTGGGGTACCTCAAGGCTTAGTCCTTGGTCCTATCTTATTCTTGGTCTTTCTAAATGACCTCTCTGGTGCCTGCACCTCAACATCCAATCACATGCACGCTGAAGACACAGTCCTATTTGCCTCTGTCCATTCCCCTGCTGACCAGGCTTCAATGGGACTTTGACTACATCCAGCTCTGGTTCCGCTCAAATCAGCTGGCCCTTAACACCAAAAAAATGGTCTCTATGACCTTCAGCACTCAGCAAAGGCTCTCTATGATTGGAAGTTCCCCCTCCTTCTGTACCCTAGATGGGTCCATCATTAAGAATGTACTATCCTTCAAGTACCTTGGGGTCTGGCTTGACAACCACCTCGACTTCTCTGAACAAGTTAATGCCATACATAAAAAAAAAACCCACCCTAAACTGGCAGCATTGTGTCACCACTGCAGCTGCATCCCGCTCACGGTCCATAGAGCTGTGTACAGAAAATGACGCTCTCCATATTCGACTATGGTGACATAATCTACTACTCTGCCCCCAAATCTACCCATTCCAGACTGGACTCTCTTTAAATCATTCTGTCACTTTGATTTAGACAGTTCTACATGTAGTCATCATTGTACTCTTTGTACATCCCTCTCCTTTCTCTCTGTTAAAGCTAGGCATATGGCACACTGCTCCTCATTTATTGCCAAGTATTGGTTTGGCTCACTCCCTTCCTACCTGTCCTCTACCCTCTCCCTGTCTCACCCCAACTACTATCCCTCTGCAGCTCCCATTCCCTCTCCCTCTCCCTTGCACTCCCCCCCTAGATCCTCCACTGCTTGTCAGTCTGCCTTCTCCTACCGCTTCCCTAAGCACTGGAACTCTCTCCCTCCCCCAATCTTTTCAGCCACCTCTCCCTACTCTCTATCTTCCCTCCTTCAAAGCCTCTCGTACCACACCTGCAACTGTAACCTGTAACCTCACCCAATTTCTCACCTATTACCAATCTACCTCCTCCCCATCTCTTACCCTCTTCCTTTATACCACCCACTCTTCCCTGTTCCTCCTTCCCCTCCTCTCACAACCCTATCAATTTTCCTCTACTATCTCACCCTAACCCCTCTTCTCTGCCCACCATTACCTACTCCACCTTCTTCTCCTCTCCATTCCTCCTCCACCTCCTCTCATAACCCTTTCCTTACTCCTAATCCTTCCATTCATCTCTCTCTCCCTACCCACACCAAACCCACCTCTCTTAGTCCTTGACTGTACCTCTGTTTCTATGTTCCCCCTCACACCTGCTTTCTCCCCCCCCCCCATTGTAACATGTATTGTTTTACTACTGGCCGGTGCTGGCACACATTCAGCTTCCAGCTATAATTTTCAATGCAGTGGTGCATGGTTTATGTGTTTTCACACTGTTTGATTATCTATTTATTCATTTGCATGGGTTGAATCCATATATACAATTTACTGTACATAGTTGCTTTCATATTAATTTCTCTGCTGTTCACAGTTGTAACACGTTGTTTTCGACTCTATGTATTTTCAAGTGTATTCCCCTTTCCCTCCCCCCCAGGACACATCTGGAAATGAGCTCTTGTTAGTTCAGTATGTCTTTCCTGGTGAAACTTTTAAATAAATAAATAAATGTCTGCCTCATCACCTGTAGTAGTAGAATGGCTTGACTAATGGACGCAGTGTCACTGCTCACTGCCTGTGTGGCATGTTCAAATGGCCTCAAAATTGGTATGACTGAATCCATGGGTTGCCACTGCTCAGTTGTCACAGACATCGATGACCCGGAACTATCACGGACATTGATGACCCAGAACTGTCACGGCTAGTGTGCATCACAAGGTACTCTGAGATTTCTTTGTACTGCTCATGCAAATGTTCTGCCATGTAAAGAGTGGAGTTACATCTCGTAACAACTTCAAGCTTGAGGGGGTGCTGAGGGAGGCTGTTTTGGATCTGCAGCTGCCTAAGCTGGTCACGGGCATTTCCAGAATGTGCAAAGTGGGCACAGATGTGGCGTGCAACTGTCAGCATTTTGCTTGATTTCAGGGTACTGCACAAACTCCTGTACCACATAATTTAAACAGTGGGCCATACAGGACACCCTCAAAAACCCACCATTGCTCATACATTTAACAACATTTAATCCATTATCACTTGCAAGGAAGCCAGCTTTTAGGGACGGGGGTGCAGTCACTCATCTATTTCCGTCAGTAGCAAGTCTAGCATGTTTTCATCTGTATGCAACCCTGCTACACTATGCATTGCAAGTGTGGCATGCTGTCTAATGCCATGAAGGTTGCTCCCACCACAGTCTGACTTATTACATTGCTTTGCCATCCCACCATGACAGACAAGTTCAACCCCAGGAAGCTGTGCCCAATGTGCAGTAATACACAGATAAGAACTACCCACCATTTTACCACGTGTCCACATATCTGTGATTAAGTGAATGTATGGTGATGTAGAATGCTGAAGTGCATGTCTTACAGACTCTGTCACAGGCCGATATAACTAAGGGACTGTATGGGTGACACAATATGTCCTGGGTGTAATAGAGCTCAATAACGCTAGATGACTAGCAATGCATTTCTATGGAATGTACAATTTTATGACTCCTTGCTAATTCATTGTTTCTTATTTACTTTTGTTTTCTCTAATAGACTGGGACTCTGGTATGCCAGCTATTCTACCAATAGAGAATGATGCAAATTAATTTGGGTTAACAAACTCAACATTCTGGGCTATGTGGACAGTATGTTTTATGTTGATAGCTGACTTCCCCCCTCCATATAGTGGTTATGTTCTTCAGCAAGCAGATCATGCTTTTTTCTTCTTCTAGACATGATTTACAAGATAGATTATCATTCATTTTTAAAATTTCCTAGAGGATTCTGTGGTTAAGTTTAATGAAAAACCCAAGGGTTACATGTGTATTGGGTTTAATTAGGGGCGGATGTGATATGCTCCTTTTATTGCTTCCTACCCTATTAGCCCAAGTTGAAACAGTATCTCCTGGATGATTGGGGGCATTTTCTGGTATAAGACATGGCCCTATAATCTCTTTTTTTTACAATGCTTTTTGGGTTAGGAGTAAGCCTTTTTATATTTTTTAGATACTTTTTTATTCCTGACATATTACATAATTTCCCATCCTCAAGTCCTTAATGGAATTGATTTTTGGTTAGGGGAGCTAATGGAGGTCAGGCTTTCCTCCTGCATTTCATTATCAGGGATGAGGCTTGGATGAAGGAGGTCTCTTAGTTTCCTAGACAGGGTTATAAATTTAAACATTGCTCAATTGTTAAAGGGGTCGGCTCACCATTACTTATTAAGCACAAATTAGCTCTGAGCTTAATCATATTAATGTCATGTTAGTTGATACAGAGTACACTAGTAGGAAGCTGTTTACAAGAAAGTAGATCAGTCAGACAAGTATTTCAAAAGGGGCATAGACAGCTTCTCCATGGGCGTCATGGACTAGATAGTTAGGAGTTGGTATTCAGCTGGTTAATCAGTGGGAATGGTGGGGTTGGTAAGTATGGAGGATGGATAGTTGGGCAGGTTGTTAGGGGGAGAAAGAGGTGGGTTTTTGGAGGAGGCTAGAAGGGAGAGGAGACAGAGGATTCAATAGTTTGTTAGTCAGGAAGGGTGTACTAAGACAACTTTTATTGTTCTGCCATAATATGAAGTTTTTATTTTATTTTATTTTATTTATTGAAGAGAATCAGAATTACAGTCCTTTGAGTCATAGACTCCTTTGTGAATGCTCCATGTTAGTACAAAAGAACAAACATCACGTTTGCTAGTATTTATACGTAGGTCACATAGTGCAGTGTATAAACATTGCATCATGTATCTTAAGTAGTCCTTTGGTCTAAGGTGTGATACAAGGTAGATTACAGTTTTGAAGGGTCCTAAATGAACCCTGAGTCAGAGTTTATATACAGTGTGATTGTGGGACTTTGAGGATGCAGTCATGGATTAAGGTTAGGCATTTAACCTTACCATTGTGGATTTTTTTTTACTGCGCTAGTGCTATAGACTGCAATGGTTGCCATCACAAGTAGCTGATTCAAGGAGGAGTTTTTTAAGACCAGTTTTAACTTGGCCAGGACTAGGGGCTACGGAGATGGAGGCAGGTAGGTTGTTTAGCCAGAGGGGAGCCCTGTATCGGAAAGACCTTTGTCCTAGGGAGGTCCTACAGTTGGGGACCAGGAGAGAGATGTTAGTTAGGCATCTAGGGGCCTTTCTGTGTGGGACAGTCTGGATGAGGTGGAAAAGGCCTTTGGGTGCTAAATTGAGGAGTATTTATTTGGCTTGGAGGGAGGTGTGATACTTAAGCCTCCCTTCGAAGGTGAATCAATCTGCAAGTTTGTAAAGCTTGCACATGTGGGTGTCTCTATTGCATCCAGTGACTAGTCTGCAGGCTTCATTGAGTGCTATGTTGATACTGCGTAGGGCCGTTTGGTCTGCACATCCATAAATCATAATACCGTAGTCCACCAGAGATAGGACAGAAGAAGTTACAGCGAGATGTAGGACTTGAGGGGGTAGGCGATGTTTATGTCAATATAGGATCCCCAAGCTGGTGTTTAGCAGAGGAAAGGTGTTGGATGTGTGCATAGTAGGTGAGGGAGGTGTCCAGGATGACACCCAGGTATTTGAAGCTATTTACCTGTTCAAGACTGCGACCCTGGGAGTTAGTGATGAGAAGAGGGGCACTACTGAGCGGGCTTTAGCGGTGGGTAAAGATCATCGATTTTGTCTTGTTGTAGTTGAGTACTAGGCAATGCTCAAAGAACCAGATTTCTATTTCTCTGAAAAAGCCTTGTAGGGCAGATTGCAGGGAGTTAGAATGGGGGGTGTTTCCATAGCACTACAGCATCGTCCACATAGAGCAGAAGTTTCTAGTTGCATGATTGAGGAATGGAGTTTAGGTAAAGGGTGAAGAGCAATGGGCCGAGTATAGACCCTTGTGGGACAACCGATTGGACTGGCCTTTTGGAGGAGAGGATAGTGTTAATTTTGACCTGTTGTGTCCTGCCAGAGAGATAGTCTTTGAACCAGGCGGTTGCTTCAGGGGAGAAGTGCTGGGATGGAAGAGAGTGCAGAAGAAGAGTGTGACTGATGGTATCAAAGGCTTTGGTCAAGTCAACATAGATGGCTCCTGCTAAGGACCCCTGGTTGAGGGCCTCGTGGACATATGAGATAAAGTCCAGGAGGGCTGTGGTGGTGCTGTGCCCCCCCTCCGGAACATGCGTTGTTCTTGGCAGAGCAGCGAGTGTTTGGTCAAGTAGTTGGTAAGCTGGTCTGAGACTATTTTTTTGAGTGCCTTTGAGGAGGGGGGATCGAGATGGGTCGGTAATTACTGGTGGAAGTGGGGTCACCGCTTTTGAGGATGGGGGTAATGATGCCACTTTTCCATAGAGTGGGAAACTGGCTGAGCTGTAGCGACCACAATACACTCAAAGGATCTGGTGCACTGCATTGGCACCTCAACAAGGCCTAGTTTGGATCTAAAACAGATACTGACACTCCCATCCCTACAATCCATCCTCAGATGATGGATTGTTATGTCTCATCCAGCAGTGTACATTGTGTGACTATTGTACTCTGTAACTTTGTTTAAAATTCAATAAAGTTTACTTAATTGCAAAAAAAGCATTGCTAGTCCCTGATAAACCTGCCTCATCACAACAACTTCCACTTCTAGCATTTGGAGGCACACAAGCAATAGTCTTCTTGGCTGCAGCCCCACAGCCAGAAACAGCGTTGCATGACCGTGTCTTCCCGGGCATTTCTTTAGATTACATAGACAGTCACCAAGAAAATAAACACACGAAATGCAAAAAGTAATTTTTCCCATTTTGTGGGTTGCTGTAACACATTCAAGAGAATTCACAAGACAGTACAATGCCACAAATACTGCAATAGGTACTGTTTTTAATTATGTATGTTTTTGTTTGTTTAAATGCTACAATATGCACTGGAGAGAAAGTGTTCATGGTACTATGGGGACACACACAATAGTGGTACAATGACAATAATTTCAACATACTGAACAGAGACAATTAACAGTGAGGTTATACTTCTTCACTCTTGGGTAGGTGTGAAGCCACAAAACAACAGGGACTTCTAGATGGAAAAAGTCGCAACAAAGAGATATAGCACAGACAGTCACCAAGAAATGAAACACGTGCACCACAAAGAGTGATTTTTCTGGTTTTGTGGGTTGCTGTAACAAATTCAAGAGAATTCACAAGACAGTATAATGCCAAAAATACAGCAATAGGTATGTTTTTTCTTTATATCTGTTTTTGTTCATTTAAACACTATATAATTAATGGCTATGATTTTTTTCCATTGGAAACTCATGGCATAATTTGCCGTTATAAAGGAGCGTTTATAACGGCAAACATGCGCCAGGTTTTCCTACCACTGCACATGTGCCTGGTGCCGCTCTGCTCTTCCTGGTAGTCCGAGACTGTGGCTTACCTTCAGAGATCACAGAGTAAACTCTGACTGGGCAGTAAGTCCAAAAAATAAATACAAATACTCAGGGCAAAAAGTAGGCTACTGTTTAAGAAAAAAAAATTATGTGTCTTCAGCAGCCGCTTCTGACCGCGAACCGAGTCTGGATTGGGGCGCAGCTGCACAGGGTTATTTTATTTTATTTAATTGCTGTGGCAAAAAAATCATAGCCATCAATTATATAAAATAAAAAATGGGGTGGTGTGTAAACTCGAAGTTTACACACGCCCTTGGGGTTATATGCTGACATAAACCCCTCGGGTGTGTGTAAACTTCTTGTTACACACACCACCCCATACTTTATTCTATATATTATGCACTGGAGGGAGGGAGAGAGTGTTCACAGTACTATGGGGAAACACACAATAGTGGTACAGTGCCAACAATTTCAACAGACTGAACAGAGACAATTAACAGCAAGGTTATATTTGTTTTGTTTTGGGTGGACAGGAAGCCAAAAAACAACAATAGGGACTTCAAGACGATATTTTGACAATAAAGAGATATAGACAAACAGGCACAAGACCTTAACAACACTCTTCACAAATTCAAAAGTGGAGCAACAATACCTTCTTTGGGGGGGTGGATTTTCACAGCAATAGCTAGATAGAAGCAGGAAAAATACTGCAGATGGGCCAGAAATGAACAGTACTGCTATTACGGTGATGCAATAAAATGTGTATGACTTGACTGCACGCTCACAGACTAAAGGTAATGGGCAGAAAGTTTAACAGTTCAGTAAAAGAAAAGGCAGTCTTCTAAACTAATAGAAAAAATGCACAAACATTACTAGAAGTATTACTGTGTGTAACTGTGTACAGAACTGAACACACCAATACTAAACAATAGCCAGCAACAGTTGGCAAGACTACCTTTCACACTGTGCTCTGTGAATCTTCCTTCTCTACACCACAGATCCGCCCCATCCCCGAACCACGCTTCTGCACTGTCTGTCAGTACAGACGCTGAAACTCCTAATTTAATGTATGAAATTCATACCAAATCAATGATTGATGATACAAACACACAAGGCTTTACTACACTTTATGAACTAAATAAATTTGGACTCAAAAGTCCAAATGTAAATTGCTTTTTTGAATGTTATTTGAAGGTTTGAATCTCACAGCTCAGAGAGCTAACTAACTCCAGCTATACATTATGCACACTGGCCCCCATTTTCAAAACCCTGGGGATGCATGGCACATCTAGATGTGCCACCCAAATAAATGGGCTGGCACAAAAAAATGCAGTATTCAAACAAGATGTGGGTTCCCAACAGATATTCCATCTCATCTGAATACAGCAATCCTAGTGGGCAAAACAAATGGGGGTGGCTGACAATACACCAGTGCATCCTGGGGGATGGCCTGAGTTCTGGGAATGGGGATGCATGGTACATCCCCAGACACGCCGTCCCAAATTCATGATATTCAGCCAGAATATGCAAATGTGCCATTAGGCATGCAAGGCACAAACAAATCATTTGCTGCTCATTATGGCTGCATTTGCATGCGGAACACGGCAGGATGCACCAGTCGGCCTGCCCCCCCACCAGTCCCATCCAACATCAAACCTCAACCCATTTCCATAGTGTAGGGACCCCACTCTCCATCCCAAACCCCATTTGAAATATAACGATGGTCCCCCAACCTGTTTCCATAGTGTAGGGACCCCACTCCCCATCCCAAACCCCATTTGAAATATAACGATGGTCCCCCAACCTGTTTCCATAGTGTAGGGACCCCACTCCCCATCCCAAACCCCATTTGAAATATAACGATGGTCCCCCAACCTTTTTCCATAGTGTAGGGACCCCACTCCCCATCCCAAACCCCATTTGAAATATAACGATGGTCCCCCAACCTGTTTCCATAGTGTAGGGACCCCACTCCCCATCCCAAACCCCATTTGAAATATAACGATGGTCCCCCAACCTGTTTCCATAGTGTAGGGACCCCACTCCCCATCCCAAACCCCATTTGAAATATAACGATGGTCCCCCGACCTGTTTCATAGTGTAGGGACCCCACTCCCCATCCCAAACCCCATTTGAAATATAACGATGGTCCCCCGACCTGTTTCCATAGTGTAGAGACCCCACTCCCCATCCCAAACCCCATTTGAAATATAACAATGGTCCCCCAACCTGTTTCCATAGTGTAGGGACCCCACTCCCCATCCCAAACCCCATTTGAAATATAACGATGGTCCCCCGACCTGTTTCCATAGTGTAGGGACCCCACTCCCCATCCCAAACCCCATTTGAAATATAACGATGGTCCCTCAACCCATTTCCATAGTGTAGGGACCCCCCTCCCATCCCCAAGCCCCAATCATGGTGATATTTAATAAATAAAAAACCCAAACTCCCCTGGTAGTCCAGTGGACCCCTCCTCCCATTCCAGAACCCCAATAGCAGTGATATTTAATAAATAAAAAACCCTGAAGTGCCCTGGTAGTCCAGTGGACCCCCCCTCCCATTCCAGAACCCCAATAGCAGTGATATTTAATAAATAAAAAACCCTGAAGTGCCCTGGTAGTCCAGTGGACCCACCCCCCATCAAGCAACTCCGATCACAGTAACAGACCACACACACCCTTTTTCCATAGTGTAGTGGCCCCCCCACCCTACCACCCACTCAGGCACCCACATCCCACACCGCTCCCCCGGTCCAAACAAGGCCAGTCAGCTGGTGAGCAGCACAGCCCTCCGCACATCTCCATGGCTGCCAGCTGACTAAACTGTCAATGATAGTGTACAGTATAGACTACATGCCCATTGGCTTGAACACCTCAGCAAGCACAGCAAAGGACTGGACTGACTGATACAGGCCATGCCCCCTCTCACTGCCTGTGTTGCATGTTCAAAGGGATGCAGAATCATTACCAGTCCATCCATTAAATGCCACTGTTCTGTGGTGAGTGCCATGGACACTCCAGCACTGTCATGACTGGTGTGTAGTGGCATATAATCGGACACAGAGTTATACTGCTGATAGAGCTGCTCCAACATGTATAGTGTAGAGTTCCATCTGGTCATCACATCCAACTTTATGCAATGATGAGGCATATCATTCTTTCTCTGAAGCTGGTATAGCTGGTCATGGGCCTTCCTAGAATGGGCAACGTGGGCACATATGTGGCATGTGACCAACAAGATATAATTCAGATCAGGATGGCTAAGAAACTGCTGGACCACGAGGTTGTGACATTGTGCCAGGCATGGCACCCTGAAAAACCCACCATCATTTATGCATTTTACATGATGGTGCTTTTGTCACTCGCACTGAAGCCAGCTTTCATTGAGTGTGGATGCAGTCACTCATCAGTCTCACCCAGTAGTAGTTGAAGCATTTTCTCCCCTGTGTGAAATCCATGCATGCTTTTCACTGTGCGTGTCCCCTGCTGCCTAATACTGGTTATGTTGCTATCTTCATAGTCTGCCTTGCTGTACTGTCCAACACCGCACCCAGATTCCAAGACCACCCCAGGTACCTATGCCCAATGTACTCTAATGCACATACAGGAGCTGCCAGCTGTTCTCCCACTGGTCCACATATCCATGCTAAGATGGATGGATGGTGATGATGAATGTTTAAGTGCATGGAACACCGCCTCCTTTACTGTGGCATACAGTTCAGGAACAGCACATTTGGAGAAGTATGTCCTTGATAGTACCTTCCACTTTGGACATACATGAGCAGCAAACCTTCTGAATCCTTCACAATCAACAAAGGAGAATGGGAGAAGGTCAAGTGCGAGCATTTCTGTAGCAGCCACCCTAAGCTCTCATGCAGTAGAATGATTCATAGGGTATTTGCTCTGCTGTTCAAACATGCTCATCAGAGTTGGTTGTAATTTTCTGAGTGTTGGGCTGGCAAACAGACAACGACATTGTGGTGGCATACTAGGGGTTCTATTTGACTCAAGAGAAATATGTTGGACTGATAAAGGGACACACATCATTTTACCTGTTTTATGGGTTGGCTATGACATTACTGTTGACTGACTCTGAGGGGGACCGCTGAAGCTGCCACTGCTGCTATGCCCTCTAGTTGTAGCAACCACCTCCATATCCTCCTCCTCCACCATGTACTCCCCTCAATTGGCAATGTCTAAAGATGATGAGGATGAGGGACCAGGACCACATGCAGCTGCTTCCTTCTGGTGTTTAAGCCATCGGAGAGGGTGCCTGTGCTTTAAGTGCATGTGCTGACCACCAGTGCCTAGGTGGCTACCCTTCATCTCCCTACTGACCAGCACATGGCAAAGCTGACATATTGCCACCATTTCATCTACTGGGTCCAGTACATAGAAGTCCCACACTAGGGATTCTGTAGTCCTTTTTTTATCCTGATGCCTGGACTGGGACAGCAGAGTGGAAGTACTGTATGGGGGATACTACTGTTTTTGTAGTTTGACCATGTCTCATCACATCAGGAATAGTATGGGTGGGGGACCTTCAGTGTGACATTCAGTGGTTAAATAAATGCTACACTTATGAACCCCTGCACTGTCACTACCTTTCTGCTTCTTCTTCTCCGGTTCCCATATGGGATCCAACTCCTCATCACCATCATCATCATGTTCATCATCGTAATCACCATCATCATCATCTGCAGGCCATCCACTGATGTCCTCCTCCTGCTCCTCCTCATTCAGAACCTGAGAGTCATGATGAACCTCATTCTCAATAGTTTGCGTGTCTGTGTCCACAGCAACAGTTGCCATGGTGGTGTGACCTACGTTTTTGGGCATTCCAACAGTCCCCTCAACCATTGCCTCAACTATATCATGAGGAATACCGCCACCGTCAGCAAATGGAGACAGGAACATGCTGCACCTTATCATTATCAAACACTGCTTCTGGTGTAATTTTCAGGCTGCTTGCACTATTGCTAGCTCCCACATCACACGCACCCACTACCATGACTGCAACAGGGGTTACCGAAAAATATTAGATGCAGGAAAGTCACTGGTAAATACTCTGGCACTGCTTCTAGCAGTGCCTATCCCATAGCACTTAGAACTTGTTGGTGATGGCAACAACATGTCAGAAGACAGTCTTTTAGTCACCGTTTCAGTGGCACCACTTTTCACAAATGATGCTAAAGTCTTGCCTGCATGACTCACTCCTCTCCTTTTGTTTCTCTTCACTGGCATTCTTCTTATGTTAATGTTTGGCGGCATAGACAAGTCATCTTTTTGGATGCTAGTTCTCACAGCACACAGAGGTACAACAGGTTGGGTAGGGTACCCGAGTGATTAGCTGGATTTCTAAAGATCGTACTTTTCCAACAGAGCAGTACAACACCACAGGCTAAGATACAACTAGTGTTCACAAACAGAGGAAAATTCAGACAGCCACAGGAAAATTCAGTCTGGAAAGCTGATATTTTTGTATCCTATTTCTCACAGCACATGGGGGTACAACAACAGGTCAGGTAGGGTACCTACATGAAAAGCTGGATTTCTAAAGCTTGTAGTTTGTCAACAGGGCAGTACTACAGCACAGACTGGGCGGATACCACTGGTGTTCATAAACAGAGGAAAATTCAGTCAAACACAGGAAAGTTGAGTCTGGAAAACTGGTATTTTTGGATCCTATTTCCCCACAGCACATGTGGGTATAACAGGTTGGGTAGGCTACCTGAGTGAATAATTGGATTTCTAAAGCTTCTGCTTTGCCAACAGGGCAGTACTACACCACAGGCTGGAAGAATACCACTGATGTTTACAGACAAAGGAAAATTCAGTCAAACACAGGAAAATACAGTCTAGAAAACTGATATTTTTGGATGCTATTTCTAACAGCACACGATGGGGGTACAACAACAGGTGGGTTTGGCTACCTGAGTGAATAGCTGGATTTCTAACTACTACACAGACTGGGAAGGATGCCACTGCTGTTCAAAAGGTGGGGGGGGGGACAATAATAAGGCATGTAGAACAGGCGGGTTTTTCTTTTATTTTCAAAGCACAATGGATTAGAAAGATTAAGGGGAGGAGAATTTCAAAACACAAGGGGTGGGTGTTTTTTATTTTTTTATTTTTTTAACCAGGAGAGACACACTAAGCTGAAGGCTTGCTTACAGGTGTGACCTGGGAGCACAAGGAAGTTAAGTGACTTGCTCAGAGTCACACAGTATGCAAGTATGGGCTATGGGATTCAAACCCAGGTCTCCAGGTTTGCATCTCAGAGCCTAAACCACTGCGCGATACTGCAGGGGCCCGGGGTATTCAAATCTAACACAAACTCACTCACAAACACTCACACAGACAGTCACAATCACCACACTCAGACTACAAATGAAAAGTTAACGTAATACAGTAATGTAGTGCACACAAAAACAGGTTTGAAAATGTTTAAACAAGAAATTTTTAGGTTTGTCCGCCACAATCTCTTCACAATCACTAGCTACTGTGTTCACTCTCTCGTCAATCTTTTAACACTGCACAGAGAAATGTCCTCCTCAACTTTCTATTGTTCAGCCACATGTGACCTCTAACTCACAAGACATTGCAAACTTCGCCTGTTGCGACAAACTTCGCACGCGAAGCCTGCACATGCAAAGGAATTCTACATATCTGCTTTCCGGTTAGTGAAGTTACACCTGCTCCACAAAGTGAGCAAAATCCGTGAAGTCCAGACCTCACCCCGTGTAGTAATTCATGAAATGGCTGTGATTTGCAAAATACTACGTGGAGCAAATTTTTTCAGCTTCACACACCACTACTGATGGGATGTCAGAATGATGATACAGTAACAACCTGGCATTATATCAGTGGAACAGTAGTATTTCTCTGAATTAATCAGTTACATTCAGAACAAGGAGTACCCATACAGTATAATATATAGAGCAGTAATAGAAAGAAAACCTTACTTTACTATGCTATTATTTAACTGAGAACTTTGGCTGACATCATAAACCTTCAGATAAAAATTTAAAGGGTGTATGGTGTTACCAGAATCCTAAGATTGAATGTCAACCATTGTAACCACAATGGAACAACATGAGGATGAGGGTCCTGGACTTCAGGAGGGCTGATTTTAAGAAAATTGGGAGAATGCCTCAGGGATGCCCTAGCAGGGATAGGGAAACAGGGGAGAGTCGAAGAACAGTGGGCAAAAATAAAGGAGGGCATTGAGAAAGCTACAAATCTCTGTATCAGGTAGTTTAGCAAGGGTAAGAGAAAAAAATAGACCGCTATGGTTCTCTAAAAAGGTAGCTGAAAAAGTAAGAGCAAAAAAGATAGCATTTAGAAGATAAAAAACAGAAGGAGGATAGGGAGAGTTACCAAGAAAAACAAAGGGAGGCAGGGAAGGTAGTTAGGAGCACAAAGGCACAAACAGAGGAGAATATTGCCAAATTAGTAAAAAAAAGGGGAGAAAACATTTTTTAGACACATAGGTGAAAAGAGAAAGGCCAATGGAGGGATAGAGAGGCTAAAAGGGGAAGGTGGCGTTTATGTGGAAGAGGACCACCAAAAAGCAGACATATTGAACAAATACTTCTGTTCAGTATTTACAGAGGAAGGGGTAGGATACGGATCAATGATAAAGGACAAGGGCATAAAGGGATGGGAGGTGGACACTAGTCCTTTTACAGAGGAAAAAGTCCTTAAGGAATGAAGTTAAAGGTAGACGAAGCAATAGGAACAATTGGGGTGCACCTCAGGCTACTGAGGGAACTCAAGAAGGAGCTAGCTGCACCTCTGACAGCCCTGTTCAACCTGTCACTAGAAACAAGGGAGGTACTGGTGGACTGGAGGAGAGCGGATGTGGTTCAACTCCACAACAGTGGTAATAGAGAGGAGGCAGGAAATTACAGGCCTGTCAGCCTGACTTCAGTAGTGGGCAAAGTAATGGAATCACTACTGAAGGAAAGGGTTGTGGAATACCTTGTTAACAGTGGTATACAGGATCCCAGGCAACATGGTTACACAGGAGGAAGGTCTTGCCAATAAAAACCTGATCAAATTCTTTGACTGAGTGCCCAAAAAGTGGATCAGGGAGGAGCAGAAGATGTGGCCTACCTCAGTTTTAGTAAGGCCTTCCACACCATTCCACATAGAAGACTGGTGAGCAAGCTGGGTAGCCTAGGAGTAGGTCTTTTTTTTCAAACTCTATTTTTGCTCCTGCCCAGAGGGAACTCTCTCCAGCATCCACCCACCCTCAGAGCTCTACCTCCTGCCTGAAGCACACTGCCTCTCACCCCAAACTGACCTGGCAGACCCCCCGGCTCTGCACCCTTCGAGTTAGGGCTGCCCTATTCTCCCAGGGAGCTCTGTCTACAATGTAATTTGCCAGGCAGTCAGGGGGAGGATGTGAGTAGAGGTGTCTGGCCTTGGAGTGGCTTCCAAGGGCTGGTGTTGCCTTTGCCTGTCCCCACTGGCGGGGATTTTCTTAGTTATGCCCATCCTCCCCCCAGCCCCTTCAGAGCCCGGACGTACAATGGCAGCTAGCGAAATCTGCCATGGCACTGCATCCCCACTACTTTAGCCCTAGAGCATAGCAGTGCCTCTGGCTTCTGCTGGGGGCCACTGTATTGCTAGGCTGTCCCTGGATCCCTCCCCGAGAGAAGAGAACAGTCCTATGGATGCTCAATCCTCTCTCCCCCTGCCGACCCCTGGTGGCCCCGGCTCATTCCAGAATCCTGGTTGTCAGCATGGCATGAGGTGTGGCATTGAGCACCTCAACCCTCATCACCACCATGCCCGCACCTAGGAGTAGGTCTTAAGGTAGTAAAATGTGTAGAGAGTTGATTAGGCAATAGGAGTCAGAGGGTGGTGGTTAACAGCGTCCACTCTGGAGAAGGCAAAGTGACAAGTGACAGGTTGCTGAGGGAGTTCAGGGAGGAACTGGCTGCACATCTGACAGTTCTGTTCAACCTAACACTAGAAACAGGGGAGGTTTCGGGGGACCGGAGGAGGGTAGCTGTAGTCCCACTCCACAAAAGTGGAAATCTGGTATAGGTGAAAAATTACAGGCTGGTCGGCCTGACTTTGGTAGTGAACAAAGTAATGGAATCACTACTGAAGTAAAGGATTGGAGAATACCTTGTTATCAGCAGTCTACAAGGGGGGAGATCCTGCCAGACAAACCTGATCAACTTCTTTGACTGGGTAACAAAAAAAGTGGACCAGAGAGGGGTAGTTGACATGACCTATCTGGATTTCAGCAAGGTCTTTGGCACCGTTCAACATAGAAGGCTGGGAAACAAACTGAGTAGCTTAGGAGCAGGTCCTAAAATAGTAAAATTGGTGGAGAGTTGGCTTAGTAGTAGGAGCCAAAGAGTGGCAGTAAATGGGGTGCACTCTGCAGAATGAAAGGTGACTAGCAGGGTGCTGCAGGGATCAGTATTTGTCCCAGTCCTCTTTAATGTCTTTATTAGCAACTTTGCAGAAGGACAGCAAGGGAAGGTATGACTATTCTCAGATGACACAAAAATCTGGAAAAGAGTAGACACACTTGGGGGGGGGTTGAAAGAATGAGGAAGTTTCCATAGAAGTTAAAAGAATGGTCAGGTGTTTGACAGCTAAGATTTAACTTAAAAATGTGCTGAATCATGCACTTAGGGCACAATAACTGCCAGCAACATACCAACTCGAAGGGAAACATTAGCAGTCACAAAACAGTTACAAGACCCTGAGGTCATCATTTCTGATGACCTGAAGGTAGCTAAACAGTGTGACAAGGCAGTGGGAAAGGCTAGTGGAATGCTTGGATGCATAGGGAGGGGTATCACCAGCAGAAAGAAGGCAATAATAATACCCCTGTATAGATCACTGATGAGACCCCACCTCGAGAACTGAGTGCAGTTCTGGAGTCTCCACCTCTGGAAGGACATTGATAAAGTGGAGGTGGTACAAAAGAGGACTACCAAAATGGTGCAGGGCCTGCATCAAAACCCTTATGAATAGACACTCAGGGAACTGAATAAGTACTCTCTAGAGGGAAGGAGTAAAAGGAAGGATTTGATAGAAACATTAAAATACCCAACAGGTATTAAAAATGTACAGGAAGGTAACATTTTCTGTAGAAAAAGAAGCTCATGGACAAGGGGTCATGCTATGAAGTTGATGTGGGGGATGCTCAAAGGAAATTTGAGGAAATAATTCTTCACAGAGAATGTGGTGGGTGCCTGGAACAGCATTTCAGTGGAGGTGGTAGGTGCCAGAATGGTGATGGGATTCAAGCATGCATGGTTCAGATACAAGGGGAACATGGTAGTATTGCAAAATGAGGAGACAACCGGAGATTGAGAAGGGTCTATGATGGCACAGTAGGCAGGGAAAACTGGGCAGACGAGGTGGGCCAAGAGGTCCTTATCTGCTGAAAACGTCCATGTTTCTATATTTATGTTTCCTCTAACTTTACGTACCCCTGGGAGGACAGTAGGACCAAGAAAGCCCGAAATCTGAAAGAACATAGAAAGTGTGGAGGTGGAGCAAAGGAGGACAATCAAAATGGTGCAGGGCCTGCATAAGAAACCCTATGAATAAAGGCTTAGGGATTTAAATACATACTCCCTAGAAGACAGGTGATTACATGGGGATATAATGGAGACATTCAAATACCTCACGGGAATAAACACGGTAGTGGAAGGGAGCATTTTCCAAAGAAAAAGACGCTCAAGGACAAGGGATCACAATGTGAAGCTGGGGGGGGGGGTCAGATGAAATGTGAGGAAGTACTTCTTGAAGGAGAAGGAGGTGAACACATAGAACAGCCTCCTAGTGGAAGTAGTGGGGGCAGGAATGGTCACAGAATTTATTTTATTTATTTATTTATTTAGAAAAAACTTTTGCGCACAAGCTCTTTTACAAAGATTCCACTTCATAGATTGCAAAACAAAGTACAGTAGGAGAAAGCAAAGGTACATTACAATGAACGATACAGCTTGGATTCAGAACTTACAGAATAACTCAAAACATAGGTACAAGTTAAATAACAAGAAAAAAACACTTTATGAAGGTGGAGGGGAAAATAAGCAGCCACAAAGTTCCTTGTCAGTAGTTCAGAGGGACGGGGATAGATGGCAGAGGGGTGAAGAAGGGAGGTACAAGAGAGAGAGGTAAGTACTGCAGTGGAGGTGAGAGGGTGGGGAAAGAGGGATGATAAGATATAGGGAGAAATGGTGGGGTGAGGGGAGGCTGAGTCGAGAGGACATGCTAGAGTAAAATGGTGGGGTGTGAGGGGGCATGGCCAGGCAGCCAGCATTGGTAGTGACTGTTTGGGAAACTTGGAGGTTGGAGGAGAGGGAGGGGGTGGCAGGTGCTGAAGAAGCATGATGCAAACTGATTGCTGGGGCAAGTCATGAGATGGGAAAGAGGGAGAGGGGTACCTGAGGCCTGCCTAGTGCTTTCTGGGGTGCAGAGAGAGCAGGTTGGCTGGACTCATGGGCAGGTGCACTTAGAGAGTGTTATTAGGTGCTGTTTGAGGTCAGTTTTGAATTGTGCCAGACAATTGGTGGCCAAGAGGTTCCCAGGAAGTTCATTCATCCATTTAAGAATGCATGGGATAGACACATGGACATCTTAGAAGTAAGAAGGGGGTGTAAGCTGGAGTCCAAGTAGAGTCTTTGGTGGCACTGTAGATAGGGAATTTAGGGCAGACTGGGTTGGCCAAGTAGTTCTTATCTGCCCACAACTTCTATTTTTCTATGTCAGTGGGGTGCCACAAGGGTCTGTACTAGGCCCAGTCCTCTTCAATGTCTTTATTAGCGACATTGCAGAAGGGCAGGAAAGGAAATTATGCCTGCTTAGGGATGACACAAATATCTGCATTTGTAGACACACCAGGAGGGGTGGAAAGAATGAGGGATGATCTGAAAAAGCTAGAAGAATGCTCATGGGTTTGGCAGCTGGGTTTCAGTGCAAAAAAGTGCAAAATCATGCACTTGGGGCACAAAACACAGGTTCAACATACCAGCTGGGAGGAGAGGTATTAGGAGTCACAAAACAGGAAAGGGACCTTGGGCTAGTCATTTCTCATGACATGAAGGTAGTTAAACAGTGTGACAAGGCAGTGTGGAAGGCTAACCGGATGCTGGGCTGCATAGGCAGAGGTATCACCAGCAGAAAGAGGGAGGTAATGATACCCCTGTATCAATCGCTGGTGACACCCCACGTTGGGTACGGTGTCCAGTTGTGGAGGCCCCATCTCTCAAAGGACAGAGAAAGGGTGGAAGCGGTACAAAGTAGGGCAAGCAAAATGGAGCAGGACCTGCATCAAAAGCCCTATGAAGAAAGGCTTAAGAAATTAAATATGTACTCACTAGAGGAAATGAGGAAAATGGAGGATATGATAGAAACATTCAAATACCTCACAGGTATAAACAAGGTACAGGAAGGTAGCATAACAAAAAGATGCTCAAGGACAATCGGTTATAATATGACTCTGGAGGGGTCTCAGAGGAAATGTGAGGAAGTACTACATCATGTAAAGGGTTGTGGATGCATGGAACAGCCTCCCAGCAGAGATGGTGGGGCATAAAATGGTTACAGGATTCAAGAACGCATGAGATGAATAAAAGGGGTTACTAGAAGTAAGGTGGTGGTAGTTAAGCCAGCAGACTGAACAGTGCCTGCGATAGCACTGTTGGTATGGAAAATAGAGCAGACTGAGTGGGCCAGGAGGTCCTTATCTGCTGACAACTTTTATGTTTCTATGTAGCTGCTAGTTTTTCTCTGTTTTGTTTTGTAATAAGCAGTATGTGGATCAAAACAGAACCCAAAATAAAATGAGATTTGCTTTCCTCTCCCCCTCCAGAAAATAATGGCATTGCCTCATTCTTCATTGTCTTTTTTAATCAACAAAAAGGCACAACGTGGTGTACTTTGTGGTGAGTTAACCTCCCGCCTTGTCTGGGGTTGAAGCATGAGGTGAAGCTTAGTGCTTCCACCACCCAAGAAGGGCTGATATTTTACCACAACTCACCCACTGGAGTGCCTTACTGGGATTATGAAATGGGTCCTTATTAGCAATTTTTTTTTAAGAATTTTTGGGTTACTTAATTTAGCAAATAAAAATTACAAATATGTAAAATAAATGTTTAAAAACAAGCAAATAAAAAAAATAGCCCAGCTGTAGTGCACATTGTTGCCACCTTATCAGTAGTTGGCACCAATGCTGTATATAAGCAGCTGTATTTTTACATGTATGTAACCTGTTGTAAGGCAAAGAGAGGGCAGGTAGTGACTTTAGTGCAATAATGTGGCAATAATGTGGGTCAGGACAGAGCAGGGTTCAGAAAGTGGCTGTTGCTGAAAGGTGTCAATTTGTTGTCTGCTTGGGGCTCAGCAAGTTATGTTCACTGTCAGCGACTGTTGGCTGAGTGTGCCATGGAATCAGCAGTGAGTTTTACAGCCCTCACTCCACCACTTCCCCCACACAGCCCCCCAGGTCTTACCTCGGGTGGAAAGCCTCCAGGACTTGCAACCCAGGGTGGGGGCTACTAGCAAGCAAGCCCCCAGAGAAGTCTGAACCAGGTTCCCAGTGGACCACCACTGGTGTGCCTCCCTGGCTTGCCCCCCCATTAGTCACCAGCTGAGTGCCATAGGCAAGAGGGGTGGAACCAGTAGAGCAGAGCATCAAACACGGGGCTGTTATTTTGGATGCTTTATCCTGATATGGGAGGCGTGGTGTGCAATGACATAATGATGCTGAAGTGTCAATATCCAGCACACCTCTCCACTATTTGGGCTTCTGCATCTGCTCCCTTTGTCCTCCTCCAGAGGTCAGGCACATGCTGAATGCTCACACACCCTCCTCCTGGAGAAGAAGAGCAGTCCATCTGATGCTTGATCCTCCACCCCCTGGCCAGACCTCCAACTCCTCTGGTCCATTCCCAATGCCTGGACATCGGCATTATAAGCGGAAGCGCTACACTGTGTTGGTGGGCCAGCTAGGTTGATGGCATTTAATGAAATGGATGTCACTATTGCACCATAAGGGAAATGGAAATGTATATATTATAACATATATATATATATATATATATATATATATATATATATATCCTTTACACAGTTTCTTTTTTCCATTAATTAATGTATTGCTATACAGCATACGGGAGGCAATGGATGAGACATTGGAAAAATGTTATACTCAGATGAAAGTGTTGTGATCTTCAAGGACCATATTCTAAAAATAAATAATTAGATTGTAGAAGATAAACCATGCAGGTAACTTTTATAAAAAATAGAATGCATTGACATTAATGTTTTGTAATTTTAATTGAAAATATAAGATTCATTAGCTAGCAAATTACCTGTCACCCTCACCCTGGTTTCATGTAATTTCTGCAGCAAAATACAGGAGATTGTTTGTACTGAGCTATAAAAAATAAGATAAATTTCAAATCTTTGACTATAAAAACCTCTGTACACTCTAGAAAATGATGACTGGTTATATAGGCCCAAAGAAATAAAACATAAAATTATATTAGTTGGAGCAGTATGTATTTTTACCATTTACATCTTATTAAAAGGTATAGGAGACTTTGTGAAACATTTTTGTCAAGATTTTAGACTTCAGTTTCATGCTCAGGTTACTTCTTTATGCTTTTTCTTAATTAAAAATGAATATTTCCAGTCATTACAAGGACAGCATACATCAACAAGGACATTTATTGTACAATATACTACCTATAGCCTTTATGTTTCAATCAATTTCCCTAATACATTATTTGTTACTCGTAATACTTACATTGGATTGAGAGTAGAGCTATAAGCTCAGTTTCTCTTAAGAATCAAAAGGCCAAAACTTCACCTGTTCATTTCTCCAAGTCCAAAATCTTACTTTCATCTTAGTCTGAGGCAGTTAACTGCAAGTGAACAGTTAAACTCAAGGATGTCATGACATACTGTAGTAAAAGAATAAAACTGTAGCTTGACTCACGAGCCACCACCCACAACACAGTAGCGTAGTCTTCAATCAGGGTTTATACCACATGATGATATTGCAGTTATTTGGACATATTCACTAGGAAGAATGAAATTTTAATGTGTTAAGCAGTGAGGTGCCAGAATTTTAGTTAGTTATATTACATAACATACAAAGCACATCATTTGACTACAAGTGTATGCTATAGTCACTGCTGTGGTCATGACTTTCCTCAGTCTTTACTGAGGAAGAGGAGGGTAATGGGTCTGAAGGGAGTACAAGAGGTGAGAATGGTGCAGAAATGGACACAAGTCCCTTTACACGAGAAAGGGTCCTGAAGGAACTGGAAGTAATAAGAGTTGATAAAGCAATGGGGCCAGATGGGGTGCAGCCCAGGGTCCTTAAAGAACTAAGAGAGGTGGCGGCTGAACCTCTGGCTATCCTGTTTAGCCGATCACTGGAAACAGGGGAGGTACCCAAAGACTGGAGGACAGCAGATGTAGTCCCCTTATACAAAAGTGGGAACAAAGAGGAAGCAGGGAACTACAGACCAGTCAGCCTCACCTCGGTAGTGGGGAAGATCATGGAAGCACTACTGAAGGAGAGATTGGTGGAACATCTGGTTGTCAATAGACTACAGGACCCAAGGCAGCATGGTTTCACCAGGGGGAGGTCATGTCAGACCAACCTCATTGAATTTTTTGACTGGGTGACTAGGGAGCTGGATCAGGGAGGGCAGTGGATGGCCTATCTGGACTTCAGCAAGGCCTTTGACACTGTGCCACATAGAAGACTATTACACAAACTGGGGAATATGGGTGTGGGCAGGACAGTAGTGTGGTGGGTAGGTAACTGGCTGGGTGGCAGGACACAGAGGGTGGTGGTAAATGGCTGTCACTCCACAGAGGGAAGAGTGACAGTGGGGTACCACAGGGATCAGTGCTGGGACCGGTCCTATTCAACATCTTCATCAGTGACATTGCGCAAGACCTAGAAGGCAGAATTTCACTGTTCGCTGATGACACAAAGCTCTGTAATAGAGTAGACACACCAGAGGGTGTAGACAGAATGAGAAGGGACCTGCAGAAACTTGAAGAATGGTCGGGGTTTGGCAATTGAAATTCAATGCAAGGAAGTGCAAGATAATGCATATGGGCACAAAAACCCTGGCACAATATATCAGTTAGGGGTGAGGATATAGCATGCACCAAGCAGGAAAGGATCTTGGGGTTATCATCTCTGATGACCTCAAGGTAGAGAAAACAGTGTGACAAGGCAGCAGGTAAAGCAAATAGGATGCTGGGATGTATAGGCAGGGCATCACCAGCAGGAAAAGGAGGTCATAATTCCGCTATACAAGACACTAGTGAGGCCCCACCTGGAGTACAGTGTACAGTTCTGGAGACCATCCCTACGTAAGGACATAGACAGGGTAGAGAAGGTTCAGAGGAGGGCAACAAAGATGGTGCATGGATTGCATCACAAGTCCTATGAAGACAGGTTAAAGGAACTGAACATGTACTCCCTGGAGGAGAGGAGGAGAGAGGGATATGATAGAGACATACAAGTATCTTACAGGGAGGAACAGGTGCAGGAATACACTATTTTTAAGTGAAAAGATGTTCCAGGACTAGAGGGCATGGGATGAAGTTGAAGGAGGATGATTCAGAGGAAACATGAGGAAGAATTTCTTCACAGAATGGGTGGTGGACAAGTGGAACACCCTGCCAAAGGAAGTGGTGGGGGCTGAAACAATCACGGGATTTAAGAATGCGTGGGATAGACATAAAGGAATTCTGGAGGTCAGGGGGTAAGGGGCAACAGACTTCTAGGAAAACATAAACTGAACTTACAAGGTCAAATGGGCAGACTGGGTGGGCCATAGGCCCTTATCTACCGACACTGTCTATGTATCTATGAATCTATGTATCTATGACTCTCAATCTTCTGTCTCATAGATCAGGGACAAGGTTTAAAAAAATCAGACAAATAACCACAGTCCAGGGCACATCTTTAAAAATTAGTGCTACCCACTCAGGAAGCTATTAGAATAAGAAGCCTGGTGTAAAATGTTTTTTTTCTTTATCTCTTTATGCTCCTTCCCATGCCCCCCAGCCTGCTACTACTTCGAATGGCTCAGTGTCCCTGCTGCCTGCCAGTCCACCCCGCTGCCGACTCCCACCACCTGAATCCCCAGCCTTACTTGGGCCCCAGAGAGTTCTGGCTTATCCTTGCCTGGGGGGCCCCCTCCCCAAAGTGTGATGAGGGAGGGGAGTAGCAGGCTCTTTTATGTCCTCCAAGTTGATAGGTGTGTGGGGGCACAGGAGCAGTGCACTGATGGTGACTGTGGCATGGTGGGACAAGACCACCATCATCCGGCCAATTGGAATGTGTGTTTTTCCATTTTTGAGGCCCCACCCACATCCCGTATGCATGTGGCCACAGCGGCATCCTTAGGGCACAGACAATCGACAGCATGTGGTCACCCATACCAAGAACACCTCTGCTGGCCACCACCAGGGGTCACTTTGAGAGAAGTTAGCAAAACCCACTGCCCGGGAGGGAAGCATCCAAAGAATGCTTGTAACTCCCTCTCACTGGCCTCTGCTCCTGACATCCCAGGTCAGGGTGTGAATCCAGATCACCAGCATGCTACAGCAATGCTCCATCACTCAGTACCATGGTGCTAGCTCAAAATGTTTAAGCAATAAGGCACAACGGGGTGTGGGTTATTGGGGATTTACCCACGCCCTGAGTGGTGTGTCATGAGGTGCAGCAGAGTGACTTAACCTCACAAGAAGTGGGTAAATTACCCAGTAACTCACATCCTGGAGTGCCTTATTGCTATTATACAAAGGACCCAAGTTTAAAATAAATTTTGAATGTGTTTAATTATGTTTTTTATAATGCCATTCCTCGGCGGTGGGTTATGCAGGATTATACAATGGCAACAAAGAATCTTGGACTGTGATTGGTCAGTTTGGGACTGGACCCATGGCGTTATCCCAGCACGTCAGCCTCACTGTGAACCTGCAGATGACCACATGGCTGAGCATTTGATTGATTGTTTCATCTTCTCTTAAAACCAAAAAATATTTTTCCACACAAAAACATCTTTAAAATTTTTTTTTTTATTCTGTATAACAACGAGCCATTGTATAATAGGAATAATGCACTCCAGAATTGTGTGTCGTTTGGGATAACACCACGCCTGGGGCTTGGGCCCTTTCGACTCTGTGACACCGTGCCCAACCCCCAGGCGTGGATGCCAGCACGACACAGACCCTATCGTGCATTATTCCTTTATTTACCCACGGTCATGTGACATGTTTTGACCAATGAGGTTACAGGATTTTCACACACCATTGTATAATTGGGTTTCTTTTATGAAGAAGAACAAATTTACAGCCCCACTGTTCAGTCACAGAAACAAAAATTTTAAGAAGGCCAGAGGAACATTTTGAGGCAAAATTAGGGATGCGAATGACAACAACAAAAGGTGCACTGCCAACACAGCATGCTCCTTTCAAATTAGATTCACAAGTACATCAGAAACTACATTTCCCATCAGGCCTCACAAGCTGCAAAAGGGCTATATTTATTCAGTGTAAAATAGCAAATATAAAAAATAACTTACACACATCCAGTGCCAAATGAGTCGCTGAGTTGCCCATTAACTGTCCCAACTGGTTTTACACATGCACACTTCCTCAGGGAGGCTAGTCTGCTGAGTGCTTTCTACTTATATAGTGTACATATTTAAAAAGGTACATACACATACATGTCTTGTTCAGAACAGACAAGAGAAAAGGAAATTTAAAAGTCGCCATATTACTGAATGCATCTGGGGACATGAGCATCACAGAACAAGCAGGTACAGAATGTTAACATTCAAACTCAGCATCTATATCATGCTTAGTTGATTCCCTCATTGCTAGTAAATCTAAACCATCGGACATATATACAGTTACTAAATTTAAGTACAGCAGTCTTATGTATGATTTTGTAGGACCACCAGCATACTCAGTGCTTTGTATTAAAGTGCATGGTAACTTATCAGCACTTATAAGATGCTGAAGTGTTGAGTTTTATATAGTTCATATGATCCAAAGGTATGAAATGTAAACTGATGTTCATATTACCACAAAAAAGTCCAAGTCCATAGCAAAGCCACTGCAGAAGGGACCCCTGATGCAGTGCAATTTCATGACACAGTCCGCTTTATATTGCAGACAGTTGATCTCACTGCATTTCCTTGAAGTCACTACATATTCATGGGGTACCTGTGACAAAATCATGAAGCCTGAATATGCTATACAAGAGAAAGTCAAGCAGTTAGCTATTTGGCAGACTAATCATGCATAGTACCTTGAGCTTCCAAATAGAAAAATAGAAAAAGTGGAGTAACTAATATTACAGTGCAAAAAGTGTGAATGTGAGAGGGGCCGGGGGAGAGTGTTAGTGATATGAAATGAGGGAAGTATGTAATAATGAAGATAGGGTAAGATATTTACACGGGATAATAATAAAGATTAAACAAGGGGAGGAGACACAACACGGCAGGACAAAAAGTGATCAGGTTGAAAAGACAAATATATATTAGCTTATTCACAAGCAACAAACTCCAGGAATTGCACTGTTCCATAAGGAAAATACCTCCAATCCAATAGCTGTACATACACCATCATTTCCTCAAGAAGGGGGTCATATTGAAGGATTCATTGAGACCTGGACCACTCATTGCACCTAACATATAAATCTAAAATGACTGACTCTGGAAGATTTTATTCTCTAGGTTCCCACCTCATTGTCACCCTTTGAATGTCAGAAAAAAGAAACTTGTTGCTTTCTGGTGACTGCACCTCAGATCCTTATCAAGAAGTGGGCTCTGATGGTAAGTGTATGAAAACACCTAATCAGAATGTTCCATTGGTATTCCCTCCAGCTTGGGGAGGATGTCACTTTCCATCTATTGTCTAATACTTCCATCCAGTCACCCTCTGGAATAACTTGGCATAGAAAATGGGTCGCCAAAATCCTTTACCCTGATTGGCTCAGTCAATCACCAGGTCCTGTATGAGGCAACAGATATTCGGAAATAATAAGTCCCAGTCTCTATGTCTGCCTTTTGACCAAAAGTACTACTGTGCAAAGGAATTTTCAGCATATTGGTAGCTAACATTTTTTACTCCTGCTTAGCAAGAGTGAATTGTCAAATAACTCACCCCCACTTTCCCCTTCACCCACCCTCCTTGCAGTATTAATAAAAAAAAAAAAATATATATATATATAAGTATATATATATATGTACAATTTCCTCGCTTTTGTCGCTGTGGAGCAACCCTAACTGATGCATTAAACTGAGTTTTTTGCCATGAATATATACAGTATATATATATATATATATATATATATATATATATATATATATAGTACTCAACATAGTGGTGTCACATACAGCCATCAATTCTGCTGTCAGCTCAGCCACTCAATCCCTTACCCCCCCGTCCAGTCACCCACTTCGTTTTCTGCAGCAAGTTGGCAATGCATCTCCATCTGCAGAAGACAAATCCATAAAAATAGTACTGGCACTGCAGTGTCGCAGTCACCCTTTCCCCACTCAGCCATTGCTGTATGATTTCCCAGTTTCTCCTCACCCTGACCTTAATTTACAATAGATAAAAAGAAAAATACTGAACTAAGTGACAGAGATGAAGAAAAGAGTTTCTATCAATCATACCTCAATGCCATCAGTCCTCCTTGAATTGTGATGCTAATGACATGGTTTTCCGATGATACTCATCTCAGCAGCCATAATCATTAGTTCTTTAGCTGAGTATAATTACATATAATAACACATAAGTACAGCAGGACAGCTGTCTCAGGGAAGGGAGGGGGGCAAAGAGCACAGACTGAAAGTTGAAAGAAAATGTACTGTATTAAAATAGCAGCACACTCTGCTGGCAAGTAGACCGGTAGAGCGACTACTTTAAAAAAAATATGTTTTATTTTTTTAAATATATTTTCAAGTGATTTTTAAAAACATTTTTGTAATACAACATTTTACTCACAGGCTCTAGGGAAAAGCGTTGGGATGGAGGGATGGGGGATAGCGGAAGGAAGTGGAGTTTTGTTTGTGTAGTACTTTTGTTCAGTTTGATATCACTGTCATTGTTACTGTCTATTTTACTGTTCCTATATTGGTTATTGTTAATGGTGTTTGGAAAATCAATAAAGCTTACTTGATTACAAAAACAAAACATACAATTTTACACATATCCATTTTCTAAGTGCAATAATATCCTCCAGGGTGGGTGGTATGGGCTATACTGGACCTTCCAGTGGCTATAAGACCCTCGTCCCATGGTGTGTGGCTTCATTATGCCCCGGTGGTGGTCCAGTGTAGCCTAATACTGCTCACCTTCTCAGGTATTATTGCTAGCCTAGTTCATGCTCCCACTTTATCTTTTGTATCTTGTGCCTATTTATTTTCCTTAAAAGTTTATAAACAAGGGAGATATACAGACAGTGTGTATTTATGTAGTTTGCCCACTATTATCAATCTTCCCATTTAGTTAGGTTCCTTGTGAATATATATTTATTTCTCCTTACTGAATATAATGCTTGATTTGAAGGAATCTAAAATGGTTAGAGTTTGAGAGATGGTGCTTCTGCTTAAGCATGGCAAAAGACATGCAAGTTCCATTTTGGAAAAAAAAATATCTGAAGTGGTCAAGACCAGTTAGTTCCACTTATAGAATCTGGGGTCTTTCATTCTCTGCCAGAACTCTGGGTTGCCTATTATGACTATGACAGGGCCCAATTTTTCTGGTATTTGTGTCTGTTTATGGAGCCTGGCTCACAGCTGAAGAGACCATTTAGTTCAAGGTGTAGTGATTCTCTGGCGAAGGGGTTGTGTCCATGAGACATATAATAAATGGTAAAGAGGGCCTGGGAGAGTACTTCTATTCCCTAGTTGCAACCACCCAAAGCCCATTCTTTGTTTGGCCATTGTAAAATGGTGGGTGACCTGTAAGGCCTGGTGATACCATTCTAAATTATGGCGTCCATGTTCCCCATTGTTCCTGCTGTAGGGTAAAGATGTTTAATTCCATTCAGATGTTGTGGCCCTGCCATAAAACCTTAGGGTGCGTTTTCTATGTTTAAGTCAGGTGGATATCAGGATGACTGTCGGGAGGGCCTGAAAGTATAGAAGCAGTCTTGGGAAGATGTCTTTAATACTGACACTCTTTCCCCCAGTGATAAAGGAGCCAGTGACCAGTTCTTAAGGTCCTTTGCTATATCCTTCAAAAGTCCAAGAAGATTTAAGTGGAACAATGTAAATAATTGGCATAATTTTGACTCCCAGACATCAGATCATGTTGGCAAGAACAATTTAAAATGAAAGGTGGATCAGAAGGCTACATGGTATTAATCTGATAGCGCCTCCCACTGATTTACTATAAATAATTTTATAACCTGAAATAGCACTGAAAAATGTCATCTCTCTGCAGAGTGCTGTGGACGCACTTAGGTCTCTTAAAAAAAAAGATGGAATCACTGGCATATAATGCCAGCTTTTGTTCCAGCTCCCCCACTTTTATACTTCTGATATCTGGGTGTGAATAATAAGGGGGGGGGGCAGCAACAAACACTGTAAGATGCACTTTTGTGCAGCTCCTAACTCATTGCAAGCTCAAACTTTAAAAACTTTGATTTTTATTACATCACACTGGATTTTTCAATGGGGTTCATTAGAGTACCAGTTTGAACAGATCATATCTCAAAATCATAATTAACAGTAACGGGGAAACCATGGCAATATCCAGCTATGGACACATGGAAGACCAAGCAGACTGAGTGCACAGGGCCAAGTGGCATGAGAGGAGGCCCGCCTGGGGAATCTTTTCCATTGATCAATGAAATGCTCAAGATTGTACAAGACCTCACAACCTTGGTTTAAAATCTTGCTAAAAAGGTGGACTTATTAGATAACAAATCTGAGATATTTACCCACTGAGTTATCTTGCTTGAGAATACTATAGACAATTTAAAGACTGAAGTAACACAGGTGACAACAGCCATTATAAAATCTTCTACAACAGTAGCTGGGGTACTTCATGAAAATAAAATATTGCGATTGTGTCTTGAATACTTGGACAACTCCTCCAGATGAGCATATGTGCACTCCTTGGAATTCATAAAGCGTTAGAAGGTCAGGAATCACCAGGGTATGTGCTCACACTCCTAAAATCTTTAATACATTGGACATAACTAACTCAGTGTACAAAACCTGTTGTATTAGGCTGAGTAAGTATGCATAAAATTCAGATATGCTGAGCACTTTATTTCTGGTTGCTGAGGGAGCACATATAAGGAAGTCAATCTTGAACCAAGCAAAACAATGGGATACCTTGATTTCTGAAGATGACACCAGTGTCTTCTCACTCCTTGACTTCAGCTGTGCTAAGACAGATAAGGGACCCAGTTTGACCCAATTAGAACAACCTAAAGGGATTGAAAAAGAACTAGAAGGTTTCCTCATTCTCTCTCTGTGGTGAGAATTTTATTGGAAACTGGTGGTTTGATTTTTTATGGACACCAACCATTATTAAACATTACCATATACTGTAAATACCTCAGCTGGAGACATTGTCAGGATTTGGGTAATCACTGGCATGTCATTTGGCAATGTCCCATTATTGCCGTTTTCTGGAGATGGTTAAGGAGATAACACAGAGTATTACAGCAGTATACTGTTATACTCTTCAGAGTGGAGTCTGGGTCTCCCTAGTACAGTGAAATTGACTCCATGTACCAGAAAAATGGTCTGGATGTGTACGGTAACTATATTAAAATGTCTTAATGCACATTGGCTCACAGACATTATTCCTACCAAGGGCAGAACATTTAAAGTCCATGACACAGAATTTTTAACAACTAATCTCAACCTTTCAGAGGAAAAACAAAAAGAATATTGGAGAGGTTGGGCCTTATGGTCTGCAGGCCAGAATAGTCCACAGAACTTTCATGATTCACCCTAACATTTGAATTGTGTTCCTTTTAGGACTCCAGAGGGATAAAAGGAGCTGTCACAGTCACCAACAGATTCCCCAGGCAACCAGAGGTGTGGAGTTTAGATCCAAGTCTTCTTTCTGTGTCTTCCTCTTATGTTTATCCTAACCCCTAAACAGGCAACCTCACTATGCAATCTCTTTAGAGTAATGCTCTTTCATTTCTCTTCTCCTTTTCCTTTTTTTTTTAATTATTAAATAACTAAAGAAATGGTCAAGGTATAAAATGTAAACAAGTAAGAGGGAAAAAAGTAAGGGAAAAAGAGGCACACTAGGTAAGGTGTGCTCTGTGACAAAAAACAGTAATTACTTTTACAAAGATGCCGTAAAAGATCATGATTGGTTGAAACATTAGAACCTGTTGCTGCTGTAACTCTGAAACAGGCCTGAACAGGCATTTACGCTGTTGTGGTGGTCATAAAATAAAAAAGGACATATTGGTTAAGTACCTGCCTATTTATTCTTATTTTGGTGTGAGGCGTGCCGTGACTGCTGGTTGTGGTATACAATGTAACCCTAAGTTGGTTTTTCAAGTTTAAAGTTTGATGTTTAATGAACTACAGTTTACAGTTCATCGTTAATAACTGCCTAGGATAAAGTAATGTCAGGTTGGAATAATTACAAATATTGTTAGGTGAAAGGACAATAGATACACTTAATTCAGGATAAGATGAGATGAGAGATATTACAAGAAACAAATGATAACAGATTAATGTAGATACTTAAAAAGTCAATGTACCACAGTAATTGGACAAGCTGATAAGTATGAAAAACTGATGAAACAGTAAAAAGTGGCATGTTAAATAAGATGATGTAGCCGGACTGGTGGTGCTGAGGTGCTAAATACCACACCTCATGCCACGCTGGTGACCCTGGTTTGGGAACGATCCTGAGTCATTGGGGGTTGGCAAGGGCAGGAGAAGATTGAGCATCCTTAGGACTGCTCTCCTCTCCTGGGTGTGGGTGGTACAGTCTTTGACAGCTTCGGTGACCTCTGGCAGTGGATAGGGGTCATGCGCTGTAGAGACCACAATAATGGAGTATGGGGGCTTCGGCGGACATCCTGTGGAAGGGTACAGAACTGTGCATTCTGTTGCTGGACATCATTGCACATACAGGTGCCTGGGAATCAAGAAAATGAGAAAATCCCAGGCACCCTAGTAGGCAAGGGCCTGCCCCACCTCACCCACCCATGCTCAAGACCAGGCCCGCTCCCTCCAAACTCTAGCTCCTCTATTCCCTCTGGAGGACACTTGACACTTAGATAGAGCATCAGAAGAGTTGGCTGCCCTTACCCAGGGGGGCTCAAAGCCAGGTAGTTTGTCAGCTGGAAGAGGAACTGGAGGATGGGCCAGGTCAGAGGTAAGGTCAGCAAGGGGGACTCTGACAGAGCAGGACAATGGGCCAGGATTGGGGGCAAACCTGGAGAGAGACCTAAGGGACAAGCGAAGGAGTAAAGAAAGTCTACAAAAAAATTAATAAATAAGATGCCGTAGCTCATAATGTAAATTGGTCCAAATGCTGTGGCCAAAATAACTATACGGTATCCTTCTTGCTGAATAAAGCTAAGTTAAAAAAAGAACAGCCTAAAGGAACTCAGTACATATGTTACAGCATCCAGCAAAATTCCTTGAAACCTATGCTAATCTTTCTGAAATTTGTAAGGACTGAGGAGAGGCTGGAAAGTGATTAAAGAAAATAAAAGAGGACTTTATGAAGCAAGCCCAAAACCCAGACTCTGAGACTGTGGAGACATCAAGAGACAATTTATGTGTAGATCAATATACTTGACCAAATGTCAGTGTTCTGTCTCATGATTTGATTCAACACTTTATTAGTTAACATGTTTATCTAATCCTTTAAAAAACTACCAGAGAAAAAACATATTTCACTGCAGTCATATTTCATAACTGAGTCTCCTAGTATCACAGATGTGCTTTAAGTATACTGTATTTACATAGCACACATAAACACAGGTGATATTGTAGCATTAAACACTTTATTAGGTTTAGTTTCTAACTTAGTTTCCTTTTACCCTATACCATGGGTTTGTCATCTTTTCAGAAGGTCATTGGTGATGTAAGTTCTGAGGTCAATTGGTTCTAGCATAAGTGGCGCTACAAAAGCCAGGTCACTCACTCTCTGCATACAGCCCCTTTTTCAAATATGGTAACTAAGCTACATACTCATGGAAAGGTAAAAGACACACGACAGGATTCACGTAGCTTGTGAAATACCCATAGCTGTGGGTAAACCTCGACGCAAGTGGGTTGCGACTTGCAGATCCACAGGTTTCCCACAGCGGCAGGTATTCACAAAGTTGGAGCCGTATTACGACTGGCTCCACTATCTATGGCTGCTTGCAGGTGGTGTTGCTGGGGAGATGGCCGCAGCAGAGGGAATGGGCTATGGCTGATGGAAACAGCCGTAACACCCTCTGCTACTGCCGTGGCTGTGAATCGCAACTGCCACAGCTGCATGTGATTCCAGTCCACAGCAGCAGTTGCAGAGTGAGACATAGAAGCTGAATGCTTCATGAATCCTGTCCATAGTTTTTAGGGCTGTGGGTGGAGCCTACAGCCCTTCTGTCATTGTTCAGCTTGTGGCTCTAAAATGGCTTTTCATGGAACTCTCTTTTCAGCCATTTGGAAGTATTCCTCCACAGCTGCATAGTAGTGCACTCCCCCTCTGACTTTTGCTATTTGCTGCTCTATGTTAAAGGCATTATAAGGGACAGGGATGCTACTGTATTGTGCCTCAGAACTTCTCAGGATATTAACAAACAAAAAAAAAACTTTTAAACTACTGTTTCTGTCATCTGTCCAGCTCAGTCTATATATATATATATATATATATATATATATATATATATATTCTATTTCATTCAGCAGCCTAGGGCTTAACTCATTATATAATGTTTATATTCTACAGTGTCAGATTACAGACAGTGGACCTGAAGTCTGTGAGTTATTTAATTCCTGTAGGCACACATACAAACTGCAGGGTGAGGAGGGGAGCTGCAGGCCCATCACTTTTTTTGGCCTGAAAGATGTTTCCCTTTAAACAAACAAACTAAAAAAGGAAGCATACACTAGTGTGACAGAGTTAATTAAGCCCAGCTGCCCAGGCACACATAGAACAAAAGAGGTGTTTCATGCTTGTTTGCTGTTTTTGGAGTTGGAAGTGTCAAGTGGAAAGTGCTTTTAAGTGTGTGTGTGTGTACAATCCTGCTTTGGGATGGACCATTTGATGCAGAATGCTCATCTCCTATCTAGGGTTTACGAACTGAGGCTCAGCTACACTGTTTGAGTCAGCATTCCCTCCCGCACTGCAGGAGGTCAGTGTAAAAACTAAACTAAAAGGAAACAAATAACAGATATACAGAGAGGTATAGAGTACTTAAATGAACTCTGTTTGGAATAGGGAGGTTGGTTATTGTATGAATCTGGAATTTATGTGGTATGGTCAGAAGTATGGCAGCTTGGATTCAATGCAAAGAAGTGCAAAATAATTCACCAGGAAGCAAAAACCCAGGGGAAGAGTACACAATGGGGGGGGGGAGGTAGTAACAACAGCACAAATGGAACAGGACCTGGGGGTAATCATATCTGATGACCTTAAGGTTAGCAAGCAATGTAAGAAGGCAGTAGGGAGGGCTGAGGGGATACTGGGATGTACAGGGAGAGGCATCACCAGCAGAAAACAGGAAGCTGTTATCCCTCTGTACAGACAGTTGGTGAGACCCCATCTGGAGTATTGCACCCAGTTCTGGAGACCCAGTCTCTGCAAGAAAATAGACAGGATGGAGACAGTCCAGAGGAGGGCAACTCAAATGGTGCAGAGTCTGCAAGAGAAGCCATACAAGTAGAGACTAAAGGAGCTTAATATGTATACCCTCGAGGAACGGCAGGAGAGATGGAACATAATAGAAACATTTAAGTACCTAAGTGGAATCAACAAAGTCCAAGAGGGTAGCGTCTTTCAGAAAAAGAGACGTGCAAGAACAGGGGGACACAATTTGAAGATAGACGGGGACAGCTTAGGGGCAATGTGAGGAAATATTTTTTCACAGAGAGGGTGATAGACATATGGAAGTGCCTTCCTGAGGAAGTTGTGGGGTCTAAAACTGTGGGAGAATTCAAGAATGCATGGGACAGACATAAAGCAATTCTTGTGGGGAGGTAGGAAGAAATAGGCTGTTGGTTAACTAGGATATGCAGCTTATACAGTAGGTAGGGAAATTTGCAGACTAGGTGGTCCAAGCGGTACTTATCTGCCATCAAAGTCTATGTTTCTGTGTTTCTATGTTCTGGAGTTTAATGTTTGTTTACAGTTTATAAATGTAATTTAATATATATATATATATTTTTCCTTTGGTAACCAGGTAAGGCCAACTGGGCATAGGCACTTGTTTCTAGGAACAACCCAGGAACACTTGGGAGATTAAGTGACTTAATCAGAGCTACACATTATGGAAATGGAGGGTGTGGGAATCAAAACCATGTCTGAATGCTGGATGTACAAATCTCATGTATAGCTCATTACTCTAACCTCTAAGCTATATTGCCAGCCCCATAAATAGTGAACAATTTAGACTGGGCTGTTAATATCTCAAAGGAAATCTGTCTAAAATCAACAAACATGCATTTTTGTAGAAGTAGATGTTATTTTTTAAAATACCAGTTCTCATTTTGTTACTGATTAACCTTAACTGGCCTTTTGGTAAATTCAGTGAGTGTTTCTGATTCACACGCTGATGGCATTGACCATTTTAAAACAGTATGATCTTGTCAAGAACTTACATTGTTGGTATAATGCATCTGTGATCTAATTTAGAATTATTCGGTTCATGGGGATATAAACAACATCATGCAATTTTTAGATGGCACTTTTCAGCAGTGTGTAACCCATAAATATCCATTTGGTTAACTAAAAGGCCAGCAAAAATGGGGCAGAAACAGAATGGGACCCACTATATGAAAAAAAGCTTCTACAGGAAACATTAATCACAGGTTCAGTGCAGTTCTCCTTTAACTAAGCTTGTAGGGAATGTCAGGTATTTTATCTAAATGATAAGGAACTCTGTTTACAGGGATTTGGAGCCATCTACAGGGAAATTCTTCCCATACAATTGCATTAGTTATATGGGAAAACAGAGGAATTTGACTTCCGTTAGAAATAATGTAATCTACAGGAAAACATAGGAAAATTGCCCTGCAATTATAGGAAAAAGGCAAACTTAATAAGGGAGCACACACACGCACACACACACCAGCAGCATTTACTCGGATTAAATAAATTCAAGAGGACTCATTTATCAGCATGGCAGTTTTTGATGATTGTGACTAAACAGCACACTATGACACCAACAAGAAAATAACTTTGGTCATTTGGTAGCTATTCACAGCCCTATCGGCTCTGGCTAGAGTTTGCTTTTCCAGCTATGTGGATCTGGAGGAAGCTGGATACAGTGAATAATACTTATGCAAGTGTGTGTTATGAGTTTTTTTACACACCCAGCATGTTTAATAACCCATAAATCTTGAGAGTGAAGCTCAAGAGGTTTATGAGGTTATCAGACATTAAGGGTGTGTTTCAATGTGAAGGAATAACGTGCTTGTGTGAACTTGTGATTATGTTTTACTGTGGCTTTACTCATTCTCGACCCTTGTTGATGAGAGGCTGGGATCAGGGAAATATGACGACCTGGAAAAGGGGTATGAAGAGTGCCAAATATGAGGAAGTGGGGAGGATGGAAGGTGTCCAAACGAACTAAGTGCTGTGTGAGTTTGTAAGTGTGCTCAAATTGAGCTTGATGGGCAGAGTTATTCTGCTCATTGAACCACAAGCTTAAGCCCTCCCATTCAATGTGAAGGAATAATGTGCTTGTGTGAAATTGTGATTATGCTTTACTTTGGCTGTATGCGTTCTCACCCCTTATTGATGAGAAGCTTGTGTCGGGGAAATATGAAGGCCCAAAAATAATTACTGAGAAAACATTCTCCAACTTGGAGTGTGTGAATGACTGCACACAGAAAAGGAAAAACACCCTGTGGGGGAAACCTCTGAGGAATTATCGCCACTGGACAGCCCTTTCGCTGGGCATACTAAGAGGAGGTAATCCTAAGCTATAAATGTGGACTTGGAGTACTTGGAGAATGCCCATCTGGGAAGGATATGGATCGTTGAAGTCTTCCTATCTTCTTCAATGCAGGTGTTGCGTGTGTGATCCATGCAGCATAGGCCAGCAGATACTGTGCAGTTTGATGATGTGAAACAGGTCCTTGTCCATGGATGGTGATGAACTATGGAGCTGAGAATCTGGAAGAGTAGTTCTGAGAATTCAGCTCCCCATGTGGGCTGATCTGGAATGGCATGACCTCCATGTAAGTCAGCTGATGGAAGGAATATGGAGTAGCTGCGCAGACTGCTAGGTCTTGCGTGGACCAGATTAGAATTGACTAGACCCCCAAGTAGGATTGCCAAGGGAAGAAACCTGGAAGTTTATACAGGGAAGGTAAGCTCCTCATGGCTAGGCTAAAAAATGACAGGACCTCCAGGTAGGTCTGCTGAGGGAAAGAAGGTAGAAGGAGCATTTAATGGGCAGGGCCCATATGCAGGCCACGCCCAGAAAGGCAGGACCTGAATGAAGGTCCACCATGGGCAGGAATCCGGAATGAATAAGCCAAAGGCTAAGCTCCCACATGAGCTAAGCTAGGGATAGTGGGACCTCTACATACATCCACCATGGGTTGGAATCCAAAGGGAATGTGCCATGAGCTAAGCTCCCATGTGAGCAAAGCCAGGGGTGGTGGGATCCCTACTTGTGTCTGCCACTCGGTAGAGGTCAGAATGGTTGAGTTGTGAGTGAGGCCCCACATGGGCCAAGCCAGGGATGGCAGAACCCCTGCATAAGTCTGCCTCTGGGTAGAGTTCAGAATGGTTAAGTCATGTGTGAGGCCCCCATGTGGGCCAAGCCAGGGATGGTGGGACCTCTACATAGATCTGCCACTGGACATAGTTCGATTTAGTTGAGCCGTGAGCTAGGCCCATCGAGGGTGAAGCTGAAAGGTGGGATGTCCAGGTAGGTCCATCATAGGAAGAAGCCTGAAGTTCGTGTTGTGAATGTAGGCCCCCCTTTTGGCCAAGTTGGAAAGGAGGGAACCTCAACATAGCTCCTCAATTGGAAGTCGAAGCAATTGGTAGGATCATTAAGTTCAAGGAAAAACATCTGCTAGGAAGGATTGACTGACTGTGATGGATGGAAGGTGAAACTACTGAGGTACAGTAGCAGCCAGAGACACTGCAAGATATTTCATGAAATTTCTGTGATATTTCCAGAAATATCTCCTGCTTTCTGCATTTCTACAGTAGGGGCAGCAGAGAGAAACTCTTCAGAAATTTCATGAAATATCTAGAAATAGCTGGCAATGTCTGTGGCTGCCACTGTAAGCATGGGCAGTTAGCCCTAGGATGGGCATCACTTCAGAAGCTGTAGACAAGGAGGTAATGACACCTGTAGATGAAGCAGCTGGATGTATTGTAGTTATTGCAAATCACCTGATGTCCCACAAAGGTCATAGGCTGACCTTGGCTATCGTGACTGGAGCAAGAAAGCACTCTTGGATTGAGTGTGGTGCGTGTGATGCCTGTGGTGGTGGGAGTGGAGTCCCTGGTTCAGATTCGAGGAGGTGGATCCATTGAGTGAGATCTGAATAGCGGGCAAAGTGATGCGAAATGGGAATAGACTCTGCCTAGCTAGCAAGATAGGGCTCGTTGGCCAGCAAAGTGGTGGCAAAACAATTCCTTGTCAAGGGTGGACCAGGCAGTCTTCAAAGTGGGACAAGATGGGAGCTGCGCTGGCTGAGAAGGAGCAGGTGTAGTCATAGAAGAGTGTGCCTCCATATCTGGCCCCCAAATCTACAAAGAGATACAGGTATGAATCAAGCTCCTAGCATTGGTCAAGGAAAACAGAGCAGATAATGTGGTTGTAGAGGTGAAATGCAAGCACAAATTCCTGGATGGTCAATGTTTTGGTGAGCCGAGGATCTTTGGAATTTAACCACCGAGATGTCCCCACAGGAGACCACTCTGTTTTTGAGGGTGTCGTGGGAGGAAATAAGGAGGGAAATGAGGTTAATGTCCATGCCCTCAATGACATCTTTAAGTAGGTGACTTGGGATGAGGTGAACTGTCGATATTGCAGGAGGAGCAGCTGTTCTGGAAGATGCTGGATCTTGTGAAAAATGGGAGGCTGAAGCTGTGGGAGCAACAGACGATAGGAAGGCAGGAGGTGATGCTGCTGAAATACTATAGAAACTGGCTTACAAGGAAGTAGGTAATCCAGGAGTAGGGAGGAAGGGCTGCATACCCACTTGGGCCTTGAGATCTGAAAGTTTAGCTTGCAAGTCTGTTACAGCATGGGGTCAGGTGGCTGTTGCATAGAGAGGTGGTCTTCCAAAAAGATGAGGTGATTCTGGATGGCTAATAGGGAAGAAGCCAGAGGGGTCAGGAGGGTACAGGGTTCAGCACAGGCATCTGGTATGGGCTGGGGCAGTGATGCATTGGGAGAATGAACAACACAATGTCCAGAATCAGCTGAGAAAAGCAAGTCAAACAATTCCTGTTTCTTGGCAGATGGTGAATGGGGAATATCCAGTTTCTTAAGTTCTGCCAGGAGGTGATGAATGGTCCAGTCCTTTATGGAGTAGCAAGTTTATCAGGCCATACTCAGAGGGCTAGCAGTTTCAGTGAAGAAGGATGGAGTGTAGACGTACCCTCTACTGGGTCAGGCAGGAGTCACCTGACTGCAAGTGTGCAAGAAGATCACTGGGTAGGGAATCAGGAGTGCCAGAGAGTGAAACAGAGTCCGCAGGAGCAGAGCTAGATCTGGGACAGGAATGTGAAGCAACGAGCCTGTAGCTCTCCATCAATGGAGAATGTTTGGCAAAGTAATCAAGGTGGTTGGGAACAATCTCATCACAGATACAGCAGTAGAAGGATGAGCTAGGATACCAGAGATTTGCGGCCTAGATGGGAGGAGGCTGTGATGTGGACCCAACAGAAGTCTGCTGTGTCTCATGATCCTCCCCGTGGATATAGGGAAGCCCAAACAGAGAATAATATACTGGTTAATCACAATCCAGCTTATCAAGGGCAGCTAGAGGCACCAGGATGAGGCCAATACCTGAGTGGTGCTCCCAGTAGGTACAGGCCTAGAAGTAGCTCAGGACTGATGGCACAAAAAGGATCAAGTCTTCAAGCCAGAGGGGATTGAGGGTGATAAACTGGTAAATTCAGGTCTGTGCCTTTAAGGAAGCACTGGCACTGACCAGAGGGGAGGAGGAATGAGCTGAGCAGGAATGAAGATGTCAGGAGAGTGAGTGTACCCTAGACGAATACCAAGTGCTGTGTGCAGGCAGCTGCAAGGGGAATGGCAGCAGAGATGAGGCAATGAGTCTTCCAGATGAGCTATAACAAGAGCACTGCAGCTTGATGGCCAAAAAGCAGAATAAACAGCGCAAGAGAGAGAGCAGCAGGGGAGGAATGAAGGATGTCTGGTGTGGTGATCTCACAGCAGACCGCCTTGGAGGAAATGGAGAAGAAACAAAGAGGAAATAGGCATAGTCAACAGCTGGGGACTGAAAAGGAGATTAAGGGAATCAATCCCCAAAAGAACAGAGACAGTAAAGGAGCAACAAGGTACAGGGGGAAGGAGTGGAGGGGGGGGCGGTGCAGCACAACATGGACATGGGAACGGGCAGCCACAGAACTGCATGCTGAGGGAAGGGAGGAAGGTAGATGGGGCAGAAGAAGGGGAACAGACAGGGAGAGAAAGCCAGATGGGGAGGACAAAGGGAGAACCTAGCAACCAAAACTGAACTGAGTTTGGGAGGTGGCTGCGGGTGATTAGAGGGATGGGGAAATGGGAGAGGATGGGCAACAGAGGCAATCAAAGATGAGTTGTGGAGGAGAACATAGAGCAAGCAGGAATGGGAAATACCCAGAGGGAGAGAAAGTAGAGACAGAGATAGAAACAAGTCACGAAGCACAACCACCAACCACTCAGCAACTCAATTTCAAATAAACTAAACACTGAGTGAGTTTGGAGGTGTGCCCAAATAGTGTTTGGTGGGTGGAGTTATTCCCCCCATTGAATCACAGGCTTGAGCCCTCCCCCCCAAAAAACTCATATACACACACCTGCATATGTATTATTTTTAATAATGACTAGTGCATAGTGTTTGTCAGTCAGTGAGAGACAAGGGAGAGTATGCAGCTACAAATGCCATAATAACTCAGTATGGTTTCATGCCGAGTTATTACGGCATTTCAAAAGTTTAAAAAGTGAGTTATTAAGGTGGGGGTCACTAGTTTTTATATATTTTTTTTTAATTTTGCTAGTACCTACTGTATTTGTAATTAAATCAATTTAATTAAAGGAAGTTTGCTGAGCTACAAATTCCTGTCTTACACTTGACAGGCAATTTATTCTGTTTTGTATTGTTAAATGGTGGTGCTTGCTCTTTCAGAAACTATTATACCCAGGTGACCCAGTTTATATGGTGAATTATTTGACCTTGAATTGGGTGAAATTATCTGGTCTTGTTGCACCTTTAACTAACCTTTAACTAACAGTATGATTTTTAATAATTTAGCATGCATGGACAAATAAAAGTCATTGGTGGCTTGTAAGAGTGTCATACTCTTGGACATTACCAATTCACTAACCCTGTGTTATAGATACATACATACATAGATACATAGACAGTGTCAGCAGATAAGGGCCTATGGCCCACCCAGTCTGCCCATTTAAGTTTGTAAGTTCAGTTTATGTTTTCCAGGAAGTCTGTTGCCCCTTACCCCTGACCTCCAGAATTCCTTTATGTCTATCCCATGCATTCTTAAATCCGTGATTGTTTCAGCCCCACCACTTCCTCTGGCAGGGTGTTCCACTTGTCCACCACCTGTTCTGTGAAGAAATTCTTCCTCACGCTTCTCTGAATCGTCCCTCCTCCAACTTCATCCCATGACCTCTAGTCCTGGAACATCTTTTTCGCTTAAAAATAGTGCATTCCTGCACCCTGTTCCTCCCTGTAAGATACTTGTATGTCTCTATCATATCCCTCTCCTCCTCCTCTCCTCCAGGAGTACATGTTCAATGCCTTCAACCTGTCCTCATAGGGACTTGTGATGCAATCCATGCACCATCTTTGTTGCCCCCTCTGAACCTTCTCTACCCTGTCTATGTCCTTACGTAGGTAAGGTCTCCAGAACTGCACAGTGTACTCCAGGTGTGGCCTCACTAGTGTCTTGTATAGTGGAATTATGACCTCCCTTTTCCTGCTGGTGATGCCCCTGCCTATGCATCCCAGCATCCTGTTTGCTTTACCTGCTGCCTTGTCACACTGTTTCCCTGCCTTGAGGTCATCAGAGATGATAACTTCAAGATCCTTTCCTGCTTGGTGCATGCTATATCCTCACCCCAACTGATATATTGTGCCAGGGTTTTTGTGCCCCATATGCATTATCTTGCACTTCCTTGCATTGAATTTCAACTGCCAAACCCTGACCATTCTTCAAGTTTCTGCAGGTCCCTTCTCATTCTGTCTACACCCTCTGGTGTGTCTACTCTGTTACAGAGCTTTGTGTCATCAGCTAACAGTGAAATCTTGCCTTCTAGGTCCTCCTGAATGTCACTGATGAAGATATTGAATAGTACCGTCCCAGCACTGATCCCTGTGGTACCCCACTGGTCACTCTTCCCTCTGTGGAGTGACAGCCATTTACCACCACCCTCTGTGTCCTGCTGCCCAGCCAGTTACCTACCCACCGCACTACTGTCCTGCCCACACCCATATTCCCCAGTTTGTGCAATAGTCTTCTATGTGGCACAGTGTCAAAGGCCTTATGTCTATGGTCTTGTTGCTAAAGGCCAATGCTAGTCATCATTTCTTAAACTACCTGTTTATATTGGTTGTATTAAGGTTGGCTGCTCAATATCTGTAACATCGGAATGTAATTATATTTTCCTTTTTATTTATTTCCATTTTACCAGGAAAGAGGACTGGATCAAATGGATTTGTTTTCAGCCATGAAAGTGCCATATATTATCATGAAGGTTCTGACCCTTAGTAAAGCATGTCTGATTCAACTAGACTAGACTGAACAGCCATGTGTGCCAGTGCTTGACTTCTGGGAAATAAGATACCAGACCTGAAGGCCACCATGGCTGAGGCAGTCCTGGATATTGTGGCCATTACTGAAACATGGTGCACAAACAACCATGACTGGGAAATGGTTAGACCTGGCTATACAGTGTTTAGAAGGGCTAGTGTGGGAAGGAAATATGGGGGAGTGGTGCTTTATGTTAAGTAAAACATCAAAGCAAAGGAGGTACAGGGGTATGGGGTTGAGGTGCTGTGGGTCAACCTCGAGTCTGGAAACAGAGCCACTGTTCACATGGGAGTGGTATACAGGCCTTCAACACAGGGAGGAGGAGATAGACAAAGAGATGTTGGAAGACATAGGAATAATGGTTAAGAAGGGGTGGGGGATTTCAGTCTGGTTAAGAAGGGGTGGGGGATTTCAGTCTTCCAGATGAAGAGTGGAGCTTACTTGCTGCAGCATCAGCTAGGAACAGAGATATCTTTGACTCCCTGCAGTGGAAATTCCTCAGGCAGCTGGTAAGTGAACCCACTCGGGGTGGGGCAATACTGGACCTAGTACTTATGAACGGGGACAGTGCAACAGACATCAGAGTGGGGAGTCATCTGGGGACCAGTGACCATCACACAGTATTAACCAATGCATGGAAAACACCATTAACTTCAATTTTTATTGCAGGCGTAAACATTGCAACCTGACACCTGGTGAGCTTGCAGCCCTCAGATCTCTGCAATGTAGGAATAACATTGTTATCAAACCAGCTGATAAGAGAGGTGCTGTTGTGGTCTGGCAAAAGGAGCTCTGCATCACTGAAGTCACACAGCAACTCTCTGACACCAGGTTTTATTCTCCTCTTCCGCAGGACCCCACTGCTGACTATCAGACTGAGGTCACCACCACCATCACCTTGGCTATTGAAAACAAAGAGCTCCCTGCTTCTCCTAAGATACTCATAGATCAGCATCTCCAGACATCCAGGTTTTATCTCCTTCCCAAAATACACAAAACAGGTAACCCTGGTCATCCTATTTTGTCTGCCTGCTCCTGTCCCACATCCCACATCTCTGCATTTTTGGACAGCCTCAGGATACCCCTCGTTGAGTCCCTGCCCTCCTATGTTAAAGACACTAACCATCTTTATACGGATCACCCTTGGTGGTACCAAACACCTAAACATAGGGTGCATATACAATCCCCCTAAGGATGCGCTCAGATCCCTTGAGGAGCTCACTAAAAACCTAACAGTAGAGTGTACATTGGAGCTCATGATCTTTGGAGACTTCAACCTGAACTGGGCCAAAGAAACAAGGTCCTCATTTAGCAGTCTGCTGCATGAGGCAAACCTTGCCCAGATCATCTCCCTTCCCACCAGACTGAACCACAAAATGGGAAGTCACTCTACCATTGACTGGGCATTGGTATCTAACCCAAAAAATGTCCAATCGGCCAGCACCATGGCTGATGCTCTCAGTGATCACTCATCCATATTCTGTGTCTGGAAAAACAGGGCTGAAAAGGTCCCGCCTAGAATGCTCACTGCCATGGACTACTCAAAGTTTTCTCCAGTTCAGTACAATATCCTCCTGGGCAACCTAGATTGGAATCCCCTAAGATGTCTCCCTACCTTGGAGGAGGCAGTTGACATCTTCAGCAGAGCTATCTTGAGGGTAGTGGACCTCCTTTCCCCAAATAAGACCTATCGGGTAAAAGGCCACTGTTACAAGTGGATTACCCCACCCTTAAAGGCCCTTATGAAAAGCCGAGACAAAGCCTGGAAAAAGTTTAAGGGCTCCTCACTCCTGGCAGACTGGGTAACTTACAGAGCACTCATAAACCAATGTAAACAGGCCATGAAAGCTAAAAAGGTGTAACTCAACCACCTCCAGAAGACAAACCTAGGAAATTCTAGGACGTTCTGGTCCAATATCAACAAACTGATAAAGGGGAACAAAAAGTCTGGCACAGGCCCTATCAAGGCTAATGGGAAGGTACTGCATGATGAGGCACTAATTGCTGAAACCCTCAATAACTTCGTTACAAACCCGGACAAGCATAAGGCAGGGTCCGTGGTGCCCAACTACCAGTCTGTTCCTCTGGATCCCCCAATCCTTCACCGCCCACTCTTCCACTTGCGGCTGGCAAAGGTAAATGAGGTCTCGGCTATCCTAAAAACCCTGAAAACGCGAGGCTCAGGATGCCCGGATGGAATTAAAGCTAGACTGCTTAAAGAAGGTGCCCCAGCACTTGCTAGACCACTCACATGGCTCATCAATAGGTCCTTACTAGAAGGATATGTCCCAGGGCTCTGGAAGCAGGCTCATGTGGTCCCAATACACAAGGGTGGGTCTGTGGAACCTATGGAGAACTATAGGCCAATCTCACTGCTGTGTACCCTGGCAAAAATACTGGAGAAAATAGTATATACCCAACTTAGGCAATACCTTGAGACACATATGGTGATGTCCCTGTCACAACATGGTTTTAGAGCCAACCATGGGACTGATACAGCCTTAACAAAATTCTCTACTGATGTACTTAGAGAAATAGACTCTGGATCCAACATAGGGATGTTTTTTGTGGACCTGTCCAAGGCCTTCGACCTTATGGATCACAGACTTCTACTCTACAAATTCCTCCACATAGGTCTGGATACCCATACCCTTAAATGGGTGGAAAGCTACCTTTCAGGTCACACTCAAAGAGTCAGGTGGCAAGATAAACTTTCCAAACCACAATCCCTAAAGGAGGGTGTCCCACAAGGGTTGATACTAGGGCCCCTAATGTTCTCACTATTTATTAATGAAATGCACAATCACTGTGGGAATAGCAAGGTAATCCAATATGCAGATGATGCTGTTATTTACAAAGCCTCTGACAACCTGGATGACCTAGGCCCATCCCTCCAAAAGGATATCCGTGTCATGGAGGAATGGCTCACCATGAACAAAATGGTCCTAAATACCAATAAGACCAATGCCATGTTGTTTGGTCCTAAAACCCTAGGACTAGACAGATCACAATCACTCCAAATTACGTCCCTGGAGGGCAACAAACTGGAAGTAGTCTCCTTGACAAAGTACCTTGGCCTTACCCTCGACCAAGGTCTCACTTTCAAGCAACACGTAGACCAAGTTACCAAAGTAATCCATACCAAACTTAGATTACTGTATCGGCTCAAGGAACAGCTGACCCCCAAAGCTAGGACTGCAACAGCTTCTAGTGTCCTACTCCCCACGCTAACATATGCTGCCCCGGTCATTCAGGGTGTCGCTAAACTGGAATATGGTAGACTACAGACACTATACCATAAGGTAGTCCACGTTGCCTCCTCATCACACTCAAGGAGCCACCACTGCGAGGCCCTAGCGAGGCTCAATTGGCCATCCTTTGAAGTGCGGCTCAGGTACCCTGTACTCTGTCTGGCAAAAAAACTAATCAACCCAATGCCTCCCCCGAGTCTCGATGGACTCCTTACAGGAAAAAGAAATGTGTGTAACCTCAGGTCCTCTGGCCAAATGCTACTAGAGGTTCCCAAGGTCAGGACCAAGGCAGGTTGTAAATCCTTCGCACACGCTGCCCCCTCCCTTTGGAACAACCTTCCTTTGGAGGTGCGTGAAACCCCATCGGTACTGTGTTTCCACACAAGACTCAAGACCTACTTGCTGTCAATGAGTAATTGCCTATGCTACGGTACCTAATACTACAATAATGACCGGCGTCAGCTTTCTCTACCATATTTAATCTCTACCCACTGAACAGTTAGCACTTACCCCACCTCATGTTCATAGAAAATATCCCATGTATCTTAGAGGTATGTTACCTAATGAACTCACTGTACTGTCTCATTAATTGTAGGTCTCTGTAGCATGAACAAATGTACAATAGAATAAGTAGTTAGACATGTATGACCTATAGATAAGAAAGCTATGCCTTGTGGATCTGAAAGCTGTTGCTTACTGTAAACCCTCAGCCTGTATTTTGTACCATTGTCTTCTATTTCATGTACTGTTACTTCCCGGGTCGCCCCTGAAAAAGGGACCTCTGGGGCCCAGTGGGCCTACCCGGTCATCAAAATTCAATAAATAAATAAAATAAATATGCTCTCCAGTTATTTGACAGGTTCCCCCTCCCCTAGAACACATTATTAGCACATGCAAGGTAGTCATTCAGTTTATTCTCATTTCACTTACTTATATTGCTAAGTTGCATCAACTTTACATGACATATTATTACTTGTACAATAAGTTCAATAAGTTATATTTCACCTTCAAACATCATTTTATCTGTTTTTAACTTTTAAGTCTATCAATAAACTCAAATGATTTATATATTGGGTATGTCTGGAACCCCTGAGTTTTTGTTAATGGATCTATATTTTCTTATATTTTTCTCCATGTAGAGTCCCATATATGATAGATTGTTGGGTCAATTTCATAAATAAATTTTTCATGTAATAATTTTTCTTTTAAAATAGTCCACTATTTATGTAATTTGAAATTTGGAAGAGTCTTAGTTTTCCAGCAGTTCAAAATCATTCTTTTCATAGCCATAGTTGCTAAAGCTATTATTTTGATATATTTATCATTGATAACTTTAGTATGTAAGTTATTAAACAAGAAAATAGCAGGTTCCAATGGAAGATCAATTTCCAAGTGGTCATTTATAATTTGTTTAAGTTTCATCCATCATTCTTTAATTTTGGGACATTCCCAGAGGCAATGTAGTAGTGTACCTTTGTGTGCACTGTCATGCCAAGAATTTTCTGAATATTCCTTATTAATTTTAGCAATTGAGAAGATGTTATATATGTTATGTTAAAATTTTAAACTGAATTGTTTTATATTTTGCCGATACACATAATTTATGGACTTGAGTCCTCAGAAATTCCCAAATGGTTGTCAGGGACCATCATATTTAATTGGACTTTCCATTTTGTATTTAGTTTATATGCATGATTATTCCTGCTTGCTATAAGAATTTTATAAATTCTTGATAAAGATTTACTTTGACCTTTTATTAATAAACTGCTTTGTTGTTTCTGAATGTTGGATAGTCTGTAGGGACTAGTATTAAACAGATTACACATTTTCTGAACTGTGTCATGTAAGGTGTAATAATGTAAAATATTCCATTTGTATTCCAGTATCTTGTCTTTTATTTGGTTATAGGTAGGGAATTGTGAGCCAATCAATACATAATTCCATTTTAATATTTCTTTTTTCTGTAATAGATGAAATATGAACTCATTATGATTCCCCCATATTCTTTTGTTTGGACATATTTATAAAAATCACCATGGAATTTTGAGCTTATTGGGATTGATCATATACTTTCTTTTTAATTGAAAGCATGACATGAGTACATGCTGTTTTGAATTATGGAGATGAAGATCTAGAAATATATCTTGTGGATTATTTATAGATAGTGGTGGATAAATCAGTGACCATTGGAAATAAGTGGATATCACTGTATTTATTCTTCCATATAGAATAGGGGGTCCAGACATCCCATTCCCCCAGGTCTATTGATGCTGATACAATACTCCAAGCAATTCATGGGCTGCTCCCTCTCCAGAGGAATTTAGTAAATACCCTTTTTAGATTTTGGAACCATTCTTTATTTGGGCACCATGGAATGTTTTGTATCACACACATAAAATGTGGAACAGCCATCATTTTGATGGTTTCAATTCTGTCCCAAAGTGATAAGGAAGGGTTTTTCAAATTTTTAATAAAGCTGTATTTTTATATTTTGCTGAGTTGAAATTAGTTTTAATATTTGTGTTTTGGTCAGCTAATAATAGGATGCCCAAATATTTAATAGATTTTTATATGGTAAAGTATTTTTTTAAATTTATGGGCATGTAATGTTTTTTTTTTTTTTAGATAATTTCATTAGGACCAATTTGTTTTTATTTATTTGATAGCCTGAAATCTTAGAATGTAATGAAGTTTCTGCTAGAAAAGTTTCTAATGAGGAGTCTATGTTCCTAATTATTAATAGAATGTCATCCACGAAGACACCTAATTTTACTGTCTCATGTTCCAGATTTATACCTTTGATATTTGGATAGTTTCTTATCAATTATAAATATGGCTCAAGAGCCAATATGAATAAGGTGGGGGCCAAGGGGCAACCCTCCCAAACACTATTTAATATTAAGAAGTCCTCTGTCTCTGGCCCTGTGGTGCAGAGGGTTGAGGTGCTGGATGCCACACTTTTCACCACACTGGTGACCTGGGTTTGGGCATGGACTTAGGCACTGGGGGTCAGCCAGAGAGGGAGGGGAAGGAGCTGACTGAGCTGTCGGCTTGCAGCTCTCTCCTTGGGAGGGACCCAAGGAGTTCCTTAGTGCTTGGCTGCCTCCTGGTGGAGGCCAGGTTGCAGCATCATGCTTGAGGAGCCCTGGTGCTAGACCAGGGGAGGGTGAAAGGGGCTGTTACTGGAGCCATGGAGCACATGCACACCTCCACATACATGTGCTTCTGCATTCTGGGGCATCAGGTAGTGGGGAAAAAAGAGGAAATACAGGTGTTGCACAAGGATGATGCCTCCAGACTGGCTCCAGGGATCTGCTGGGATGTGCATAATGCTCAATTTCCCAAACAACCCCAGAGTCAGTAAGGCTGGCTGACATAAGTGTGGCCTGCCATGGAGGAAAAACTCAGGATAGCAAAGAAGTCGTTTGTCAAGTAATTATTCATGTGAAATTTAGCAGTTGTATTGGAGTACAGTTTTTTTAATTAAAGTAACCAATTCAAAAGGTATGCCCCATGTCTTTAAAATATAAAACATATTGGTGCACCCCTTCAGGTCAACACCCCAACAGTGAAATACGAAAAAAGACCATCATGGCGACAATCACTGTAATGGTCCTTTTTCCATGTTTTGCTTTCCCCCAGTGCTCTGCCCACTCCCCAGACCAACTCTGACCTGGAGTTGATAAACCTAAAGTCTGGGGGGTGCAGGGGGCAGAGTTACTGCCATGGGGGTGTGGGGAGCACAGCCCTCCACAGAAAACACTTGTAGAATGGGCAGCTCAATACCTGCATCGGTATTTTGCAGTTGCTGTGCGGGAGGTCGGCATTTTCACTGTTGACCTCCCTTGGTGCTTCCAAAACATATATTGTCTATTCAGAAGATCAAACACCTTGGTTGCATCTATTGTGACAGCATAAAATGTAGCTCTATTATATTGCTGTCTTGCATTTATTAAATGAATTATAGTTTGCATTTTTTTATTTGCTTGATAAATTCTTGCCTTTCATGAATCCATATTGGTTATAATTTATATAATTTTGCAATTGGGCTTGAATTTGATTGTTTATGATTTTGGCAATTAATTAGTAATCCGAATTTAGGACCGAAATGGGTTTGTAATTTTCTGGTAAATCTTTTGGTTTCCCTTCTTTGTGAATAAGTATTACCTTTGCTGTTTGCATAGATTAAGGTATTGTATTTTCAGTTGAATTGAAGGTTAAATATTTTATCAATTACAACAGCCAAGGCATCAGTTCTTCCTAGAATGTCCTGTAAAACTCATTGGATAGGCATTGAGACTGGGGGATTTATTTCTTGTTAGTGAATCTATTGCCTGAATAATATGGTTTTCATTAATGGGAACATAATTCATAATTTGAGGTGTTATTTTTGCTTTATTCAGAAATTCAGTCATCTCTTGGTGGTCAGGAATAGTTTTTTTGGAAAAATATTTTGTAGTATTGTAAAAAAATATCAGCTATTTCTTCATCACTTTTAAAATTATTGTCCTCCTTATCTTTAATATTGGTAATTATATTTCTTTATTTTTACGATCTTAATAAATTTGCCAATAACTTACCAGACTTACCCATTTGTAAGCACTAATTTTGTTTTATTGTATTGGCCCTCTTTATTGTGTCTTTGTATAATATATCTTTTTTTTTTCATTTTATATTCTGTCCATTCATTTTTATATTTATTGAAATCTGTTAAAATTAAGTTGTCTAATTGTTTTAATCTGTTGTTAATCTGCTCTTTTTTTACTCACCGTTTTCTTTAATTTAATCTGATATGAGATAATTGTACCCCTTATAGTAGCCTTAATGGCATCCCAAAATAATATAATAGAGATTGACTCATTGTAGTTAAATTGTCAATATTCTTGTATTGCCATTTCTTAGAAACAAATATTTCATCTTTCAGCAATTTATTATTAAAAGACCATGTTCTGGTATATTTTCTATCTGTATTGGCTAATGTGAATTTGATACTTGTAAGTGGATGGCCAGATAGAAAAACAGAATCAATCTCTGCTGTAATTATATATTCAGCCAAATCATTTGATACAAAACCATAATCAATACATGTAAAGATTTGTGTTTTTTTTTTCAAAATGGGAAAAAGAAAAGTTTATTAGTTGAATTTATGAACCTCCAGGAATCGGTTAATAATTCTAAATCTAAAAGGTTTTTATTTTTTTAATTTTTTAGCGATATTGTAGTTACCTTCCGAAAGTGGTGAAGATTTATCTAATTGAGGGTTAGCAAGTGCATTAAAATCCCCTGCTAGTGTGATGTTATTAGCTTGCAATATTTGAATTCCTTCAGATATTTTTGTTAAGAAATGCTGATAGTTATTGAAGGGTGCATAGCATGATCCAATTATTATATATTGATTATTCATATTGATCTTTAATAATATTATTCTGCCTTCAGTGTCTGCATATTGGTCTATAATTTTACAATCTAACTTTCCACTTAATAATATTGCTACTCCTTTACTTTTGCTAGTGCCAGTGCTATAAAATAAGTGATTTTTCCCCTTTCTTTTTAAGTTTTATTATTTCTTCTGCTTCTAAATGAGTCTCCTGAAGGCATATTGTTTGAGCTTTAGTTTTCTTTAAGTATGTTAATCATTTGGCTACTTTTATAGGTGAGTTTATCCCATTTATGTTCAATGAAACTAATATATATATATATATATATATATTTATAAAATGGGGTGGTATAATCATAGAAATTCCAGTAACATGATTGGACAGAATGCATCACATGACCGTGCATTATTTCCCAATGACCGCACACCTCCCATTACGACCGCACGCCTGAACTACTTTCCATCCCACAGAACCTTCTCACCAGCAGTGAGATCACTTCACAGCTGGCAGACACAGGCTGCCACACAAACACACACAGGCTGGCACCCACAGCAGTAACTAAAATGTGCTGTATATAGCTGTCCCACACACCTCTCACTAAAGTCTGTATAACCTCTGTTTCTATGGTATTTTTTTTTAAAAGTCTCTGACTGTAACGGGGGCTAAACAAGCGAGTTGTCTCTCTCTCTATAGTAGCGTGACCGAGTGGTTTTATTGACAGCTCAAGACGTGCTGGCACAGCTTGAAAACAAGGTATTTTACTTTCAGAACTGTGTAAACTTCTTTTTATTTTAAGATTCCTCATATTTCTGCAAAATGAAGATGCCGACTGTAGAGAGTGAAACGCGAGCGAGTCGCCAGCTTCAGAATTGTAGACGGAAGCGAGCGCGAGAGTTGTTGCTATAGCAACTCTGGCTCTCGCCTCTGTCTACAATTCTGAAGCCGGCAACTCGCTTGCTCTTCACTCTCAACAGTCGGTGGCTTCATTTTGTAGAAATATGAGCAATCTAAAAATAAAAAGGAGTTTACACAGTATCTCCAAGTAAAATACCTTGTTTTGAAGCTGTGCCAGCACGTCCTCAACTGCCAATAAAACCACTCGGTCACGCTACAATACAGATATGAATGACTCACTTGCTCAGCCCCATTACAGTTGGATGCTTGTTTCAAAAAATAAAAAATGAGTAATTGTTTTTGAACATCTGCAACCAGGTCTATAATTACAGTTTACACTACTTGGTCATGCTACAGTACAGAAATAATACTGAAAGGGATTAGAGTGTAACACACTCTGACAATAGCAGGATCAACCAGATACATATTTTTATCACTTTTTTATTTAAACCAAGGCAGAATCAACCAGATAAATGCCACCTTTAACTTCAAACCCATCACAATTATGGCAGGATCAGCCAGATAACCTACTGTAAATTAAACATTTATCTCTGCCAGACAGGGACTACCTTTTGTATCTCCTCCCCCTGCCCAAATATTTTTCCAATTTTATAAGATAGATAACCCACTCTTAGGTGTGTGGTCGCTCTCTGATATACGCATGCCTTGAGTGGTTGACGCACTTGGCCTGCGGCCTCATGTGTATATCAGAGCGCGACCGCACACCTAAGAGTGGATTATCCATTACATATATATATATATATATATATATATATAGTCATGTTTGCCATAAAAGAATATGAGTATTGTGTATAACCATGACATACTGCTAAAATAATTTTTTATATAATGGTTCCATTTTAGTTTTTGATAGTATGTTATACCTTTTTTGAAAATCTTACTGAACTATAATTAGCCTAGGGCCATTTTGTTTTCTTATTCTGTAATATTGCAGTAACTTAGCATAGAGTTCTACCTGTAACCATGTTTTTTTCCAATAATAATAATAGTACCTTCCAATAATCCCCCCCCCCAAATCCACCAAATATTATTAAACATACTATACATAAATATTCATGGCAAAAAAAAAACTCTGTTAATGCATTAGTTAAGGTTGTTTCACAGTGACAAAAGCAAGGAAATTTGATGTTAGGGTTATCACCCCTACCACCGCACCCCCACCAACAGGCATCAGGGTGTGCATTGGGGTTATTGTGCCTAACTCTCACCCCATTCCATGTGTAAAGAAGCTGAGGTGATCCAGTATAGGAGAATGGGGTGAGAGTTAGGCACAATGACCCTAACGCACACCTCAATGCCTGTTGGTGGGGATGGGGTGATAACCCTAATCATAATGCAAACACAAGCACAAACGCAAACGGTAATGGTAATGTGAACTAAAATGCTAACAGTAATGTTAACAGTGATGTAAATTTAAATGCAAATGCAAACTGTAATGCAAAAGCAAGCACAAATGCTAAAGGTAATGGTAACACTAACGGTAATGGTAAAGAAAATGAAAATGCAAATGTTAATGCAAATGCAAGTGCAAACACAAACGGTAACGGTGACATATACACAAACGCTAATGGTATTGCTAACAGTGACATAAACATAAACACAAATGGTAATGCAAATAGAAGTGCAAACACAAACGGTAACAGTAACTGTAATGGTAATGATAGCAATGAAGCAACGCAAACAGAAATGAAAAACGAGTGCAAACGTAAATGATAATGCTGACTGTAACGCTAACATTGTTGCAAACGCAAAGTGAAATGGTAACAGTAACACACACACACACATATTTTGTCTGAAACAGGTGCATCAAGAAGCACAATGAATACAAAGAATGTGGGCATAATAGAGGCCCTCGTACAGGAAAATGAGCACTTGGAGTACTAAATTGCTTATATCTCAGGAACCATACGAGGTAGAAAAAAAATTAAAATTTCATATTATTTTTTACTTCCCAGGCTAGTTTTTAACTTAGCTCCCCATGTGGTGGGGGCCTAAGAATTTTTGTGATGAAAAGTCCGTATCTCAAACCATTTTCGAGATACAGCCCCTGAAAGGCATGGCACACACCATAATGTTACCCTATGGGAAAAATCATCAACTTCAGAGTACTGTAACTTTGGAGCCCTGTAATATTTTGGCACCAAACCACCAAAATTCACATCTGTGGGATCTTGGCTTTGTTCCTTGCAAATCTCAGTGCAAAAGACCAAACCATTGTTTTGCAGGAGGGTGGCAAAGATTTCCTATTGTTTTGACCATACTTTCGCAAATTGCTTTCGCAAATCATGAAAGTATCACAATAACATTTGCGACAGTATTTAGCAAAAGTTCTTTTCCCAAAAATTTAAAAACATATTTCTGAGGGTTTTAACCCCTCTAAAAAGATATGCCTAACATCCTCAGGACCCAACTAGGTGCACACAACAAGAATTGTGTCCCTAGAAGGTCCCAATTTTAAACAACAGCCATTTTTCTGAGCTGTAATTGAAAACAAAACATCCCAGCACTGCACATGTAGGTGTTTGCCTTACTTGTCAGACTCTCACAGACATACCTGCACTGTGTCCCATGGTGGATGGCTGAAAGTCTTCCCAACAAGCCATGTCACTTCTCCTTCTGCTTTGGACTAGTGTGTTGGCAGGTCTGGCACACAGTACTGCATCTGCCTGCTGGGGTCTAGCTGTTCCATCTCCTGGGCTTTTGGATGCACACTGGCTTCCCTGCCTTTACCCTATCCAAGGGTGCCCATGTGTGGTTAATCCTCTGGGCCCCTATCAAGGGTCAGGAAACAGGCTGCTGGCTTGTCACAGGCCTTCCTAAGCTTCCCCAATGCAGCATCAGAGTCCCAATGAATGATTTTGAATCCTGGAATGACAAAGCAAATGACACTCTTTAAACAGTAACACATACAAGTGAACAAGATACAGAAGGGGAAGGTCTGGCCTGACATACCAGCATGGTGGATACATTTTTGTCCAGCTGTCACTGGAACCATTATAATCGGCTCCATTCAGTATTTTGAGCATGCACATCATCAACAACTTCAATTGCCCAGCTCCAGGGACTTATGGCAAGCCAGGGACAGCAAAAGCAGCAGAGCCATATACCATTTCTGCCAACTTCCCAATCCAGTGAGATTCCCACTTCACAAGTTCCAGAAGACTGCACCAGGTCACAGAGTCTGCTGCTGGGGAGAAATATTGGGACAAGAAAACTGATCAAGTTCTGGCTTCTTTGCTCTTTCTTATCACCAATCTCCAGAATGAGATTAAAGTTGGATTTGTAAGCATTACAGCCCAAAATCTCCATCTGTAAAGAATTGTCTGTTGTCTGACAGTGATGACCACCTAACACTCAAATAGTCTTGATGGTTTATGAGATCAAGAGTCAAGTGAGCAATCTAGAAGACAGTGTAGCAGACCTAACCAGAGAGAGGGATGTATTTTTAAAAATATGTGGCAGGTCTTGCAATTGGAGCAGGTGATCAAGAAAATAGACTGAGGTGTTCCAACTTGCCTACTATTAAGGTGCTCGAAGAGACTGATGGCAAGACTCCAACCAGACAGATGTGGCTGGTGAATAAATTAAAATTAGCTCCTGAGGTTATTGGCCTTGAAATACAATGAGCCCACAAAACTGGACCCAGACCAAAGATGGGCAAAAAAAAACAAGACACTTCTTAGTGAAATACTTGTGATATCCAGACAAGGAGGTGATGTTATGAGCTGCAAAAGCCCATGACCTCATTACAGTGGAGCAGGGCAAGGTGTTAATATTTCAACATTTTAGTAGAGACCTCCAACTAAAATAACAGCAGTTTTGTGACCTGAAAGCAAAGCTACACAGAAAGGGTTGGGATTTCATCCATCTGTATCCCTCCCACCTTCAAATCTCCAGACTGGGCTAGCCACTTTGATTTTGAATGTATTCTTGAGGTGCAGAGGAATTTTGAGGATGCTGCAGCAAAAGGGTGCAAATCCTTCCAGGGGACATGACCTGCTACTTGATTTGACTCCTCATGCACAGTGAATACTGTATTTATACTAACATACTATTTGCCAGCAGATTAGGCCTTACGGTCTATCGAGTCTGCTCGAACCTAGATCCTTAGTTGGGTGCTGAGACCCTCCCATCCCTTGTGCTCCAGAAACTCCTATCATCCATCCCCACCTCCCCGGGACAGGCCATCATCTGATACATCCACTTTCTGTGTCTGTCCCACCCTCTCTTGAAGCCCTCCACTGTGGATCTCTGAACCAGCTCACCAGGCAGTGCATTCCAAGGGTCCACCACCCTCTCAGTGAAAAACCTCCTCCTCCTCTTTTCCCCCCTCACCCTTCCACCTTCCAACTTCAAACCATGCCCTCTGGTGATACCTCCTTGCTTTAGTCTAAAGATCCCCTCCATGTTTACCCTATTTATTCCCTTGAGGTACTTGAAGACCTCAATCATGTCCCCTCTGTCTCTCCTCTCCTCCAATGAAAACAGGCAGAGCTCCTCAAGTCCACTAACATTTATGCTGCCCTTGTTCCTCCCCAGTCTCCCCAGATTTCCCAAGTGTGTTGGGCTGGTAGCCTGTGATGTGGGCACCTGAATCAAGGCACCGTCTGAAATGGCAATGTTGTGTGGGCGAAAGCCCGAATGGCAAGGGGGCAGGGAGGGCCACTGTATGTGGTGGGTTAGGCGACCCTAGCAACAGGATGTTGCTGTATGTACACATGTGCAGGGGGGAGCGAGCATGGTGAGCATGGCCTGGGAAGGGGCAGAGGGGATGTAGAGGGTGGCACTGTGGTCAGCTGCTGAGCTGCACCATGGCGTTGGCGGTTGGCCTCTGTTTGCAGTGCGTGGGATTCCAGGTTCAGGTCTTGGTCCAGGCACTACTGCAATTTTGTTGCACCAGTCCCTACACTTGTGTTTTTTTTTGCTTTCACCCCCCCGACATGCACCCTCTGGAGGTTGAGAATCCTTAAGTAGGGAAGTGTGTGATGGGTGGAGCCCCCCCCGCTTGGAGGGGTGTGTGGGAGGGGCACAGCCCCCCCCCAACAGAAAGCAAATCTATTGAGTCTCTGGCTCCATTTCTCATGCACCAAGGTTGTCAGGGTGGCAAAATTGTTTTTGCCGCCCTGACTTTGTGATAATGTGGGTTGCCGTTCGGCCCTCATCATTATCACATAGAACCTGTAGGGCCCAATGCCACTTGACTCTCCTAACTATCCACATTAATGTAAGCCTTTATACAGATGCAAGGGCTTAATTTAATAACTGGATATTACTGATCATTTGTTAGCAGAGAACCTGCGCCAATACATAAAGCAGTCATATATTCTGTGGGTCTTATGGACTTGTTTTATCTTTGACTTAAAGCACTGGGGCACAGCCTGACCTGTGCCAATAAAAGAATGACCATTAGTTCTGCTCTCTGAAGTTGCAGCACTTGATGCTTGGACAGTTGTGTTTATAACATGCATTCTGAAAAATGTTTTACTCTTTATAATTGCAGTAGCTTGAATCATTTTGTTGGATTATGAGTGTGAAGATGTTTCCGTATACATACTCATAGTAACTTCAAGCAATGTGCCTCCTTTCCTAGACCCGCTGGGGTGGAGTAAAAATACAGCCAAATCCATTTACTCTTACATTTTAGATTCAAGTAAATTGAGCCATTTATACCCTGTCTAAATAGTACAGTTTGAAAGAGAATATGTACCAAGCTTTTCTATGCTCGGCAGAAAAGTGGAGGGGAGAGGAGATGAATAACAATGTGAAATCTGGATTATTGCAAGTTTGGAAATGGGAGAGGGGATGTACTGGTGGATGTTGCTTTGCCTAGTTATTATGCAAATGCTGGAATTTTGTTGGCTCTGGGTGAGGGACAGTTGGGGTGGTAATGTGGGTATTATGAGCCAGGGTTTCATGTTGTACTGTTTTAAAAAAACTAAAAATGTAACTGCTGTTTTTCATGTCATTCTGCCCAAATTACACCAAATATTGTATGCTGAATTTAATAAGACCCATATACATGTGTACCATGTTCTCCATCTCTGTCTATAAAGGTGACTGAGTTATAAGTCTCCAAACATTTGGACATTTTTAAATTACAGTGATAGTTATATAGAAGTTGACTGGTACCATGGTATTTGCTGAAACTGCAGTAAAATATTTCAATTTGCTGCTACCACTGTAAAAAATGCATTTAATAACGCAATTTTTTCCATGGCAAGGGGGTAAATTCATTATATTTTTTCCATGGATCCCACAATACCACGGTACTGCGGTGAACGTTTATATAATTACCACGGTACATGGTGTAATAATGTGAACATCTGAATTTCAAAAGTATTAGTCCAAACTGCACCTCATTTGTTATGCTGACTTTACAAGTGCCCATGCAGATATGCAGCACATTTCAGGTCTCTATCTTTAAAGAAGATGTTTGTAAATTTAAAAATGACATTTTGCAATTATGTAAACTGCAGAATTTAAGGCCCCTATAACTTTAAAACTAGAGAACAGAATATTACCAATTTTGTTAGGTATATTTACCTGAAATGTTAGGCTTTCATGCTGCCCTCATGGCCCAGCATCAGAAAGTCACATCACAAAACATGCCATAAGTGAAACAGCTGCCACTTGGCAGTGCATCTTGGTTGGTGGGGGGGGAGGGGTTGGCAGTGAGTTCAACTAACACTGCTACCCCTGTGACAGGGCCATGGAGTTTTCTCCTGCCACAGGGAAAGCTATGGTTGTGAGAGGCTGACAAGCAGTCACCCCACCAGGGGAGATGGGAGGGAAGAAAATGTTGGAGAAAAACACAGTAGACAATTGAATGATGGCGTTGTTCAGCCTAATCAGTGTATATCTCTGTGAACAGCATATACCCTTGAGAGATGAGCTGTTGGCTGGGAGAAAGCCAATATGGAAAATAAACTCAGCTTGTCAGCTCTCAAATCTCTTGCTTAAAGGTCTGCCAATTTGTAAGCAGCCAAATATTCCAAAATACTATCAGTAATTGAGCATTTCACGTGATTTAGTGAAATTTCAGAATGTTATATTTTTCTCGAAGCCATGACCATACATTTTTCTGAATCATACACTTGAGTTGCCAAAGTGGCAATAAGGTAGCAATAAGTTATCATTCACTGGAGGCTCCATACTTAAATTATAGTTCAGGCCACTATCTTGAGTTACGAACTATGAAGAATAGCCATGATCAACATTGTCCACTAGCCTGAATTCTTGCAGTATGTCAGATAACCATTAGAATTTACTGACTTAATAACCTGGGAAGCATATGCACATGCAGCACTGTTTCTGCAATATGCCACCTGCTGACTGTTTAACAACCCTGTAGATAACTATGTTTATTTTTACTATTTGAAAATAATGGCACCAAGTGATGCCAAACCTTACAACTACAGGTAGTCGTGATTTAGGCCACTGTGACACAAGTATCTGGATACCTTTTAGTCATGATGGAACATGATGCTGGCATCACCATTGCATGAGTCTTGGAAGGGTATTGCAGGACCATGACGATAGTACAGATAAGGTGATTCAGTGGCAATAACTGCTTTGGTGAAAGTTAAATTCCACAAGAGAAATTCTAATGGCAATATCTATTATGTGTCCATGATTTTACCAATAAATGTAAACCTACTAAACCACATATATGCAGTGTAATTCAATTCAAGGGCATAGTTACTTCAGTTTGCATAACAAACGCTGAGTGTATACCTGCAATAGCAATGAAGTTATATACATCCAAATATTTGGAACATTTTTAATTGTGAAATTTTGGATGCCTGTAACTTACAATTTATAAAACCAATTACTTTCCTATTTAACAGTTTCTATGATGCTTCCATATGCATATACATGTTCAATTATCTAGTGCCAAAGGTGGCAAACTTGTAATCACAGAAATATTTACTGAAATTTTCACATGAATAATAAATTCTCACATTTTGAAGCCCTACAAATTCCCCTCCCCTCATGCAAATATCTTGAAACGTGGACCCTTTGTAGCACCCCATCATAAAAATGCACACAAGCATGTTCAGATCTATAGCTGCAATACTGATTGAGTTATGGCCAATTAAAGAATTTCAGACCATTCTACAAAAATTCACAAAATTTCATGAAATTTCCCAAATTTCATGAAAATTCCTCAGAATCAGAATTTGCTAGTTTGCCCAGTCCTGCACCTTGGTAAACATAACGACTTTAGCTGATTTTGCTAAAACATATGGCTTAGTTGATGTGTGGAGGCATATGAATTCAATGGATTGGGTTTATTGTTTTATTCACATGCGCATGCATCATATGCCTGTACAGTATATTTATCTAGCCCCATCTGCACAGTTAGTACAAAAGATCTCCTTTGAACTGTCTTTGGTGTCTTACTATGGACCAATGGCCCTGGTACTACAGCTTTGGGTCCAGAACTCCGCCTCCCCGAGCTTGGCAGCTCAATGCAGTACTGCTTATAAAACCCAAATTCAAACAGTTCATTACTGGGGCTTTAGGAGAGGTCCTAGACATGAACAAATCTGGGGACACAGGGGGACACCTCACACATACAGTAACTAGACAGGAGGCGTTAAAGGCCTTCTTAAGGGGCAAATGATATCTTACGTTAGTGTTAAAAAAATAAACAACAGAATATCAAGATGCAGGAATCAGAGACCAGAACTGCACAAATGGAAAGGGATTGCATGATCAAGCCAATTCTGTCCCTTTACAACCATCTCCAGAAGGTGAAATGGAAGTGCAACACATTAAGTTCTGGAGCTTTAGGATGCACTATCCTTTTAACTAGGGTGGGTCAATAATTCAATTGTGAGAAGAGGGGCAACCTTGTTTCCTGGCAGTTAAAAGTAAGGAACTATCCAGAACAATAACACTAATTAAGACCATGGACAGCATACGGACCTCTGAAAGAGTTGCCCATAAAGAGACATTCAGAGATGTTTACATTAAATTGTACACTACGGAGGTGAGCCCCCCACCAGAACAAATGAGAGCATTCTTTGACAGGGCTCCCATTACACAATTAACATGAGAGATTAATTCCACCATATACTGACCACTGGACATAAAGGTGACCATTAAAAAAGACTATTAAAGCTGCCAGAGCAGTAACCTGTCAGAACAGCATTTCCAGAATAGCGCTGTCAAAACAATGCTTCCAAAACAGCACATGCCATGACAGCAACAGGGGTAGGATAGTGCATGTAAATACCAATATCTCTGCCGCTGTCAAGGCAAGGGAGGAAGAGGAGGAGAGGAAGTGGAGAAGTAGGGAAAAAGTGTGGAGGCTGTCTGAGCTGCTCCTGTGATGGAGAGGTGGAGAGGACAAAGGCAGATGCAGCTCAGGCAGTACAACTCGGGAGACCTCAGTTCTGTTCCCGGTCTCCCAAAACTTGTGGTTTGGGTTTTCCCCCTCCCCAAGTGCTTTTTTTAATGCCTCACTCTGGTCTCCCCCCAACTTTCTCCCCATCCCTGAGGTCCACCTCCCTTGGAGTTGATTATAAAAATATTGGGGGATTTAGGGGGTGAAGCCCCCCACATCAGGGCTGAGACACAAGTTGCAATATTGTTTTTCTGCCATGGTAGTGATTATCCGTGTGTTTTTTTACCTCTACCATTGGCACTGTTGTGCTACGTGGCATTTTTCCTTGGCACTGTTTTTGATGGTGCCATTTTTACTGCATGTTTTTTAACTGCGCTGATGTAGCACACAGCATTGTAGAGCCGTGAAAGCACTGAGAAGTGGTAAAGAATCTGACCCAGATGGCCTACCGATTGATTCTATCAAAATCTTTGCCCATGAACTAGAGGAGTCCCTATTTAACATAGTTTGCAAGAGCCTTGAATCTTATTGTCTGCCCCCTACCACATGGTCTGCAACCATTATGGTGCTGCCAATAGCAGGGAAGAATGCCTCCATCCACACCTCTTATCGCTCAGAATCCCTACTCACCACTGACTACACAATAATAGCAAATATTAATGCCACAAGGCTTGGAAGTGTACTATCTGATATTATCCACAATGTCCAATCAGGGGTTATAAAGAGTGGGAAGATAGGCAAGTTACACATCCTGTATACAATAGGGTAGCAGAAAAACATATGTAGGGAACCAAATATTCCCAGTTGGAGGTCAGCACAAAATAAAGGACAAAAATGTCTTAATGATAGCTCCTTTTAATGATATAAACAAGCAAAACAGTAGAAAAGGCCTTTTTTTTCATTTTTAAAAACAATTTCTACAGCTCACCACTATTGAGCTCAAGATAGTAGAACAAGCAGGCAAACAGACTTTTTGCATATAAGCAGTTGTCCAAGGTTTGTTCAGCGCTAAAGGTCCAATAATCCCAGTCCCGTGGTATGATATACACTGACAAGAACAGCCAAGTAGTCATAAAAGACCTATGCACGCGAGATACTTGTAAAACTAACACACTCACTATAAGGACATTGTAAGGACACTGTACAGAATGGTTACAGCAATAGAATGCTAAAGTTGACAGAAATGCTGAAAATGCCAAAGGACACCAAATTAAAACAAAACGCCTCATGGTCAAGGCCAAGCTTCGAGCTGCAAACTTCCTGGTTACGCTGTGCTTACGTATCGACCGATTGGGTCATCATCAGAGCGTATCAATCTATGTAACCCATCACTATTTAAAGCTACCAATTTAAAGTGCCAGTACAGCAAAAAAGCCACATAAATATTAAAACAAATACAAGCACAGATACAAGTGTACATCTAGTGTGAACACCTTAATTAACAAGTACATATAGGTATAAACCCTCCTTAATATAATAAATGCAAGTTCAATTTAGATAAATATAAATCAAGAACAGGGCTAATAACCCTCACCCATACAAAATCAACCACCTATTCAGATCTCTCAATACAGATACATATAATAAAGTATATAGAGGGCAGAGCTGACAAGTCTGCACCTCAGGAAGGGGTGTGGGGTGCAGAGTGGGTGGGCACTATCTGCCAGGGTGGGGAGTCCTTTAGACACCAGGAAATGGGGACTGCCATTTTTATTACAGGGGATTGGTGAGAAGGAGAGGGTCTGCTAGACAACAGGAAAGTATACATTTCTTTGACATCAGGCTGGCAATTTGCTGGGGGGGGGCACAAGACAACAGAGAATTTTATGTTACATCAGGTTGATGAGCAGTGGGGGGAGACCACTAGACACCAGATAATTCTATTTTATATTGGGCCAGCTATCAGCAGGGGGACCACTAATCACCAGGGAATACTATTTTACATCGGGCTTGTGATTTGCAGGTAGGGACCACTAGACACCAAGGAACTGTATTGTTTGCCAGGCTGGTGATCAGTGGGGATGGGACCACTAGGCATCAGGGGCAGTTTTAGTTGGTACTGTGCCAAACTCCGCCAGCGGAGTTCAAACTCTGCATTTTGTGGAGTTTTTTTTTTTTTTTTGAGGTGAATTGGCCCATCTTTAGCATCCACTGAGAATGAGCCCATTAATTAGATGCTTTAAATCTCAGGGACCTCACAGATGTTAATAAGATTTTTTTATACATATAGAAAGTGACCTAACTGGAAATCTTAATAATTAAACTTGTAGAGTTAAGTTTGGAATTAGATGGCAGTGTTTCAACCTACTGATAATTTATCATATATAGAATATTGCATGGGCAACCATAGACAACAAGGCAGTGTTATCATTGAGAGATTCAATGATGCCATAGAGTCTGTGAGAAAACTCAAGAAGTCACTTGATGTCATCTCACCCTAACATGAACATATCAGCCTTATTCTTCATGGTTGCCATACATTATTTTGTATTACATATATTTGTTAGTTTCAGGGGCAGGTTACCCCTGAAAAAGGGCCTCTCAAGGCCCAGTGGGTTTACCCAGTCAACAAACTTCAAACAAATAAATAAAAAAAAATTCACCTTCCTTATATTTTTTTTTCTTAGTAGTTTATTCTCCCCTAGGCAATCAGTCAGCCTTACCTTCATGTCTTGGCATCCTCCATGGTCTCTGGCCACCATCCCGAGGACCTTCTCAGCTCCTATTCAGATCCTGCAGCTTCATCCCCTTGGCTTGCCCCCCACGGTGGGGAGGTGGAAAGCCCCCCAGCTTGCTCATGCACCAGGACTGGATCCAATGTTGCTGCGCTCCCCTCAGAGCGGAAAGCTTCCCCCATAAAGAATGACTGGTGCCCATTTTCCTTGTTCAGTTTGGCCCCCGACATGTGCAGCGTGCAATGACGCCAAGGGAAAGGAGCGCTCGTGCTTCTGCACACACTCCTTCCCAGCGTCTGCCCCAGCACGTCACCCAGTACTGCCTATGCACTGCCTCACCCCCAGCTTTCAAAAGGGGCCGCTAGTGCACCGATGGCTGCACATCCCCCCTCCCCAGAGTAGGGGAGCAGTCTTATGGATACTCGATCGCTCTCCTCCCCCGATGACCCAGGTCTGCTCCCAAACCCGGGTCGCTGGCATGGCGTGAGGTGTGGCATCCAGCGCCTCAACCCTCAGTGCCACCGGGCCAGCTACAAATTACCCTCCTTTAACACTTTCTTGAACTGCAGTCCAACAAACAGAAAGCAGCCAACTACAGGAAAAGATTAAATAGGGCATATTTAGTGTGATTTATTGTAAGTTGTAGCTACATGAGATGCAATACGTATTTCTACTAGTGCATATTTTAACAAAGAGTTCAGAGGTATTTTCAGTCTTGCACATATCTTCATTATAAGGATTATGAGTTGTAGGTAAGAATAAGGCATCTTGAGGCATGAGTGTCTATACTTTTCTACTAGAGTAGCAACATAGCTACTATGGTACAGAAGCATTCTAACATCAATATTGTGGTAGTGTATGGATTTCTATAGACAAAAATAGTGAACAATGTACTATGTGAACTTATACGATAGTTGATAAGAAACAATTTTAAATTGATGTAGCTTAAAAAACCTTCATAGAAACATAGAAGGTGATGGCAGAAAGGGGCCTCAAGGTCCATCTAGTCTGCTCATGGTGTATAGATTACTATCCCTCACCCTGTTACCCCTCTTTTGAATGATTCTTTTGTGCTTATCCGAAGCATTTTTGAACACCTTTACCATTTTTGCCCCCATGGCCTCCTAAGGTAAGATGTTCCAGGCATCCACAACCCTCTTCATGAAGAAGAACTTTCTAACATTGGTCCTGGACTCCCCCCTTACAGTCTAAAATCATGACCCCTTGTTCTGCTGCCCTCCTTGTAATCAAAAATGTACTGCACTTGTTCCTTATTTATACCCTTTATGTACTTGAAGGTCACGATCATGTCTCCCCTCTCCTTCCTCTGTTCCAGGGAATACATGTTTAATTCCTTCAACCTGTGCTCATATGATATTTGATGTACTCCCTGTACCATTTTTGTTGCCTTCCTTTGTACTGTCTCTGTTCTGTCAATGTTCTTTCTGAGGTGTGGTATCCAAAATTGGACACAGTATTCTAGGTGGGGATGGACAAATGCCTTATACAGCGGCAGTACCACCTCTCTCTTATGGCTTGTGATTCCCCTCCCAATGCATCCCAGCATGCCAATGGCCTTTAGTGCTGCCTTCTCGTACTGTCTACTCACTCTGAAGTCATCTGATATTACATCCCCCAGATCACGGTCTTGGCTGGTCATTGCTAGTCTTTCTCCTCCAAAGTAGTACTACTGTTTTGGGTTCCCTCTTCCAATGTGTATGACCTTGCACTTTCTGGTGTTGAAATTCAGCTGCCATGCTCTATAGCACTCTTCCAGTTTCTTTAGGTCTGATTCTATTTTCATTTGTCCTGTAAGGTAGTCCACTCTGTTTCACATCTTGGTGTAATCTGTGAACAGACACACCTTCCCCTCGAGCCTTTTTGCAATGTCAGCTATGAAGACATTGAATAGTAGACACCCCAACATGGAACCCAAGGTTACTCCGCAGCTTACCTTCCATTCTGCTGATAATGTGCCATTTACCTGCACCCTCTGCATTCTACTATGAAGCTAATTTTTCATCAACACCACCATCTTCTGCCCTACACCCATGTAGTCTAACTTGTTTACCGGTCTTCTGTGTGGGACAGAGTTGAAGGCTTTGCTAAAGTCCAGGTAGACTACATCCACTACCCTCCTCAAACCATTATCCACTGTCTTGGTAAGCCAGTCAAAGAATTTGAATAAGTTAGTTTGGCAAGCCCTCTCTGCCGTGAACCTATGTTGTTTATGATCCTGTTGCCTGCTGGTTTCAAGGAAAGCTATTATCCTCTGTTTAAGTAATGACTCAATCAATTTTCCCACCACGGAAGTGAGGCTCATTGGGCAGTAGATTCCTGTTTCCTCCCTGCAACCAGATTTATGAAGCAGAACCACTGTTGCCCTCCAGTCTTTGGGAACCTCCCCACTCACCAGTGATTTGGTGAAGAGTTCCACTTGGGGTTTTGCAAGTTCCTTCCCAGTTCTGCTAGGATTCTGGGTGCATATCTTCTGATCCTATGACCTTATCCACTTTTAGGTTGTTAAGCACATTCAAGACTTGGGCTGCTGTGAAGGTGCTTGTATCAACCCCTTGTCCAGGGGTGCTGTTCCTTCTTAGTACTTGTCCATTTCCCTTCCTCTACTCCATAAATAAAGAGCAGAAGTACTTGTTTAGGACTTCTGCCTTCTCTCTATCCCCCTCTTCTAGGTTCCCCTGTTCTGCTTGTAATCTTGGTATTCCCTCCTTGGTCTTCCTTTTTTTCCCTTATGTACCTGAAGAAGGTATTGTCCCCTCTTTTTACAACTTCTGCTATCCTCATCTCAATTTGGGCTTTAGCTTTCTTTATTAATTTACTGGCCTCCTTTAGTTTCTCTTTGCATGATTCCCTGTCTTCTTCTTTATTTGTTGCTTTGAATTTCCTGTAGGCAGCCTTTTTTCTTTCACTATAGTTGCCACTTCTTTGGAGTACAATAGTGGATTCCTTTTCTTTTTTGATTTGCTTATCTTTCTGGTGTATTGGTCCATGACCTTCGTATTAGTGCCCTTAATGTTTTCCCAGATTTGCTCAACCTTTCCCTTCTCCTTCTTTTAAGATTTTAGCTAGGTCATGTCTCATTTTCTGAAAGTCTGCTCTCCTATAATCTAGGACCCTAATGTGGGATTGACTGGTGTCCTCTGCTGTGATAATATTGAAACTGACCATATGATGGTAGCTATTCCCTAGATGGCACCCTACTTAAGTCTCCTTTAACCTCTCACTGTTTGTGAGAATGAGGTCTAGTGTGGCTTTTCATCTTGTTGGAGAATCTACAAGCTGTCTCAAACCTGCCCCCTGCAAGGCCATTAAAAAGTCCCTGCTTCTCATTCATGCTGCCAATTTTGTTTTCCAGTGTATGTCAGGTAGGTAATAAATCCCATACCAGTATCACCCTGCCCTTGTCTGACATTTTGTATACTATCTCGAGTAGTTCCTTGTCCCCATTTTCTCCCTGTGACGGGGGCCTATATACATCTCCTATTCTGATGGTCACCCTGGTACCAGTGTCAGATGCCAGCCACAGTGCTTTGGTTTCAGTGGAAGACCCCTGTATCTCTGTGTTGTTTATATCTTCCCATATATATATTGCCACTCCTCCCCCTTTTTTCTTTTCTTGTCCTTTCAAAAATGTATGGGATAGGTATGAGGGCACAATAACACTGAATAGTAGATAAGGAAAGGGGGTAGGCAAATGGGCAGATTAGATAGGCTGCATGGTCCCCTTCTGCTGTCACTTTCTATGTTTATAAGTGTCTGTATAGGTTGTACCCTTGGATTGCCATGTCAAGGTCATGATTATCTGTAAACCAGGTTTCCATCACCATTACCCAGTTTATTCCCCCCGTGCCATGGTGGACATGAGATCAGGAAGATTGTTAGTTTGACTTCTTGCATTTGCAACTTTAGTCCTCCATAACTATCCCCCCCTTTTTTTCTGAGAGTATTTTTTTCTTATCTTATTGCACTGTTTTGCTGGTCTCTCCTGGTGTTCTTTGCAATTTATTTTCAGTTGTAATGGTTTTATGGGGAGTGGTGACCTGAACACTGGTCTTCATGATGTGTGCTGTTCCAAGCTCACCTTTTTTTAGTTTAAATGACTGGCAAATACATCTAACTTTTGACCGAGTTCCCTCACCCTTCTTTGATGAGGTGGAGGCCATTGTAGTGAAAAAATACTCTCTTCCAGAAGTTCTGCCAGTTTCCTATGAAGTGGTAGCCCTTAACCCTAACTCATGTTTCTTTTTAATAATCATATCCTATCTTCTATTATCTTTGCCTGTTTGGTGTTACTATGAATTATGTGTATTACTTTTAATTATTTTACAGGGTGTCTTAATTGTCTCACTCTTCATTGTTTATTACTTTTGCATTCTGCACTCTGTGGACCATTTATGATGTTAATTGTCTTACTGTTCCATACCACTTACTGGAGCTCCAAGTTGTGTTACTCACAAGAATAAAACCAGCTGTTCATGACCTGTTTGATTCTCATGGAACAAATCAAACTTTTGGTTAAAATTGTAAACATTTGTTCCCAGCCTAAAAATATTGAAGTAAGGTGATGTCATGACATGAGTAAAGAAATGAGCCATAGTTTGACTTGCAGAACACTTCCCAAACCAGTTCATCAAAAAGTGTTTCTCTTGTTTGTAATTCTACAGTTATCTGCACTTTAGAAGTTTGAAACAGCAAACAACCACAGATAAGCAGAGCTGTTGCTTCTAAACATCTCAAGTCAAATTAGTGATCAACTATTAATAATTAGTTTTTGACCATATCTTGATAATTCTGTAAGTGGAAGACGGCACTGCTGTACTGGACAGATAGCTGTGGAAATGAGCCAGGCCAAAAAGTGGGTGAAAGCCCTAAGCCTGGCATAGTCCAGAGACCTGAACTTCAATTTTGGTATCAGTGTTGTACATCAAGAGTATGTAACAGCTTGTGAAACCATTTCCTCCAAATTGCAGCACCAACCCAGTGATGAGGCTTTGTGCTTCTATGTTACACAGTGACTTTGCTGCCTTCAATGGCTTTTTCTAGTGAATTAAATACATCTTCACATTTATTTTGTTACTTTGTCATTTAACTTTACTTTGATTTCATGTTATTGTTGGTCGTATTGTGGAACTACTGGATTTGTATGATTTCCCAGTGTGACTTTCCCAAACAATAGCAGAAAGTACTTATATAAATTAATTAACAGTTAGCTTGATTTTTTTATGGACCAGTAACGTTTCTAAATAGGGAATAATAAAAATGAATATCTCATCACAAAATGGAGCACTCAGAGGATGAAACAAGAAGGTCACCAGCTTCATCCAAAAATTAGTAGTACCCATGCACCAATGAAGATTCATCTTTGACTGGAAGAGTACACATATCGTTACAGATCATGGCATCATTTTTAACCAATCTGGATCACTTATTTCTAAAATTTCCAGAATCTCCTATAACCAGAAGCATAAGAGGGACTCACGAGCAAACAGTTTTAAACATTCTGAAGTATTAAGCCCACTTGGCATAATCCATTTCCATTTCCCCCATATGGTGTTCTTCCATTGTCTGCAAAGAAAAAAACATTTTGGTTTAAAATTAAAATGTCATTTTTTTTAAACAGAAGTGTTAAGATGATTAATAATATATTTAGATGTAGATTTCTAGCATCTCGTATGAGTATAACAGTGCTTTCTCCAGTCCTTCGGTGCCTGAATAGCTCAGCTTCACTTGGACGGTTTTCTCACCTCTAAAACTCAGGAAGGCACTCATAATTATCAGAAATGACAAACCTGTACTCAGAAATATATTAGCAATGTTGTAGAAGTAATCAACTAGTAGTACACAGAGGTTGTGCAAACATGTCTTAATGGGAAAGAAGCAGTGCAGCAGACAGAGCAGAAATTTTGAAGGGAAAAGGATAAGCATATGAAAACGGAGGAGGGAGAAGATGGAAACTCAGACATATAAACAGAGTATAGCAAACCCAACAGTAGAACATTCTGTTAAGTGGTTAAGGGATGAAGGAGATCTTAGCAGCACCACAAAAAAAAATAGAACATTAATAAATTTATTTCCAAGAAAAAAAAGCATAAACAGGGCAGCAGAACCAAGACACCACTGGAAGAGAAAAACCATAGAAGGAGTATAACCTGTTTCTGGGTTTAAAATTATTAATACTAGGATTTGCTCTAATATCATCAGTAGGAGCGGGAAGAGATGAATTGCAGTGACTATGGCCCCACTATTTCCTGATGCCTATAAAACAATAAACTTATGGGTTGTGATTTTTTTAGATTTCTAAAGAATCTGACAGGTAATCATGTGGACACAAATACATATTGACATTTTGTGAAACAGTACTTTTATTAGCCAAAGTATGTTGAAATGTCCTAATTGATAACATACAGCATTTCTGGTTGCAGAAAACATATTATTCCACAACTGGGCAGCTTTCAATTTTGTACTACTATTTTTAACCATTTATTTGTAATCCATGATTTTTGGTTTCTCTAAACACATACTTTAAGTAAGGATTTTTCAGGTACTGTACGTACTGAGGATTAAGTTATTATTTTGATTTTGTAGCTATGGCTTTTTTCTCATTACTTCTAATGAATTCCAGTCTACATTTTGATGTAGACTAAGGTGAAGTTTCTGTAGTGGAAATTGGCACACAGATCTCTCAAGCCTGTGACATGTAACATCCTATTTTTAAAGCACACTTGGGTTTTCATATCTGTAGACAATGCTACCATGTTGTAAGATGGGTAGTGCTAGTTGTTTTACATTTTTTCCATTGCTTGGAAAGTAAAAAATTTGAGATTCTACACAAGGCCTCAACCCCAGCATTAACATTCTTTATAACTGAGTCAACACAGAAACATAGAAACATAGACTTTGAAGGCAGATAAGGATCGCTTGGCCAACTCAGTCTGCCCATTTCTCTACCTATTTGATAAAATGCAGATCCTAGTTAACCAACAGCCTACTTCTTTCTACCCCCCACCAGAATTGCCTTATGACTGTCACATGCTTTCTTGAATTCCCCACTGTTTTTGACATGTGGCAAAAGCTAGGTCACCATCAATTTGAACCCTTAGGATCTATATTGGCAAACAGTCTCAGTAATCACACCCTCAAGTGTACTGGTGCCCATAGAATCAGGCAACTACCCTTTCCTAAACCTGTTTTCATTGACTGTAAGGGTGGAAAGTCATTGCATGGGTCATTTTCATGTTCATAACCAGGTTTGTCTCCTCAAACCATTCCTGTAAGTTTGTAAAATCATCATGTAAATCTCTTACCACTTCTATTGATGCTTTCACTGCAGAAATTAAGATTGTATAATCTGCATATGGTGTTACACATCCTTTATTAATGCTATCAGAAAGTAAACTTATGAATTCCAAAAACAAGAGGGGACCAAGGATTGATCATTTGGCACATCTCCGTAAAGATGCAAAAGACCCAGACAACTGACCATTTACCACTACCATCTGAGATCTTCTGGTTAATGTTACTCAGACCAACCCTTTGTATCTGTGGCTTCACCCATTTGTTCTAACTGTGCTAGCAATAGCTTATGATCTATCATATCTAAGGCTTTGGAAAGGTCCATGAACAGTGTACCCACATGTCTGCCATCATCCAAAACATTGGTAAGTACCCTTACAGAGTCTGCGAGTGTGGTTGTCATGGGAAAAAAACAGTCCTAAAGGCCAACTAAGGTGACAAAACAGAATATCTTTCAGGATAATCATAGAGCTGGTAATGAATCATTAACAGGAATGATCTAGAGAAATCTGTGGTCAAGCAAAGTCTTATTCCTTTGACAGCACAGGAAAGCCATCATATTCATACATTTCTTTCCATCACTGACAGATACACCACTCCCTTGCTGAGGTGTACCACCACTTACCTGCACCCAAAAGGTCAGCAAGGGGCAGCAGTCAATAAAACATGGCATGTAGAAGTCTACAAAAGACAAGCACATTTGTGTCAGTTAGTGTACTTTCCAGAGAGGGCATGCACACATATCAGGCCTGTGGCCATAAAAACAGCAAACGCAATTGCTGACTACCAATTTGCTGTCTTTTTAATTTGACAGCAGTAAAGTAAGGCCTTGATGGATTTTTTTTTTCTACTAGGGTACCACCATACAGTTACACATATTTCGCTACCCTTTCAATCCCTTGACCATATGAGGCTGTCAATATACATGATTATTGACTGAAACAACAAATGGCCCTTAAAAAATATGTAGTGAAAGGGCAAGCAGCTGAGCAGGAGTACTGCAGAGTTATTTTGTAGTTCTGCATCTCCAGCATTGGACTACTAGGGCAACAAAAACCATTTCTGTGATTCTCTGGGGAGAGAAGTGATAAGTGGATCACTAACATCTCTGCACCACTACAACAGATGTATGTTGTTCAGGTATTGTGGGGAGCTGGAGGACTGAGGGAACCTCCACTTCCTGGGTACTCACTGTGAGTCTGGTTACAGCATTTAAAAGGGCTGCCAAGACATCCAGACCAATGGGGAGGCATCAGTCTATTCCCTGTCTACTGCTGCATGTTTTAAATATACTTTTATTGTTTATTGTGTTTTCATAGAATCATAGAATCATAGACTTTGACTGCAGATAAGGATTGATTAACACATCTAGTCTGCCCATTTCCCTACCTACAGGATAGGCCACAGATTCTAGTTAACCAACAACCTATTTCTTCCTACCCCCCCCACAACAATTGCCTTATGTCTGTCCCATGCATTATTGAATTCTCCCACAGTTTTAGACCCCACAACCTCCTCAGAAAGGCTGTTCCATACAACCACGACCTTTTCTGTGAAAAAATACTTCCTCACATTGCCCCTGAACCACCCCCCCCTCTATCTTTAAATTGTGTCCCCTTGTTCTTGCACGTCTCTTTTTCTGAAAGAAGCTATCCTCTTGGACTTTGTTGATTCCACTGAGGTACTTAAAAGTTTCTATCATGTCCCCACTCTCCCTTCTTTCCTCAAGGGTATACATATTAAGCTCCTTAAGTCTCTCTTCATATGGCTTCTCTTGCAGACCCTGCACCATTTTAGTTGCCCTCCTCTGGACTGCCTCTATCCTGTCTATGTCCTTGCGCAGATGGGGTCTCCAGAACTGGATGCAGTACTCCAGATGGGATCTCACCAACTGTCTGTACAGTGGGATAACAACTTCCTGTTTTCTGCTGGTGATGCCTCTCCCTATGCATCCCAGTATACCCCCCAGCCCTCCTTTTTATCTGCCAAACCAAAAGTAGGCGGGATGCAACTTCTGGTTGGCCCTGCATAAGTTAAACTCTTGATGTGAGCTTGAGTGAGTGTGAGCAGGCCAAGTGCACAGATCCACATGCAGAGATGTGTGCAGAGACACATGATTCTCAGTGCGTGACAGCTGTGTCTGCTGAGGAAGCTGGGGCAGTGGGCATAAGCATACTATCTGCCAAGTAATTGATCTAGTTAAAACTCTATTCTCCTTCTACATCTGACCCTCTAGACCAGCTAGCATGGAAGACCCAATAAAAATATGCATGCAATTCCTAATGTTTTGCATAGGGGAACAACTGGAGGAGTTTGTATGTGATAAATGCTTACTGAATATCACACTCCAGGAAGAGATAGCTAGACTTCTTAACAGAAAACATGTACGTACTGAAATAGTGTCTCTAGATAACTGTATTGATAATATGGTTAATGAACTTGAAACCCCAATGGGGCAGCAAGATAATCAGTCCTTGGTGGTTACAAGCAGAGGTAAAGTGAGCCAGTCTCCTACAGGAACAGATGTAGAGGAGTAAGCAATAGTAAAAAAGGGCACAAACAAAAGAAGGGGAGGTCAGACTTTCAACAGCGCCACGTCCATCTCCAAAATAACTATGGCATGCTCGCAGATATACAGGAAGACGTACATGAAGTAAGGGATGATACTACAGCTAAACCAATACAAAAAACAAACTTAGAACCTGAAACATCTCACAATTCTAATTGTTCTGAACTAAAGGATAACAAAAGCACAACTTTAACTATATCTAAAACCATGAAGGAGGGAAACGAAACATCACACCAAGATCTAAACACAGCCAGTGACTTATTAATAGTTGATGACTCCATTATCAGGGGGATTGACTCCATAATATGCAAGCAAAGGGATGATAAAAGTACAGTAAGCATGCTCCCAGGAGAAAAAATCAGAGACATAAGGGACCTTTTAGGGGGACTAATGGCCAATACCAACAATCCTTTAGTAGTACTCCTAGAAGGAGTAAATGACATACACAGTAGAAAATTACAGGACATCTACACAGATTATAGCCTAGTCCTATCTGAAATAAAGAAGAAAGGAGGGGATGCTGTGGTATCAAGCATTCTACCTACCTTTGAGTATCATCTCAGCAAAACCAAAAATATTACCACGCTTAATAATTGGTTAAGGGAGCTTTGCATAAATAAAAAAATGAGATTTTTGTGCAACTCTGACACATTTAGGAACCCACGCCTATTTAAACCAGATGGCCTGCACCTAAATAGAATGGGGTTTAGATATCTTGCAAAAAGAATTAACAAGACAATACAGATTAATTTAAACTAAAAAATGGGGGTCTCTGAGGCATGGCGTAACAATCAGGAATGATTATTTCAATGATAAACTAGACAATCTGTATTCAGAGCGGTGGAACTGTTTACTACTCAATGCCAGAAGCCTCACTAATACATTTGATGAATTTGCACACATATTACACTCCCATAACATCCATATTTGTGCAGTCACTGAGACTTTGTGGCATGTACATGACTACTGGGACCAGGACACCCATGGTTATACATTATACAAGAAATCTAGAGAATTTAGAAAAGGTGGAGGGGTTGCTTTATATATCTCTGAACACATTAAATCTGAAGAATTAGATATATGTTCTCATGATCTGGATCAACTTTGGGTCAAATTATCCCCACATAAGTCCCCAAAGATAATTGTAGATACAATATATAGGTCCCCGTCATCCTCAAATGAAGAAAACAACCTACTTTTACATACAGTCCAATCATTAAATCCTGCAGAAAGATTACTACTCATCAGGGATTTTAATTTACCTGACATTGATCGGAAAGGGTCAAAAACTTCCAATAAATTGGAGTCAGAACTTTTAGATTCTTTTAATCAGACCAGCCTGGCCCAAATTGTGGAGGAACCAATGAAAGGCACTAATTTGCTAGATGTAGTCTTGACAAACATGGGAGATACTGTTATGAATTGCAACACTTCTGCACCTTTAAGCACAAGTGATCATTTGAAAATAGAATTTATGGTCAAAGGACCAATATATAGGTTTACAGGGGCTACTACCATCCTAAATTTTAATAAAGCAAACGTTGCCCAAATTAAATTAAATTTAAAGCACTGGAACTGACAGGAGGAATTTAAAGATAAAACTTTGGATACTATCTAGGATATATTTTGTAAAACAGTACACAAGGAAACATCTAGTAAATATACTAGCAAAACAAAAATACACAAACAGCAAACCCAAACCACGCTGGCCGATACCCAATATTAAGAAGTTGATTAACAAAAAAACAGATTTAAAAAAAAATGGAGAGTTAATGATCACATTAAATTCAGACAGCAATGTAAGACTACAGCAAGAACTTAAAAAAAAACAAGATTAAGGTGGCTAAAGCAAACTATGAACTAAAACTAGCAAAGTTAAAGATAATTACAAATCTTTCTATTCATATATACACAATAAAAAGGGTACATCCAAATGCATTGTGCCACTAAAAAATACAAATGGGGATCTAATATCAGACAATACTGAGATGGCTAACCTAACAAACAAATATTTTTCATCAGTACTTAATAATAATGTTAGCACTGGATCAGCTGCCCCATTTACGAGTGTAACACAACAGAGTCATCAAATCAATACCAAAGAGGTAGAAACTAGGTTAAGCAAACTTGACCCCACGAAATCACCAGATTGGGATGGTTTATATCCTAGAATCTTGAAGGAATTATGCAAAGAGCTCGCTTCACCACTAGCATATATTTTCCAAAAATCATTGGATAGTGGTGAGGTAGTGGATGATTGGAAGAATGCCAGTTACCCCATTACTCAAAAAAGGAGCTAAGTCAGATCCTGCTAACTATCGTTCAGTAAGCTTAACTTCAATACAATCCAAAATACTGGAGGGAATTCTGAAAGATTAAATCATAACATGTACAAATGAGAACCAACTAGAGGATAAGTTCCAACATGGATTCACTAAGGGGAGGTCATGTCAAACCAACATGCTTAGCTTTTACAATAGGGTATTAAGGAATCTGGATGAGGGTAAATCAGTTGACTATCATCCAGTAAGCTTAACTTCAAAACCATCCAAAATACTGGAGGGAATTCTGAAAGATTCAATCATAATATGCACAAATGAAAACCAACTAGAGGATAAGTCCCAACATGGATTCACTACAGGGAGGTCATGTCAAACCAACATGCTTAACTTTTATGACAGGGTATTAAGGAATCTGGATGAGGGTAAATCAGTTAATGTACTGTTTCTAGACTTTGCCAAAGCCTTTGACAAACTCCCACACAATGAATTATTAACAGCATTACAAGGGTTGGGATCAAATAATCCTATTATTAATTGGGTAGGGAATTGGCTGAAGGACAGGAAACAGAGAGTTTGTATCAGGGGTGCATATTCCAATTGGACATGTGTCAAGTGGGGCTCCCCAGGGGTCGGTGCTGGGGCCTTGCCCCTTTGATTTATATGTATCATAACTGCAATATGAGTCCAACAATATCTGGTTAACCAAATTTGTTGATGTTTGCAGGTTAGGGGAAGTAGTAACTAACATCAGAGTAGCTGCCCCCCCCCAAAATGCACTTGACACAATCTCGGAATGCACCACCACCAAGTGAAAGCTACCTGTAAACTCTGCTAAATGCATTATAATGCACCTAGGGAAACACAACCCATGCCACAAATACACTCTACATAACCAACCACTAAGAGTAACAATGGAAGAAAGGGACCTGGGGGTTACTGTTTCCTGAGACTTGAAATTTTCATCACATTGCAGAAATATTACTCATAAAGGGAACAGAGGTTTGAACTGTATTTTTAGGCATACAACAGACAGAAATAGTGATGTGATTTTACCTATGTACACATCCCTGGTAAGACCTATTCTGGAATATGGGGCACAGGTTTGGGCACCATATAAAAGGAGTGATGTGGCAATGTTGGAGAGGGTCCAAACAAGGGCCACACAGGGGATACAAAATATAGTAGGTTTGTATTATGAGACAAGGCTGAAGGAACTAAACTTATATTCTCTGGAGTACAGGAGAAAGAGGGGGGACCTATGCTTGTGCATAAGGCTTGGTCCAACAATGACCGCTGGGAGATCATAAGCCTTGAAGCAAGCCATAACACATATAACACTCACTCTCACCTAGTGCAACTGGAGGCAAGGTATATGCACCTTGCCAGAACCAGCAAGTGATTTAATCAGAGGGTGGACCATGAATGGAACACACTACCTGTAGAGTTAGTTGGGTGCACTACCATTCAGACTTTTACACTTAGACTGGACTGCTTTTATCGTGAGACAATGACATAAGTAGAAATTGCGAGTATTATAGAATAAGTCTTTTGCTGTGTAGAAATCCTATGAGTTCTATAGTGGAGAATTGTATGGGCATGGAAGAGGTAAGGATCCAACCTAGCCAGTTGAAAAATACTGTGGTTATTGCTTACGCTATTTGAGGAGACCCCATATGTAGTAACTGTGTTGCTTTTTTAAACCATTTACTACGAGATAAAACCTCACTTCAAAAAGAAGGAATTTTCTGGTGCTATGTCTCTTGTGAACACACATTAGTATCATGTAGACCCACTGAACACAACATCTTGGAAATATGATTAGACCATTGAATTAATGACACACCCCTTCTTTAAAGTGGACAGTTGTGATGACTGGGAATATTACTAAGAATGGTAGTTTGAGGTGGTGTTTGCATCCATGAGCCAAGCAAAGGAGGTAGTCTCCACAACACAGAACGAATAGTCATCAGCCTTGTCTACATCATTTCTGGCTGAGAAAGAGTAAAACATTAAGGACCCAATGAATCTGATGATAATGCTGCTGGTACTGAACTCAATGTGTAGGAGGACCAAACAAGAAAAGTTACCAAGACTGCAATACCACCAGTAAATGGCAAACTACTGTGAGATACACTGTCTGACTGTGGTCTGATCAAATAAGAATGCCCACCATCAGGGAATTCTTTTGGTAACATAAATCCAAGCACTTACTGTAAGATACATAGATACATAAGGTGATAGCAGATAAGGACCATGTGGCCCACCTAGTCTTCCCCTTTTCCCTACCCAATACATTACCCCAGACTCTAGCTGATCTGTGGCTTACCTTCTCTTACCAATTTTGGGAGTACTCTTTTGTCTGTCTCATGCATACTTGAATTCCCCTACCATTTTGCCCTCACCACCTTCACAGGGAGGCTGTTCCAAGCATCCACCACTCTTTCTGTGATAAAGTATTTCCTCATGTTGCCCCTGTGCCTTCTCCCTTCTAGCTTCATATCATTCCCCCTTGTTCTTGTATACCTTCTTTTCAGAAAGATGCCACCCTCCTGTACCTTGTTTATACCTCTGATATGGGGAGATGATAAAAGAATATCTAAATCACAATGTCCAAATGGTATCAGGAGTAGAGATGCTACCAATTAAAACTTCACCAGCAAGGAGGGTGCCAAGTGGGCCTCATTGCACTATGCGACACTTTGTGTAGTTTTTCCTCAACTACCAATTTTGCTTGTCAAAGCTTTTTTTTAAGTAAGTAAGAGAAAGTCTGTTCTCACCCAATTAGCATATGTTCTGCCCTCCTTCCTCTAGCCACTACAATTTAAACAATACCCCTATGTCACATCCACATTCCACACATCTACCATATCACCCCACCCTTGTGAATGCTCAGCATTGTAGGCGATGGAAGTTTTAGACAGTTATTTACAATATCCGTTACCGTCTCCTCACCCTCATAGTAATTCCCAATCCTTTGCTGCTCAACTATCCAGCCCTAGTATGGTGACCTCATCTCTTACCCTCAAGGCACTCAGTAGAACCACCCTGCCACAGTTCACATTGCCACCTCTGTACATCAGTCAAAGATTAAAAATCTAAATATATGCTGCACTAGGCAATTGGTACAGGTAGTCCCCATCCACCCTGGCTGGCTTCTGTCTGAATAATGAAACCGCATGGGTGCTCATAGCATTTAAACAGTGTCAAACTGAGGTGGACAGAGGGTGTCTGCCTGGGTCACCCATTATAGGATGGATTTAAATTTTGTAACTTTTACTGCTGTACAGGGGTAGCATGGGAATTGGAGAGAGGAGGGCAGTACTACTGGGTGCCCATATGGTGGGGGAAGAGGGTTTATTGCATGGTAACTGGGACAGAGCAGGGTGAAGCAGAAGTGATCATTGCTACCAGTGTGGGAGTAGGATAACTCACATTGGCAAACAAAATGTCTATAGACTAATATGCTTAACTTTGCCAGGGTTGGGGAGTATTGGGTGCTCTGATGGTCAGAGATTGGTGGTATAATTTAAAATGGTCACGACTGGAGGAGGAGCATGGGAAATTTTGTTATATGGGTGGGGGGCTGGTTTTCTTATTTTTTAAATAAACTAAAAATAATCCCAAAGTAGCACTTTGCCAGCAAAATGTCATTTTAGCTTGATGAAGTGCTACATGTAGTGTTACTTAAGTGGCAATGTACCATTTCATAAAATCTAGTGAAGTCCTCCAAGTGAAGAACTATTTGAAGTGGCACTTGTGCTTTGTGAATTTGTGAAACCTTGCATAGTTTATTTGCGAAATTTCCTAGCTTAGTACACCACTGATCAGCAGCTGAGCCTGTCGTCTATTGGTAGTAAAATATATCAATGTGACCTTCTTTGACTGAGGTGGCCACTGAATACCTAAACCTACCTTCTTGAAGCATATGCTGTTTTCAGGAAGACTATTTAGTGCTGTAGGGGATTGTGAAGGAGAGAATAAGTTCTCCACTAAAACATCTAGAGCTCGGCATTTCTAAAATGAACCTATCCAAATTTAGATGGTCTCTGAGAAGTGTGAAAGATAGAAGTTCTACAATATTGCCACTGAATCAACATGATGATGATGATGATGGTGATAATGAGGGCTTCTCATGCCAGTACTAGTCAATTGATTTTGAACTCTGCACTTCTATGCAGAATGCTATGCATCCTTTACTTCTGCTGCTCATTCTCATGAAACCCACTTACCTATCCCTGCCTTCTTTCCTTTTTTAACCAAATGATGAAGACGCCTTACTTAACGTCAGTCAGCCTAAAATAATCAGCAACCTTTCAACATGCTAGACAGGAATAATTTTGGAACCATTGTAGTACTACTATATGTGTTGCTGTACTTGCTATAAACTTCATCCTGCCAGTAATAATATGGTTCAACATGAATAGGCATACTGTACATTTTGAACTACTGGTGGCCAATCCTGTCTGCTGCTACCCCTGCTGTGTACCTCACTCAGCCAGCAAGAAAATGCTGCAACATGCCAGATGGATATCTGTTTTCGGAACCATCTGTGATCTTCCACATGGGTAGCTGCATCTTCTGTCTACCTCATTTGTCCATGAAAAATATGCTTCAAAATACAGCCCCAAGTATTTTCTTAAATTTATAAAATCTCCAATTTTGCTACACCCATCTGCTTGCAATAATCACAAGATATATTGAAATGTCATTTAAAATATTAAATGAATATGCAGTTCTGGTCTTTAAAACATGAACTATATACCTTCTTCCTTGTACTAATTTGTTTTAATGCTGCTGAGAAGCACACATGAAAGACTTAAACATTACAGTGTTATCACCTCCACTTCCTACGTGATAAAGCTCTTCTAACATTTAGGTTTATAGTTTGTGACACTTAAAGTAGTTAAGAAGTAGCTCTGACTTGTAGCTCTTCTAAAAATATCAACATCATATGCAGTATGTAGCTGGTTTGGAAAATGATCTGATTCCATATTTTGTGTGGGATGTTTTAAGAACTGAATGTGATAAAAGCAGTGTATTTCAAGGTAATGGCAATATACATAAAATTGCCATCATAGTCACACATGATGAGTCTGTTTATGAGCCTAGTGGAAACTATAAATTGACTTCAGAAGAAAAAAGCTCTAAACTGAAAATTACTAAGTTTCTATACATAAGGGCAGTTTCCATTCGATAAAAGCCATTTAAAATCCTGTTCATAACAAGAAAATCTGAGGAAAAAAAAGTATAACAAAGCTTGCTGTGTCTCCAAGAAGAGAAAACAGACCTCTTTGTTTTTAAAATGAATGTAGCAGAATAGTATTTTATTATATGTGTCATTATATCTTCAACAATTAAGATACAACTTATGTTCTTTTAAATTATTAAAATGAGTAGCATGAGCTGAGTTTACTAGAAACATTCACTACTATCTTGTCAGGATTTCTTTTAGAGGTTAAATAATTAAACCATTTCTGGATAGGTTAACCTATTATGACAAATTTTTCAATTGAAAGGTGCATCTCTTAGAAAAAGGACCAAATTATATGTTCATAGGTTCATAGGTTAATTACGAGTCATAAGGTCACTATACCCATTAACAACTCACCACCTATTAGTAGTAGTACATCCATCTGTCCTCTCCCATGTATCTAACAAGTGCTCATTTAAAAGAAGTCAGGGATTCACTATTCACTGGGTAAATGTATGGGTTGGACCAAGGCAACTACAGGCCAGACAGCCTGACATCAGTGCTGGGCAATGTCCTAGAGGCCGTTACTGTATCACTGACAGAAGAAAGGAGCATTTGGTTGAGGCCAAGGTTCTTGCCCCTTCTAAGTATGGCTTTCTGGGGTCTGATCATGCAAAATAAATGTGATCACCTTCTTTCATTTTGTGACCATGTAGGTGTACAGTGGAAGGGCTAAAGACATAGGCCTCAATTTTCAAAGCCCCGAGAATGCCACAAGTCCCTGTTGCACTGATCATTTGATGCATGGGGCTTGTAACCTTCTACTGGCCATCAATCAGGATTTTCAATCCCGAGCGGCAAATGCTGCAGGTTGGACTAGCTTTTCCTTGGTCTAACTTGGCCATTTGGGGCCCCTTATTATTGGGCTTGCATCAAATCTTTGATGCAAGCTGCTTTAAAATGAGGAAACTGTCGCAACTGCACCCAGTCCATGAACATTGGGTGCAGTTGTGTCAAGGGAGTTTGGCTCAGCTGCACCAAAATATGGGTGTGTTGCAGGGGCTTGATGCAAGCCCTTTGCCACCCTTTGAAAATTGAGCCCATAGCCTATCTGGACTTTAGCAAGGCCTTTGATACTATGATGCATGAAAAATGTTAGGAGGACCTGAACAAGCAGGGTGACTGGCCTCAAACCTGGAGCCTCACATTTGATGTAGCCAAATGAAAGGTGCTACATTGAGAAAGGAAGAACAGAGGTAGAAACTATACATTGTGTAGGGCTCCACTTGCTGTGGGTGGTCTAGGAGGAAAAGGAGATCCCACTCATAACCAGATACTACTTTTGACCAGCAGCTGCCATCTACACCACATAATAAACAACAAACCCAATGGACAGTTCCTCAGAGTGATAACAAATTGCTCAGATAAACTTGAACAAAGATCGATGGCTTGTGGTTATGGGAGGGATGGAATTGAACCGGCTAGGAATGCTTCATGAAATATGGACAGTGATCAGATCTTACAAACTAAAGCACGTAGGAGAAGAAACTATAAATACCATGGATTTTGTTACCTCCTACTCAGTAAAAGGGAAAAATGGTACAATAAACTTTAAGTAGAAACTGCAAATTCTATAGGTTGATTTGTGATTGCAGGACCTCATGGAAAGTACTACTAGGATGATGTATCAATGCACAGTTAGTTTAAGAGATGCCCTTGTACATAGTGTGCAGACAACAACAAAATAAGTTGCCTCCCTAACAACTTGGGTCCACAAGTACGGCAGGTGTAAGGACTATGACATGGTAGTTAGTATATACTTTTTCATTAATTCAAAAGAGGTAAAAGTGATGCAAGTTTTAACATTCATCATTTGTGGCACTACTTATGTTGTCTACATGGACATGTACATGTGATGTCTATTATGCAGGGAGGGCAAGGAGAGTTTAGATAAAGGGTGGGTGATTCTACACAAAAATCAAAGCTACTGTATGTGCTGGCAGCACTCGAAAAAGATTGGAGGGACCCTAAATTGCTCAGTGTAAAGTTTGTAGCAATAAAAAAAGTTTCTGCCAATCTAAGGGGAAGGCATACGGATAGGCTTTGGGCCAGGAGGGAGGTTGATTAGATATATTCCTTGGGGGCTCATTTAGGCCATCTGCAGCTGACGTATATTTGAGACATCAACATTTGAATTGAAAATAAAACTAAAAATATGCCCATGATGTACAAATCAATCCAACAAAACGTTTCTAACATCCCTTTTAGCTTTTATTGTATTACAGTATATTGCATTGTAATACTGTTCTATTTCAGCTTAAAAGCATTTTAGACAGCATTAGCGCCATTGTAATAAAACTGTATTTTATTTAATAATATCACTTTAAGATAGCACTATTTAAATGTAACACAGGTGAGCACCTATATTCTTGACAAAGCACCTGGGTGATTAGGGTGTGAAACATTGTTCATTATGTTTCTATGTGTACTGTGTTTTTCTACATTGTGTAATAAATGCTTGTAATATATTTCTTATTATAGAGCTCAGTTTTTTGATGGGTTTTTGAGTGATATCCCCTTTTGTTTTCAAAGGCTGATTATAAGCATGATCACCAGTATTCAGTAGAGGCCAATGTGAATCATACCTCCTAATTCTAACACTGATCGAGATGTACACTTCTCTAAGGTGTACCTAAATAGCATTTTAAGATGTACATAAACTATACCTTTGATCTGTACTTTAAGGGAAGTTTTTTATTTATTTATTTTTTTTAGTTGTTTAACCAGGAGTAGCACACTAAGCTGAAAGCTTTTTTACAGGTGCGACCCGGGAGCTCAGGGAAGTTAAATGACTTGCTCAGGGTCACACAGTATGCAAGTGGAAGCTGTGAGATTCAAACCCAGGTCTGGTCCACTGGATGTCACCAGATTTGCAGCTCAGAGCCTTAAACCACTGCTGTATACTGCCTCCCCATGTGCCTTCCTGGAAGTGTACCAAAACAGTATTTTTAGACCATATCAGCTACACCTAAATGATACTGTAAGTGCATTGCTGTTGATCCTCATGAACCTCTTTCAGACAGTAGTGCACTTAAGGTGCACAACTGGAGGTAGTGTATATTGATGTGCACAGTTCATTCAAATCTTACCACCACATCAAATGCACCTCAGTTAGGTTAAGAGGGGATTTCCTCTGCTTTTTCATCTGGGTTTCATCAAGAAAACTGAGTGTGAGTACACCCAGTCTGAGTGGCTCAACAGGTGTGACAATGCAAGAGTGGTAGTCAGTACCTCATGTGGAAGGAGGGTTCAAGGGAGCCAGGACCACATCTCATGATCACTGCCCTTTGGTCCTGTTGGCTAGACTTCAGCAGTTTTCTGCACAAGAATTGCATACAGAGTTACACAGCATAAATGGTACAACACTGTAGCAGTTTAGCTGAATGTGTGTCACTACTAGGGTATAGTCACTGCTGTGTGGCAGGACGTGAGGACAAACTAAACCCTATGTCCCTTCTGTGACCACAGTACTATAGGCCTGATTCGCAACAGGTGATGCAGGACTTGCACCAAGCCTGGCATCAGTTCTGGTGGCTGGCACAGCTGTGCTGAACCTTTTGCCACAACCTGCACCTGATTCAAGATGACTGAATGCATTCGCAACACTTTTCCTTCTTTATGGCAGCTTGCGTCAACATATTTGGTGCAAGCCTTGCAAAACGTGTACCCGAGATTGCTGCAAGCTACACCAGAAAAAGCTTGTCTAGCTAGCAGCAATCAGTGCACAGGATCAAGAATCCTAATTGATGGCCATGGAACGCCACAAGCCACGTGCACCAAATATTTGGCACACCCGGTGTTTGCAGCATTACCAGACCATTTGTAAATCAACCCCTGTGTTTCTATGTCAAGCTACAGGGGGGTCACAAAATATGCCCCATGGTGGCAGAAGATTCAACACATTTCACAGTTATTCTCTGTGTCTTCGAATATGCCATCCTTGCTGGACACTGTGCTGCCATGACACCTTTGTTTTGGACTCCTTATTTTCCTGTACACACTTGTAATTAATAGCTACATTTAGCATTCTGTGCATATTTGTTTCTCATATTTCATTTACATTTTCTCTCTGCTAATCTCACACTATCTTCTTCACTGTCACCAGCAACAACACAGCCTTATCTACCAATAATCTGCCACTGTTACAGTCCTCAACAGTTTTTCCTCAGTGGTAGGGTGCCCAATGGAGGACCATCCCCGTGGCCCAAACAGGATTTGATTCCATGCAATAAGCCTCATGTAATGGGAGCAAGTGTGTTGGCAGCCATTACCTAAGCAGGGACTGGCATTTCATCCCATATTTTCTTATATTCCCCTTTCTCCCCTTGCAGTGAGCAGTTATTTGTTGGCCTGGCTCATACAGAGAATGCCCCTGCAGAAGGAGCAAACTCCCTAGGCTGACTGCAGTAGTTGCTGTGCTACTGCATCCTGCCACCAGCCACCCCTAGCAAATGGGCATTATCATGCAGCAGTGGCACTGCCCGGCCTGACTCCGGATATGAGCAACCTGAGTCTTTTGTCCAAAGGTCCCCTGCGCAGTTGTGCAACATACTGTTGCTGGGACATCAGTCACCCTGGGCATACTCAACCTTTAAATTTGTAAGAATAAGGATTCTTCCTGTTTCCAAACATCTGTCTATTCTGCTTTAGTGTTTATATTTGTAGGTGTCCCCATTGCTCTGTTCTGCCCTAATACCATTGTAATTCCATTGGTCTCAGACAACTACTCACTGTAGTTTCAGAACAAAACAGTCTTGGCACACCTTTTTAAAGGACAAAAAAAACCCTCCACATGTAGAAAGTAATAATAATACTTAACTTTACTGATTTTTATTGAAAAACAGCGGCAGCAGACAAAGCGCAAATAAAAGTGCAGACACAGAAAAAACTTTGCTTTAGAGTTTATATTTGTAGGTGTCCCCATTGCTCTGTTCTGCCCTAATACCATTGTAATTCCCTTGGTCTCAGACAACTACTCACTATAGTTTGTAGGCAGTCTACAACTGCATTTGTTTCAGTCTTCAACTTGAACTGCTGTTGTGTCAGCTTATAGCTTGGTGAGGTACAGCACAGTACTTGGTTTCTCATGTACATCTTGCTACTTGACACTGTCTGATCATTTCCCTCCTTTTTTTGCTACACATTTGTTATGACTGTATGTTTCACTTTCTGCCTTGTGAGCTGCTCTCTGCAGTTTGTCTCACATGGCTGTGTACGTATACCTTACCTCCCTGAACCCACTTTGTTATTTCCCTCTGTTTTTTAGTCTTCCACCCCTTACTTATGCAAGTTGGTGCTATGGTTCCTTTAACATAATTCTGCCATTCCTCTTTCCTCTCTGGCACTCTTTTCCTTCCCCTTCACCCGTCCTATTGTCATGGGCAACAATGGAGAGCTGGGCGGGGGGGACACTATACCACCAAGTAAGGGGAATTTACATTATAATTATTTCACAGGCAACATCGGGGAACGGGAAGGGGGGCCAATATACCACCAGGGAAGGGGAATTTACATTATAATTATTTCACAAGTGACATCGGGGAGCGTGGTGGGGGCCACTATGCCACCAGGGAAGGGGTATTTACTTTATAATTATTTCACAGGAGACATCATGGAATGAGGTCGGGGGGGGGGGCATTAAACCAACTGGGATTGGTTCCAGGATGGGAGGATAGCTTGTCTTTGCCACAGAGAGCCTGCAGCAAACCTCTCCTGTGCACCTTGTGTTTGTCCAAGGGAGTGGTTGTGGCAAGTGTTAGGACTTATGTGCTGGGACCCCTCCTGTACCAGAATGTGGTGCAGGGTGTCGGGCACACCAGGCTGCAGTGCAAGCTGCTGTTTGGCACAACTTGCACCAGTCTAAGCCATCTTTGAGTATTGTGCCACTAAAGTCCACTTCCCCCTCCCTTCAAAGCTCCTCTTACTTACCTGCAGTTCCTTCTCTTATCCTTCCTCTGTGAACACTAAGCAGAAGTATTTGTTCAAGATGTCTGCCATTTCCAGTTCCCCTCTTCACAGTCCCCCTTCCCATTTTAACCTTTCCATCCCCCTTGTGGTCTCCCTTTTTATGTTTACAAACCTAAAAAAAATGTCTTGTCCCCTTTTCTTACTGCCTGGACTATTCTCTCTTCAATTTGTGCCTTTGTGCTTCTTACTGCTTTCCCTGCTTCCTTCTGTTTTACATGATACCCTTCCCTCTCCTCCTTCGACTGCATTTCTTTGTAGCTTCTGAATGCATCCTTTTTAGCCTCTACCTTTTCTGCCACCTTGTTCAAGCATCGCAGAGGTTTCTTTTTCCTCTTGCTTTTGCTCACTTGTTTGACACAGAGGTCTGTTGCCTTCACTATGCCCCCTTTCAGCTTTGCTCACTTTTCATCCATCCCCAGGTCATCCCTGAGGCATCCACCCATCTCTATAAAATCTGCCCTCTTTAATTGAAAGGACCCTCACTTATGTGTGGTTGGATTCTGCAACTGTCCTTATTTTAAACCAATATGTATGGTGATCACTGGTTCCCAGGTGGTCTACCACCTTGCCATCTGCAACGTTATACCTGTTAGTGAGTTACAGGTCCAGTATTGCCCTATCACAAGTGAGTTCACTGATTAGTTGCCTGAGGAACAGCTCCTGCAGAGAATCCAGGATGTTCCTGCTTCTAGCTGAAACCACAGCTGGGAGGCTTCAATTTATATCCAGCAGATTGAAGTCCTCCACCTGCAGCACCTCCCCCTTTTCTACCATTTTGCCAACGGCTTCCACCAGTACCATATCAAACTACTTCCCCTGTGACAGAGGTCTGTAGATCACCACAATACAAATAGTGGCTTAATTCCCTGTTTTCAGGGTGATCCACAGTACCTCTGCCCCTCTGTATTCCCTGTATCTCCATCGCTGTTATGCTTTCCCTCACATAAAGCACCACACTATCTCCTTTCCTTCCAACCCTGTCTTTTCTAAACAGAGTATAACCTGGTAAGACTATGTCCTAGTCATGGTTTTCAGTGAACCATGACTTGGTAATGGCCACTATATCCAGGTTGGCATCTGCCATGATGACCTCTAGGTCTGGAATATTATTTCCTGGACTACTAGCTTACACATACATGACCAACTAGATGTTGTTAGCACTCTGCTTATTATCCCTTTTTTCATTTTTGCAACCCTCCTTTCCCTTTCTTTCTTGTAGCATTTAAACCATCCAATGAGGACTGTGGTTTCCCTCCATGATGGATGCAGGCCATCATCCTTGTGTAGGCCCTTATCTTCCCAAGTAGGTCCCCAGCCTCCAGTGTAACTGAACCCCTCCTCTCTGCATCATTCCTCCTGCCATGAGCTGAAGTTCCTGGTGCAGAGATCACTCTCCTTCCCCTGTTGCAGACAGGCAGCACCTTAGAGAAAGTCACTAAGCATGCTACTTGTCCAAGACCACTCCACAGCTCACTATACTCCACCTGCAATATCCCAGCCCTGTACCTAGCTAGGTTATTTGTTCACAGGTGGACAATGACATCTAGTTCCCCCCTTCTTTCTTGCTGCCTTCATGACCACAGGATTGGTTTCCTATTCCTCCAACTGATTGGTTTCCTATCCCTCTGGGACATGGCACCATATAGGCACCTGACCTCCCTCTCTACCCCCTTTCCATTTCCCATATCTATCCCACTGACAATCAAGTCCCCCAAAAGAAGTTGCTTCCTCCTTCTCTGTGGTTCTCTCCCACCTTTCTTGGGGTCTCTGCTATAGAGGACCCCCACATTCTCTCTGACCATGATCACTGGTGCCTCCTTCTGGCAGTCCCACCCTGCCAAAGCAGTGTATGAATTCTGTAGTGGTGCCAGTTGAGAAACATGCCTCCACACCTTCCCCAACCCTTCCAGAGCCCACTACCCTAACCCTTGTCAATCCCACCATAGTCCAGCACTTCCTCCTCCCTGGCATCCTCTGAACTATCAGAGTCAGACCTGGTAGCCCCTGGGTGAGTGAAAAGGTCCCCTGAAATCCAGTCAGCTCAGCCTGGAGTCTAGCTACCTCCTCTCTAAACCCAGAGAAGTGCATGCAGATGGGGCAGCACTGCAGTCTTCAGAAGGTTTCTCTGAAAACTGCCCCCCCGCCACTGCACTGCACTGCACCACTCTCAGCATTTCCAGTTTCTACTCTCTCTGTGTTACAGGAAAACATTTATGTACTTTTAGCCTTGATAGTGTGTTTCTAACTTTTCGTCGATGTGGTTTGCTATACCCCTTTGTATGCTTACCCTGGCTAGGGTGTTGTGCCCATTCCTAGTTTTGGCCTACCCTGTTGCTTTCACTTGTCCCTTTTGGACACTTTACTTCCGATAGGGTGTCTTTAGGTTTACCTCATTTTGTTGTTTGTTATTCCCTTTGTTCACCTACCTTAGATAGGGCATTGCTCCTATTCCTATTTAGGCCTGCCTTGTACCTGCCATCCTTCCAGGCAGTCATGCAACAAGAGGAGTGAACAGGTACCTTACCTTTGTGAACCAGAATAGTCACCCACCTGTCTGCTTCTTTCTACTGATGCCCGCTGACAACTAAGATGCCAGTCCTTCCCTCGTTCCACCCCTGTGCAGTTCCACTCCTGTGCTGGGACAGTAATATGTGTGGGGACATGTTAAGAGTGCTTCCTTTTATCCACCTGTATGACCCCTAAAGAGCAGCACTTCCTGAAGAGATACAGCTACATCTCCATTAATTATTTACAGGGAAGCGAACCACTTTTAAAATGATGTTCTCACCTAAGGTCCTGCATCTCCTCTCTTATCTGCCCATCCAGGTCCCAGAGATATGGAATTCTGCAATCAACACATTAATAGGAGGTTTTCTTTAGGAAAGGAAACCTCCCAGATTCAGTAGAAACAAATTGCGTAAACACTGGTAGGAGGGAGGATGGGATCTCCTTAACCTCTCTCTTATTATCACATGGCATACCTCACTGCAGAAATTCTAAAATGATGCTCATCCCTCTCTCCTCTTACCCTCAGTGAAGGGCATTGAAGGTCACACCGTAAAGATCAACTTTCTATTATAAATAAAAAGCTTAAAAACTCTACATTTACACCAGTTATGTTTAAACTTTATTGTTTTATGGTTATTTGTCATCTTTATTTACTTGTCCCTCAGGTTGGCCTACTAAATATTGTAGATAATGCAGCAATTATTTCACTGAGTCTTTCAAAATCTTTCTGACTGTCCCTTGCTAACCACACAATTACTATTTGTGAAATCACAGTTTGTTCTCATGGTGAGCACTATGATGTCATAAACAAAGGTGCTGTGAAGTTAACAGGGGAGAGGCAAATGTTGTCAAGTCTTTTCTAAACAGACTTTTTAGATGGACTAGCCAGATGTGCTGTAAATTGTGGAAAGAAACATTAAAATGAATAAATGTGTTCTCTAGTAAATTGTAACAGCTGAAACATCTTATTTATGAAAGCACATGCTGAAGTACAGAGTTGCTTTTTAAAAGCTTCTCCCTCTGTATTCAGCCTCTACTCCAAATTGTCCCCAACCCAAAGACACCTTCCCATTACAGGACTATCTATTAAATACTAGCACAAGATGACCAGTCTACTCAGTGCCTGCCCTAATCCCCCATTCTATGCCCCAATATGGAGTAACACACAGTTTACCATTGACAAGAAGGTGATTGGCCTTCATGGGAGAAAACAAGCTTAGGGCATATTCATGACCTGTGCCACTGCGCCGCCCCTCAGATCTGTGGTTGAGCTCTGGCTTAAAATGTCTCAGTCTCTGGCCTCCAGTTTCATGACACTGAATATCCAGGCTTGCATAGATCTACAAAAAGGCAGGGCTGGGAGGATTTACAAACAGTTAAGAGACAAGGGGCCCTCACTTACAAATCCCTGCAGGCTGAAGTGGGAGCAAGAACCGAACATTAGTATCCCAGAATCTGACAACAGTGATGGCACCATGTTCATGTACTGTGTAGGGATATCAGGGCCCAGATGATCCAACCTAAAATGTGGCATCACTAATAAAGAACTTTCCATGTTATTGAAGCAACTGGAGTCTGCCCACAAGACAGATGATGGCATTGTGAAGCCCACAAATGTTTCCTTTTACTTATCCTGTGTGCATGTGAACCAATTCACCACATCTGGAATGAGGTGCTCCAAATCTTTTTTTATTTATTTTATTTAAACAGCAGTTTGGAAAACCTTTGAGCCATAGGCTCATTTACAAAGGTACCTTGTCACAAAAATCTGTCATATGATTCTCCCATACACATGGTTAATGGTTGCCCCAAGGTTCCTCCTAGGCCTCTCTGCATCCAGATTGCCTATATCTCATCTATAGATTCACTGGGTAATTTCAGTTACCTTGGTAGGCAGGAGATTATCCCTCACCTGTTGGAGGACCAAGGAAATCCCCACCTTCTAGGAATGGCTCCAGGCAATTGGGCAACTGACCTCTTTAAAGCACCTTTACTATCAGGCTCAAACAAAACTGCACCATGTATAAGTACGAATGGACTCCCTACTTTGCTCATTTTAACCCCATTGTTCCTTACTGTTCCAGTTTGTATGCTGTCTCTACAGCGACAACTATACAGCGATGTTGTTGATGCCAACAATATTGACACATGGCTGTAAAGTCTGCTCGGGAACCTGGTACTCTTTCCTGCAGTTTTGAACCCTTCCTGAGCCAGCTCTGACCTGAGTTGATTATATTAGTTAGGGCATTGGGGCACAACCCCCCCCGCATGGGGATACGGGGGCACTGCCCCCCACAAAACAACACATTTGTCTCCCATGACACAATGACAACCACAATTGAGGTCAAAATACTGGTATTAGGGAAATGTTGCATTGATATGAAATTATCAGTGTAGCATTGTTGATCCATCCCAGCTGATCCTAGACAGATCACGTGAATATGAGGTTATAAGTTACATAGTAGGTTTAACGCCTCTGTAAACATAAAATTTTCAAACTATGATTCAAAGTATGTAATGCCTAATTATGATATAGCCAGATGAATTTCTTATAGTCTTGTTATTTTCATTGTGCTCTGTGTCTATGTGGTTGTAAATATTTTGTTTCATGTATCAAATCTTTTTAAATAAAAATGTTAAGAAAAAAATACATTTCAGAAGGCATTTTGGATGCAGAATTGCCATTTCACACAAATTCTGCTGGTAGAATTCTGCATTCCACACAGCCCTAGTCTGAAAATATTTTATTTATTTTTTTAAAATGTGGTAACCGGTACAGGCACGTTGAGCCAAGGCTCATTTTCAGGGGTGAACCAAGGTTGGAGTGAGAGTGAGTACAGACAAGACTAGCATTTCACACATCAGAGTGCATAGACAATAATGTAATGGCAGATGAAACTATCTTACAATAGTTAGGGTATCCCTCTTGATCTAACACAGCAAGTGATCAGGCTTGGGGAAAAAAGTAGGCCAAGGGACCTTACTAGGCAGCAGTTAGTTAATTGTGCTATAAAGCTAGGATCAAGCACCTCAAGCAGTAGAGCACAGAATGGAGGCCACAGAAACAGGTGAACAAGATAGGGGAGAAGTAGAAGGAGAGGGGTGAGAAGAGGGCTGGAACGAGAGAAACAGAGGGTCAGGGGTGAGGAAAGTATAGGGTGGAGCATGATCAAGCCTCAGCTGATGTCTAAAGGCCTGGAGTGTGGGAGGGAGCTGAAAGGAAGAGAGGAGAAGGTTCCAGAGGGAGGGAAGATAGTAGAAGAAGGCAGCTTGCCCAGTACTTGAGTGAGGATAGGAAACTGAATGGTGAAGGTGCAGGAATTACTGGAGCACAGGGAGTAAAAAGACAAGATTGCAGGGGAGATGACTGAGGAAAGGAAGAAGGGAAAAGAATTAAACCAGTATTTAGTGATGATGGAGCTGCAGTGGGCCTGGCAACATAAAGGTAGGGGAAGGATGAACAGGGATGAATAGAGAAAGCAGTGATGCATGCAGAGAGGAGAGTTGGAGGTGATGTGACAGAAGGCATAGCAGAGGATGTCCAATCTGATGAGTGAACAGGAGGGAGCAGTGCTATAGACCAGATCTACATAGATGAAAACTGGAAGGACCATTTTCTTTGCCAGCTGCTGGCAGACCCAGGGGGGAGTCAGTCCTTGTTTTCGTGTAAGGTGCCTAGTTGCGGGTGATGTTTGGCATGGATAGTGTCAATATGGACAAAAAAGTCAATTCTACTATCAAACTGAATCCAGGTACTTGCAGGTGGGAACACACTCAAGGAGGGTGCCATCCAAGGTAGAGAAGACAGGTAAAGATAATAGCCTTGCCAGTTTCTGTCTGGAGCAGAATGCCATGTTCTCAGTCTTCTTGGTGTTTACCCTGAGCTGGTTGGCTTGGAACCAGCACAGCACAACACATTATTGAAGTCATGCAGGAGTGGGATATGACAGCTGGGGTAGATGGGCCAGTGAAGTAGATAAACATGTCATCTGCTTAAATATGGATATGAGAAGAGACACAGGAAGAGGGTAGGTCATTTAGTAAAATTGAGTATAGGACCAGACCCAAGATGAAGCCCTGTGGGACCCCTGCCAGGATAGTGGGGGTGAAAAACACAACTCACCTGAACTGCTTGTTGTCAGTCATTAAGGTGTGAATGGAACCAGCCCACAGTGGATGCTGAAAGGCCAGCAGAGTACAGCTTGTCCAGTAGGAGAGATGTGACACTGACTCAAAAGCTTTGACTAGGTCAATGAAGATGGCTGCAGTGATGTATTCCTGATCCTTCCTAGTGAGAATAGAATCGGTAACACACAGCAGGGATAAGATGCTGGAGTGGTTCTTCCTAAAACCAGACTGGAACAGTGAGAGAAAGTTCAAGGAGGAAAGAAAACCAGCAAGACTGGAATAGGCAATGGATTCTTGAAACTTATCAACAGAGAGGAACAGTGAACTCAGCAAGTAGTTACATGGGGAGGAGGGGTCACTCCCTTTGTGCAGAGGAATAACCTTGGCGACTTTCTAGGCCTGAGGGACAGCACTGCAAGAAATAGAAAGGTGAGAGAGGTGAGAGAGAGGAAGGACAATGACTGGTGTAGAGATTTGAATTAGTTTGGGGTCCAAACCATTAGGGCTAGACTTGGAAGGATTAAGTGACAATAGGGTGAGGAGGACTTATTTGGGGGAGACAGGAGGGAAGTGGAAGACTTCTGATGTATTGGTGGGGAAGAGAAAGAAGAATATGGGGATGAGTGACAGGGTAGAGCACAGGTTATGAAAAATGTGTTAAAATGAGCAGCAACAGAGGATGGGTCGGAGTCCAGTGAACCATCTACCAGGAGGACGAGGGTGTGTGTGTGGACTGGACTGGGTGATCAAACAGGAAATTAATTACCTTCCAAAATTTTAAGGGAGAGTTTAGACTGGATTGGAGGTTAGCCTTGAAATAGTAGGCCTTAGGAGAGTGGACAGCCTTTGTACAAGTGTTCCTGAGAGACCTGTAGTGTTGGAGGTCAGAGAGGGATTAGGAGGACTTGAAGTGGGACAATACAATGTCCTGGGAATTGTACAACTCAATAAGGTTGGCTGTATTCCAGGGGTGGTGGGAGAACTTTACCCAGACCATTTTAAAGGGGGGTGACGTGTATTCCAGACTATGTTAAAAATGACAGTTAAGAGGGAGAGGGCTAAGTCTATGTCTGTGGTCGAGTAGGTTGGGGACCAATTTGAGGCACCAAGGTAAATTAAAAAGGTGTCCATGTCTAGAGATTTGAGGGGCTGTGCCAAAGGTATTTGAGAGAGGATTGAGGGGGATGCACTTTCAAATACAGAAGGTTAAGCGGTTGTTTCTGAAGATGTCTGTGAGAATGCCTGCAGCAAGGATGAGGTGGGGGTGGGAGGAAAGCAACAGGTACAGGAGATAGTAGTTACGAGAGTGTGGATTGAGTTGGGTGGGCTCAGTGGTGAGTTGTGAAAGGTTCAGGGACTCAGTCTTCTGCAAAGTTGGCTTAGAGGAGGGGAAAGCCAATTTAAGATGAAGTACCTGAGGAGGATAAGCTCACTGGAGAAGGCATAGAAACATAGAAGTTGATGGCAGATAGGGACAGCAAGGCCCATCCAGTCTGCCCATTTTTTCTACCTTACGAATGTGCCATAGGTCTTTATTCTGTCATTGGCCTATCTATTCATACTCATCTGTATTGCTCCTTTATGCCTATCCCATGCCAGTTTGAAGCCCTACATTGTATTCATATCCACCACCTCTTGAAGGCGGCAGTTCCATGCATCCACCACCCTTTCTGTGAAAAAGAACTTCATCACATTACCTCTTAATCAGCCTCGCTCTAATCTCATGCTGTTTCCTCTTGTCCCGATATTTTTCTTATATTGAAACATGTTAGACTCTTTCACCTTGTTAATGCCCTTAAAATGTTTGAATGTTTTGATCATATGACCTCCCTCCCTCCTTTGCTCTAGGGTATACATATTGAGCTCCATTAGTCTGTCCTCATATGTTTTATGATGTAGTCCCTGCACCATTTTGGTTGCCTTCTCTGGACTGCCTCCATTTTGTTAATGTCCTTATGCAGGTGCGTCCTCCAGTACTGCATGCAGTACTCCAAGTGGGTCCTAACCTGTGTCTTGTAAAAAGGGAATATTACCTCCCTTTTATGACTTGTGATACCCCTACTAATACACCCCAACATCTCTTTAGCCATACTTACTGCTTTAGTGGTTTGCTTGGATGATTTTAGATCATCTGTGATGATGATGCCCAAGTCCCTTTCTTCCCTTGTGATTGCCAGCAACTCCCCTCCCAACCTATAGGTGGCTTCAGGGTTTCTCTTTCCTATGTGCATGATCTTGCACTTCTTTGCGTTAAACCCCATTTGTCACTCTTTTGACCATTTTGCCAGTTTATCCAGATCTCTTCTTATTCTGCCCACCCCATCTGGATCATCTACTGTGTTGCAGATCTTGGTGTCATCTACAAACAGACAAACCTTACCGTCCAGTCCATCTGCAATGTCATTGATGAAGATATTGAAGAGGACTGGCCCCAGTACTGATCTCTGAGGTACCCCACTTGTGAGTTGCATCTCTTCAGACTGTGTACCATTTACCACCACTCTCTGTTTTCTGCCCGCCAACCAGTTTGCCACCCAGTTGACCAACTTCTAACCCACCCAAAGCCTACCCAGGTTATTAATCACTCTTCTATGTGGAACAGTGTCGAAAGCTTTGCTGAAATCAAGGTAGGTGACATCAACTTTATCCCCTTGGTCCACCACTCTGGTTACCCAATTAAAGCAATCTATGAGATTAGTTTGACAGGACCTTCCTGATGTAAACCCATGCTGTCGTGGATCATGTGCTCCTATGGATTCCAGGTGTTGTACTATCCTTTCGTTAAGGAGTGCCTCCATAATCTTGCCCACTACTGAGGTAAGACTGACTGCTCTGTAGTTCCCTGACTCTGTCCTGTGGCCACTCTTGTGGAGCAGAATCACATGAGCCCTTCTCCAATCTTCTGGGACCTCTCCTGTGCTCAGAGACTCAATAAACGGTTCTAATAATGGCTCCGCTAGTTCCAGTCTTAGCCTCTTTTAGTACCCTAGGATGTATGCCATCAGGTCATAGAAACATATAGAAACATAGACTTTGATGGGAGATAAGGACCACTTGGCCCACCCAGTCTGCCCATTTCCCTACCTATCGGATAAGCTGCAGATACTAGTTAACCAACAGCCTACTTTCTGCAACCCCTCACTATAATTGCCTTATGTCTGTCCCATGCATGTTTGAATTCCCCCACTGTTTTAGACCCCGCAACCTCTCCAGGAAGGCAGTTCCATGCATCCACCACTCTCTCCGTGAAAAATAATTTCCTCACATTACCCCTGAGCTGTCCCCCTCTAACTTTAAATTGTGCCCCCTTGTTCTTACACATCTCTTTTTCTGAAAGATGCTACCCTCCTGGACTTTGTTGATTCCCTTGAGGTACTTAAAAGTTTCTATCATGTGCCCCTGTCCCTCCTTTCATCAAGGGTATACATATTAAGCTCTCTCAGTCTCTCTTCATATGGTTTCTGATGTAGACCCTGCACCATTTTAGTTGCCCTCCTCTGGACAGCTTCCATCCTGTCTATGTCCTTGTGTAGATGAGGTCTCCAAAACTGCATGCAGTACTCCAGATGGGGTCTCACCAACTGTCTATACAGAGAGATAACCACTTCCCTTTTTCTACTTGTGATGCCCCTCCCTGTGCATCCTAGTATCCCCCTAGCTCTCCTTACTGACTTCTCACATTGCTTGCCCACCTTTAGGTCATCTGATATGACTACACCCAGATCCCTTTCCATTATTGTTGTCGTTAGTACCTCCCCTGCTATTGTGTACTCTTCTCCTGGATTTCTATTTCCCAGGTGCATTACTTTGCACTTCTTTGCATTGAATCTAAGTTGCCATATGTCTGACCATTCCTCCAACCTTGACAAATCCCTTCTCATCCTTTCTGCCCCCCCTTGTGTATCAACTCTGTTACAGATCTTTGTGTCATCTGCAAAAAGGCATACCTTTCCTTCCAGACCCTCCACAATGTCACCTATAAAGATGTTAAAGAGGACTGGACCCAGTACTGAGCCCTGAGGTACTCCACTAGTAACCCCCCTTTCTTCAGAATGTGTTCCATTCACTATTACCTTCCGTGTCCTGTTGTGCAGTCAGTTTGCTACTCAGGCTACCACCCTGGGACCCACTCCCAGGCTGGTTAACATGATTATTAATCTTTTGTGCGGGACTGTGTCAAATGCCTTGCTAAAGTCTAGGTAGGCCATATCCACAGCCCCTCCCTGGTCTATTACTTTGGTCACCCAGTCAAAGAAATCGATTAGATTTGTCTGACATGATCTCCTGCTGTGAATCCATGCTGCTTTGGGTCCAGTGCCCCGCTGACCTCTAGGTACTCAACAATTCTTTCTTTCAGAAGTGAGTCCATCATTTTCCCCACCACTGAGGTCAAACTAACAGGTCTGTAGTTTCCTTCTTCTGCCTTGCTCCCACTTTTGTGAAGGGGAATCACATCTGCCCTCCTCCAGTCCTCAGGTACCACCCCTTCTTCCCATGATTTGTTAAAAAGTGTGGTTAGTGGTGTCACTAGGTCCTCCCTTAGCTCTTTTAGGATTCTAGGGTGGATCCCATCAGGCTGCATTGCTTTGTCCACCTTGAGTTTTAGGAGTTCTTTCAGTACTCTTTCTTCTGTAAATGGACTGGTGTCAACCGCACTATCCAGAGTGCTTCTACTGTTTGGTTTAGATAACTCCTCCTCTTCTTCTTTTGTGAATACTGAGCAAAAGTATTCATTCAGTATCTCTGCCTTTTCACTGTCTCCCTCTGACCACCTCCCCTCTCCTTTAATAATCTTCACTATCCCTCCTATTGCCTTGTCCACCCTGAGCTTAGCAAGCTCTTGTAGGACATTTTCTTTTGTGAAGGGACCTGTGCACACCTCCCTCCCCCTGCATCCATGATGCTGAGCTGTGGACCCTACTCTACCTTCACCTCAGTAAATACCGAACAGAAGAATCTATTTAGGATAGATGCTTTCCCTTGGTCCTCCTCCACATACTCCCCCTTATCTCCTTTGATCTTAGCAATACCCCCTCTGGGCTTTTTCCTTTCACTAATGTAGCTATAGAAAGTCTTGTCCCCTTCTTTTACTGTTCGTGCTAGTGTTTCCTTAATTTGGGCCTTTGCCTGCAGGCTCAGGCATGCACAAACAGATGAAGCACACAACTGCTTCTAAATGTGGAGGCAGTATAGCACAGTGGCTTAAGGCTCTGAGATGTAAATCTGGAGACCTAGGTTTGAATTCCACAGCCCCCACTTGCATACTGTGTGACCCTGAGCAAGTCACTTAACTTCCCTGTGCTCCCAGGTCACACCTGTAAACAATCTTTCAGCTTAGTGTGTCTCTCCTGGTTAAACAATTGAGGAAATCCACCCTTTTAAAAATGTAACCATAAATGTTTGTTGAGTGATGACCAAGATGTTCCAACATGTTAATGCCTAAAATGTTGCAAGTAAGAGATGGAAAGAATCTTGAAATTGGACCAAGGGTTCGAAATGCTTGACTTCAAATCATCTGGATTCATCTACCGGGACCCATTGAAGTAATACAGTAGTAACTTGGACTTCATGGAACATACATTAATTCCTGCAATAGCGTTACTAGGGGTGTAAGTAAACCCTGAAAACAAGTGCCTGATGTCATGAATTTCATTATATTTAGCACTCTGTTTTGAAACATGAATGATGCCATTTCTATTGTTTTGGTTAATTGCTTGCCCTGTAAAATCTGAAAAATATCACCACAAAGCCCACACAGCTGCCTCATGAAACACAGGCAATGACTGGCTCCTGCCCACTAGCCAGTGATCAGACATGTCTTTTTCATAAGTTAGAACAACACACACACACACACACACACACACACACACACACACACTTGAATACCCATGATACTTTTTTTGAGGTTGAGGGTTTTGATTGAATGTGTGTTTATAGAAATGATGCAGGTTTTGATATAACTGCCTTCTTGTAAAAATGTTTGCGTCTTACAGTGTTCTTTTTATGTTTGGCATTTAAAGGGACACTGTCAGCTATTAAGAAATTTTAATAACCCTCCTCTGTTTGTGTCTGTAAATGGCTTTCTAAATGCAATTTCTGTTATGACAGTACAACATATTTTAATTTCTTGTACACATCAATGTTTACAAAAAAATGTATTTCACTTGTTTTTGACCTTATTTGTGCCACACTGTCCTTCCCACACATCCTCAATAGAGATCTGGTATTGAATCCTGGTAAACTCGTACATCAATGAGTTTGGCAATTTTTGTGTCAAAACATCTGAACAGCTTGCAGCATTAGCAGAAAAGTGCTAATTCAGGCAACCCCTTTACTTTCTCCAACTGAGAAGTATTTCAGAAATAAATCACTGATTGAAAAGTAAAAGTGGGACTCAATGCAAGCACATAAGCACTGAAGCTGTTGAGCAGTGCTGAGTTCTGGTTTCATTTTTTTCAATCATCAATTTTCTTCTGAAATTATCCTCAGTTTGGGAAAATAAAGGTGTTTTCCACATCAGCACTGTTCCATTAATACTACCAGCTGATCTGTTGATTTGCTACAAAAAGTCGCTGACCTCATTCATGCATGAGTTCGGCAGGATTCAACACTGGATCTCTATCAGGGATGCGTGGGAAGAAGCATGTAGCACATATATTAGGTTACATAGGTTACACAGGTAGATACAGAGCTCAGTGGACTATTGTCCATATAAATTACCTGATCTCTGTGTTCATAACCTCTGATATTGTTTTTAACACAATAGTCCTCTATTTTTTTCTTAAATTCTGTCATATTCCTTCTACCAATTAATTATTCATGGAAAGAGTTCAAGAGTGCCACAATCCTCAGATTGTTCCAGATTGATGGACCTTTTACTGGTATGACAAATCTCACTTCTTAACGGGGGTGAATGAGATCTAGTACTGTAAGTCATATTTTTCATCTCAAGGCTCAAACAATCCCATAAGTCATTATCAGTTAGCGCTCTAAAAAAAAGGCACATGTCCCCCCGCAATCTCTGATACTCTAGAGTGAACAACCCCAAACTATTCATTCTGTCCTCATACTTCAGGCCCCTCACATTCCTCACCATCCTTGAAGTTCTTCTCTGTACTCTCTCCAGACTTGTTATATCTATTTTTAATTTGCTCTTTTAATGATTGAATTGCAGTGGCCCTGAAATTCAAGTCTCTGGATACAAAACTGTCTAGGTCTCTTTCTTCTGTTACTTCTGTTAGTTTTTCACCCATTAACTAGTACTCTGCTTTTCTGTTCCTCTTCCCCAGATGCATAACTCTGCACTTGTCCAAGTTAAACTGCAATATAAAGATGGGATAAGAGAAATACATTTTTTGTAAAAATTAATGTGTACAAGAAATGAAAATACACTTGGCCTGTCATGATAGAAACCGCACTGAGAGTACTGTATACTGGCACAAGCAGTAGATGGGTCATTAAAATTATTTACAAAACTGACAGTGTCCCTTTAACCTTCTTCACTACTTTCCACTCACTACAACATAAACAAAACTAGAAAAATGTCTGTCCCAGGAAGATGCAGCATTAATTGCTGCTCATCTTTACAGAACTTAGATTCTTCCAGCTATAAGATTCAAGGTGTAGGCTGCTGTTCAAAGCAGCTTTTATCATTACCAGATTTGTCTTCTTGCTTTAAGTGGGAGGTGTGCAAAATGTTACACAGCCCCATGCTGTCTTAAATTACACACACCACTTGCCCAGGTCAGACATTTGCAGCAGGCCCATAATGATGCAATTAATCTGATCAATCTGACTTCAAATGTATCTGCTTCCAGCATACATGCAATTTACTTATATAGGATTGCTTAGATGTGATGCCACATCTCATTTTCAAGGTGTTCCTTTTTTTTTTGCTAAGAGTAGCTGGATGACTCTCAGTACCACTGGTAATGTAATGTTTTAGTAGTGAGTTGCAAATACCATACACTACTTATTAAACATTCTTAGTCTGGTTACTCCCCCCCATACTGTCACATATTTGCATACCCATGATGCTTTTTGCTGGGTTTGAGACATATGATTGTATGTGTTTACAGATACAATTCGAATATCCACCTTCTTCTTCCCTTTATACATCCTAAGTAGTGTTCTTTACCTTGCAAGCTAATAGGTCCTCCAAAGAGGGTCTCTTATGGTATAAGAAGCTCCAAGCAAGAGGTCTGGGCAACAGGACCATAAAGTGCAGCGGAGTGGTTCTCTCTGCCCCATCTGCAGAAGAGGAGTATCTTATATTATAAGAGATATCTCTCTGGGGGCCTTTTAACTTATAAATCACTCAAATTTAGCCTGAGTCTCCATGGGGGATTCACTGGGAGGGACTGGTGTGGGAAGTGCCTGGCCGGAGAGACAAGCCTCTCTGAGGAAGGGGCTGGAGCCACCTGCCAACCTTAGAAGGAGCATAAAGTGTAAATTAAAAAAAAAAAATTAGCTCAAGTGATTTTTTAATAAATTCATAGCTTTTTTTTTACATTTTATTTTGCCATCCATCCCCCGTGTGCTGAAGTGGAGTGCTCCCTCCAAATGCTCCAGCATCAGAGCACACTGTACACAGGATGAGAGGTACAGTGGCTCTGCATGCAAATTAAATAAAATTCTATTAATTATTTACAATTCTAAAAAAATGTTAAAGTACTTTACCACTTTTCACTTGCTACAACAAAAACATGTCCCAAAAAGTGGCTGGCCACTGGAAACTAAAGCAATTGTTGGTGTTCTTTACAGGATTCAGTTTTTGCTGACCAAGGAGTCCTAGGTGTTGCTTGTTGCTATTGGCTGCCTTTACCATTGCAGAATATCACAATTTGCTAAAGGTGTGCAAAACGTGGTGCAGCCTTATGTTGTCTGAAGGAGTATACAGCATATGCCTAGGTCATATGTCTGCAGTTGCTCCAAAATTCTGCACTTTTCTTCTCGCTCTTTTTTTTAATTCTTTTACTTACCTGGTAAAGCTCATTAAGTGACCTGGGAGCAATGGTGTGGTTAAGTGACTTGCTGAGAGTCACATAGTATTTAAGTGGAAGTAGTGGGGAATCAAACCCACATCTGCTGGATGTATCAAGCTGATTCACAGCTTGTTACTCTAATCACTAGGCTATACTGCCAGCCACTACAACATAAACAAGACCAGAATGTGTAGCAGGAAAAGACATTTAGGGTATCTGCTCACAGCATAAAAGCAATTTATTTACACATGATTGCCTTGCTGTGATACCACACCTCATTTCCACTGGGATCTTTCTGTTATTTTGCCTAAAGGAGCTTGAAGATTCTCAAGTACCGAGAGATTTAGGTAGTGAGTTGTCAAACAGAATGAATCACTAATTGAAATGTTGTTAGTCAGGTGATTTATCCCCCCATCCCCACACACACACACAAACATGGACACCCATGCTGCTTTTTGCTGGGTTTAAAGCTTTTCATTATATGTAGGTTTACAGAAACAACACAAACTGGAAAATATTCATTACAGAAAAACTTTGTTGATACATCAATTAGGGTTAAAGTGACACAAGTGGAGAAATGTGACATTAGAGTTTACAACCTTAACTACTTACCTCCACCACAAGCACCAAAAGGGAAAAAAAAAACATTACAGTATTCCCTGTCGTCACTCTTGGCAAATCAGTGGTGGGATGTTCCTTGGGGTTCTCTTCCCTAATGCTCACCCCATTCCATGCACAAATAAGGTCCGATGTGACTGTTTTTCTTCATGCAGGGCATAGAGATTGTTAGCACTATGTGGGGATACACAGGCCTGTGAGTTTGAAGAGCATATGACAGAGGGGTGAGTGTTAGGGTATAGAACTCCAAGGAACACGCCATCCCTGATTCTCCAAGAGTGATGAGGGGGAAAACTGTAACAGTTTTTCCTTTTGTTGCTTGTGATGATGGTGGGGAGTTAGGATTGTAAACCCTAATGCCACAACTCCTTACTTTTTGTCACTTTAACCCTAACTGGTGCATTAATGAGTTTTTTTTTGCAATGAGTTCCCTTACTTTTTGAGATAGTAGAATCATGTCATCATTCATGCAGATCCCAAAGGGACCTATATGGACATAACCATGTGATTGTGGAAGTTCAGGCATCTCCAGGCCCTGCACCTCCATTCCTCCAGAAAAGCAATATATGTGCTTTCTTGAAATTTCTTTTCTTTTTCTTTTATAGGAATGGACCATTTTCAGTTCTTATTTCTTAGGGGCTTAGTATTGTACTACTCATTAAGACCTTTCTATTGATAGATACTGTACTTTGTTAACTCCAAAGACTGATAGAGTTATAGCTTGTTAAAATTGCAATGTTATCCAACAGGAACTATAGTTGTGTTACTATATATATATATATATATATATATATATATATAGCCCTTGATTTTCTCATGGGGTGTCATTGTGTTAGTGCTGTAGTACTCATTAAGATATTTACTTAGATATATAGATTGTCCCTTAACTGCAAATATTGATGGAGTGATGGCTTGTTAAAATGTTAATGTGGAAAAAATAAGTCCAAATTATGTTTTTGTATGAAGGGATCATTTTTGTGAGGTTGTGTCATTCATACAAAAAAAAAGGTTCCTTCATATAAAAAAAGAATGTGAAAAAAACCTAAGTCCAAATTCTTTTTTCGTATGAAGAGAATCTGTTTTCATATTACCATATTCTGTTTTAATCTGGCCATACACTAAAAGAAATTCAGGTCACAAAAAAATATTTCAAAATGTGTTACAAATACATTTCTGGGTGATTTTTCCAAACACTTACTGCAGAATCCATGTAATTGGGGTCCCAATTAACAAGATCCATGTGTTAGAATCTCTGCAGGATATGATTTTTATGGGTTTTCAAAAAATAATTTTGAAAAAAAAAAACAGAAACAAGATGGCAGCCATATAAAAATAATTTTGTCTCACAAAAAATATCTTACTCCATACAACACAGAATATTTTTTGTAGGGCCAAAATTATGTTTTCGTATGAAACAGCTATACAAAAGACCATACTGAGCATTCTCAGAACTGAATTTTCAAATCCTTATAACTCTGGAATGAATGTATGTTTTTTTCACCAAACCAATGAAAGGCACCATTCTGGCTCAATCCCTTTCTTCCCTGAAATTTTCAGACCAAAATTCCAAACCATCTGGTTACTAGGTGATGATAAAAAAGGCAGTAAAAAAAAAAACAGATTTGCTTAGGTTTTAGTGATCCACCACTCAGAATCTGCACATCTGACTAGAACATAATTTAGCACATCAAAATACTTAGCCCCCAAGACTGTGCATGCAACATTTCATGCAAATCTTTTAAATTATGGATAAGCTATTACAAGTGCAAATTTAGGGATTTAATAGTAAACAGTCTATTGAACCCTAACTATAGTGGTGCTACTGTGCCACTATAATATTCCCTCTTGTACCATTTATGCATTTGACAAATATAGAATAAATGATGGGGAAGTGTGTGATATGAGAATTTAATGCACACCTGAGATGTGACATGCTACATAAACCCAGAGGGAGAAGCCAGATGGGTTTATTAAAGCATCCCACACCAAGGGTGTGCAGTGAATTTGAGTTTCACACATTTCCCCATCTTTTATTTTATATAATTGCTGGTCACCAATTGTTTTGCAGCCTGACGTCTGTGACACACATGCACTTAGTCTATTTTTCCCAGTCCCTCCCTTTCCAGAATGTGCATTTTGTTTTTTATGGCTCTTAATTTTTTTTTTTAACTTACAGTTTCTAGTAGAGATCGTGCCAGTCATCCAGGGACCCTTTCCAGCTTGAATCCGAAGCAGATGAACTGCAGGATCAACCAGATAAACATCTTTATTTACAATGTTAGGTAGGATCAACCAGGTAGAGTGTGAAATATAACCAAAAAGTACAGAGAGAGACAACTTCTTTTGTGTGCAGCTCCTCAGTAACGAAGAGATGGAGCCGCCATGTTTTTTGGAATTATTCAGACCACCCACTTAGCAAACAAGATCCAATGATTGAGCGCTACATTTTGAAAGACACTACACGTGAATGCCATTATAACCTGTGAGTTGTTATGGCAAATATCAACTGGCTCTCTGTATATAAAAAAATGCTCACCAGTAATTACACTGTTCTTATTTCTGATCTGTATTTAAACTATTTTATCACATTTTACTCGCAACTACAATGACAAAACCAGAACAAGATCTGGCCTCAGGGAGCTGAAACATCAGCTGCTGCTCATCTTTACAGAATTCAGGTTTTTTTCTGACCATGGAATTCCAGGTGCTGGCTGTTGTTAGGGGATGCTTTTACCAGTTCTAGATTTCTGTTATAGCTTTAAGTGGAAGGTGTACAAAAACTGTTGCAGCCCTATGGTGCCTTATGTACTGTAGTATGCAGCACTTTGACCATGTCAGACATCTATAACAGGTCCAACATGCTGCAGCTTGTATCTTGATCTGACTTATGATTTTTAGTAGAAAATATTTCAAATATATCAAATCCCATCTTACAAGTGATTTATTTATGCAATATTGTCTAGCTGTAATGCCAAACCTCATTTCCTCTGGTGTCTTACTTTTGCTTAGGCAGCTTAATGACTCAGTACACCAAAGTTGCTGTCTTGTTGTATGGTACCATTTATGCAACAAGTGTACAGTATTGGTCTTCTTCCTTCTGATTAGCAGTTAAATTACTTTACCTCTTTTTACTCACTCATTTCTAAAATACCAAGGTTTCAAACAAGTCTGTTCCCAGAAACACAAACTACCAGTAGCTGCCCGGCCTTACAGAATTCAGATTTTGTTGAACTTGGAATCTTGGTGCTGGCTGTAGTTGGAGGCAGCCTTTACTACTGCCAGATTGTACCCCTTGTTTGCAGCTAAAGGTGTGTAGAAAGTGGTGTAGCCGTATGTTTTCAGTAGTGTACAGCACTTTCCCAGGTCAGATATTTGCAGCTGGTCCATAGTGGTTCAACGTATAGCCTCACTCTAACATATGAATTATAGTATGATAAGACTTCAAAGCTAGCTGCTTCCAGCACATAAGAAATGTATCTACCCAACATAGCCTAGCTGCGATGTTACAGGTACATCATTTTCCACTGGGCTCCTGATTTTGCTTAAGGAAGCTTGACACCTCTTGGTACCACTGATACTTTGATTGTACTTGTGAACCAGTATGGTGGAGAGTGCCTGTCTCAGGAAATGAGATGACAAAGCTTTATAGCGAAAAAAGGACTCCTGCCATATACTAGCAGGGCAATGCGCTCTTTGGGTTGGTTCACAATGACTACTTAGGCAACCAGCCTGCTATGGTCAGAATGATCACAGTTTAGTGTATTATAGGCCAAAAGACTCAACATTGTGTGGTGGTGCAGCACACAAATCACCCAGGCATTTCTGCTCATGTCAGTAATATGATCACAGTTTATTAGCACAAAAGAAAGTCCTGCCATTTGAAAGAGATATGTGGTATAGCGGGTGGTTCAAATAGATAATTCAGGCAATCTTACCTGCTTCAACAGTGAATCATAATTAATTACAGTATCAAAGGCACGTTTGCCTTACAGAAGTGTAATGTATCCTGTGGAGATGCATGCAGAGTATTTGGGCAATCCACAGTGTTTCTGTGTGATCAACACCCAACAGATATAAATGGCATCATAGACTATATATATCATCAAAAGCATGCCTTACTGAGAAAAGCTGATTAGGTTACAAATCCATGCTTAATCTAGTGATGGGTACCACAATCTACATTTGTTTAGACATATATGTGATTTCCATTCATTTTATAGAGGTTTTCTCCCTAGTACACTTCTGTTCCTGAGGGATATACCCTGATCCCAGAGATATACTCCATCAGGTGCAGAACCTCTTGTTGCTCTCGACCCTGGTGACTTACCAAGTTATACCCACAGCTTGCCTCCATGGCAGGGAGTTCAGGAGCAGGCAGTAGGACCCATGCAAGTCTTCAAGTTCCAGGACATCATTTAGATGGAAGAGGGGATTTTATCCCTTAACATTGATCCCTTCCCACCCCCACAATGTGAGTCTTGCTCCTAGGCCCTGGTTGCACACAGATAACACTGGGGGGGGGCAGTTTCCAGACCCTACCTCAGGAGTCACTGTGGTGCCAACACTTACTGAAAACCCTCCCTGGCTGAGGTGAACTGCTTTGTGGCAGCTGCATCAGTCATACCTGCATCCCAGTGCAGCAATCTGAGCTTGCTTGTGAATTTAGGTTGCCTGCATGGTAGCACAAAGCACTGCCACTGGACCATAAGGGTGATCCTTATTTCCACTCATTTTAATTGTTTTCTATCAGCTGTAGCAAAGGGAAACTGCAACTGAATTGGCTAGTCCAAAAATTCTCACCAACTGCACACAACCTTTGTGAATACTGTATAACAGGAAATATTCACGTTCCTTTTTTATTTTCACTATTTTTGCAATTTTAAGAAATGCGCAAAAATAAAAGAAGCAACAGCAATGTTCATTGACATCTGTTAGGGGGGCAAACAGAATCGGAGTGCTATTAAAATGTAAATCAACTCTACATTTATTTCAAGTGAGCACAATGAGCATATAATAAAATTAATCCAGGCAACTGCAAAAAAAAAAGCAAAAAGAAAACAAAGTTTGTCACAGTGTGTGATCATCTCAGTCGTCTTTCTCATCTGATGTTGGATGTTCTATGAAACAGAAGGAGACATAGAAAAACACATTTTAAAGTACAGTACATTACCAAGTGCTTGAGAAAGTACAGTACATACTGGCAATTCTGTACTCATCTATCTCGGCATGTAGGCAATGTTCATGCTCTTGCTGAATCCCAGACTCCACAAAGCCATGGATACAGGCATCAGTTCTCAATTTGAGTCAATTAAAAATTGACCCCAGCCAGGGTACATACTTCTCTTTTATCAGGGACATCTTCAGATCAATGCGAACAACTGCTGCCCAAACTGAAATTTGTTCCAATAACTGGCCAGCGTACCAGACTGTAAAACACTGTTTAAGTTTGTCCTTAAACAATTTGTTTAAGGATATGTCCAGGGGTTGAAGTAAGTCCACACAGGACGCTGGTACAAATATAGGGATGTAGCCTGCCTCCTCAAGCTACTGAATTACTGCAGCTGTTGTATGGGCTCAAAACAAATCCATTATCAGCAGCCCTTTTCTGTTCCTTCGGCAGTCTGAGAGACAGCTTTGTGGCTTCCAGGTGAGGGACTAATATGGATGCAATGTACTCCTGGATAGTGACATCATTGGCCCAATAGTAAAGGTGAATGTGTAATTGACTACTCTTTGGAGAATTTGTAAATTGGGTGACATGCCTAAGTTTTTCCACAATAAATGACTTCTGGTGTGAGTAGAGCCCCTGAAAGCGTACAGGACAGAACAACTGAGACTTGTTGTTTGTCTCCAAGACCAGTCGATGCCACCTGCCTGGAACCAGTTTCAGCCATTGTCCACTGAGACTCAGGTATGAGATTGACACCTGTCTTGTCTAAATTTAATACCAATTCAGGTGGTGAGTTCCTGAGCAGCAGCCTTGGATATGCAGGAAAGGAAACCTTGCTTTAAGGCATTAAAGTCTGGGGTGTTTTAAGGGCTGCCTTGGTGCCTTTTTGTTTGCTATACCCAAGCTGACTCAAGAACCCCCAAGTCCATTTAGTCATGATGCTGACACCACCACCGTTTTCAGTCAGTATGTGTGGACAGTTCGATTTTACAATGCCGATAGCTAATGCAGGCACCATCCTTGCTTTGATTACCGCTTCTTCAGCCCTCAGGTTTTTAATAACAGCTTTTAATTTCTCTTCAGTATCCTCAATAAGTAGAGTGGGTCTACATCTGGGCTTTGTTGGTAGTGTGGGTGGAAGTGGATTTGTTTTCTGGCTCTGTATGAGCCTTCTGTGAACTCCTTAATGGTGCTGTGGAATTTTGAATGGTAGTATCTAACAGCTGCCATAACACCATTCTCACTGGCGTATCTACCAATTTCAAAAGGAACCTCACCTGAGTATGAGGTGTATGTAGAGGGGCAGTGTTTTTTGTGTCGGTGGTTCACAAGTGAGTATTTCCATAGCAATGCTGGCAGCTGTATCAGGGTTCAAGCCCGAACGTGTTAGCTGCTCACTAAAAACATCATCTAAATCAACAGGATATTCCCTCTTTGTAGCTTTATTGTAGCTAAGCCATTTTAATATCGAGATGATGGAGCATGGAGCACTGTGAACAACCTGATAGAGTGCGACACAGAAGCACCGATCGAGGTAGGGCAGTGTGATTTATACAGCTGGTTAGTAAAGGAGCTCAATTAATAGCTCTGGTCAGTTCAGTTAGTGGTACAGCCATGGTAAGTGAGAGTAACATTACCATTCTTAACTTATTGATTCATTACTAGTGAGGACTGACAGTGAAAATTAATGGGTGCGAATAAATACTGCCAGCTGTGACCGCGAATATTATGGGATGCGAATATATTCTGTTATACAGTATGTGGGATGCTTGCAGAGTGCAGTGGCCAACCACATCATAAATATGAAGATATGCATTTTAAACACTCTTTCCAAGTCTTTGGCCATCTCCTCTGACCTCTTCTGCAACATTTGCAAAATGCAACAAACCATGATCTGCAGCCTCACCCGGTGGAGCTGACAGAGCACATTGTGTTTCCATGAAGAATATGTGGATTTGCAGCCCAAGCCTGACTCCCTGTCTTGGGCCCATGGAGTCTAGAGAGGTCTGTGGAGATGGCATTCTCAGACTCTGGCAGGAGTGTGGCAACATAATTGCTGCATTAGCACTTCCTGTGGTGGGAAAAAGGCAGCATTTGATGTCATTTGGTGACTGCACCTTGACCTTCACCAACACAGGCTGGTGTGGTGAGAATACGCTAGATACAAGTGCATGTGGTGTTGATCAGTTGGGGTGAATTTATGTCTGCATGCATAACACTGGGAGTGCGCCTTCCAATGTTAACAACTAGAGATGTGTAAGTATCAAAACGTATTCCACTGAGAACTGCACAGACATTCAAACATTTTGCATTGTTTTCCCAAATCAAAGTCACACATCACTTTGCATTTTACCCTGTGATGTGCATGGCAGTGCCCAGACTGAAGTCGGAGCTTTGCAGGAAAATACAATTTTTTTTCAATTAGTATGTTATCTCCTGTGCTGCAAATAGGACCCATTCTGGTCCAGAACTCCCAGCCCCATAACTCAGCTTCTCTGGGAGTTACCCTTATTGTTGCTGCCATCTGTACTCTGCCGGCGGACCCTGGATGTGTCCAGCCACTGATGTGGGTCAACCCGGTAACTGGACTTCATTCCACCTTGCTTAGTTACTTTTCTCCATTTTTTTTTCTCGGGGCCCATGGCATGTGCAATGACTCATTATGTGAGCACTGCTTCCACAGAGCTGCTCCCAACATCAATTGAGTGGGACACCTTCCCTGGTGTTCCACAGTTCTGCTACCAAGAACTTCAGTGCAGCAGTCACCTAGCAGGAGGCACTTCCTCCTCTCCAAGGGAGGAGATCTGTCATTGAGGTACATAATCCTCCCTCCACTGGCCAACCCCTGCATGACCTGCAACTATTTTGAAACCCAGGTTTCTGGTATTGCAGGAAATGAGGAGACGAACAGTACCTCATACCTCCATGCCACTGGACCAATGTGGAAATATCAGTTTTTTAGAAATATTACTTCATTTTTTCTCTGCCATTGTAGTAGTCCTCTCCTGTGCCACCCTAACCTAAATAAAATAAGTGCCTCTTGTCCCAGTGTTCATATGGCCCCATCCCAAACTGCTCCCTCAGTAATGAGAAATGTTTAAAAATTAAGAATTCATCACAAATATATCCCTGTCTCCAGTCTTGTACAATTAAAAATGAACTGAAAATCAGTCCCTACCTCCACCCTTGTATTAGCACCCATCCCTCTCTCCTTCCCCACCCGTCACAATACATAGGTACCCCTTCTCCAAAGCCCATGCAGCACCACATTATACAGTACCATCCTCCTCATTGCTCCTCTTCAAATACAAAAAATTAATGATCTGCAGCAACCAGTGAAGCCCTCCTGTCATCCCTTCCACCAGCTGAATGAATGAGAGTTCACTGGTATAGTAGAGTAATATTTTCAGTCACTTTCTCATTTGGGATTTTTTAAAACTAAGTACGAATGTCATGGGGTGAGATTGTAGGATGGGATATTACATGGGCTAGGGAAAAGGGGCAATTATGTAATGTGGTTAGGAGTAGAGGAGGAGTGGGACATGGCTACTACTATGATGGCGTGGGAAGGGAGTGATTTGTCATTTACTTTTACTGTTTCTGCTTCTTATCATGGCTAGGGAAAGGGTGTTGCAATATAGACTGGGGAAGTGTTTTTTTGGTGACATTGAGGAGGTAAATGGTATAGAATCCTATTAGGGTGGTGGAAGCAGAGTTGCTTTTTCTTAAAAATGCATTTCGGGGGGGGGGGTGACTTAGCCCTGTGGAAAATGGATGCATAATCTGTGAGCGCTTGCAAGTTGGGGCTGTATTCAGACAAATATTACGTAAAACAAAGGCTAGAATGTGTGTGAGGAGACAACGAAGTTGGGAAAGATCAGTGGATGGTTTGTCTGAGAAACTCAGTTTTTGGTAACTTTGCAGTGCACAGGGAAGCCCAGTGACTATCTGACTGCGTAGTGCAAACAGGCAGTGCTACTACTATGGCGGAGAGCGCGGAACAGGCCATCGGCAAGTCGACCATTCCAGATGGTTCAAAACTGCAAGAAATGTTCCAAATATTAGTCCAGCAGATGTCGGAGGTGACTATAGCCTCCAATGCTACTACAATGGCAATTCACCAGCTGGAAACATAGCTATTTCATATGGAATGACAGACCACCACCAATAAAGCTGCCATTAGTGATATTCATTCAGTCCTTGGAGAACAGCAACAGGCTATGAAAGACCTGTCTAGTAAAGTCGACGATCTAGAGAAATGAAGCAGAAGGAATAACCTGTGTATTTTGGGAATACCTGAAAAAGCGGAGTCAGGGAGTGTGACTGACTGGCTATACGAACATTTGCCACAGGTATTGAAATGAGAACTACCACTCGGTTTTACAGTTGAAAGGGCACATTGCACTTTGGGCCTGATTTCTCAAAACGGTGATAGACCACATCCCATCATTGCAAGGATTCTAAACTATGCTGACAAAGAATGGGTCTTGATTAGAGCCAGAGAGTTAAAAAGGCTGCATTTTCAAGGGTATACAGTGATGATTTTTCAGGACTACTCTAAAGATTTAGCCAGGTGAAGGAAGGAGTATGGGCCCTTGAAAATGCAATTACATGAACTGGGAATTCCCTTTTCACTTAGGTATCCTGCAACTATATGACTGACTATTAATGGGGCTCCTCTGAACTTCGGTTCCTTGGAGGCATTACATGATTATTTTAAACAAATTTGACTGGAGAGGGATGCTCATGGTATGGACAATTCCCTAAGTACGGCATTTCAAGAAGACCCACAGGTTACAAAAAAGAGCTGGAGTCTGAATCCAATCGAAGGGGATATGGATACCATGGAGGTTATCTCCTGCTTTACTGCGATGCCACCTCAAAGGAGCCATAAGAGACAACAGAATGGAAGGCAACAGTGAAGAGAACACCCCATGGAATATATGCAATCTGGTCCTCAAGTCACTACATCAATGGCAGATGAGAGGCAAATAATTACCAGCCCGTAATTTACTAAGAACAAGTTTGCCTCCTTGGGAGAGTTACTGGAGGAACAACAACTGGATCCGGATGGTCAGCAGCAAGAGAAGGATGAGGTAGTTGTGCAGGAGACTTCGGGGGAAAAGGAAGAGTGAGCAGCTTCGAATATGGGAATCCAAAAGGACACTCTGGGGAAGGATTCCATTCCTCCACATGGATCTGGCCCTTCAGAAGGGGCGCAACATGAACGCAGCTTTCCCGATTGCTTGTTATGGACTATGTACAATTTGTATATACAGGATATGAACCGGAATCTGAAATAATATCAAAAGTTTAGATAAGTGTATATTTCTTTGCAGCTTACTGTTTCTAAAATGGGAGAAGGTAGTGGTAGAAGATGTTATTATGTAAGGAAAGGGGATTCTTGCGCAGGAAGCTCTCGATGAGGGCAGTAGCATTTTCAGGAGAATAATGGCAAGAGATTAAGGTGGTATATTCATGGGTCTAAAGTCTCCACATTTACAGTCGCTAAGCTTGTAAAATATACCCAACTCACTGATAAGCTGTTAACCAGGTTATGTGTCTATATATTTTACATCAGATTTTTTTTCTTTCTTTTTCTTATTTCTTATTTCTTTCCTTCTGATCTGAATTATTTCATTTAGAACTGCGGGGGATTCCTGTAGGAAGACCTTGCTGGATCCACTGGTGCAGCACAATATTCATAGTCACACTGTTTTAAACGGTATTTGAACTGCTCCAAAAGACATTTAAGTATTTCCCGCCCCAGTTGGGAAAGCGACTGAGACCTGGGGGGCGAAGCCCTCTGTCTTCTACACCACATCTCATAGACACCATTGGGTGTACTGTATATAGGTTTTAGGGTTGTGTAGTAAGTAGTTTAGATTAGATAAGATAAAGGGTGTAATACAGAGTTAGACTACAGGAGGGCACTAAAGTATTATAAAAGGTGAAGTTAAGATAATACTGTATTGAAGTTTACCATTAAGCATACGAATATACTAGACGGATAGGTTAAGTGGATTTCCAAGGCAATAATTCTCTCATAGGCAGATATTGATATAAGGGGGTATAAGAATAAATGAACAAAGAAATGGTTGAGTTAACACTGTACACCTGGAATGTTAGGGGGCTGAATACACCTATAAAACAAAAGACAATTTTGTCCTATCTAAAGAGAGAAAAAATTCAAGTAGCATTCCTATAGGAAACGAAGCTAACTGGTGACGATCATGCACGTTTAGTTAAAGACTGGGTGGGGAGGGAGGCCCACGCATGTGCTAACACAAAAAAAAGGGAGGGTTCGCTATTCTATTCCATAAACAACTGGACTGTGTAGTGGTCAAATGTAAGAAAGATGCATCTGGTAGATGGGTTATGGGTAGGGTACAAACTCTGGAAGGATTGATAATATTGGTTAATGTATATGCCCCAAACAAAAACAATCCCGCCTTTTTTCAAGAAATACCCGATAAGATGGCAGCTATGGCAAGTAAGGGGGTTCCAATTATAGCAGGAGGAGATTTTAATTTGGTACTAGCCCCAGAAATAGATAAGAGTGGCCCCAGTATGGGTACCCACATGCGAGGGAGGAGGGTGTTAAGAGGGCTTATGGAAGAACATCAGTTTACAGACATATGGTGGTTAGAACATCACCAGGACAGAGATTAATCATTCCAGTCAGGGGCACACAATGTATTCAGTAGATTAGACTTTTGGTTTCTTTCTTCTAATCTACTACACTTGGTGGTTAAAACCCATGTTTTGCCAATAATCCTTCCTGTCCACTCTCCAGTACAGCTTACTCTGGTATGGGGACCTACGGAGAAACCAACTCCCACTTGGAGGTTTGATGTTCTATTGCTAAACGACCCTGAGTTTCTTACCTGGATCAGAAAAGAAACAGGCTTCTTTTTTCAAGAAAATAAAGTGACAGAGACCTTGGCATGTAGTACTTGCATATCAAATCAGGAAGCAACAGTCTCAAAGAAATATTGCAGGGCTGAAGGATCCAGTATCCAAGGAACTACGTACCTCTCCCTAAGCAATAAATAACATAATGGGGTGTTTTTGTCAGCAGCTGCATCAAGCATCCCATCTGACCTCATTCAGGGATATGGAAGTGTTTCTGAGTGAGGTTAAGCTACCATCACTATCCCAGAGACAGAGAGAGGCCTTAGAAGTACCTCTGATGCAACTAGAAAATAAACAAGCAATAATGGCTATGCAAAAAGGAAAGGCACCTGGTGTGGATGGTTTCCCCGAGGAATTTTATCAGGAACTCAGCGCCAAAATCATACCCATCTTGTGCCAGGTTTACCAAGAGGCAGTACAATCAGGACAATTTTCCTTAACAATGAGAGAAGCAGTTATAAGAATTATTCCCAAGAAAGGGAAAGATCCCACAGCAGCAGGGAATTACAGGCCAATCTCATTAATACTGGTAGATAGTAAAATATTTGTGAAAAGGGTAGCCACAAGACTCATACCATTACTCCCAGAACTTATCCACCCTGCACAGACTGGGTTTGTTCAAGGGAGATACAGTGCGGACCATATAGGTGCAGTGCTGAATCTTATGCAGGTAGCTAAAACCCTAAAAACACCAGTGGCATGCATAGCAGTGGACTTCAAAAAGGCTTTTGATTCCCTAGAATGGGATTATCTCATGCAAGTACTGCAGCTATATGGATTTGGCCCAGGGTTTTGTGCAGGGATCAAAGCTATATATAATTCTCCGTCTGCTAGGGTTCTTACAAACCCTACAATGTCAGAACCCTTTGTGCTTGGTAGAGGCACAAGGCAAGATTGCCCTCTGTCACCTATGCTATTTGTACCTGCATTGGAACCCTTGGTGGCCAGTATAAGACAGCATCCTAGTATTGGAAGTACCCCCATCAGAGAACATAACTATGTTAACTTTGTTATATGCGGATGACCTATTTATCACACTAGCAGATTTGAATAGATCATTACCCCCTCCAACAGAGCTCCTTCAATCCTTTCATACAGTGTCAGATTTAAAAGTTAATAAAAGCAAGAGTGAAATTCTCCCATTCAATGATTATTGTGACCTGGACAGAATAGCCAACACAGGCCTAGCTTGGGCCAAGGAGGAATTGACTTATCTAGGGATTAAGTTAATGGTATCCCAGGATAGGCTGTGGGAATGAAACTTGGGGCCTCTGCTGACAGAATGCCAGGAAGAATTTGGCAGATGGGTAAAACTTCAACTTACAATTGCAGATAAAATTGCTGCTATTAAAATGACACTGGCCCCCAAGCTGATATACATACTGTCGCGAATATCATTATATCTCCCTGCAGGGTGGTACGTTAAATGGGACAGAATGATAGGGGATTTTATTTGGGAGGGGAAAGTGCCCAGGTACAGCAAGGCTTAGTTAAGACGCTATTGAAAAAAAGGGGGTTGGGGCTCCCATGGGTAGACGGTTATAAAATAGCCTTTCAGACAGCTCAGACTTTACAATGGTTTTGAATGCCATCCCCCCAAGATCCCCAGTGGCATCAGATGGAAAGGGATCAGGTGACCTTAGCATCTCTCTCCTCCCTTCTGTGGGTAACACCACATGCCCCACACCCAGTAATAGACACTTCCATTAGATACTGGAAACAACTACTTGGCCATCTTAAGTCAAATATATGGCTGACTTCCCCCACCCCTCTGTGGCAAAACCCGGATATATCTATAGAGCAGAAACCCATAAGTTGGGGTGCTTGGTCTTGGAAAGGCATTCAGTCAGTGTCAGCTATACTAACAAAGGATGGTAAAATGGTGGAGACCTTTCAAAGTCTTCAAGATAGATGGGAACTCCCACAGTGTGAAAGCTGGCATTATATGAAGCACGTGCTGCTGTGCGTTCATTTCTTCTGAGAGGTCATAAGGGAAATGGAAGGCAGCTGTCCATAACATCATGCTAAGCCAATCAAGACACCAGAATTACCTTCGGGTTCCATTCGTCTATTGGTGTAGTGATGTAAAGAAGTGTAAAATCTTGATACTGAGAATGCTGGTCCCTGGCGTAGGGGTTGATATCCCTGTGGGGTGTCTCTCCCCTTATTAAGGATGTTTTTGGTGCTGTGGGAAGAGAGAACTGGAATAAGTAGGGTTCAGATTCTTTTCCAGGTAGTTGTCTAAAGCTATGATTGGGGACTGATCAGCAGAATCATTGCACTACATATTTGCAGTCTTTCTACGACCAGACTTTCATATTGCTTGAACATTACTGTGGTATACATTTGAAAATGTGAACATTTAACACTATTCATGAACATTTTTAGAAATGACATATGCAAGTTTTATATGTGCCTGGGTTACATTCATTGATTAATGCTATGGTTCATCCTAGAACACCAAAACATACATCCACTAGTGCTCTGGTGTATTTTCACCCTAATGTGAAGTTTCCTTAATTAGTGGATGTTGTGTAGTTTGTATGTAAAAAAGTGCCCTCAAGGTAAGATGTTGCACTTGAAGAGCCACTTTATATTAAGATGTTGCAACAAAAGAACCCACTTGAGGTAAGATGTTACAGCAATTAGGCAGTAAAAAACAAATCTCAGCAAATGGTAACTTTCCTTTAGTTAATTGATTAGATCTGCTGCTTCAGAACAATGTCTATGGATTTGATTTTAAATCAATTGCTCTGAATAACTGGATGCTGCACAGCTTACAATTTATAGGTAGTAATTAGGTGATTAAATGACTTAAATGTGTTGATCCATGTTAGGTTTGGATATTTCCTACTAGTTGCAGGCCATGGACAGATTCCAGTCCATTTGAAGCACTGAAATGACATGCACAATCTACTGTGTGCTGCAGAATCCATCTCTTGCATCAGAAGGTAATGTTTCAGAATGCTGACTTTATACTACAGAGCAATGGTCTTAGGGTCCAGTCAAAACAAATATTATTTGATTTGTGTGATGAAACTGTGAGAAAGAAAGAAAGAAAGAAAGAAAGAAAGAAAGAAAGAAAGAAAGAAAGAAAGAAAGAAAGAAAGAAAGAAAGAATTAAACTTTTTTCCTGGGTTCAAAACTTTTCAAAACACATTTAAACAAAGAAACAAACTAGGGATGGGCTACCTATTGGGTAGCTGGATTGGTGATTTTTTTGCTGTGTAGGATAGTTCATGTAATTTACTACCCTACCTGATGTAACAGTTCACATCATGGGTCAAGTAGTTTTGACACAGGTAGTGGGCTGGGTAATGGGTGTTTATTTTAAAACAAGCATTACAGGTGGCATGTGGGTTCCTGGGACTCTTCTGAGGTTGGCAACAGGCATAAAAGGGCAGCCTGTGGGATCCTTACAGCAGAAAGGAGCACATGACTCTGGGCTGGCAATCGTATTGGTCAGTGCTGGTGTCTGTTTTATTTATTTATTTATCTATTTATTTAAAAGTTTTACCAGGAAGGCATGCTGAGCAGAGTACTGCTCGATTCCAGGTGCATCCAGGGGTAGGGGGACTGTGAAGAATAGACATGGCATATATACAGAATACAATTAGTGCTAACAAAGGATGACATTTATACAGACTACAATTAGTCCTAACAATGAATATAACAGTGGTTGGCAGTTAAGAATGGCAGATACAATTGAGAAGTACATAGCAACGCATCTAGTACAGTAGCAAGGTAAAACATGGCTAAATGAAGCAGTAGTCAGCCAGGGTCACTAAACAGGAAAAAAATTGTGAACTATGCCAAAGTGCGTGGACAGGCTCATCTTAGCCAGAGGCACAGGTAGAGAAGAAATGCACACTGATGAGGGAGTTGAGGTGCTGAGCTGAGGGCATGTACCAGATGTCCATGGGGATGGAGTTCCACAATTTGGGCAAGTATTGTCTGAAGATTGACTGGCCAGCCAAGGAGGACATGTGTGGCACAACCAGGAGAGGGGTGTCGCAATTCCTAAGTGAGTACATAGGAGGGGCATGCACTGTTAGGATGGAAGTGAGATACGCTGGTAAGGACCGGGACCAGATCTTGGCTGTGAGCCTAGCACAGTTGGACTGTCTATGATCCTGGAGAGAGGGGAGGTTGAGAGACCAGTAGAGAATGCAGTGATGAGTGGAGGACAGGCAATCAAGGGTGAAGCGACAGAATGAGTGGAAAAGAGGATCCAGTTTGGCTAAGGTGGACTTGGGAGTGTCACTATAGATTACGTCCCCATAGTCTAAAAGAGGGAGAATCATTTTCTGTACTAGTGTGTGGTGGGCTGGCAGCAGGATACAACCACTGTTGCGACATAGGGCACCCAACTTTGGGTGGAGCTTTTTGTGGATGGCATCAGCATGTACAAAAACGTCAAGGTGCTGGTCAAGCCAGACCCCGAGGTATCTAAAGGAGATGCAAGCCTCCAGAGTGGTCCCGTCCAGAGTGTGGAAGGTGGGAGAGGGGTGCTAGGGAGCTGAGAGAGTATCTGCCTCTTGCCGAAGGTCACTAAGATGATCTTCTTGACATTAAGAAAAAGTTGGTTAGCACAAAATCAGAGCTGAACATCCCTGAAGTTCTGCTGTAACCTGGTCACCACGTCAGCGGTTGAGAGGCCTGATGTATACAGCACTGTGTCATCTACATACATGTGTATGGATGTGTATGGACAGGCAGTGAGCAGATAATTAAGGAAAATGGAGAATAGGAGCAGTCCAAGGGCTGAGCCTTGGGGGACTCCTGTGGTAACTGGAAGATTTAGGTGGAGACTCCAATACTAACAGGTTGTGACCTGCGTACCAGGTAGGAGTGGAACCAGCTGGTCGCCATAGTAGAGAGCCCTGCAGTAGAGAGCCATGTCTGTGCTCCATGTCTGCTGTGAGCATGCAGATAGCAGCAGAATGTGGAGGGAAGGGGAGGAATTGATGCTCATTCTACATGTTTTCACCTAAATTGCAGCAAAATGAAAAGTTAACATATGAAAAAAAAGTCTACAAAAGAGCAATGGGTTGGGGACTGAAGGGGGAATCAGGGGATCATCCAATGTGGTGCTCGGGAGAGAAGGTGACAGGGGTGGGAACATAAGGCACTCACTGGCAGCTGCTTTCTCTGCAATATAGTGGAAGTCATTTAGGCTGTATTACACACTGTCTGTTAGGTGCCCTGAACCCTATCTGTGACACAGCTACTCTGTATCTCTCTGCAGTATAGTGTAAGCCACTTAGGCTATATTACACTGTCTGTTAGGTGCTCCAAGCCCTGTCTGTGTGATATTAGCTGCACTGTGTGTGTGTGTGTGTGTGTGTGTGTGTGTGTGTGTGTCTGCGTGTATCTGTGTGTGTGTCTGCAGCATAGTGAAAGCCATTTAGGCTGTATTACACATTGTCTGTTAGATACCCTGAGCTCTGTCTGTGACATAGGAACTCTATGTCTCTCTGCAGTATAGTGAAAGCCATTTACTCTGTATTACACTGTCTGTTAGCATACAGGGTGCCCTGAGCCCTGCCATAGATACATTGTATGTGTGACATCTGTCTACTGCATAAGAAAAAACATTTAGGCTGTATTGCACTGTCTGTTAGGTGTCCTGTGCCCTGAGCCCTGTCACAGCTATACTGTGTGTGATGTATCTCTGCAGCATAGAAAATACCATTTAGGCTGTATTACACTGTCTGTTAAGTGACCAAGCCTTGTCTGTGTGACATTAGCTACAATGTGTGTGTGTCTCTTTCTGCAGAAACATAGAAACATAGAATTTGACAGCAGATAAGGACCGCCCGGCCCACCCAGTCTGCCCATTTTCCTACCTAACAGATAAGCTGCAGATCCTAGTTAACCAACAGCTTACTTCCTCCTACACCCCACTAGGACTGCCTTATGCCTGTCCCATGCATTCTTGAAGTCCCCCACTGTTCTTGACTCCACGACCTCCTCAGGGAGGCTGTTCCATGCATCCACAACCCTCTCAGTGAAAAAATACTTCCTCACATTACCTCTGAGCCGTCCCCCCTCTATCTTCAAATTGTGCCCCCTTGTTCTTGCATATCACTTTTTCTGAAAGATGCTACCCTCTTGGACTTTGTTGATTCCCTTGAGGTACTTGAAAGTTTCTATCATGTCCCCTCTCTCCCTTCTTTCCTCAAGGGTATACATATTAAGCTCTTTTAGTCTTTCTTCATATGTCTTCTGGTGCAGACCCTGCACCATTTTGGATTGCCCTCCTCTGGACAGCCTCCACTCTGTCTATGTCTTTGCAGATGGGGTCTCCAGAACTGCACACAGTACTCCAGATGAGGTCTCACCAACTGTCTGTACAGAGGGATAACAACTTCCTGTTTTCTACTATTGATGCCTCTTCCTATGCATCTCAGTATCCCCAAGCCTTCCTTACTGCCTTCTCCATTGCTTGCCCACCTTTAGGTCATCGATATAATACTACCCCAGGCCCTTTCTATTTTTACTGTTGTCAGTATCTCACCCCCATTGTGTACTCTTCCCTGGGTTTTGTTTCACATGTGCATTACCTTGCACTTTGAATCTGAGCTGCCATACATTTGACCATTCCTCCAACCTTGCCAAGTCCCTTCTCATCCTTTCCACTCCATCTTGTGTATCACCCTGTTGCAGATCTTTGTGTCATCTGCAAAGAGACATACTTTTCCTTCCAGTTCCTCTGCAATGTCACTTATAAAGACATTAAAAGGACGGTCCCAGTACTGAACCTACGGTACCAGCTAGTAACCCTCCTTTCTTCACTGTGCCTCCATTTACTACTACCCTTTGCGTCCTGTTGTCTAGCCAATTTTTATCAGGCTACCACCTTGGGACCCACTCCAAGGCTGGCTATCTTGTGTATTAATCTTTTGTGTGGGACTGTATCAAATGCCTTGCTAAAATCTAGGTAGGCCATATGGGCAGCCCCTCCCTGGTCTACTACTTTGTCACCCAGTCAAAGAAATCAATTAGATTCGTCTGACATGACCTTCCCATCGTGAATCCATGCTACCTTGGGTCCTGTGCCCCACTGGCCTCTAGGTACTCAACAATTCTTTCCTTTAGAAGTGATTCCATCATTTCCCCTACCACTGAGGTCAAACTAACTGGTCTATAGTTTCCTGCCTGTGTCCTGCTCCCACTTTTGTGAAGAGGAATCACATCTGCCCTTCTCCAGTCCTCGGGTACCACCCCATCCTCCCATGATTTGTTAAAGAAAATAGTTAGCGGTGTCACTAGTTCTACCCTTAGTTCTTTTAGAATTCTTGGGTGAATCCCATCAGGCCCCATTGCTTTGTCCACCTTCAATTTTATTAGTTCTTTCAGAACCTTTGTTCTGTAAATGGACTAGTATCGACCCAATCTTCAGAGTGTTTCTCTTGTTTGGTTTAGGTAACTCCCCTCCTCTTCTTTTGTGAATACTGAGCAGAAATATTCGTTCAGTATCCCTGCTTTTCACTGTCACCCTCTATCCACATTCCCTCCCTTTATTAAGCTTCCAGTATCCCTCCTTTGGTCTTTCTTCACTCCTAATGTACCTATAAAAGGTCTTATCCCCTTCTTAACAGAATTGGCTATCCTTTCCTCAGTTTGGACCTTTGCTATTCTGACTGCCTTCCATCCTCTTCTGCTTTAACTGATAAAGTTCTCTGTCCTGCTCCTTCTGTGTTTCCTTATATTTCCTGAATGCTGTCCTTTTCTCCTCAACCTTCCCTGCCACCTCTTTTGAGAACCATAGTGTTTTTCCTTTGTTGTGTTTTATTGATTTGCTTTACACAAAGGCTTGTTGCCTGTGATAGTGTTTTGATCACTCCCATTGTTCCTCCACCCTCCTTCTTGCCTGTTTGCTAGTGCTTTTCTGAGGCACTCTCTCATTTTCCCAAAGTCAGCCCTCCTAAAGTCTAGTACTCTTGCTTTTGTATGGCTTGATTGTATGGCTGTGTTTCTCGTGAACCACACTGTTTGGTGGTCGCTTGTTCCCAGATGGCTACCCACTTCTAAATCTGAGATTCTTTCTCCATCCCCATTTGAGAGTACCAGGTCTAAGATTGCTCCTCCGAGTGGGTTCCAATACTAGCTGTCTGAGGCATGCCCCCTGTAAGGCATCAAGAATGACCCTGCTCTTGGATGTGCCTGCAGCAAAGGTGCTCCAGTTAACATCTGGCATATTCAGGTCCCCCATCAACAATATCTCCCCTTTTTCTGCCATTCTAAGAAAGCCTTCTATCATTTCCTTGTCCATTCCCTCCCCCTGAGATGGGGGTCTGTATACAACCCCCATGCGGATTGTGGTACCATTTCCTGTCTCCAGGGTGACCCAAAGTGCCTCATCTGCTCCCTGTTTACTCTTTAGCTCTGTTGCTTTGATCCCTTCCTCTACATAGAGAGCTACTCCTCCTCCTCTTTTACACTCCCTGTCCCTCCTGTAGATTGTGTAACCTGGTATGTTGACATCCCAGTCATGGTTCTCTGTGTACCATGTTTCTGTGACTGCCACAATATCCAGGCAACCCTCTTCCATCAAGGCCACTAGTTCAAGGAGCTTGTTACACAGACTACGGGCATTGGTACTCATCACCCTCCACTTTTTGATAGCCTTACCTCTTTTATCCCCATTTCTGTCCTTACTGCCTTTGCCTTTTTTGCATTTAAATCTGTTCTGCTCTAATAACTTCTGTACCTTAGTGTTTACCTCACTAATCACCATGTTTTGTGGGGAGGCTGAAGTTTCCTGCTTCTTTCAGTGCCTCCCCCTTGGCTAGTTTAAATGCTTGCCAATGAAGCCATTAAACCTCTCACCTAGGATCCTGGTTCCACCCCTGGACAGATGCAGACCATCGCACCAGTATGGGTCAGCATCCTCCAGGTGGATCTCAGTCCCCAATGAAGCCAAAACCCTGAGCTCCACACCAGTTTTTCAACCACTCATTGAATTCCCTGGTGAGAAGTGCCTAAGCATCTCCCTTGCCATAGACAGGCAGCACCTCCGAGAAGGTTACCGTATGCGCTACTTGTCTAAGGCCCCTTCCCAACTCTACAAACTCCTCTTGCACTGCTCTGATCCCATTCCTAGCCAGGTCATTTGTCCCTAGGTGGACAATGACATCCAGCTCCCTCCCTCGTGCAGCTTCTTCCACGATCCTGAGGATTCGCTTCCTGTCCCTCCAAGCCGTGGTGCCAGGAAGGCACCTCACCTCCCTCTCACCTTCCTCCCCCATTTCTACCCCCCTAATGATTGAGTCCCCCACCAGGAGCTGTTTCCTTCCCCTGTGGGGTCCCATGCCACCCTCCTGTGGGTCTCCTTTGTGAAGGTTCCCAGCATCCTCCTTGGTCTCCACTGCAGGTGCCTCCATAGAGGAACCACTATCCACCAGAAGAGTGAATGAATTGTGGAGAGGTACAGCTGGAGGGATGCAACTCTGTTCCACCACCCTCTCCCTCCTTGAGCCCACCCTGGTCCAGCCTCTCCTCTTTCTTGGCAACCTCTGAGGTAGTGGCATTGGCCCTGGTGGTCCCTTGGTGGGGAAGGAGGTTTCATGAATCCTAGCCAGGTCAGCCTGGAGATGGGCAACCTCCTCTCTCAGACCAGAGAGGTGCCTGCAAATAGGGCAGACTCGCAGCCTCCAGAATGTCTCCCGGAACACTGCCGCCCCACAGCCATTGCACTGCACCATTCCTATCATGTCTTATTTTGTGTCCTCTCTACTGTTTCTCTGGATGCTTACTCTCTCCTCTCCTTACAACTCTGAACCTTCCTGTTCTGGGACAGCAACTTCCTGTCTTCTTCAGTAGCCTCTTTCTTCCTTGCTCAATATCAGACCACCAGCAGCTAAGGGGGAGAGTGAGATACTTTTTTCCTTTAGGGTTGACAAAACCAATGTTTCTCTATGATCCTTTCCTTCCTACTGCCAAATAGGAAGTTCCTGTTGACAGTCAAATCCAGTGGCTATAAAAGTATAACTGACTTTGGGTGGATGGGTGGGATGGAGGGCAATTAGTAAGAAAAAAGGCTAGCAACAGGAAGTTTTAATTTGACTAACCTGCTTTTGTAGTGTCTAAACCACACCCTCAGGTAAGCTCTCTTTCCTCCTACTGGTTTAGCAAAGTCAGCTGATACAGTACCCTCCCCAGCTAAGAACACACACTGACTTTCTTTCTTTATTTTCTTTCTGCAGCATAATGAAAGCCATTTAGTCTGTATTACACACTTTCTGTTAGGTGCCCTGAGCCCTGTCATAACTACACTGTGTGTGATGTCTCTCTGTAACACAGTGAACACCATTAGGCTGTATTACACTGTCTGTTAGGTTCCCTGAGCCCTGTCATAACTACACTGTGTGTGATGTCTCTTTGTATCATAGTGAACGCCATTAGGCTGTATTACACTGTCTGTTAGGTGCCCTGAGCCCTGTCATAACTACACTGTGTGTGATGTCTCTCTGTAACATAGTGAACACCATTAGGCTGTATTACACTGTCTGTTAGGTGCCCCAAGCCCTGTCATGTATTACTGTCTGTGACAAAGTCAGTGACACTGTCTGTCTCTGCAACACTTAGTGAAAAAATATCCATTCCTTTTATAGCTGTGTCTACTATGTCTCGTATTTCCCAGTCGAAGTCTACTAAAAGAAAACATAGTGCTGTGTCATGTGCAACTGAAAATGATATGGACAATATGAATCCTGGCACTAATGAAAAACATAGCAACAATAATAATAACATCACCAGGACTGGCACTAAATGTCCTCCTGAAGCAAACAAGCATGTTTAGCAATGAAATGATAGTAGATTTCAGAAATAACTGACTAGAGTTACTTATAGAAGTACTGAACATTTTACCACATGTGCCAGGATACTTCCAACTGCTGAAGCAGCATGCAAGAACAAGGAGGCGTCCGCCTCACATATAAGCTTAGAAGCTGAGGCAGAGAATGCTGATGAAGATGCTGGTGATAATGGGGACTGGGAATGGGATAACCCAGGCTATGTCCCTCCTGATGATGATGTCACATCCAGTTCTTCTGTATCTATTGGTGATGAAGTCTGGAGTTTCGATGAGGAGGTAGGAGAGGATGCCGCTGTAAGGCATGAGAGGCAAGTACCGAAAAAAAATCACATGATAAACATAAGAATAAGAAGGTGAGTATGACTAAGAACAATTCATGTCAACAAGGAAAATGCAGTGTAGCATTTCCTCCTGGTTCCTTGACTGTACAAGAAAGAGTGCCACGCACAGTAGTAAAAAAGAACAAAAGGTAAATCTTTAGTGTAGAATTTATTTTATATAGACTCTGCAGACAACCGTTGTACTGTAAGCAGTCTGCAAAAAGAGTGTCAGTCATGCTGACAAACCAAAAAATTTTGGAAGATCAGTAATGATACTACATGCAAAGGAAAAACACCCAATTTAGTGGGGCATCACATTATGCAACTTTGATGTCCACCATGGATATAATTTCTGGAAACAGCAGCAGCCTCACTCAGAGCAGTTGCGTCTCTTGTACCTACATCATCAAAGCATGTCATGGGTATAATTGTTTGAAAACGCAGCACTCTTAATCTGAGCAGCTGCACAACTTGTACCTGCCTCAGCAAAGCCTACCAGGGGTATAATTTTTGAAACAGCAGCAGGCTCACTCAGAGCAGCTATGCCTCTCACACCTGCCTCGGCAATGGCCACCATGGGTATAATTTTTTGAAACAGCAACAGGCTTGCTAAGAGCAGCTGTGTCTCTTGTATCTGCCTCAGCAATGCCCACCATGGGTAACATTTTTGGTAAGAGCAGCAATCTTGCTAAGAGCAGCTGTGCCTCTTGTTCCTGCCTCAGCATTGCCTGTTATTTTTATAATTTCTGGAAACAGCAACAGGCTCACTTACAGCAGCTGCACCTCTTGTACCTACCTCAGCAATGCCCACTATGGGTATAATTTTTGGAAACAGCAGCAGGTTCATTCAGAGCAGCTGTGCCTCTCACACCTACCTCGGAAATGACCAACATGGATATAATTTTTGCATACAGTAGCAGGCTCACTAAGAGCAGCTGCACCTCTTGTACCTGCCTGAGTAATGCCCATCATGGGTATAATTTTTGGAAACAGTAGCAGGCTCACTAAGAGCAGATATGCCTCTTGTACCTGCTTCAGCATGTCCCCCATGGGTATAATGGCTGGGGGCACCTAACAAACAGCGTAAAAGACCAAAAAAAAACATTGCATGATTTTTGTTCTGGTAAGGGTCAGGTAATCGGGTAGTAGAACAGATCGGGCAGTAACTACCCAACCCAACTCAACTACTCATGTAACCTCTAGGTGGCACTACCCCAAGGGCTACTACCCCTGCCTGCTTGGCTAGTAACAGGTTAAGGGGCCTGAGTTCTGAAATGGGTGCCTCCACCCACTGGTCAGGGTTGGTAGTGGCCAAGCTAACCTGGGCACAGCCCTCTGGGACACTATAATCCCCCTCTTTCCCCTCTAGTGGCCTGCACACTGTACAATAATCACTTTCACAATACTCCTGGTACACCACACAAGTATCCACACTGTTTACACTTAACACCAGGGCTGGTTCTTTTGGCTTGACCCTGGGGACCCCCTGTAAAACAAGGTTATTCACAGCAAATAGCAACAGTACAGTACCTTGAGCAGAAACTGGAACCACGGTCAGATTAAATGCAGAAAAAGTTAGATCTGATTTGCTCAGAGGACTTGATCAAGGGAGGGGTGAAATCAGGTTAATTAGCTTAAAGGTTATATCAATCAAGCAGTTATGCATGCGCTCTAAGTCCCCCCACACAGTCACACCTCTGGGTACCCAGGTGGATAAGAGATGGGCTATCCAGGACTGTTGCCCGGGGTAGGCTGGCATTGCAGCTGGTTGGGGCCCCTGTGATGGAAAACACACCATGCACAGAACACACTATTTGTAATCCAGAGCCAGAGGGCTCAGTTCATAAAGGAAAAGAAACAACAAGACAAGCAGATGACACACTCAGATTAAGCTGTTGTTGCAGGGAGCTACCCTGGTATTTACTCACAATACCCAAGACTGAACACAGACTGGACAAAAGTCGAGACTGCAGGTGGTTGATCTGAAATGCCAGGAGAATCAGGGCCCACAAGAGTCACCGAGTCATCATTCCTGTTCGAGCCTGGAGCAGGGGGTTGATCCCCAGGCAGGTCTCTCGTCGATGGCTTCTCTGTGCAGCGGGTAGTCTGGCTGGGCCAGTCTGGCAAGACACAGACCACATGGAGACAAATTTGAATGAAGTTCGTTTTAGGCTGGATACAACTTCCAGCAAGCAGAACACAGTTCACACAGTGGGGAACCAACTCACGACCCACTAGCAGCTCACAGTGCATTTACATGTAAGGGAACTCTACTGTACCAGGCAAAGCTTCCAATGAGCTGAACGCAGTTCTCACAATGGGGAACCAAATCACGACCCACTAGCAGCTCGCTGCACATTTACACATAAGGGAATTCTATTGTACCATGCAAAGTGCTCCTTGGTCACAATCGCAAAGTCTTTGCACACACCGGGAGTTCAGAGATAGCTGGACATCCTGACAGGCCGATTGCATTCAGCAAAATCTTCGGTCTTCTTCAGGTTGAGCCTGGTCTCAGTTCAGTGGCTTGCTTCTTCTCACAAAACTTGGATTCAGTCCAAAAATACTTCTCTTCTCCCTCTCAGGGCAGTAGGCAGACATACAGGCCAAAACTCAGGCCTTTCCACAGTTCTCCCATGCGAAACTGCGCAGACAGCTGCTCGAACTATCTCGAGCTGTTGCTTCTTCAGCTTCCAACTTAGATCTGCCCTTCACAGCAGGCAGCCCGGGAATTTCCCCCAGATCCAAAAGGTTCAGTTGGCTGATTCTTCTGTCAGTCACAGCAGGAGCTCCCCCTTCAGGTGCAAAAAGGTACCAAAAGCCCCAAACTACAATTCCTACAGATTTTGACTCCAGACAGCTCCTGTAGTCCGACTCCATTTTAAGTCTCACCAGTACTGATTGGTCCAATTCGCAGTCCCCGGCCAAATGTTGGGGATAAACAAAACAGTCATTACTGCAAATAAGGCAGGTTAGACAAACTACATTATCATTATCACTCTAATAGTTTTCAGCAAACAGTTACATCTTCTAACAGAGCTCCCTCTGCACAATTAGCGATGGCAGAAATGTAATGATTACCAGGCAGCCTGGGTGGGACTCAAGCACGAAAACACTCAGCCACCTCCCAGATTAATCACCACTGCAAATCTAGGCAGCCCTTAAAGAGGCAGTACACAGGCACTCTCTGGCAATAATGTTTAACTGATAAAATGCAGGACACCAGCCTGGCAGTGAGCATTTAGGCAAGCTCGAGGAAGACTTTTCGGGAACCCCCATTTGTACCATCATCCAGGCATTTTTAGGGTACTTTTGAGGTACCCATGGGTAGTCTTGAGGGTCAGGTATTTTAAGGTACTTTAGCACCCACCCATCCCCCCAAAAAAATAGTATCATACAAATGACAAATAGTAGAGACCGTAAGAACAAAAATGTGATTTGCTTTTCTCACTGAACCCACCCTAACTTATAATTAGTGGCATGCAGAGCTAGGGAATTTCATGTCATTAAAACGACACAAGGTTGCAACAATTTGCTTAGTGTGAAGAGGCACATTGCACAGTTCTTTTCCAGACAAAGTTGCCACTTTTCCGGATGGTGACTTCATAAAGTGGCCCTTCTGCAGAGAATTGTCACTTAACCTACTACCTCATCCCAAGAAATGAATCAGTCCACCAGTGAATTACAATTTCATTAAGTTTTCTTTTTTAAATATACAAAGAATGATGCCACCCATCCCCCCACTTTGTAGCCACCTCACCATCCACTCCAGACCCTCCATAAACAATAATCCCCTGTCCCATAACACCAAAGCACCTAAAATATTAACCTCCCCCAGACCTGTCACAGTGTAGTAAATCAAGCTATAATACACAACCAAACTCATATCCTAGCCTTGTAGTAGTCTTCAAATAATTCCTTTTCCATCCTCTTCCCCCTGACATGACCAAATAACAGAACTTTAACTGTTTTCCCACAGCCTAAAGGCACCCAGTGTCCCCCTCATTAATGTCACCCAGCCAGCAAAAACATTACAGAATTTCTAGAAGTTCAGTCCAGCATAGAGGCAACCAGCACAGACAGACCCTCTGACAATCATAGCCAGATGCTGTTCAAATGATGAATGCCTGAAGAGTAGTGATTACATAGAATCATAGAATTTTGAAGGTGGAGAAAAACCCTCAGTGCATAGAGTCTTCCACAAGAGGTATTACTCTACAAAGGAGGTGTGCCAGCTCCCATTTCAATACTGCCATGTGAGTGACCATGGTTGGAAATGTGGTTGGGAGTCCACATTGTAGGGTTACCACCTGGCATTAGATGGATGGTGTGCACATCTAGGCTTTGATGTCCAAGAGAGGCAGTATTCCTTAGAATGTGGCAGAAAAACAAGGAAAGTACCTTTCCTCATGCAGGATTAAGGATATATGAGGAGGGCTGCTCACCCCAATAATGGTGGCCCCAGAGGAAAGAGGTAAGTTATGAAGAAGGCAGAACATGTGTCTGGGAGGAGTTGGTAGACAGAGTTAGGACATTGAGAAAGGGCAGAAACAGAAAGTTAAAAGAAAGTTGAGAAGAATTGCAGCAGAAGTTAAGACTCCATTGAAATTCACCTGAATACTCAACAAGAGAAAGTGACCAAGGCCAAACTGAAGATATAAATAGTGGGGGCCCTAACCAGTGCAATGTTGATACGATGTAGTGAAGTTATAAGGAAGATTTAGGCCTTGGAATATCAGGCCAAACATCAAAATTTCAGATTTATTGGGTTCCAGTCACTTCATTGAGGAGTGGAACATGATTACATTGTTACTTTTGGTTCCAATGAGTCCCTGGTATCCAGTGGCACCCCATACCTCACCCAACCTTGCTCCAAGTGGTGCTTGGCATTAAGCTAATCTTGTCCTTTACTTGGTCATGGTGCCAAGCAGTCCAGGGTGTCCAGTGGCCCTCTAATTTATAACATAATGTGCCCCACAGGTGTCCAGTGGTACCGACCTTCTCACCATGCATCAACCAAAACAGTCTATGGTGTCCACTTGTATCTCTGTTCCTCATCCGGGCCCAAGTTAAGAAGTCTTGGGCTTCCAGTAGCATCTCCCATGATCATCCTGCCATTGTGCTAAGTTATCATTACCATTCTGTGGCCAACCCTTCACCCTGATTCAGTTCAGTCTATCCATGTTATCCTGTAGCACCCCCACCATGTCCTAATCTAAGGAATCCTTGGCATTTGATGCCCCCTCACCTACATCAGTTCAATTGGTCACTAGCATCCAACGAGATCCCTTCTGCCACCAAACCTAAATCACCCCTGATGTCCAGTGGAATTACCTCTCCCAGATGGTGGCCAGCATAAACTCTCCTCTAATATTCTCAGCTGTCTTCTATCAAAATTCAATATGGCAACATTCTGTGTACAAAATACATGCTTAATGCACAAAGGATAACAATCATGGGAATGTGAACGCACCTTATAAAAAAAATAAGTGTAAACTTATTAGCTTGCATGAACTGCATTTCTACATTTGTTAAACTCTCATTATTTTTTAGACATATCACTTTAAAAACTATAAACATACCACCTTTGTCACATGATCTATTAAACCAGAAAGTTTCAGGTTTAAATATTTGCTATTTTTCCTTTCCAGAAAGGCATCTTAAGTTGGATATATTTATGCATTTCTACACAGTTTAAATTAGCAACTACTATACCTGACAGATTTTTATTGCATTTTCTAAGTTTATAGATACTACAACAAAAGTTGTACATTCCAGTTTTCAGGCCCCAAGGTCCAAAGATAGTGGAACAATAAACAGACAATATAAAAGTTTAACATAAAAGTGCCACTGCCTACTCTGCACTAACAATAGTTGCACCACTGCTCCACTATATTGATAATTATCGGAATTGTCAGAACACACATACATATATAGGAACTCAGGTTATTTTGGTTAAATGACGTGCAGAAGTCCCATGTGAATTTTATTATGATCCTAACAAACTGTTTGACAAGTACTTGGTTACAGGTGGCCCACAGTACAGTGACACCAACACTGTGACAGCCATAAAAGACCATTACAGTGACTGTCATTGTGATGGTCTAGAGTTCACCAGTGCAGCTTCTCCCAGTGTTATGCCCCCTCCCCAAAATAACTCTGCCCTGGAGTTGATTATAATTAAATGCAGCGGGGGTGCAGGGGGTACAGCCCCTCACAAAAAACACTTTGTTTAGTGACAACACAATATCAATTGTCAGTATTGTGCCATCACTGTGCAGGATGTTGGTAGATTTACTGTTGACAAAATGTGATGCTTCCATTGATTACAGTTTTTAAACTAAAATAATAAAAGTTTGAATATCATTTATTTGCACCATCATACTTTACTGGTAGAACATTATTTGTCAGCTGAGTATTCTTGCAGTCTGAGTTTAAAAGGATTTACCTGGTTTCTTTCCTGTTAACTACAGCAGCGAGATGAATTACACAAGGTAAGCTGAAGCGCGTGTGTGTGGTGGGGGGGCATTAATTGCTGTAGATTTGCTGCATAATCATGCTGATTTTCAAAATGTTTGTGTGTGACTGTGAGATAAGACAAGTGAAAAGCAAGGAGATAATTCTGGATAGGTGAAGAGTGGGTTCTGCTAGAGGTGAATCAGTCCAAGAAGTTCACTATTTAACTTCCACTGACCCTTTGTGAGAGTAACCCCAAAGAGTGTCGACTACGAAGAAGGCAAACAGGGGAACCACGAGGGACTCCATACATTTGCAGGGGCCTCTGCTAGAGGTAACACCATTGTGTATGTAAGGCATTTTTTTCCTCCTACAAGGAGAGTTACACTGTACTTGATGCATGTAACTATGCAGATAATATGTAGTGGATTATTATTGTGTGTAGTTTCTGTCTTGTTGCAGCAGGTAACAGGTAAGATTATCTCAGACAGAAATCAACATAGGGAGAGTAACTAGTGGGTTACCACAGGGGCAGAACAGTAGTATGGATGCTATCACCAGGTGTTTTAGGACTCCTACAAAAATCCTTTATAAACAGGTCCTTGCATGGAAGACAGCTTCAGCCTTGCTTGTAGACAGCTTAGTGAGTGGCTTCTAAGGCAGCAGTCAAGACAGAAATCTAAGAATCATCAGACCTCCCCTGCACTATTCACCAGTCTCTTAATAAGCAGAACGGACATAAGAATAGACATTTATATGTTGCATAATTTATTCCAAAAATGCCAGAAACCCATACCTCTAATGAGGACACCAGCAGGAGCCCTGCACACACACACCTCCAACCGGTTTTGCTTAACGCATCATCAGGTAGTGCTTCAGATGATGTGTAACCCCTATTTAAGTGAGACTCTTAAAGAGACAGATACACAGTGCAGTTTAAAGAAGTACCCAGTTTATGAAATTATATAATGTGCAAAAGAAAATGCAAAACAACAGTGTCACAACAAGGGGAAATTTGTAGTACATACACATCAAGACAGAGGATGTGCAGAGTAGAGGGGTGGGGGCAAGTTGCGAGGGGCAGAGCCTAGTAAGATACAGTTTCTGTGGTGTATCCACTTTCAGGGAGGTCTCTTGGAAATGTTTGTTCTGCTCAGTGTGCAGTTGGTGTGCATTAGCTTTCACTGTGGAATTAGCCTTGGTAATGGCTGAACTTAGCCTTCTGTGAAGCAGGTATGATCAGAGACTGGTGCAGGCAGCCACAACTAATTTTCCACAAAGGATAGCAAGGGTCTAGATAGGGGGTAAACTGTAGTACCTAGGGAGTATGGAGACAAAAAGTTCCCACAGTCATAAATGTGAGACCAGAGGCAGGGACAGTGAACCAGTTTACTTCCCTGTGAAACTCTGTAGTTCTGGTCTCCCCAAGGACGGAGACAAAACTTGTTACCTCTTAGAATACCCAGTCTGTACTAATGTGACACTTGTGACAAGGTTGGGAGTCCAAGGGAAGGTGAGAACTCCAAAAGTACTAGAGGTAGGGGACCCAGTCTAAGGGGGGGGGGTGGAAGGGGAAGTGGATGTGGGGGACAAGATGAGCAGAACAGTTTATGCCTTACTAAAGCTTCTGATGAGAAGGATACAGACAGGGTAGGGAGGATTATAAGAGGCATGGGAGAGGGGAAGGGTTGCATTTCAGCATTCATTTAAAGATTAATGACATGGTGAGCAGACGCCTGGGATAGGTGAAGGATAGCTTCAGGAGGCTGGGATAGAGGCTCAATCTGACAGCAATCTAAATATCCTTTTCTGAACTTCTGACAGTTTGGTTTAGCGGTGAGAGGAGGCTTCTTTTGGTCACTTTCTTCAACTTATGGCTGATGGAGTGGTGTAGGAAAAAAGGCCTTGAGTACATGGAAGACTGTGGACACTTCTAGACAGACAAAATGCTGTACAAGCAGAATGGCCTTCACCCCTCTGAAGAAGGCCCCAGATGCTAGGGTACATGTTTACAGATCACATTGAGCCACTTCCATACCAGCGCGAGGGGGGAAGGGGCAGATAAGTTGCTGATGGGAGTGCCTACTCAAATGAGGGAGGCCTGGATGCCCCTTACCACTAAGAGATGCAGCATGAACAATGGGGCAAAAAAATAGTGGAAACAAAGGGAACCAGAAAAAGATAGAAGAAAGGGGCTGAAAAGAGTCCAGGAGGAGGGAGGATGGGCTGCCATAGCAGCAGGGCTTAGGATGAGGGGAGAGGGAAATATGGACATAACAGAATCACAAGGAGTGATGAAGCAAGTGACACAGAAGGCTATGTGCATAACATAAGAAGCCTGGTGAGTAAATCCAGTGACCTGGAGTCAGCAATAGCAGAAGCACAGTTGGATATGAGCATTCAAGCAGGCATGGGACAGACACTGTGAGATACACAAGCAGGCAGCTAAGTAGGGGGTAGAATGCCAAGGGCAGACTTGCTGGATAATCCGGCCCCCATCTGCTGACAATGTCTATGTTTCCATGTTTCTAATACAGTGCCATAACTGGAATCTAACCATGCCAGGATATGTAAAGTCCAGGAGACACAGGAAGTAAGGAATGAGGTTGGGTTACATGTAAAAGAAGGTATAAAAACAATGGAGGTCAGGGATATTGCAAAGGCAAGTGCATGCAGACAGTGCTGATATAGGTAATGGTGGATGGGGAAGAAACTTCAAGATTGTAGCAGTATATAGACCACTATTTCAGAAGGATGCAGCTGATAGGGAACTGGGGGATGAGAACAGAAGGCAATGGAACATGGGGATGGTGATGTCTACATGACAGAAGTGGAGCAGAGGTTCCCAGTAGCAGCATGTGCAAGAGATAAGCTGCTTGTAGGGGCATTCCAGAAAACATGCCTTATCTAAAAGAGGTGGCAGCTGTGCAATCTACCTTAAGAACAGTTTTCAGGGCATAGTCCTGAATTTACCCAGCCTAGGGTTGTTCGCCCAAGCCCTTGCCATTAAGGTTCTTCTTGGGACCCACAACAAAACTGTCACAATTCTATCTGTCTACATCCCCCCAAAGAACTTGGCCCAAGGTCTCCATGCCGTCATAGACTGTCTTGGAAGCCTAACCCTAAGCTCTGAGATTATACTGTTAGGTGATTTCAATATTAATTGGCTTACCCCTGAAGCTGACTAATTCAAGGATGCAATTCAGGCTATCCACTTTACCCACCTCAATGAAACACCCCCTAGGACTAACTACAGGATGTGCACTAGTACTTTGATTGACTGTGTCCTAACCAACTGACCTGAGCATGCCTCTAATGCCTCCTTCCTCCCAGACAACATCAGCGACCACTCCCCTGTCATGTTTAGTTGGGCTAAAAATTTCTCTAAACCACCTCCTAGAACAATCACCAGCAGGGTTCTCAAACCTGGTCATGCTGACTGCTTCAAAATGGATCTCCTCAATGCTGACTGGTCCTTGGTTTTTGAGACTTATGATGTTAACGATGCACTCGACCATTTCATCCTTCTCTTCAATACAATCTGTGACACCCATGCTCCCATAAAAAAGTGGAAGATCAAAGGCTACTTTAACCCCTAGATGAGCCATGATACCCTTGAACTAATGAAAAAGAGAGACCACCTCTGGCATATAGCTAGGGCCACTGGCAAGCAGTCTGATATCCTGAACTACAAATATGCAAGGAATAACTGTATCAGGACCATCCGATTGGCCAAAAACATATACTATAAAAATTTCCTAACCAAGAACTGGAATGACGGGCACAAATTCTGGGCTAACCTAAATTAGGTCACTGAGCGAGAACCCAAAACATCCTCTACTATGCTTTGTGTTGATGGCCCCCCTTCCTAGACCTTAAATCTATTGCTAAGACCTTTAACAATGCCTTCACCGACTTGCAGCATGTTCTCCCTGCCGACTTCTTCTCCCCCACAATCCCTGCTGCACCCACGCAATCCCCATCGTATCCCCTCTTTTGCTTCAAGACTATTACCCTCGGATAAACAAGAAAATATCTGCACAAAGTGCTTGGGAAGGGGAGATTCAGTGGGGATAACCTTGACCTGAAGCTAATCTCGCTGTCATTTGAAGAAATCCTGTCCCCTCTCACCTATATCCTTAACTTCTCGCTCCGTCTCGCAGTAATCCCCCAAAAATGGAAAGCTGCACTAATCAGCCCTGTGTACAAGAATGGGGATTGCGCCCTCCCCGGGAACTATAGACCCATCTCTATACTATCACCACTCTCAAAAGCCCTTGAACGAATTGTTACCAACCAACTTGACAATTATCAGGACAAGCACATGCTCCTATGTGCAGAGCCACATGGCTTTAGGGCTGGGCATAGCTCTACTATAGCCCTCCTGTAATTCACAGGCTTCATCCACAAATCCCTCATCTTGGCCAGCTCATTGGGGCTATCTGTATTGACCTAACAAAGGCCTTTGACACGGTCAACCATGCCCTCCCAATTGACCAACTCACTGCCATAGGCTTTGCCCCTGAGGCGGCTGCATGGTTCCGCAGCTACCTACACTGCCAAACACAGCAAGTCAGGATAGATACCTTTCCCTCTGACACCAAGCCTGTGTGCTTAGGTGTTCCACAGGGGTCAATACTGGGCCCCTTCCTCTTTAGCCTATTTCTGCATTGCCTCCTCCTAGTCAGTCAGTGCCATATCCTCCTCTACACAGATGATGCGGTTATCTTTTCTAATGGCTCTGACCCCACTGCTCTTGAGCAACAGCTACAATGTGATTTCACCAGCATTGAGTCATAGTTCAAAAATCATAAATTGATAATGAACTACAAAAAAAAATAACATGTTGTTCACCAGCCTTAACAACAAGCACAATAACTACCTGCTATCAATATGTGATAGGGATGGAATTCCTCTTGAAAGTTTTCATCACTTCAAATACTGTATCTCAGTCCTGTACCCCTCCCCTCCATATCTGCCCCTTAAGTTTGTATATGTCTTGACCAATGATAAGCAATGCATTTTGATGCTGGCTGTTTCAGCATGTTTAATTCCCCTTCTCATTCCATTCTCCCTAACCTTGTTAACCCTATATCTGAAATACTTGTTATTGATCTGTGTATTTTTTTCTATTTCTGTATAATTATGTCTATTTATTAACTGTACATAAAGTGTTATTCTTGACCTTGTGTAATGCAGGTCCACCTTGTAAATGAGCCTGCTCAATGGTGTTCACCTGGATAAATAAAGATTTGATTGATTGATCTTGGAATCACTTTTGACAGCTCTCTCTCTCTCTCTCTCTCTCTCCTATGCCTTCCACATAGGCATCACAGCTAAAGCAATCAACAAATGCTTAGGGCTACTTTATCACCATAGGCAGAGCCTAACCCCTGAAGCCCTCAGCATAGCAGTCCACAGTTCAGTGGGTTTCCTAGTGGACTACAGACTGCTGATATATGGCTCTGCCACAGATACTGCCCTCCAATGTATAAAAACTGCCCTTAACCATGCCTGCAGGCTCACTTTAGGGGTACACCGACTAACCATCACCTGCGATCTCTATGCAAAGGCTCACTGGCTAAGACTCTTTGGTCACTTAAAATATCAAACCTGCCTCCTGGCCAAAAGGATCTGCCTTGGTCAGCTCCCGACTGGGGTCCAGCAACTCCTTTTTCCCAGCACTAATCCCAGGCCCACCCCAAATTTGGAACTGCAGTCTTTCCTGACTCCAAAATATTGGACATCTCAAGGATAAAGGTCCTTTGCCTATTTTGCACCATTGTTTTTCAACTACCTCCATGAGAACATTCTTAGCCTGCCCACTCTTTGGACCTTCAAAAAGACCCTAAAGAACCATTTAATACAGGAATCTCAATGTATCTGCCATTGCTAGCACCTAGCAAAGGCATCTCCTACCATCTTCCCCTTCTGCCAAACAGATCTCTCTCTCTCTCTCTCTCTCGGACACCCTGTGCTTGGGGCTCAACCCTCCACCCCATCTCTCCAGCACTTCTATGCGCTAACCCCTTTGTGTTGCTGACAACTAATAGGCTCTCAGTTGGGAACAGTTATTTAATATGTTCCTGTATGTATCTGACTGTGTTTAGCTATTCCAGTTTTAGTTTTCACAGTATTTTTTTGCATTCCTTTGTTTAAAGACCAAATGTACCTAAATGTTTTCATTCTATTTCTATTGCCTTGTTTATCTCAATTCTCTGTATAACCACCTACATGTTCTAAATATACTAAAGTGGAACCTATGTAAAGAGCTCTGAGCTCCAATGGTTACTCTGAGATCTGAAATAAATAAATGAATAAATAAATAAATATAGGCTGAGAAAGCTACAAGACATGAAGCCTTCTTACACTTAGTTGTACGGTATAAGGTCAGTAGAGGAGAGAACTTAATACAGGACCCACTGGGAACCACCAGTCACCAGACCAAGTAATTTAACACAAAATTAGAAGTGGAGAAAAAACAGTTGCAATCAGAAGTGCTAAGCTTTAGGAAGACAGATTTTGTAAGATTACAAAAGCTGCTGTGGGAGAAACTGGAAGAGGTAGGGATGTTGTAGGGTGTTTGAAAGAAGTAGGAATTGATTCAGAATGATATATCGGAAGCTATGACCCTCTGTGTAAGCATGATAGTGAAAAATAGGAGAGGAGTCAAGAACCTCTGTGGTGCACAAGAGAGGTGGTCAAGGTTTTGAGGGAGAAAAAGAAGGTCTTTAGAAAATCAAAAATAGCCAAGTGGAGCGGGGTAGGGTAGTGTTTTTAAACAAAACAAGGGAAGTCAGCAAGGCTGTGAACAGGGCTAAATCTGATGGTGAGTTGAAGATAGCTGAGGAAATGAAGAAGGGAGCAAATAATTTCTGTGTTAAATATATGACAAGTGCAAAATAAAAGAGTGGATAGTCAGACTAACCTACAGTGAAGAATTGAAGGAGGAGGGACAAAAAGAAGGCAAACATACTGAACCATTTTTTTCTGTTCAGTTTTCACTGTGGAAGATGAGGGGCAGTTGCCTGACTGTGTCAGCAAAGGAAGGGGGAAGGGGAGGGTATTAAGGATGATAAAGTTTTCAAGGCAAAGGTGCTAAACAGACTAAGCACAATAATGGTGAATGAGTCAGTGAGCCTGAACAGGCTACATCATCATGTACTGAAGGAAATGTGACCGGTCCTAGCTGTGCTACTAGCTGAGCACTTCTTCAGCTTGTTGGAAATGGGGTCGTATTTGGGAACTGGAGGACAGTGGATGTGGTTCCTTCACACAACAGCCTAATTAGGAATCAACCAGGGATCACACTAGTTGTAAAGGACTGCATGGAAGTATTACCGTATGCTACCACAAAGAGACTGACCAACGGAATGCAAAGTATTGCATTTTTCAAAAGCATGATAAACCTAGGTCATTTAAAAAGTAGGAATCAACTAGGAAACTACAAATCTGTCAGTCTGACAAACATAATGGAAAAGTTACCAGAGAGCTGAATAAAGGAAGGGAGAGTGGGTTTCCTGAAGAAGAACAGATTTTAGGATATCAGATAGTATGGCTTCATGGGAGGGAGATGGTGTCGGACAAATTGACTGACAAAGACAAGGGACAGGGGACAAGGGTCAGCCTGTGGAAGTACTGCACTGTGACTTCTGCAAAGATTTTGATTCTCTTCCTCATGGATGGTCTGTCAAGTAGATGAGCAAACTATAGGAGCAGGTTAGTATTACACTGTGGTAAGGAACTGGCTAAGTGAGAGAACCCAGAGGGTTTTCCTAAATGGGAAACATTTAGAGATCCGGGAGGTCACTAGTAGTTTGCCTCAGGAATCCGTCTTGGGACCAGTCATCTTCAACATCATCAAAAAGTGCAAATTCATGCACTTAAGCAGAAACAATCCCAAAAAGGATTACTATCTGGAAGGAGAGAAGCTAGACTCCACCAGCCAGGAGAGGGACTTACAAGACATTATAACAGAAAACTTGAAAGTGGGTAAACAGTGCAAAAAGGCACTAAAAGCAAGTGGCATGCTGGGTTGCACTGGAAGGGGAATCACGAGTCGCAGGAGAGAGGTGATGTTAGCACTCTTCAGGGCGCTGGTGTGCCCCCATGTGGAGCACTGCATACAGTACTGGAGACCGCACCTCAAAAGGGACATAGACAGAGTCAAGATGGTATAGAGGAAGGCCACTAAAATGATTCAGGGATTGCACCATATGGCATACCAGGACAGGCTGAGGGAACTCAATGTGTACTCCATGGAACAGATGAGGGAGAGGGGGCGACATGATTGAGACTTTTAAATACATGAGGGGTATAAATAATGTTAATGTTCAGGAGGTTTTCCAGCTGAAAGAGAGTGAGAGAATGAAAGGGCATGACCTGAGGCTGAAAGGAGAGAGGTTCAGGAGTAATACAAGGAAGTTCTTCTTTACAGAGAGGGTAGTGGACCCATGGAATAGCCTACCCAAGGAGGTATTAGGTGCCAAAATGGAATCACATTCAAGAACAAATGGGATAGACATCAAGGTAACACATGGAAAGACAAAGATGGGGAGGGAGAATAGCACCAGGTACTATAGGTTCTTGGGCAGATTTGATGGACCTTGCGGTCCTCTTCTGCCACCACTTTCTATATTTCTATGTAATATCGTCATTCATGTTAATGGGGTATGGGACCAAGGGAAGATCTGACTCTTTACACATGATACCAAGTTTTTTGGAAGAGTGGACAGTGAAAAGGGGTTAAGAACTCTGAGGGAGGATCTGGAAAGACATGAGACATATTTGAAGGAACAGTACGGAAGGTTAAATTCAATGTAAAAAAAAAGTGCCAGGTAATGCACAGAGAGACAAAGAAACAAACACAGAATACAGGATGGTGGGTGGAAGTAGCAGTGGTGAGAACAACTGTGGAGAGGGTGTGATAATACTGGACAATTTGTAAACATCAGAGCATTGCATTAGGAGAGTGGGACAGTCACACAAGATGCATAGGAGCAGGAGTAGGAAGAGAGAGGTGATTCTGCCCCAGTTCAGAGACCTAGGGCATCTTCCCACAAGTGCCTTGTGCAGTTCAGAAGCCCACAACTGAGGAAGGATAGGGACAGGATGGATATAATGCAGAGCAGGGTAATCAAAATGACTCAAATAGATCAGGGAAGGACTTAAATGGAGAGGCTGGAGGACCTTAAAAGATACACACTGGAGGCAAGAAGGGACAGGGGGAACAATATCAAGATGTACTGTATGAATATCTTCTTGGGATACAAAAAACAAGATAGAGATGTTCATGCAAAGTTCATATAGCTCTTATAAAATATATTATATCTGTAATATATTTAAAAAGATACAATACATTGCAAAATAGTAATTTTATAGACATTAATGCCAGTGGTACAGTATTAGAGGAATCATTTCTTGCACTTTGATATACAAAACTATTTATATTTGTGTCATGATACATCCAAAGTGGCCAAGAAGATGACCTTCTTAAAAAAATCCTTAAACGTACAGTATATTTCTGATTTAAACATCTATCTCTACAGAACATTAAAAAAAGCATTTTTTGAACTTGATGACTGTAAAGTGACTTTTTCCATTTAAACTTGTACCATCTGATTGATCCCTCAAAGTTATGAAAGCTGATTCAACAGACCTTCCTCCAGAACACCCTAAGCTACTCTAGTAATGTGAATATTTTAAATATCAAGTTTAATGAAGTGATTGTGTCATACTTTCTCAGTTATCTAACACAATAACTCAGCTCCCTAATGAATAAAATTAAAGGCCAAAGGCAAAGGAATCAAATTAGTTGCTAAGGGACTGCATGGTGTATTACCTTATGCTACTACAAAAATAATGATACATTGAATGTAATGCACTGTAGTTTTCAAAAGTATGATAAAACTAGGCCATTAAAAAAAACTAATAACAAAGTTAGACAACTAAGAATAATCTTTATTTTTAGTTGATTTCTATTTGACTTAATGATTTTATGCATTTTTAAAAGACACTGTTTGTTTATTTTAATATAGCAACATCGTGCAATAATCGTGCAGTGTTTATTTACTGTGACAGTACATTAAACAGTGCATATGTTGTAAAGACTTGTCATTTTGACAGGGTACAGTGAAATTATAATAGACTAACTGCTTGTCACACATCATATACAGCACACCAACAACTCCTCATTTAAAAAATGAAACACCAAAAATACTTAAAATAAGAATTTTATAACAGATGAGTCTTTAGATATATAGGAAATTAATGTAATGGAAAATTGATAATGATGTCATAGCAGTGATTTCACTTAGTATTTTGTCTTTCCTGATTCATCTGTTTTCAGTAAATGGGAGAGCATAATTTTGTAAATTAACTTACTGTATGTGGAACATACTACCTTGGTGTGGTACTGATATAAATTACTGTATAACAGCTTAAAGGAGAATAATCAGCAACAAGGGCCCCCCACACAACTGTAGAGCTGGTCCCAATGTATTCTTTGTGTGCAAAAAAATGTGGTTTACTTACTGTCTATTGCAGTGTAGTAGACTATATCAGACCAACTGTGTTTACTTGTAGGCTGACATTTTCTATAACTACAAATCCCAGAATCCCCTGCAGTTGATATCAGAGCAGTACTAGAACAGCAGGAGATTCCATAGCTTACTTGGGCATATTGAAGTTTATGTAAGTTCTAGTCTTTTATTTTCTGGTTCCATTGTCTTTCCAAGGTTAGGTACAGTTAGAGAAACATAAACATAGAAACATACTAGTTGTCGGTAGATAAGGACCTCTTGGCCCACCTAGTCTGCCCAGTTTTCCCTGTCTACTATGCCACAGCAGACCCTACTTGATCTCTGGTTGTCTCCTCCCTTTACCTTACTACCAAGGTCCCCTTGTATCTGCTCCATGCATGCTTGAATCCTGTCACCATTTTGGCACCCACCACCTCCACTGGAAGTCTTTTCCAGGCATCCACCACCCTCCCCATGAAGAAGTATTTCCTCACATTTCCTCTGAGCCTCCCCCACTCCACCTTCATAGCATAACCTCTTGTCTTTGAGTCTCTTTTTCTATGGAAAATGTTAACTTCCTGTACCTTATTAATACCCGTTAGGTATTTGAATGATTCTATCATAGCCCCTCTTTCCTTCCTCCCCTCTAGAGAGTTCATATTCAGTTACTGAGTCTCTCCTTGTATAGATTTTTTGCAGGCCCTGCACCATTTTGATAGCCCTGTTTTGTACCACCTCCACCTTATCAATATCTTTCTGGAGGTAGGGCCTCCAGAAATGGACACAGTACTCAAGCCAGGGTCTTACCAGTGATCTGTTCAGGGGAAATATTACCTCCTTCTTCCTGGCAGTGATACCACTCCATATGCACCTGAGTATCATGCTAGCCTTCCCCACTGCCTTATCACACTGCTTGGCTACCTTCAGGTCATCAAAAATTATTATTTCCAGGTCCCTTTCCTATTTCGTGGTTGCTATTACTTTCCACTCCCAACTGATATGTAGTCTCCGGGTTTCTGTACCACAAATGCATGATTTTTCACTTTTTTGCATTGTGAGCCAGCTACCAAACCCTTGAAAACTCTTCCCAACTTTTTCAAATAATCCATCATTTTTTCTGCCCCCCCATGTGTCTACTCTGTTGCAGATTTTTGTGTCATTTGCAAACAAGCATACTTTCCCTTCTAGCCCTTCTGCAGCGTCACTAATAGAGACATTGGAGAGGACCAGGCCTAGCACCGAGTCCTGAGGCAACCCGCTGGTCACCTTGCCTTCCACAGAGTGGACACCATTTACCACTACCCTCTGACTCCTGTTGCTTAACCAACTACTTACTCCGTTTATAGCTTTTTGACCCACTCTCAGACTGGCCAGCTTGTTCACCAGTCTCCTTTGTGGAACGGTGTCGAAGGCCTTACTGGAATCAAAGTAGGCAATATCTACTGCTCCTCCCTGATCCACTACCCTGGTCAACCAGTCAAAGAACTGAATCCAGTTTGTCTGGCAAGACCTCCACCCTGTGACACCATGTTGTTTTGGATCCTGTAATCCACTAGTCACAAGGTATTCCACTATCCTTTCCTTTGGTAACGTTTCCATTACTTTTCCCACTACTGAAGTCAGGCTGACAGGTCTGTAATTTCCTGCCTTCTCCCTGTTCCCACTTTTGTGACATGGGACCACATCTGCCCTCCTCCAGTCCCTCGGAACCTTCCCTGATTCTAATGATAAGTTGAACAGTGTTGTTAGAGATTCAGCCATCACCTCTTTGAGCTCCTTCAATATCCTGGGGTACACCCCATCAGGTCCCACTGCCTTGTCTTCTTTTTTTTTTGTATAATCTTTTTATTAGTTTCTTTTTTCCATATTACAGCAAAGCGAGGAAAGGTATCTCCATCAAAACTTATTATTCTGTTACATATTACGTATCATAAGTCCCCCTCATTCCATCCAACCATTACTGGCATATAATTCCATTATCGCTCTAATAAAATTTATACGTCAAGCAGCACCTTAGTAAATCTCTATATTTTGTATCTATGATACTGATCTCAGTGGAGATAAGCTTAAGAAAGAAAACAGAGAATAGAGACAGGAAAGCCAAGGTAACAGTAAAGGTAAAGGTATAAAAGGAATCCCTTCCCCCTCCCCCCTCCAATCCCACCCACGCCCTCCCCACAGCTAATCGAAATTCACTTGTTCCAATACAATTAATTTTACTTTTCCACCTTTATCCATATTTTATTATTTCCTGTTCCAAGGGCTTCATGGAATTTAAGTAGGGTGCCCACATATTCTCAAATTGATTTTCCCTCCCCTTAACCTTGTATGTCAAACTTTCTAATTGCAGCATATCCCATGTAAGATTCCTCCATTGTCGAATTGTAGGTTTATCTCCTGAAACCCAGGTGTTCAAAATACACTGTTTTGCCAATACCAGGAGTACTCTCATCCATCTCTTCAACCTCCCCCATTCTTCCTGATGTGTGCCCTCCACCCCAAACAGTAATGTGAGCGGTTCTACTTTAACCTGCTGTCCCGACATGTCTGTCAGCTCCTTCGCCACCTTATCCCAGAAATCTTGGAGTATCTGGCATGACCAGAATGAGTGTAGATAGGTGCCTAGGGCCGACCCACATCTCTGACAGACAGCCGAGACTGTTGGATTATACCTGTTCACTGCCACAGGTGGAGTGTACATCCTATGAACAAATTTATATGTTACCTCCTTATATTTATTACAAAGCAGGAGGCCCTGGTGAGTCCCTTTCATTAAAGCCCATTGCTCCTCAGAGAGTGTAACTTCCAAATCCCTTTCCCATAAATGCCTGGTTTTGCTTGTCATATCTGGCCATTGGAGGCGGAGAAGAGACGTAGCTTTTCTAACCATACCTTCAGGTTTCTGTTTAAGCTGTTGTAGCAATTCTTCCACAATCTGTATTCTGGCATCAGGGGCTCTTTTTCTTTCAATATCCTGCACATACTTCCGTCACCTGAAAATACCTGAACATATGGTGTGCAGGCAAGCCCAGGTCCGCTCTAGGCTCCCTAAATTCCCGAGTCATTCCTTTACCCCTTAAATCATTGAGACACATTATCCCATTATCTTCCCATTTCTGGAACATGGGGTCTCCTACTCTGGGGATAAAAAACGGATTCCCTGTGAGTGGCAAGATAAATGATTCTCCCTTTTTATGCCCAACAACTTTCTTAATTTGGTCCCAGCTATCCACTACCTCTTTCACTAAAATACTCGAAACCCGTTTGTCTCGCATCCCCCTACTACCTGCTTCTGCTACTAAAGACGACACTCTCACCCCCATTCCCTCCTCCTCCAGGTCTATCCAGCTAGCCTCCTTTGGCTTGTACACCCAATCTTTAATGATCCTCATTTGTGCCGCCCAAAAGTATAACTTCATATCCGGGTAGTTCAACCCTCCTTTAGATTGGTCAGCTTTTAACCTATTTAAACTAGCCCTAGGTTTCTTCCCCTGCCATATAAACCCAGAGCAGTGTCTTTCAAAGGTCATTATATCTTTTCCTGTCAGTCCTGTTGGCAGCATCTGTAGCGGATATAAGATTCTTGGAAGAATGTTCATCTTAAGCAGATTAATACTCCCCATCCAGGACAAAGGCAGATTTCTCCATCTATCCATGTCCCCTTTTAACAACTTTAATAATGGGGTATAGTTCAATCTATAGAGTGATCTCAGGTCCTTACCTATCTTGATCCCTAAACATGTAAGTGCGTGCCTCACCCTCTTTAGGCCCCATGTATCACTCACCTCTCCTCCCTCCTCTCCCAATAACATAATTTCAGATTTTCCCAGATTCAATTTGTAGCCTGAGAATGTAGCAAATTGACCTATAATTTCCAACAAAGCTGGCATAGATCGCGTAAGGTTTCTCACATATAACATCATATCATCAGCATATAGGGTAATTTTATGCTGACCCCCACTTTTCCCTTTTAACCCCTGTACTCTTGTGTCTTCCCTAATGGCTATTGCCAACGGTTCAACCGCCATTGCGAAAAGTAGAGGGGAAAGGGGGCACCCTTGCCTTGTCCCTCTATGAAGTCTGAATTGTTCTGTTATGTTCCCATTAACTAAAACTGCAGCCTTAGGAGTCTGATATAATGCCCTTATCATTTTAATGAAATTTTCCCCTAACCCAAATCGTCCCAAGACCGCAAATAGATATGGCCACTCAATCCTATCAACGCTTCAAGGCCCATTGACAGAATAGCTGTATGCCCCATTTTTTAGCTTGAACCACTACATTAAGGACCTTACTAATGTTATGATATGAATGTCTACCCTTTATGAAACCGTTTGATCTGGGTGAATCAATTCTGGAAGGATACCCTCCAATCTACTAGCTAAAATTTTAGCAAACACCTTAGCATCACAATTTAACAAAGATATAGGTCTATATGATGAACATTCCATTGGGTCCTTATTCAGTTTCGGGATCACACATACCAGGGCGGAGCCACTTGAGTCTGGCAATTCTCCATTCTCTCTCCCCTCCTTGAATACCTCCCACATTACTTCTTTTACTTCCTCTTTCAATAGTTTATAGTACTCTATGGGCAGGCCATCTGGGCCACATGCCTTCCCCATCTTCATCTTATCTATAGCCTTACTAATTTCCTCTCGCGTGATCTCCTTCCTTAGCATCTCCTGCTGTTTCTTTGTTATTTGGGGCAATTTATACCTAGTCAAAAAATCGAGCATTTCTTTTTCACTTCCCTCTCCACTTGCCCTATATAATTCCTCATAGTATTTCTTAAATGTATCTCTTATCTCCCTATATTTAGTGACTACCTGGCCCTTTTTAGTTTTAATCCCCAAGATGTGCACCACATTTTTCTTTCCCTTAACAAGGTTCACCAGCAGAGGGCCTGGCTTATTTCCCCATTCATATACTCTATGTTTCAAGTAAAACATTTTTTTTCCTAGCTTCATCCATCAGTAGGGCGTTAAGCGCCTGCCTGGTTATTGTCAGCTCTTGTCTCGCTTGTTCACCTCCTTCTCCTCTTGCCACCCTTCCTTCCAGTATTCTCAACTCCTGTTGAAGGGTCTGCTGTCTTTTCAATCTGTTTTTCTTATAGTTTGCCACATACCCTATAATTGCCCCCCTCATGTACGCTTTTCCTGCATCCCACAGCATTTGTTTAGAGGTGGCAGTTGGTGCATTAACCTCCATATAGAATTTAAATTGCTCCTTTACATATTCCTGAAACTCGTGTGATCCTAGCATATACGTAGGGAATCTCCATGTCTGCATTTCTCCCCTCTCACTCGGAGAACGAAAGGACACAACCACTCCTGCATGGTCTGAGATATGTATGGGACTATGTAGCACTTTCCTGAGCTTCTCATACCAATCCAGCGTCACATAAACGTGATCAATTCTCGACCATGTTTTATGTGGATTTGAGTAAAAAGTATATTCTCTATCCTGTGTGTATGCTGTTCTCCAGGTATCCACTAGGTTCAGTTCCACCAAGCCCTCCCTCCATTTCCTAATACAAGGATCTCTGTGACCCTTCCCCTCCGAATGATCAAGGGCAGCATCAGGCGTACAATTAAAGTCCCCTCCCATCACCAGGTTTTCAAACTGCTCCCTCATTAATATGGATAAAATATTATTATAAAATTCTGGATCCAGAATAGCAGGTGCATACACGCTCCCAAACGTGACTTTCAGGCCATGGAGAATCCCTGTGACAAACACGTATCTGCCCTCCGTAGGGTCTGCAAGAACCCTTGTAGTCTGAAAGGGCAAATGTTTATGCACCAAAACTGCCACTCCTTGTTTGCATGGGCTGAACGAGCAGCATAGCATGCACCCACCCACCCCTTTTAAGTCTTACATGCTCCCTGGTGCTAGATGGGTTTTTGCAGGAGAGCCACTGCACCTGTGTTCTTTAGTGCAGTTAACACCACACTCCTTTAATCGGGAAGAGAGACCATGAACATTCCAGGATTGTATTACCAACTCATCTCCCACCATTGTCTTTTCCCAGTATTCTTTATCCACTCACTATTACCCCGCCACATTATTCCTATCTTCCTCTCAGCCCCTCTCTTATTTTGCACAAGGTCAGGCTTCCACATCACCACACTCATATCTGTGTCCCTACTTTTCATACTTGCCCTCTTCTCCTTATCCCTTAAATGTGAATCTCGATAGCACTTTAATTTCTTTAAGAACCTTACCAATCTCCATTTACCCCCTTTCCTAATATTATTCCTATTCCCAACCATCCAAACTTGCTTTTTTCCTCCCACCACTCCTTTGCCAAACACATTTCATTGCTTATTTCTGCCATTACTGCAGCACCTCCCCAAATCTGCTAATTGAACAGCTACTCCCTTACTCCCCCCGAAGACCTTTTCCTCTATGGCTCACACAGGCTGGATCCAAGTCACAACATATGTGTACGTTATAAACTGGACCCCTTTTATCTAGTCCTCTTAGCCCAGGTCAAATCGCAGTGCTTTCACACACAACCCCCTTTTATTTAAGTCCAACATTTCAATTTCAGTCTCCTTCAAATATGAAGCTTCCTTCTCATCAGCCGCTTCAATCTGAGGGCCGATGGAGCAGGCCGTGATTTCAAACACTCTCACACGCCAAGCCCAGTCCACCATGCGCTCTCATGCTCGTTGTCTCCACGGTGCTCTTCCAGCCCTGCACCAACTCCAAAGATCTCTGCATCCGTGTTTCAACAAATACTTCTCCCAGGCAGTCTCTCTCAGTCACCAACCGATTTGACCCGAAACCTTCCGGGTTTCAAAGTTTGCAAAATTAAGCATAAACGATCTAAATTATAGTCAGGGCTATATCCCCTTTCAAAAAGCAACAGTTAGTGTCTCAAAGTCCTTCTCTTTCTTTTTCACAGGCTCCTCTCATCCCGCTTTCTTCTTGAGTTCCTTTATAAAATTGTTTGCCTTTTCCACCTCCCAAAACGAGTATACCGCTCCTTCATGCTTAATTTTCAGAATCTCAGGGTAAAACATGTAGTGCTCAACTTGCATCTCCCTTAACTGAGCCATTAAAGGAGCAAACATTCGCCTCTTCTTGAGCAATCTATTTGAGTAGTCTTGTGTAACATGAATTCTCACTCCATCTATCTCAACAGGTTGATTTATCTTGAAGGCTTTTATCACTGCCTCCCTGTCCTGAAAGTTGTGATACCGGATAACAATGCTTCTCGGAGGTTGGCCTGGGCCTGGCTTAGGGAGTACTGCTCTGTGCGCCCTCTCAATCTTGTGCTTTCCCCCTTTAGGTTGTAATTTCAAGATTTTTGGTAACTTCTCAGCGTAGAACTTTAGTATTTCAGAGCCTTCTTTCCCTTCAGGGAGCCCTCTTAAACGAAGGTTAGTCCGTCTAACATAATTCTCCTGGTAATCAAAAGCTTCCCTCAGCTCTTCCAGCTCTTTTTCTAAAGCGGATATTTTCTCTGGTAGGGGTTGTATTAAATCTTCAACTCGGGCTGTACGCTCCTTGACCTCCACTAGCCTTTCGCCATGCGCCGCAGTTCTTTCTGCGATTTCTTGCAGTTTTGCTTCGATTTGGTTCTCGAGTTTTTGACGGGGGGTTTAGGGCAGCCAGTACCTGCGCTGTCCACCTCCCCGCCTGACCAGACTCCGCCCGCCGAGAAGAAATCGGGCCTGCCGGCTCCGCTGTAGGCCCAACTGGCTGTTTCTTAAGATTTTTCCCAGCATTTCTAGCGGGTTTCCTGTTGCATTCGTGAGATATTCTTCCATCCTTGTACTCTTTCGGGCAAAATAGCACTGGAATCCAGGTTTTTTTTTATCTTTATAGCGAAAAAATTGTTATTTTAGGTCTCCAGGGTACGGAGCTCCAGGAGAATGCGTCCTGCTGCTTAGCTGCTCATCAGCGCCCCCCGCCTTGTCTTCTTTTAATTGTGCCAGTAGCTTAAGGACCTTCTTCTCTGTAAAATGACTGGTGTCCACCTCCCTACCATTTATGCCCTTGTCCCTTATCTTTGGCCTATCACCCACTCCTTGTTCTGTGAATGCTGAACAAAGGTATTTGTTCAATATGTCTGCCTTCTTTTGGTCCTCATCCTTGCAAACCACTTCTTCCCCTTTTATTCTTACTAGTCCCCCTTTGGTCTTCCTCTTCTCATTTATATATCTAATGAAAGTTTTATCTATTTCTTTTACTGATTGGGACACATTCTCCTTTGTTTGTGCTTTTGCATGTTAAAGCGCCTTCCCTGACTCCCTTTGTTTCTCCTAGTACTTGTTCTTATCCTCCAGCTTCTGTGTCTTTTTGTACTTTCTAAATGCTAGTTATTTTGCCCTTGCTTTTCCTGCAATGCTTTTAGAGAACCATGGCAGTCCCTTTTTTCTCTTGTCCTTGTTAACCTGCCTGACACAGAGATCTGAGCTTTTTCAATGCCCCTTTTGATTTTGCCCACACTTCTCTGATTCCCCCCTGATCCTGTAACCCTGCCAGGGTATCCCTGAAGCATTCTCCCATTTTCCTGAAATTGGCCCTCCTCAAGTCCTGGACTCTCATCTTAGTGTGGCTCAGTTCTGGTCCCTGTCCTTATATTTCACCACACTGTACAGTGATCGTTGGACCCCAGGTTGCCACCCAACACGATGTCAGCAACACTGCCTTCGTATGTCAGTGTCAGGTCCAATATCACCCCCCCCATGACTGGGCTTCTTAACTAGTTGTCTGAGTAACTCCCCTTACAGGGAGTCCAGGATGTCCCTACTTTTGACTTTTGCTGCAGCTGCTGAGCTCCGATCCATGTCTGGAAGATTGAAGTCTCCCACAATCAGCACCTTTGGATGGCTTCCATTATGTTCTTATCCACCTCTTCCCTCTGTGCTGGAGGTCTGTAGATGACTCCTATATAAATAGTGGCCCCCTTGCATGTTTCCAGGGCAACACACAGTACCTCAGATCCTCCCTGCTGTCCCTGTATTTCCATGGCTTTTATTTTGTCTCTAAGATAAAGAGCCAGTCCTCCCTCTTTTTCACCTACCCTGTCTTTTCTGAACAGAGTATACCTGGTATGGCCACATCCCATTCCTGGTTTTCACTACATCAAGACATGGGCATTTTAACCATATCCAGGTCTGCTTCTGCCATGGGGGTCTCTAGGTCTACAATCTTGTTGCCTAGACTTTGAGTGTTTGCATAAATGGCTCTCTAGATTGTGCTGCTGCTCCTCCCTTTGTTTTCCATTTGCCCCCTCCTTTGTTTCCTTTACTATCTACCACATTGTAAGTCTTGCCATTCATCTCCTGGATTCCTTTGTTATACAGTATGGTTCTTTTTGGGATGTCATCCCCTCAGGATTCCCCTTGCTGACCTTGCTTGCCTAGTGAGTCAGCTTATGTCTCCCTTCATCTTTCTAACCCCCCCCGGCTAGTTTAAATGCTGGCCAACGTAGCATTTAAACCATTCACTGAGGACCACAGTTCCCCTCCTAGACAAATGTAGGCTGTCACTCCTGTACTGGCTCTTATCCCTACAGGTGGGGCCTCTATCCTCAATGAAGCTGAAACTAGGGATAGGCTACCCATCAGGTAGCTGGGGTGGGTAGATCTGGTAATGGTATTTTTTTGCCAGGTAGGGTAGTTTGGGTAATTTACTACCCTACCAGACATATCAGTGTACTTCACATGTTGGATACTTTTGACACAGGTAATGGATTGGGTAATGGGTAATTTGTATTACAGGCAGCCTGTGGAGTCCCTGGGAAACAGGCATGAAAGGGCAGCTTGTGGGGTCCTGAAAGCAGAAATAGGCATATGACACCAGCCTGACAATCCATTTGATCAGTGCTGGTGTCTGTGCTTTGTGTGTGTTGTGTGAGCATGGAGATAGAAACAGACTTTCTTGAGACAGGGAGGAATCGGTGTCTGCTCTGCAGCCACGGCAAAAATAAAAAAAAGGTTAACAACTTAAAAAAACAAAAAGCACAAAGTTTAGTCAACAAACGAGCAAGGGTTGGGAACTGAAGGGGGAATAACTGGGGGATCCAGTACAGTGCTTGGGAAAGAAGGAGAAGGGGAGAAGGTGCTCGCTGCTGGCAGCAACCGCTTAGGCTGTATTTTACACACTGTCTGTTAGGTGACCTGTCTGTGACATAGCTACTCTGTTTATCTCATTGTGCAGTATATGAAAGCCATTTTAGACTGTAATACACACTGTTTGTTAGGTTCCCTGAGCACTGTCTGTGACATAGCTACTCTATGTTTGTCTGCAGTGTAGTGAAAGCCATTTAGGGTGTATTACACACTGTCTGTTAGGTGCAACAAGCCCTGTCTGTGACATAGCTACTCTGCACCTCACTGCAGCATAGTGAAATCCAATTAGGTTGTATTACACACTGTCTGTTAGATGCCTTGAGCCCTTTAACTACTCTGTGTGTCTCTGCAGTCTAGTGAAAGCCATTTAGTTACACATTGTCAGTTCGGTGCCTGAGTCCTGTCTGTTACATATCAACTGTGTGTCTCTCTGCAGTACAGAAAGCCATTTAGGCCGTATTAAACACTGTCTATTAGGTGCCCTGAGCCCTGTCTGTCACAAAGCTACTCTGTGTGTCTCTGCAGCATAGTGAAAGCTATTTAGGCTGTGTTTTTGCACACTGTCTGTTAGGTGCCTTGTCTGTGTGTCTGTGACATATAGCTACTCTGTGTGTCTCTGCAGTATAGTGAAAGTCATTTAGGCTCTCTCTCTCTCTCTCTATATATATATATATATTTTCTGGCATTTGTAAGGTGCCTGAGCCCTGTCTGTGATATATACTCTGTGCCTCTCTGCAGTATAGTAAAAGCCATTTAAGTAAGTAAGTAAGCAATCATTTATCTAGTTAGGTGTCCAGTCTCAGAGGCTTTGGGCATCATACAATAGAACAAGTTTGACAGGGTTAGAAACAATCGTAATTATAAAACAATCAGCAACTGACAAAATTTGTAAAACATTTGTATAACTTCAGATACATGTTAAAAGGCATTTGCAGAAAAGGCTAGGCTAAAAGGATGAGCCTTTAGGCCCTTCCTGAATGCCCCCACTGCAGGGACCTCCCTCAAGGATCTTGGCAGCAAATTCTAGAGGACTCGGCCTGCCACCCCGAATGAGCAATCACCTGAGGTTTTCAATCCAGTTCTCGGAACCGTCAGGAGGCCCTGGGTGGAAGCATGAAGGGAGCAATCAGGAATGGCAGAATTAAGGAGATCAGACAGGTAGCCAGGGCCTAATCTATATAGGGCCTTATAGGTGAGCAAGCCCACCTTGAACAGAATCCACCACCTGACTGGCAACCAGTGTAGATCCTGCAGGATCAAGGTCACAGTGCAGGACATCCTGTCAACAGCCTGGCTATTGCATTCTGCACTAGATGCAGCTGGCAGATATTCCCTCCACCAACCCTAAGGTACAGAGAGTTACAAAAGTCAAGCCTGGATGTCACAAAGGCATGTATCAGTGACAGCAGGTCTTTAGGCTGAATTAGGTGTTTAATTTGGATAATGTTCCTCAAGTGGTAAAAAACACTTTTAACAACAGTCGACACCTGCACTTCGAATGTCAGTTTGTCATGAAGGATCACGCCCAGATTTCTCACCCTAAAGACGCCATCAATGGGGTGGAACCTAGGATCAAACGTGTTGTCTTCTCAGAAGCATCCCCATCATGCCTGCAACCCAGCTCAATCACCAGGACCTCTGTCTTATCTGGGTTAAATCTCAAGCAGTTAGAATTCATCCAATCCTGGATTTTGGCAAAGCATTTATTCAGCACTTCGACATTACCATTTGTCCCTGGTGAGAAAGACATGTACATCTGGGTATCATTTGCATAACAGTGAAAACTCAGACTGTACTGTCTGATGATTCTCCCCATAGGCAGCATATATACCAAGAACAACAGCGGTGATAAGATCAAGCCTTGAGGAGCTCCACAGGTCAAGGGCATTAGGGAGGAGGAGGACAAATTCCCCATCACCACCCTCTGCATTCTGTCCAAGAGGAAGGACTCAAATCAGTTGATGACAGTACTGGTGACCCCACAATACTCTCCAAGGTGATTCAACAACACAGTGTGATCCACAGTATCAAATGCTGATAAATGAGAATGAGAATTGACCATTCCCCTTGATCTAGTGCTATGAGAAGGTAATTTGCACCTAGATATGTGCTGTCTCTGTGCTTTGCCTTGACCTAAACCCAAACTGGAATGGCTCCTAGATGTCAAAGATCTCCAGGTGTTCCTCAAGCTGAAGAGTCACTATCTTCTCAACAACATTCCTTAAAAATGGGAGGTTGGAGATTGGCCTATAATTCATCAGGACATTAGGGTCAAGAGTTGTTTTTCCAGAAAGGGCTTTACCAGTGCCTCCTTCAAGGTATTGGGAAAGATCCCCTCTGAAAGCAAGCACCTGACTATCCTGGTGAACACTAGACTGATACCCTTGATGCAGCCCATTAGCATCTTGCCAGGTTCCAGTTCACAATAAATGGGCCAGAGCTTCAAAATAACCTTGGCGACCTCGGCCTCCTCCACTCACCAAAACTCCACCTGGACAGTAGGACTGCCCCTGCTCCACCCAGACCCTACCCTGTGGGACTGATTCAGACCCATTGACAAGATCCTGACCTGAATAGGATACCCTGTCAGAAAAGAACAGAGCAAACTCTTTGCAAAGTGCCACTGAAAAAGCTATTTTCGGCTGAAGGCAGACAGGATGAAGAAGCTGTCCATAGTCCAAAAGCACGAGCAGGTCTGTTTTTCCCTGCAGCAATCTTCCTGGGCAGGCACTCTGTCTTCTAATGGTCAATTGCCATATGATAATCAGCATAGTGGTTCCTCAAAGCCAGTCTATCCTCCTCTAGCCGAGTCCTACACCAGCAAAGCTCTTTCCTTCAACCCTTGGTCTTAATTGCCTTGACAGCCCTATCAAACAATGGGGGGTCTCAGGCAAGAGGAACAGGGTCATATATGGAGCAGTGCAATGGCATAGAGCACCAGTGACCTTGAGACCCAGTGAGAATACAAAGTCCAAGGTGTGGCCATGGTGGTGGGTCACAGAGGCAACTGCCTGTGCAAGGTCCGGTGATGTCATCAGCTGGAGGAGGTCAAAACCAAGTTGTGAGGATTCATCGTCCACCCAGGCATTAAAATCCCCCCAGAATAAGCCATGTGGTCAATTCTAATACTCTGTCGGTGATGAAGTCCACAGCCTCCTGCAGGAATTCTCCATCCTACCCCGGAGGGTGGTAAACCAGGAGAATTTTGCATCCTGCACCTGGACCCCCACGCACTGCCACACATTCAAACAATGAGGCAGAGCCAACAGGATATACGGAGAAAATTAGGTTGGATCTAAAACAGATGGCTACCCCTCCCCACAGTCCCTTCTTGGGTAGTGTACCACAGAGTAACTGTCCTGCTGTATTTAGGCTGTATTACATACTGTCTGATAGTTGCTCCAACCCCTGTCTATGGCATAGAAACATTGTGTCTCTCTGCAGTATAGTGAAAGCCATTTAGACTGTATTCCACACTTTATTTTATCTCATTTTTTTTATTTATTGAGGTCTTGGTTTACGCCAGTGAGCAGATGCTCATTTATAGGTTTCACTTCAATTGCATAGACAATGCAATACAGATGACAGGATTACACATGGTACAGGTAAGTTACAGGGTACAACAGCATTAAACAGCTTAGGCAGTATAGCAGCTAGCCGGCATCAGAGGTTAACACCCTACTTGGAAGTTCTCTAAGGTGAGAAGAAGGAGAGGAGAGGAGAGGATGCAAACATAGGTGGAAGGAGTAAGGTAGTTGGGAGCATCTGGGGGGAAGGGAAGTGGGAGTGATGTTATGATTGGGGGGTAGGTGTAACCTAAAGAGCCTGGATTGTGGTCCCTCAACCCAGTGTTGTCAGGAGGTAAGTGCAGGTTGTTGGTTGATGCTCCAGAAGGGTGTTAATGGTAGCAGTCATATTTACTAGATTTTTCTAGGAGTTGCCAGAGTCTGCATTTGAACTATGCAATAGATGTAGCATTGATAACATCAGGAGGTAAGGCGTTGGTCCATAGTGGAGCATGATAGTAAAAGGCACATTGTTCCAGGGCTGTGCACCATCTGGGAACTTTGTAGGTCTGAGTAGAGAAGTTCCTTGTTGGTTAAGTATCTGAGTGTGGAGTTATGAGGTTCTGGACCCCTGTGGGTAGTTTGTTGAGGGATTATTTCTTGGCAAAGAGGCAGGTCTGATAGTTTATTCCTGTCATTGAGTTGTAGCCAACCTGCCCAGTTGTAGAACTCACAGGTGTGCATTAGTCTTTCTGCACTTGTGAGCAGTTGGTCTGCCTTGCTTAGTCCAGTGGAGATGCAGTTTAGGGCTGTGTCTGTTGCCGACCCATAGATTGCCAGGCCATAATTGATGAGGGAGACTATTGAGCTGTTGATGGACAGGTTCAATGCCTCATGTGTTAGGCAGTGTCTATGCTTGTATAGGATCCCTATTCTTGTATTAATTGCTCTTTCTGTGTTGTTGATGTGTTGGGTGTATGAAAGTGTAGAGTCAAGTGTGACACCCAGGTACCTGAACTGCTGGACGTGCTTCATTGTGTCCTCACTGGCATTCTTGATTGCAAGGGGAGGCCTTATGCTTGCTCTCTGTGCTGGTGAACATCACAGTCTTAGTTTTTTTTTGCAGTTCATGACTAGTATGTGATCTGTAAACTATTTTTCAGTGGCTGAGAACCCTTTTTGGAGAACCACCACCAGTTGTTTGGGATTAGGGTTGCTGCTGAATATGACCACATCCTCTGCATAAAGGAGCATTCAGCCTGGGCAAGCAGATGGCAGATTGTTTAGGAATTTACTGAACAGCTGAGGTCCCAGAATTGATCCTTGTGGGACCCCTGAATAGACTGGTCTGTTATCAGAGGTGATCCCACCCCATTTTGACCTGTTGTGAGCGATTGTGAAGGTAACTGCTGAACCAGCATATTGATTCCGAGGAGAGTTCTGTAGCGGACAGTTGATCCAGCGGGAGCTTGTGATGCACCGTATCAAATGCTTTTGATAGGTCGATGAAAGTTGCCCCAACCAGGTAACCTTGATCAATTGAATGGTGAATGTGTCCAGTGAATTTGAGCAAGGCCATGATAGTACTGTGACCTATATGGAAGCTGTGTTGCTCAGGACAGAGAAGTTGATATTGGTTTAGGTGTTTGATTAACTGGTCTGTCACTATCCACCCAAGTGCTTTGGAGGGGGGGGGGAGTATGGAGATAGCTCTGTAGTTGTTATGAAGGGTCCTGTTGCCACCTTTGTGCACTGGAGTTACTGTGGCTAATTTCCTTCTCTGTGGGAACTGTGAGAGGCTGAGGGAGAGGTAGATTAGTTTAGTGAGTAGGCCTAGGATCAGGCCAGTGCCAGCTTGATGAATTTTAGGTCCAGAGTGTTCCCGCTATGTCAAGATTTCCCCAGTGCCTTCTCCAGGTACTTTTTAACTTTGGCTTGAGAGGCTTCTTTAAAGTAGAAGAGCGGGCGGTTAAGTAATAGTTGCTTAGCTATATTATTATCAGTCAGTGGTGGGGGTTGAAGTAGTCTGCTGATAGGACACTGCTTAGGTCTGTGAATGTGATGTTAAATGCGCTGGCAATGTGCATGTGATCCAATAACGGTACGCTGTCAATCAAGAGCATGGCTGGGGCAGATTTGGGATCCTTGCTGGTTATGTCATTGAGGTTATCCCAGAAAGACACTTCCTGTTAGATGCCATAATCCCTGTCAGTGACATAGCTACTCTGTGTGTCTCTGCAGTATAGTGAAAGCAATTTAGACTGTATTACACACTGTCTCTTAAGTGCCCTGAGCCCTGTTGGGGAAATAGTGAGACATTTCAGAACATCAGTAATGATACGATTTGAAAAGGCAAAACACCCAGTTGAGTGGGGCAGTGCATGGGATAGTGGGGTTGGTATGGATGGTAGTGGAAGTGGTGATGACAGTGACCATGGTGACAATGAACTGGAAGAAGGAACAGACATTGAATCACATGATGTGTCCCTGAAGTCTTCACAGACAAACATATTGCATTCTTCTGACACCAAGTACTGCAGAATCCCACAGCAGTACTCCACATGAAAATGGTGTGAAAAGTACAATCCCCCCAAAATTAAAAATATCTCGGCAATCTCATCAACCATCATTGAAATAAAGTGTTGTGAGGACATCAAACTTTACCAGCAAGCATCCAACCTGCCAGCTGTTAAATAGAGCCATTGCAGACCTTTTGGCCAATTGTCAGCTCCCTTTTGCTTTTGTTGCCCAGAAAGGTTTCTACAAGTTCACGAACTGGACTGAATGATGGTACACCATTCCCTCTCAAAAGTATTTTTCGAAACAAGCTGTGCCACAGTTGTATGGCTTGATGTGCAGTGCAGTCACTAAACAATTGAAACTCTCTGAGGTAAAGCAGTTCACATAACAACAGATATAGGGACCAGCAATCAAACAACTGCCTACATGACTGTTACAGCTCACTGGCCAAGTTTCCAGTGAGAAAGTAATAATTCCCACTCTATCATAAGTAGTAGGAAGTAAGCTGTATTATGTGTCATAACATTTGAAGAAAATCACACTTCTGTGAATATTTTGCAAGAGCTGCAATATCAATTCCAGAAATGGCTTATGCAGTATTCCTTATCTTCAGGGTTCACAGTATCAGATAATGGTGCCAACATAGTCAAGGCTGTTAGAGATGGCAAGTACTGACACATACCTTGCTTTTCACATTGTTTAAATCTTCTCATCCATGTTTTTTTAAATGGAATCAGAAATGTTGAAAATCTGTTAGGTCTTACTTGGAATATATGTGGGCATTTCAGCCACTCTGTGAAAGCTCAAAAAATCCTGAAAAGGGTGCAGAGATCAAAAAACTCACCCTTGCATACATTGAAGCAGAAAGTTCCAATCCACTGGAATTCAATATTTTACATGCTGGAAAGGCTTCTTGAACAGAAAAAGACTGAACATGGCTACACCATGCAGAATCAAATAAGTAAAGTAGACATCATGTTTAGTTCCAGCAGCTGGACTCTGCTGGAATCCTTGGTCATCAAATTGGAGCCATTTTAGGCTGCCACATGTGCCGTCAGTACAGATAGTGCAACTCTGAGTCAAATTCTTCCTCAAATCAGATTTCTTCACATTTTCCTAGATGACATAAAGAAAGACTTTCAGTCAAAAGAAGACAACACTGCTGTAATGCTGGCAGATGAATTGCGTCTTAGATTGTTGACTGATCAGAGAACAAATGCCAGGTTTAAGAATGACACCTATGTGTTAGCTACATTAGTAGATCCCTGCTTCTTTAAGTGGAACATTGAAGCCATTCTTCCTGCAGATGAAGACTCTGAGTATTGAAGAGATCTTCTGCCAACTAAATGTGACGTTGCCCTACAAACACCATTAACTGATGTAAAGTAGTCAAACTCTGCTGAACCATCACAGTGCAACTCTGGGGCAGAAAATAGCACATCTATCAATTCTTCACAGTAAGCAGTGCCATCAGTGAGGGAAAGGACATGTACAGCTACTTCTTGGACATCTTATGTTCAGGGTTAGAAAGGCAAGTCACTTCTGATTCACCTACAACAACATGAAATGGTATCCTGTAAAGAAAGTGCAGCAGGTTCATCTGCCAGACTGGTAACTGTCTTACACAGTACAATGATCAGGGAGTACTTCGTAGACCATTCTGTGATTGGTCTCCAGGAAGATCCATTACTGTATTGGAAACAAAAGAGAACAATATGGCAAGATCTAGCAAACCTTGCAATAATGTACCTCAGCTGTCCATCTTCAAACTTATATTCAGAATGCGCTTTTAGTGCAGGTGGAGAAATAGTCACTGACCACGGAAAACTGATATGTCCTGCAAATATGGAACAGCCTACATTTCTCAAAATAAATGCTGACACTTTCCCAATTGTCACGAACACTGATTTATGTGAGTCCGATCTGGAAATGAGCAACAGCCTGCAAACAGTGACACTGAATATGACTAGGTTGTGTATGAAACAAATAGAACCATCACCACTGCCACCATGCCAGTGACATATGGCTTTACTAGTAGTACTCTTACTTTTCTTTTTCCAGTAATCAGTTTATATTATGTAAGTCTGATCTATGCCCACCATGGGTATAATTTGTTTAATAGCAGTAGGCTCACTTAGAGCTCCTGCACCTTTCATACCTACCTCAGCAATGCCAACCATGGGAATACATTTTTAAAACAGCAGCAAACTCACTCAAAGCAGCTGTGCCTCTTGCATCAACCTCAGCAATGCCTGCCATAGATATAATTTTTGGAAGCAGCAGCAGGCTCACTCAGAGCAGCTGCATCTCTTGTACCACACTCAGCAATACTCACCATGGGCATCATGTTTGGAAACTGCATCAGACTCACTCAGAGCAGCTGCAACTCTTGTACCCTCCTTAGCAATACTCAACATGGGGATATGTTTTTTGAAACAGCAGCAGGCTTGCTAAGAGCAGCAGTGCCTCTAGTGCTAGCCTCAACAATGCCTGCCATGTGTATCATTTTTTAAAACAGCAGCAGGCTCACTCAGAGAAGCTGCACTTCATGTAGCTGCCTCATCAATGCCTGCCATGCTTATTATTTTTTGAAACAGCAGCAGACTCTCTATGAGAGCCTGTGACTCTTGTACCTATGTCACCAATGCCCCCATGTATATAACAGATTGGGGCACCTAACAGACAGTGTAATAGTCTCCCAAAACAGTCATTACATGTTTTTTGTTCTTGTCAGGGTTGGGTAATCAGGTAGTAGAATGGGTCATGTAGTGAGTACCCAACTCGACTACTCAGTTTCCATCCATTATTTTTTACTGATACTTCTGGGGTACCTGCAGGTTGCCTTGTTGGTTAGGTATTTTAATACCTGCCCATCTCTAGCCAAAATCTTCCTTACTGTACCATTCCTTCAACCATGTATTGAAGTTCCTGGTGAGTAGAGTCCTGCCCCCCATGATTGACCAGGTAGCACTTTCAAGAAGGTCACAGATCATGCCAACTGCCTAATACCCCTCCCTAATTCCCTGAACTCCTCCTTAACTATTGCTGGTTCATCCTTAGCCAGGTCATTAGTCCCCAGATGGACAGTGATGTCGAGCTCTCTCTCCCCTCCTACTGCCCCAGTGATCCTTTGGATGTTCTTTCTATTCCTGCAAGCTGTATTGCTGGGAAGGCAGTGAACCTCCATTTCCTCATCCTTACATGTCTCCAACTCAGTTTTCATCACCATGGAGTCTCCCTCCAGGATTCACTTCCTCTTCCTCTGGGGTCCTCTGCCACCCCCCTTGGGGTCTCTGCTATGGATGACCCCACCTCCACCCTGGTTACTACTTTGGCTCTCTCTGTGGAACACTTCAGATCTTCCAGTGTGGCATTGGAGTTTTACAGTGAAAACAGTTGTGGGATGTGCCTACTCTATACCACCCTAACCCTCCCTGAGCCAACTGTTTTCCAACTACCTCTCCTTCTGGAAAACCTCAGAGGTTAGCAATGGTGGACTAGGTTGTCCCTGGGTGGAGGAGAAGGTCCTCTAAACCCAAACCAACTCAGTCTTTAGTCTGAAAACCTTGTCCCTCAGTCCAGAGAGGTGCAAGCAGATAGGGCAGCAACATAGCTTCCAGAAAGTCTCCCTGAAGACTACCATACCACAAGCAATGTTCTTAGCAACTGGAGGTAAGCAGAACTGAAACACATCTAATGAAATATTATAAAAGGTCTAATGTACACTGAAGGCCATTGAATCTCCCACTTCTGCCATACTGCTCTGATGACAGCTGCATGGGAGTCTGGAATTTGTAGTTATAGAAGATGTCAGCCATGAAATTGGCAAAATCAGTCAGATACAGTCTACTATACTGCTTTAAAAAGTAGACAAACTGAGTCGGCCCAGTGGGGGTGTGGTTGTGCTTCCACCCCCCCATTCCAGCAACCTGGATTTGTGAACAGACAGGGTTTCTCATTGGGTTGGCAGGGTTAGGAAGGATCGAGTACCTGATCGCAACTCTCCTTCCTCAGAGAGAGGGGACTGCCACCTAGTTGAGGTCAGGAAGAAGCACAGTGGGACAACACTTAGAGGGGGAAGAGCTGGATCATGACATGCTGACACATGTGTCACTATGCTCCAGCTGAGGGAGAAAACCATGGTGAAAATGGCAAGGCAACTGCATGCCAACAACCCCGTAGGCTTTTGTATGTCTGACATGGCTGGCCTCCCACCAAACTACAGCCCCGTACATGTATTGGATAACCAGTATGTCATTAAAAAGGATGATAATGGAGCTGGGGGTGCTCTTGGTCAGACTCTGGTAAGAATTAAATACTGATTAAAAAGTAGGAAAACCAATTTGTCATAAGGCTCTTCAGTGGCTTTCTGTGGGAATAAAATAAAACTTTCTCAAGAGTGTTGAAGTAACGTAAGGTAAAGTGCTACAGGAATTAAAATCCTGATCACGCTCGCTACAAATAGCTACTTATAATTAATATTAGTTTTTTCAATAATGCTTAGATTACCCTAAGACTCTAAAACTGGCTGCATACATTTAGGGCCTAAACAATCTTGTTATGGAATAGGCACTGCAATAAAGGGCCCTATGAGTCTGATAAAAATGAACTGCTAACATGTTAACATATGCTGACTAAACAAATGAATACCAGATTTAAAGTAACTGCAGTTGCACAAAACAAAGAAAACTACACTGATACTAACACCAGTCCAAGAAAGAAGACATAATAGAATAAGAAAGATTAAACCCAACAAAATCCCTAAACAACAAAGAAGTAAACAACTCAGGGAAAAAACAAAATAAAAAGACACCAGCTGACAAAACTGATAAAGAAAAAATTACTTTTTTCTTTCCGCTCCCTACTGGAGACTTACCACAATCAATTTCTCCAAGAGAAACCCCAGCTAAAGCCAAAAGAAATGCAGAAAACATCAGATTCCACCTCTCAGAGCATCCACACTACCCCACTGGTGATCTGGTGGATCAATGTGCCAAAAAGTCTCTCACATAGAAACCTATCAAGATCTCACCTCAGATGTCACATCAAGAATCATATCCACACTTAAGGACAAGAACTATTTGAAAGAAATTATGCAAGAAAAGGAAAAAAATGACATCAATAAAAAAAATTGCAGCAGATATTGATTTAATTAAAACACACTAGAAAGTATGGACACAGAAATTAAACAAAATGGAACTAAAATACAAGAGATGGAAAAAAGAACTGCTGCTAATGAAGATGAAATAATTTTACTAAAGAGACAATCTACTCAACTGGAGCTACAGATCAAACAGATACAAGACAAGATAATCAACACAGAAACAAAAGCACTTGGGAGAAATGTTAGGGCACTGGAAATACCCAGACCATGGGAACAATAGACCTTTCCTTCAAAAATAATGGAATATATAATTGCACACTTTTTGGACCTTCCAAAAGACACTGTCAAGTTTGAATATGACCATATTCACTGAGCTTTGCAAAACAGATCTGAGGGTGACCAGCACCCTTGGGCCATGATAGTAACATTTATGAAAACCAAAAAAATAAATAAATTGATGTCAGCTGTTTTCAACAGCAAACAAAAACAAAACAACATTTCCATGAATGGTGCCACTATTAATATTTATCAAGACCTTCCTAGTGAAGTCATCATTGAAAGGAAAAAATATGCCATATTAGATCAACTATTTGGAAGAAAGGATATAAATCTGCATTCTATCCATCAAATAAAATGAAGATGTTTATTAAAGATAACCAATGGACATACACATCAGCTGCAGAAGCAGAAAATGATCTACTAAGTCATTTTCCAGACTTCCTTGAAGATTAAATAAATAGATCTTGAACAAGCTGGATTAACTAATGATACTGGATCTATGGAACTAATCTTTCGGGTTAGGGAATTCATTATTTTTTTTCTTTTTATATATATGAAATAGTAGATGTATTAATAGAATTCCCACACTTTTAGAGTATAAAGTATTGATAAAGGTAAAGTACCAAAGAAAATATATTAGTTATGCTTAAAAAATAGTGATTTAGAGGTACTTGGATAGAAATTATTGTTAATTAGATGTAAGTTTAGAAAGCTTAAGAATGGTGGGTTCTAAATTAGTTTTTTCCTCTTTTCTTTTCTTTCTTTTTTTGTTTGTTTCTCTCAGCAAAAAAAGATGGATTTATAGACATTGATAGACGTTATTAGATGTCTTATTGAATTCTCCTCTTAATTGTAGTATAAAGACAGGTGTCAATCTCACCTCTGAGAGGGGTACTGTGAAAATAGCACTTCAGTATAATGCCTACTCAGTACAGACACCTAGGAGTGTCAATATGGTAATTTGGGGTTTTTTTGGGGGTATAACAGTCAAAAATAAAATTGTGGTGGTTAATAAAGGGGATGATGGTACCAAGGTAAAGGAAATAAAAGGTAAAAAAATCAAAAAGGGGTAAAGAAAAAGAACATTTTGGAGATTTTTTGAAGTTAGGGATAAAATTATTTGTAACATGTTTCATTGTCTTGAAATATTTAGTTGGACCGAATATAAAATGTTAGCCAATAAGGAAAACAGCTCTCTCAGTGTCAACATTTCATCCATGAATGATAATGGGTTAATAATCCCAAAAAGAAAGAATTTATATTATTTTATACAAAAAAAATAATAGTATACAAATTCTCAATATACAGGAAACACATTTAACTTCCAAAGATCATAAAAAAATTAAACAAGGATGGCTAAACCAAGTTTATTACTCAACAGCTACTTTAAGTAGTCATGGAGTTGCGATATTAATTGCAAAAGAGGTGGATTTTAAATTGAATCAACAATGGAATAATGAAGATGGCAGAGTGATACTTACTGAAGGACAGCTATACAGTATTGAAGTGGTACTGGGTTCTATACATTGTCCCTGCAGAATTCTTAAAGATTTCTGATATTTTATTTGAGTTTAATGTTAAAATATTATACTAGGTGGAGATTGGAATGATTTACTTGCCCCCCAAAAATGACAAATCATCCAAAACAGCTATGCAAGACAATAGAGTGGAGCAATATTTAAATGATTTTTTAAGTATACACAATTTATGTGACCCAAGGCACATTAACAATCCATATAGTTTAATGTATACATGTAAAGCTAGACATCTTGAAACATACTCTAGAATTGATTATATATTTACAAATAAAGATTTAATGAAATATATAAATAAAACAGACATTAAATGTATATGTATAACTGATCAAGCAATGATATTAATACACTACACACCAACATTAGATAGAGCTAAAATATCCCAATGGAGATTTGAAAACTCATTATTAAGGGATAGTGACTTTGTTCACTTAATAATAACACCGATGAAAATTTTTGGGGAATTTAACTATTTAGAAAATGAAAAGGTGAGTCCAATATGGGATGAATTTAAAGTGATGGTAAGAAAACAGCTAATTTCATATCAGATCCAATTGAGGAAGAAAGTAAAACTAAGGTTAGAAAAATTTGATCAGAATATTTTAGATCTACACTCACAAGTGAACACAGGTTCTACTGAGGATAAAAAGGAGTTGGAACAGAAGAATTTGGAAAAAAACTATATTACTTGACAAAATGTGAAAAAACACATTAAAATGAAAACATAAGCTATATTATAACGTAGATAGAATGGATAAATTACTGGCATATGCATTTAAAAACAGAGGGAATATAATTCCATTATAAAAATAACATTAATAAAACTATAGTAAAAGATGCCAAGATAGCAGAAGTTGTTTATAAATTATTATAAATCAATTTAAAATAGAGACTATGAAAGTGATCTTGAAAAATTTGAAACATACATAGAAAGAGCCAATATTAATAGACTCAAATGTCAAATTGATAGATTTGAAAAACTCGATTTAATAGAGACAATTACATCCATGAAAAATAACTCCACTCCAGGACCAGGCGGTTTTACTGCCAAATTTTATAAAGCCTTTATCAGTTAACTGCTCCCTTGGATGTATATCATGACTGAGATGACAATGGGCAACTCAATTCTGAATTGTTTTTATGAAGCCAATGTTATACTTATTCCAAAAGAAAATGAAGACATATTAAATCCAGAATATTTTCATCCTATTACATTACTTAACACCAATTATATAATTTTTGCTAAATTAATAGTTTTCAAAATTCAAGAATATATTCCAGGAATAATTCACTCCAATCAAAAGGGGTTAATAAAAAAATAGAAATATATTAAACGGTTTAGCAGATGTCCAATTTGTGATCTCCTTAGCCTTGCAGAAACATATTGAAGAGTTAGCCACCGCTCTAGATGTCACAAAAGTGATCTATTAAACAGGAACTACAAGTTTGCTGTACTGCAAGCATATGATTTTCCACAAATAATAATAATTTCAATCAGAACTTTATACCTAATGCCAAAGGCTATATTTAAAATTATTCAGTATAGATCAACACCATTAAATATGACTAATGGAGTTATACAAGGGTGTCCCCGATCTCCCCTGTTTTCCTTCATCAGTTCAGAACCACTGCTAAATCATATTGGAAACTGTAATCTAATTACTGGAATTCAAGTAAGAGGAACTGAAGTTAAATGTATATGCTGATAACATAATGGTTTTCCTCACCAATCCAATTTTGTCATTTTTTTCAATTCTAATAGAAGAATTGCAAAATTTTCTAAAATTTCTGGATCTGAACTAAATAAAAATAAATTGATTATATTACCAATAAATAAAGTGAAACTGGGTACCAGAATTGTTTTAAACAAAATGAAAATAGAATAAATGGTTAAATATTTAGGAGTTTTTATTACAAATAACTTGGATAAAACTATAAAGACCAATTTAACATATTTTTCAGAAACAAATTGTAGACTCTTGAATGAATGGGAAGATAAATCTCTATCCCTATGGGGTAGGACTGAAGTCCTAAAAATGAAGATTATGCTACTACTAATGTATTTATAGGAAGGTATAAAAGGAAAAATTACTATAACATGGCTGGAACAGATACTAACCTATGAAATTTGTCAGCAGACAAAGGCCTAGAGGTCTATCAAGCCTGCTTGAATATGCAGCTAGCACCCCTTATTCTGCTGCTGCCCCACCCTTCCCCCTCCATTGACCCTCCCCCTTGCCCTGTCCCAGCTCCTTTTGAAGCAGTCTGCTGTTCTACTGGATACCACTTCTGCCGGTAACGTAGTCCACCCAGCTACCACCCTCGCTGTAAAAAAGTGTCTCCTCATCTCCCTCCTGAACCTTCCTCCCTCCAGTCTCTTATCATGACCCTGGGTGGTTCTCCCCTCCCTTACTTTGAACAGCCCCTCTGTACCTGTCTTGTTTATTTCTTTCATGTACTTAGAGGTTTCAATCATGCTCCCATCCCTCCTCTCCTCCAGTGGGTACTTGTTCAACTCCCCTCAGCCTCCTCTCGTATAATAAGTTCCCCAGACACTTGACCATCTTTGTTGCCCTGTGCTGCACCCTCCTCCAGTAACTTAATGTCCCTCTTCAGATATGGGCACCAGTACTGCACGCAGTACTCCAGGTGCAGCCTAACTAATGACCTACACAGTGGCAGAATCACCTCCTCCCTGCTCGAGGATATACCCCTTGCAATGTAACCCAGCATTTTATTGCCCTTCGCAGTTGCCTTACTACATTGGGCCAAGTTAGCCTTACAACATTGTGCAGAGATGAAATGGAAATTTAAAATAATTTCTTTGGCAAGGGGGCTCACTAAGAATTGCATTTGATAAAATAACAATGATAGGAACTGTAGGAGGAATAGACTGTCCAGATCCTGTGAGATACTATTGGTCGACTAGGATAAAGCAATTAATGAACTAGATGATCTTAGAAGAATACAAAATAAACAAAGATAACACACAATGTTTAATAATACAATATCTCTTAAATTTAGAGAATGAAAAACTAACCATTCAGGACTTTCTAATTAAACCCAACCCAAGCAATTTACTCAAATCAAAACTACCATGGTTAAGGAATATTGCAAAATAAGTTTAAAATGGAACAAAATGCATTCTTGTAATAATTTCTCCATACTAAAAAACATTACTGATCACAAAATGTAATCAATGGGCTCTCAGCAGGATTAATAACTAAGGAGGAGTTAACCAGGTTGAATTGCAAAAATTGGTTAGATTTTTTACAGGAAAAGGAAATAATGACATGGGAGGAATTCAATAAATGTGCCAGGCAACAACAAATAACCAACCACAGAGTTAAATATTAGATGTTAAAAACTACATATAACAAATATGCTGAAATAAATAGTTATTTGAAAATAAAGAAAACAATTTACCAACCTATTTGATAATATACAAATATATAAACGAGGAAAATGAAGTATAATTGCTTTATACTACAATAACTTGTCATATGCATTGGGAAAGAAAATGGCCAAGAATATGTCTAAATCAAATAAAAAATAGGCAAATGATTTAAGTTAGGAGATTGCTGACCCAAGTTAGCAGCAAATAAGAATAAAAGCAAATAAACTATACCCATATGCTAAAAGCCAATCAAACCAGTAGAAAATAATTGTCTGGACTTCTATTACTCCACACAGGTTAAGTCAGTTTTCTGAACAACATAAATTGGTCTGCTGGTATAACTGTAAAAACCAAGGAAAGCTATATCATTACCACTTACTATGGAGTTGCCTGAAGATTTTGGAATGGTGGGAGAACACCCATCAGAAAGTACAAAGAATTCTGGATAGATGAATTCCCATGCAATCACAAATATTCTTACTTAATGACTTTGAGTATTTGAATCTAAATGTAAACGAACAAAGAATTCTCACCTTGGCAACTATGCCTACCAAAACAATGATTTTGGCTAAGTGGAATTCTCCTAATTTGTCTATTTGGAATTTGAGCAAATGGTGTGATAATATAAGAGAATGTCTATCAATAGAAAGATTAACAGACCATTTTGAGGGACCAATAGATATATTTGACACTGTATGGAAAGATATCATAAATCTGTTACCCCCATTATTACAGATATGATTAACAGTGTTTTTTTTTTCTTCATGTGCTTATCTGTCTAAATATTTATTAAGCAATGATAAATAACCACCATTGACCACCATGGTGTGGAGTGGGGTGTGCGATTGGAGGGGGGATTTTTGAAGATTTAAATTGTTAGCTTGTTAGTAGGTTACTGTGTAAATCCTAGTATTAATTTATATGTTATTATAAATACACAAAATGATTTGTTATACTGGATTTGACCAATGCAAGTGAATAAATATAAGAATATATAAAAAAAGAAACTTTGTGGGTTTGGGGAATGTGTGAGGGTCGTTGGTCTCATTCTGGTTGGTTTCTGTGTTGTGGGGGGGATTTATACTGGTGTGATGCCAATGGGAAATGTTACTTTGTCTTAGTTTCCAGTGGGTACATGTAGTTATTTTTTTATGTGTTTTGGTCATATGTGTGCTGGGACTAGATCCATGATGTTATGCTGGGATAACATCATGGGCCCAGACCCAGCAGATCAATCAGAGCCCAGCATTCTTTCTCGCCATTTTATAATAAGTAATATTCTCTTCCTACCATAACTTGAGCAACTTAAGTTACATAGAAACATAGACTTTGTCAGCAGAAAAATAACTCTAGGCCCACCAAGTCTGCCCTGATGTTACCTGCATGTTCTGTCTCCACAGACCCTAGCTGGTCTCCAGTGACCCTTGCCCCTCCATGCTTATTTACCAGTATACTCCGATGCCTATCTTGTGCATGCTTGTAGCCACCACCACCCATTTTGTCCCCCACTACCATGGCTTACAGACTGTTTTAGGGGTTCACCACTCTTTCAGTGAAGTAGTATTACCTCACATCCCTCCTAAACGTCCTTGCCCTGCAGCTTCATTGCATGTCATCTTTTTCTGGTGCACTTCCTCCTTTGAAACAGATTCCCCTCCTGTACCATGTTTTCCCCATTAGGTACATGTAGGTCTCTATCATGCCCCCCCCATCTCTATGGTGTACACTTTGAGATCCCTTAGTCTCTAATTGTAAGGTTTCTTGTGCAACCCTTGCACCATTTTAGTTGCCCTCCTCTGGACTGCCTCTACTTTGTTGATGTCCTTTCTGAGATGTGATCTCCAGAACTGGACACTTTACTCCAGATGTGGTCTCACCAATGGCCTATACAGATGTAACACTACCTGCCTGCTCCTGCTGGTGATACCTTTATGTTTGCATCCCAGCATCCTAATGGGCCTACCCACTGCTTTGTCACACTACCCTACCAGTTTGAGGTCATCAAATATTATAACCCCAAGGTCTCTTTCCTGCTTAGTACCCCCCCATTTTATACTCAGCTGTACACCCTAGGCACATGATTTCACACATTTTGGCATTGAACCTAGTTGCCATACCCTTGTCCACTCCTCAGGTTTTCCATGGTCCCTACTTATTCTGTACACATGCATCCCTTAGTATCCACCCTATTACAGAGCTTGGTGTCATCTTCAAAAAGGCATACCTTCCCTTCCAGCTGTTCATCAATATCACTTATGAAGACTATGAAGGGGACTGGTCCCAGTGCTGAGCCCTAGGGCATCCTGCTAGTCACTCTTCCCTAATTAGAATGTTTGCCATATGCTACCACCCTGTGTCACCTGTCCATTAACCACCACTTTATAGCCCACTCATATACTGAGCAATTTCTTTATCAGTCTCTTACTGTATGTGGCACAGTTTTGAAAGCCTTGCTGAAGTCCATGTGCACTCCTCATCCTAGATCTGTTTCGCTAGTCATCTAGTTGAAGAAATCGATCAGATTTGTCTGGCATCAACCTTCCCCCTGCCAAATCCATACTGCTTTTGGTCTAACAACCTGTTGGATTCAAGGTAATCTACATGCCTTTTTTAACCTGGTTTCTATTTATTTCCATTAATTTTCCTACCACTGGTGTGGGACTGACCAGTCAATAGTTGCTAACCTCCTCCCTGCTGCCACTGTTATTGAACGGGGCTATGCCTGCTCTCCTCTAGTCCTCTGGATCCATTCCTGTTTATAGTGAGATGTTGATTAAGGCCATTAGTGGCACAGCAAGCTCCTCTCTGAATTCCCTAAGCACCCTTGGGTGTATCCCATCCAGTCCCATGGCCTTGTTCACTTTAAAGTTTTCAGGTCCCTTCAGGACTCTTTTCTTTGTTGATGGACTCAAGTTCACCCCATCACCACCACCACACTCTTCCTGCTGTTCCTCAGTGGTGTAGCCATCTCTTCTTCCATTGAGAAGACTAAGCAGAAGTGCCTGATCAAGATACCAGGTTTTCCTGATCCTCTTCTGCACAGTCACCCTCTGTTGTCTTCCTTATTTCCACTATCCCTCCCCTTGCCTCCCCCTTCTTGCTTATGTGCCTGATTATGTACCTGAAGTAAGTTTTGTTCCCTTTTGCCATCTCTTTGGCTTGTTGTTCCTCTGTTTATACACTCATATTGTGATGCCTGAGGAACCACAATATGCAACACATGCAACATCCCAAAAATTTAAATAACACACACATCACAATCCTAAGAACTCATTATTTAGATTTTAACAAAGATCAGTCCCTATGCAAGAAGGGGCTCAGTACACACCAGAAAGGGCACAAACCAAGACACATACTGTAAAGGTACATCACACCCTGCTCTAACTGAACAGCTAGGGTCAGGATTCATTATTTCCAGTTGGCCTGAGGCACCGCTACCTTGTCATGTGAAGGGCATGGACTTCAAACCTGAGGTCATTGCTGGTCCCACAGTAGAGATGTGCAAAATTATGAAATTTCATTACATGGAATATTTTATGAAACTGACACATTTCACAAAATATTTTGTGGGTATGAAATGTGAAATTTTGCCCATGGAATGCAAAATGTAGCCAGAAAAATGCAAAATTTTACAACAGAATGGCAACATTTTGCCCACAAGTAGGCAAAATTTTGACTTTTTGGGTGAGATTGTGCATTTCATGGAGAAATTCTGCATTCCATGGGTGAAATTTCACACCAAGCGAAAAAGTTCTTGGAATGGCGGAATTTTGTGAAATGTTTCACACAGAGAAATTACCAATTTTGTGGCAATTTTACCATTGAAATTTGATTTTGCAACATCTCTATCCAACAATAGATCCCCTGCTTTGAAATTAAAATATGAACAACAAAATAACACCACCCATCTCTACTAGGAACTTCAATATTGTCATGTCCCACTTTTAAATCAGTGTCTGCTTTCCCACCCTAGCCTGTCAGTGAAATAGCCAAAAACAAAGTCCTGATGATTGCCTGGGGGGAGCCATGCAAGCTTGTCATATAGGTCACAATGATGGGTGAGTTGAGGGGCAGAGAGGGCAAAATGGCATATGTTGTTACATGTTATAATCCATTTTGACAGGCTAGATTTGGTGGCATGTATGAAGGTAATGACGCCATAACAGAGTGTGGGGAGGGGTACACCTTTAGCAAGGGTGAGACAAGCAGCTGGCATGAGATTGTTTTTTGCTCTATATGCCATGCCTAACTTATTATTTGCTGCTTTGCACATGTTATGAATATGCAGAGAGAGGTCAAGCTAGGAGGCAATATAGTGCAGTGATTTAAGGCTCTGAGCTGCATACATGGAGACCTGGGTTTGAATCCCACAGCCGCCACTTGTATACTGTGTGACCCTAAGCAAGTCACTTAACTTCCTTGTGCTCCCAGGAAGCACATGTAAACAAGCTTTCATCTTAGTGTGTCTCTCCTGGTGAAAAAAAAAAAAAGCTGGGGATCAAGGGTGACTCTCATGTATTTGAGGGAGTCAGTGGCCCTCACAAAGGCTCCATCATCACCAGTGTCTCTCAGAGGTGTAGGAAATGCTTTATTTTGGCCAGGGATCCAAAAAGCATAGCCTGAATTTTTTTGAGATTCTGGGCTAGTCTGTTGGCCATAATCCAAAATTGTATGATGCTAAAGTCAACAGTTAGGTGACGGTTGATGACACTAATGTCCTGGGAGTCAATTAGGATCACTACGTTATCCACATATAATGTGGCACTACCATAAGTCAACACAAGGGGCAGATCATTTACAAATAGGGAGGAAAGAATGGGTCCTAGGACGGACCTCTGCAGACCCCAGATTTTACAGAAGTGGGCTCAAAGAGAACCTTGTTGAACTTTATAAGTTGCTGCCTTCCTTGTAGGTATTTAGTAAACCAAGCTAGGACAGGGGCTGACAAACCAAGAGACTGGAATTTTGAGCCCAGGACAGTACGATCCACCAGATCAAATGCCTTGGAAAGATCAATGAAGTTTGTTCCTGTTAATTTACCTTGATCCATGGTAACTGACATCTGAGGTAACCTTAGCAATGGCAGAGGAGGTGCTATAACCATTGTTAAAGCAATGTTGTGCTGGGGATAATAGCTCATGACTCTGGATATATTTAGTGAGCTGGGATGAAACCATTTTCTCAAGAAGCTTGCTGATAGCTGATAGGATGGCTATTGGTTGGTAGTTCTCAAGGTTTATTGGGTCACCTTGTTTGAATACTGGAACAACCCTAGCCATCTTCCAGTGGTCAGATGCCCTACAGGGGGCATGCCTTAGACAACTAGTATTGGAGCCCACTCGAGAGGGAGCAATATTAGACCTGATTCTCTCAAATGGAGATGGAGAGAGGATCACAGATGTAGAAGTGGGTAGCCATCTGGGAACTAGCGACCATCGAACAGTATGGTTCACAATAAACACAGCAATAGAGTCAAGCCATACAAAGGCAAAAGTACTGGACTTTAGGAGGGCTGACTTTGCCAAAATGGGTGAGTGCCTAAGGAATGCACTAGCAAATGGGCAGGAAGGAGGGGTGGAAGAACAATGGGGAATAATAAAAACTGTAATCACAGAGGTAACAAGCCTTTGTGTGAAGCAAATAAACAAAACAAAACGACGTAAGAAACCACTATGGTTCTCAAAGGAAGTGGCAGTGAAGGTTCAAGAGAAAAAGAAAGCATTCAGGAAGTACAAGGAATCGCAGAAGGAGCAGGACAGAGAACTGTATCAGTTAAAGCAAAAGGAGGCTGGGAAGGCAGTCAGAACAGCAAAGGCCCAAACCGAGGAAAAGATAGCCAACTCAGTTAAGAAGGGGGATAAAACCTTTTATAGGTACATCAGGGAGCGAAGGAAGACCAAGGGAGGGATAGTGAGGCTTAATAAAGGGAGGGAGGGAGGGAGGGTGGGCAGAGGAGACTGTGAAAAGGCAGAGATACTAAACAAATATTTTTGCTCAGTATTTACAAATGAAGAGAGGAGGTACATAAAACAAACAGTAGAAACACTCTGGATACAGAAGTTGATATCAGCCCATTTACAGAAGAAAGGGTTCTGAAAGAACTCTTAAAACTGAAGGTGGACAAAGCAATGGGGTCTGATGGGATTCATCCCAGAATTCTAAAGAACTAAGGGTAGAACTAGTGACACCACTGACTACCCTTTTAACAAATCATGGGAGGATGGGGTGGTACCCGAGGACTGGAGGAGGGCAGATGATTCCCCTTCACAAAAGTGGGAGCAAGGCAGAAGCAGGAAACTACAAACCTGTTAGTTTAACCTCAGTGATAGGGAAATGATGGAATCACTTCTGAAGGAAAGAATTGTCAGTATCTAGAGGCCAGAGGGCACAGGACCCTAGGCAGCATGGATTCACAGCGGGACGGTCATGCCAGATGAATCTGATAGATTTTTTTGACTGGGTGACCAAAGTAGTAGATCAGGGAGTGGCTGTGGACATGGCCTACCTAGACTTTAGCAAGGCATTTGACACAGTCCCACACAAAAGATAAATATACAAGTTAGCCAGCCTGGGAGTGGGTCCCAAGATGACAGCCTGGGTAAAGAATTGGCTGGAGAATAGGACCCAGAGAGTAATAGTAAATGGAGTCCACTCGGAAGAAAGGAGGGTTACTAGTGGGGTACCGCAGGGTTCAGTATTAGGACCGGTCCTCTTCAGTGTCTTTATAAGTGACATTGCAGAGGGACTGGAAGGAAAAATATGTCTCTTTGCAGATGACACAAAGATCTTCAACAGAGTTGATGCACAGGGTGGGGTGGAAATGATGTGAAGGGACTTGGCAAGGTTAGAGGAATGGTCAAATGTATGGCAGCTTAGATTAAATGCTGAGAAGTGCAAGGTAATGCACCTGGGAAACAAAAACCCAGGGGAAGAGTACACAATGGGGGGTGAGATACTAACAACAACAAAAATGGAAAGGGACCTGGGGGTAGTCATATCAGATGACCTAAAGGTGGGCAAGCAATGTGAGAGGGCAGCAAGGAGGGCTGGGGAGATACTGGGATGCATAGGGAGAGGCATCACCAGTAGAAAACAGGAAGTTATTATTCCTCTGTACAGACAGCTGGTGAGACCCCATCTGGAGTACTGTGTGCAGTTCTGGAGACCCAATCTCCACAAAGACATAGACAGGATGGAAGCTGTCCAGAGGAGGGCAACTAAAATGGTGCAGGGTCTGCACCGGAAGACATATGAAGAGAGACGAAAGGAGCTTAATATGTATAGCCTCGAGGAAAGGAGGGAGAAGGGGGACATGATAGAAACATTCAAGTACTTCAAGGAATCAACAAAGTCCAAGAGGGTAGCATCTTTCAAAAAAAAAGAGGTGCAAGAACAAGAGGGCACAATTTGAAGATGGGGGGCAGCTCAGAGGTAATTTAAGGAAGTATTTTTCACAGAGAGGGTTGTGGATGCATGGAACAGCCCTGAGGAGGTTGTGGAGTCAAAATCAGTGGTGGAATTCAAGCATGCATGGGACAGTCATAAGGCCATTCTAGGGGGGTGGGGGTAGAAAGAAGTAGGCTGCTGGTTAACTAGGATCTGCAGCTTATCCAGTAGGTAGGAAAATGGGCAGACTGGGTGGGCCAAGCGGTCCTTATCTGCCGTCAAATTCTATGTTTCTATGTCAGAGATTGATCCTGTAAAGAAGGACTTGCTAAAGATATGGGTGATGGGTAAATCAAGGAAAGGAGCACCAAGGCAGATGAGTTTGGGCTCCATATTGTCATGCCCGGCATTAGAGCGGGGTGAGAGACTAGCAAGGAGATTCTGAGTCTCCCTCACTGACACTTGAAATAAAAAGGAGGGCAAGAGGTAGAGCCTGGATGAGAGCAATGGGGTGATTCTTGTACTTCAGGAGCGAGGAATAGGGAGGCATAGGCAGACAGGTCTGAGAAAAGGGATTTAAAAGCATTTGCAATTAAGGCATTATTGCAGTTTATACCATAATTAAGCATATCAGAGACATAGCCTTTTGAGGAACTGCTAACTGTTAAAGGAATAATGCATGACAGGGTGTGTGTTGTGCTCAGATAATGCCACACCGGGGGGAGCTGGGCATGAGGCCGCAGGCTGAGTGCGTCCAATGCCCCAGACATGGCATTATACTAGCACGACACAAACCCTGGAGTGCATTATTCCTATTATACAATGGCTTGTTGTTATATATAAAACAAAAAATAATTGTAAAGAATGTTTTTATTAATGTAGAAAAATATTTTTGTTTCTTAAGAGGAGATGCAAAAAAAAGAGCATATGCTCATGGTACATAGGTCATCCAAATTGGTTCACCATGCTGAGACTAGACCTGTGGTGTTATTTATTTATTTATTTATTTATTCAAGCATTTAACTAGGAAGGCATACTGAGTATGCTAAATGCTTGATTCCAGATGCGTCCTGGGGAAGGGGGAACATAGACAATAGTTGAACAGCATATAAACAGGAGAAAATACATAGTGTGAATTCTCTAACATTTGGTCCAAGTGTCTAGGCATAAAGGTAAAAAAAAAACAGTAGAATATGCAATACCTTGACAGCATAGTGCAGACAAAGTGAACAGTAGATTCAGTCATAAAATTAGTTGCAGTAATAAGTGCTGACAAAATACAATCATTTCATACGGAGAGCAGAACTGTCTAGACACATGTACAGGTAGGGGCAAAATGAGCTTGAAGCAAGGAGTTTAGGTGCTGAGGGGAGGAGAAATGATGAATGTTTGCTGGGAGGGAGTGCCACAATGTTGGTATGCTGTAGGTGAAAGCAGCCTGACTGGCAGTAGTGGACCTAAGTGGGACAGCGAGCGAATGAGAGTCCAAGTTTCGGAGAGAGTAGGCTAGGGTGCAGGGGGTTTCCCAGGGCAGCAGAGAGGTAGAAGGGGAGGTGCTGGGACCAAAACTTGGCTGGGATTTTGGCACAGTGGGATTGCCTGAGATTATGGAGAGCGGGGAGGTCCATAGATTGGTAAAGGGCACAATGGTGTGTGGAGAAGGGACAGTTCAGTGCAAAGCGGCAGAAGGAATGGATAAGAGGGTCCAGCCTGGCTAGGGTTGACTTAGGGCTGGCACTGTAGACTACGTCACCGTAGTCGAAGACGGGGAGAATCATTTTCTGCACAATGGCCCTCTGAGCAGATGCAGGGATGCAGTCACGATTCCGGGAAAGTACGCCAAGCCTAGGGTGTAGCTTCTTGAGTAAAGAGTCAATGTGTGTGGAAAAGTTGAGGTGCTGGTCTAGCCATACTCCGAGGTATCTGAAGGAGGTACAGGATTCCAGTGGTGTCCCTTCCAGGGTGCGGAATGTGATTTGAGAGGGGAGCCTAGAAAGTCTCTGCCTAGTGCCAAAGGTTGGAGAGACCATTTTCTTGGCATTGAGAAGGAGATGATTTGAGTGAAGCCAGTGCTGGACTGAGATAAAATCTTGCTGCAGTCAGGTCATGACCTCTGAGGATGAGGAGCAAGATGCATACAGCACAGTGTCATCAGCATACATATGGATTGAGGTGTGTGGGCAAGCAGAGGGCAGGTCGTTCAGGAAGATTGAAAACAGGAGTGGGCCTAGCTGTGACAGTTATGAGTGGGATAATGCTGGGATAATGCCATGGGTCCAGCCCCAAACTGACCTATGGGGTAATGCCATGGGTCCAGCCCCAAACTGACCAATCACAGTCCAAAATTCTTTCTTGCCATTGTATAATTTTGATGTTAAGCCAGAAACTCCTATGGTCTCTGGCTGAGGTCAGCAAAGCAGATTTGCAGAATTTGCTCTTGGCGGAATGTATTGCTTTTTTACATGCATTACGGTGATATCTATACTCCTGAGGACAGACATGTTTTGTGAGGTCTTAAAACTAGCCCAGCATTTATCCCTAGACTTCATGAATGAAAACAAGACACCTTGAAGCCATTTTGTGATAGTACCCCTTGCTCTCCCTTTTATAAGAAAGACGTGTGTGTCTTGTAGTGAAGAAAATAAGTTAAGAAAGTTATCCAGAGCAGATGAGATATTACTTGCCTCTGATACAGTGCACCAGTCTGTAAGTGGCATGTCTGTGTGAAAAGATTCCAGGTTAAATTTGGAGAAGTCTCTCATAAGGATGACCTTGCAGGGTATTTTAGGGGAGGAGACTTTCCAGATGCAGTAAGTGGGTGTATGATCTGAGATTGAGTCAGGGAATGTTTCAGATGAAATGAGCCTCTCAGGCCTATTGGACAGTATCCAATAGGGGAAAGTATTTTTACCACCTGTTGTAGAAAGCATGGTTGATTCACTTACAAGTTGAGAGAGGGTGAGACCTGCCAACAAAGATTCATAATGCTTAGCATTGCCACCTAACCAGTTAAGGGTAAAGTCACCTAACAACAGTAACTCATTAGCAAGCACCTTAGGACTGATGGTGTCAAGAAGATAGGAGAGCCCTTGCACTCCACCTTTTGGAGGATTGTATACACAGACTAGGTGCAACTTTTTAGTGTTATCTAATATGAGTAGAACATGAAGGAATTCACAAGGAGTCAAGGGTGATTGTAGGTGAGGTATGATGGACACATTTAGCTAGTTTTATAATATAACAACAAGCCACCACCACATTTTTCCCATCATAATCAAGCCTAATTTGATTGAAACTGGTAAGAACACACGCAAAGTCTAGGATTGTGTGTTTAAGCCATGTTTCCATGATGCCCAGGAATTCAGGTTTGTAGTAAGCAACCCAAGCAGTAAGCTCAGCAATTTTAAAGCCTTTAGAAGATAACCAGTTTTGGGGGGGGATAGTGAACTGAAGGGTGGACTGAGGAGTAGCAGACCCTGGATTAAGTTCTATATCCCCTGCCAGGATGATGAGTAAACACAAAAGCCATACAAGGCATGGCAGGATATTTCACTTCCTAGGGGTAGTTGTTTTACAGAACAAGTATTTGACCAGTTGGGTAGCAAACATGACAGATTTGTATTTCAAGCACCAGCTACGACAGAGACACAACTGCTTAGTTGCTTTATGATTAGAGAAGGTGTAATCAACTTCAAAGAGATCATTTTATTTTTTATTTTTATTTTTTTAGTTATTTAAGATTGCAGATTAATACCCTTGAGCCGGGAGGGCTCTTTTACAAAGGTTCCATGTCAAATGGACGAGAGACAAATTTACATTAACATGTTACAGAACATTCAGTGTACACAATGGGTTACAGAACATTAGGAGTATACAATAGGTTACAGAACATTTGGAGTACACAATAGGTTACAGGCAATACAGGTAGCAAGCAAATAGGACTCAATTTTAAAACATAGAAAGGAGACAAACAGATGTTATTCATAAAGCAAGGTGGGAGCAGCCTGAGGGGGCTTTGTCATAGAATATGGAATATGGGGGTGAGGGGAAGAGCAGGGTTAGGTGGGCAGCCACCTAAGGGCTTTGTCAGGGAGGGGGGTGGTGAGAACTGGGTGGGGAAGAAGGCAAGGGGAGGCAAGCAGAGGGGTAAAAGGTTATGAAGGTGAGTAGTCACGGAAATTTTTACTTGCAATCACATATGTTCTTTTGGACCAGAAGAGTTAGTAGTTCTCTTTTAAAAGGTTCAATTTTTGTGTGCTCCAGGGTGGGAGAAGGGAGTTAATTTCCTGTGGTTCCATGGGAACAACAGGAAGGGAAAGATAGCACATAGTACATATCAACACTTTTTGGGGAGATAAAGACACAAGCAACATAAAACCTAACAGCAGTATGGCATTTTGAGGCTGCTTAAACACATTTCTGAGAATACGTGGTAGTAACACACTTAGTAACTGTAGCAGTCAATGGCTAAGTGACCCTAAAAAAGTAAGAGCTGTCAAGACCCACAAGATTCCTGATAATTTCCCTTCAAAACTAGCAACACACAAGTTTAGGTATTATTTTCATAAAATGCTAGAGCAACAACACTCAGTAGGCTGATAGATACAATACTATTGTACAGAGAGACACCTAAGGTCGCAGACCTACTCCACCAAGCACTCTCAGGTGTAAAATCAATGGAGGAAACAGGCAGAACAGGTCTAAGACAAGATTACTATAACAGGCTGGATGATAGCAGTGCCATTTTAAACTGACAGGCAGAGGAAGTGACTTACAGTGCATAGGTATTTAATGGGGCTGAGGAATCCTCGTGACTTGTTGCTGTGAGCCCCTTTTTCACACTAAGGGTAACACTGTGGGCAGCATGGCAGGCCAATGCCTGACTCCCACAGCTGACACCCACAGTGTGACACCCTTGTCTCTCTGACTCTTAACGCATCAGACCGCAAGCATGGAGGAGTGCTTGGGCAGGTGAACTCTATGAGGGGAGAGGAGTGCTGCGATTGGCTGCCAGTCGTGGCTCTGCTGCTCCGGTGTCCCCAGTTCTGTTGCTGTGCTGCTGGGGAATGGAACTGTGGCAAATTCAGAAGAAGGTCCATGGGAAGGGTGAGGAGGTCCCAGTTGCAGGACAAAGCCACCTCTACCCCTCCTCGCAGTGTCCCGATGACCCAAAAAGAAGCCCAGCAAAACAAGCACTGTACCATGCCTTTTATCACCATCAGAACAAAAGAAAAGGTTGCAGACCAGGTTTGAATTCGGTGCCAATCCAACTCCTTTATCAACCACAAGTAATCCAAGGGAAACTAAGTATTCAGGATTTGTTTATTTTGTTAGTGTCCTTTTGGCAATTAATTTACTGTATGTCTAACAATTATGTCTATTTGGCACCATGCTTGGGAACACTCCCTTTTGTGTAATCCCTTGCCATCTCCCCTCCTCCCTCCCCCAGATCAAGTCTGGGCCCCGATCATCGGATTTCTAAATCTAGTAACAAAATTGTGTGCATCCAACTTTCCTTTACAAAACATTTGCACCTCAAACATAGGTACTAACAATAACAGTGTTCGTACGCTAACAGAACTTACGAATCCAACATTTCAACCCTTCCTCCCCTTCCCTTTTACCCTTCTCACATCTGACCAGCATCCTCTATTGGTATTATCTGTCTCACAGCCCAGATACCTGCAGGGGTTGCTGGGAGGTGGATATCGTGGTGAGTACATCAAGAGAGGAAAAAAAAAGGCACACTTAGGTCCTAAAGTCTCTCTTCCCACTACCCACACTACTATATGAGACTGTCCTTTCAGCAAGTTCGAAATGCTGAGCTGCAGTCCATCTTTGGTGTTGTACCCACTGACAGTTCCTGTTTTTTTAGCCCCTGTCCAACCCCCCACCAAGGGTCCAAGGTGGTCTCATCCCGGGTTTTAGGGGGATTGGGATCCCACTTCTGAGCCATACTTAAGGCTTTCCAAGACCCAGTCAGATTCCCTACCACCCCCTTTACCTCAGGGGGGCCAGCCGGCCCCTCAATTTCTTCCTCCTCCTGCCACTATGCTCTATCCCCCAGATCAGGGGGGGTAAGCCTCATCTATGCACATAATGCTGTATCAAAACATCTATGTACTTACAGAAGCATAGTAAAGAGTAGACTTACATTCCACCAGGTGGGGGGTGGATTAGTAAGGGTCCGTTTCTGAGCACAGTCCCAAAGGTATAACAAAACTTGACAAGAACTGCCACTGCCGGTGAAGTCTCTCACTGAGTGGACTGAACTCTCAATATCAGCCCACTGGATTGGCAGCTGTTGTTTGGACTGCAGGAGCCCCCATGGGTGACCTCGTGGCTGGCAGGTAGTCCGTTGACATTGAGGCCTCTGTCGTAGCATCTGCTGAGTCATCCGCCCATGAAAGGCTTCTTGCTGCTGGGGTCTTTGACTCTTTAGCTGGTGTGCGTCTAGGTGGTAAAGGTGGACATTTCAAAGGGACATCAGTAGGTAAGTCCATCAGGGCCAGAAATTGGTTGTTGCTCAAGTCTGGTTGTAGGGGTCCTTGTGAGCCTACCAAGTCAGGGCTGTCACTGCAGCTTCTGGAGTAGAACCTGGGAGTTTTATTGATATGCTCCTCCTCCTCTTCCCGTGCCTTTCTTCTGATCTTCCGTTTACTACCCAGGGACTTCAGTCTGGATGCCTGCTTCGGTGTATAGTCTTCTTTGGTTGTTGCGGGCATCTGCTTGTGAAGGTCACTCTCAAATGGCAGTATACCCATCAGTGTAGGCCTTGCTGGGGAAGCTAGGGGTCTACCATTGTCCCAAAGCCTGCCCTAATTGGGTTTAGGGGCTTATGCAACAAGAAAGTTCTCTGCGGCAGCGGGATTATCAAAGACCCTTGTAGAGCCATTAAACACCACTCTGAGCAAGGCCGGGTATCACAGGGAATATTCGAGCCCCAGTCCTGCACAATCCCTATGTGCTGCTGTAAAAGCCCTTCATTGTGCTGTTACTTCTTGTGAGTAATCAGAGAATATTTGAATTTTTTGCCCCTTCCACTGGAGCTTTTTCTTTTGTCTGGCCAGTCTGGTGATAGTTTCCTGGTTTTGATACCGGAAGAACCGGGCTAGGATTGTGTGCGGGCAGCCTCCTGGGGCTGGGAGGGGGAGCCAGAGTTCTGTGGTCCCTATTGATCTCTGATGGGTTCCCACAGCACCAGTTTTGAATGGACAGTAGCTCCTGTTGAAGAAAAAGAATAGTATCCTTCCCCTCACAGTCCTCTGGGAACCCCACGAACTGGAGGTTATTCCAGCGGCTGCAATTTTCTAGGTCCTGCACTCTGGACAAAAGGAAATTAATTATTCTGTCCTCCTCCTGCAGCCTGGCTCCAGCTTTGTGCCAGCTGTCCTCAACTTCAGCAAGTCTATGTTCGGAGACACAGGCTCTTTGTGTCAGATCCGCAATGGCCAGCAATTTTTCTTTTGGTACAAGATCCATGTTATCCATGCAGTGTAGGATCTCGGCAAACATTAATCAAATTTTGGACAGATTGCCCTCGGACTGTCATGATGGAGGTATGGAATCCATCTTGGGGATCCCCTCATGTAGCTGGGCTGTGTGTCCGAACACTAAAACAAAGGGGCTATAGCTTGGTAGTGCCGACAGACAGCAGTCCGATCATCTAGTCACTGGAAAGGTAAGTACTATTGAGTTGCACTGTAGTGTATAAATGTACCTCACTGCAGAAAGATTGGAGTTTTCAACAGATTTTTTGTGGGGTTTCAGAGAGCTCAGATCTCAGGCGACCATTCTGTTCTGCTGCTGGCCACACACACACCCCTTCTTGTAGTTTTTAATGTATTACACATTATTGCTGTTCCATTAAGATAAGATTTGCAGTTTTCTGATTGTGCATGACTTTAATTATATCCTGACTTAAATATACTGGAAATTTTTGTAGCATTGAGCAGTTAAATTCCACTGGGGACATTTCTGTGACCCCGCCCCCTGCCATAGAGCCTATCTCCTCCCCTGAGCAGCCTTGATGAATTACCACAAATCTAAAAAGTATGGTGCCCAATGATCTTTCTCTATTGGTCGTTTCAGAATCTTTAAGGGCTTCTATTGTTTGCTGCAATTTCTACATGTCTCTTTAATTTTAGCCTTCTGAATATATTCACTTCTCCCCAGGTGTGAACCCTTGCTTTTGTTAACCGATTTATGTTCACCCCACCAGGGAGTGATACGAGACTATATTTCAAAACATTATAAAATTTCAGCATATTTTTCTCATTAATCTCAGATTTTTCTCTCTCATCGCCTAGCAGTATACTTGCTACAAAATTTCAATCGGTAATCATATCTGAAAATTTTTCCAGAGAGCTATCAATATCCTCTATGTTCTTTTCAAAAGATTTACACTGACATTTATACCCAAACCAGCATTTCTAACCTTATTAGTTCTCTTAATCTCCCCTGGTTTGGAGGTTGATGGTCTACCTGTGCTGTTAGTAGTTTTTTCAGATTCCATTAAAGGGGAAGCTTTACCCCAGGAAATACATGATAAGTACTGTAATTTTGGTGTGATTATTATATTTTATGTATGTATTTATTTATTTATTCCTTTGTTAACCAGGCTGGTGCACTGGTTCGAGGACCTTTATCAGGCCAGGCCCAGGACAGAGACTGGCACATACAGAAAGGTCACAGAAAATACACAGAGTTATACAGGAACAAATAGCAGGCAGTGTGGATCAAGTGGCTATACAGTGTTTGGCAGCAACAGTCACGGCTCAGAGTTAACATTGACAGGTAAGGAGTAGTATTGAACAAAAATATAAAAATATACAAAAAAAAATACATACTGTTCACAAATTACAATTTATCTGTACATTTACAATTTGCAGGTAGCGACAGCTGACACCTGCACAGGGAGCAGCTAACAAGTCAGTCCCTAGGTAGGAGAAGAGGGAGATGGCAGAGGGCAAAGGAGGACTAGATAGATCGCTCAGTAGCACCAGTAGAGTGGAGACAGGAACAGGTTATGGAGGATAGGAAGTGGGTTTTTAGTTGGGTATGTAAATTTAGTGGGAAGTCAAAGGAATTTAGTTGGGGGGAGGTCATTCCAGAGGGAGGGCCCAGCAAGGGAGAAGGCCCTGTGACCCATCCTGGTGTCATTATGTGGACAGATGAGTTGGAGGTGGGACGAGTGGTGGTGGTTACGGCTATGAGTCTTGGGGCAGACTTGGCCTGGTAAAGGGGAGTACGAGGAGCAGTGGATGGCATCACTGATGGTCTGGGCCAGTAAGTAGGAGCATCAGGCTTGAAAGGGAAGCCAAAGAAGGGACTGGTAGAGACAGCAGTGTGGCGTGGAGAGAGGGGCATGAAGGATGAAGTGACAAATCTGGTTATAGATGGTGTCAGGCTAGGACAGGTTTGTGATGGAGGTAAGTGAGTACACAAGGCTCCCATAGTCAAGGAGGGGGGGAGGTTGCCATGGGCAATAGCGAGGTGAGCTTCAGGTATGAGATGATTAATAAGGTGGTAGCAGAGATCCAGCTTCTCATTTATGTGATGTACCAGGAAGGCAATATGGTCAGAGTAGGCAAGTGATGGATAAAGGATAATTCCCAGATATCTGACGGAGAAAGCAGTGTTGAGGAAGGAGCCATCAGGGGATTGGATCTTTAGAGGGCTGTCAGAGTGGCCAAGGGCAGAGAGTTTGGATTTAGAGTCAAGCAGCATAGCTTTTGTTTTGACACATTTACCAGCAGCTTGTTGGAGGAGAATCAGCAGTGGGCCAGAAAGAAATCAGTGGTGAGCGTGGTGGATAGTAATGAGGGGAAGGGATCACTATGGAAGAGAATCAGATCATGTGCAAGGAGGGATTGACATGATAGGCCCTCCACTGGGAGAGAGTTTATGAAAAGGGGAAAAAAATGGGCCCAAGTATGGATCCCTGAGGGACGCCAACAGAGGCAGGCAGGGCAGGGGAGGGGAGGTGGCATCACTGAAGCAGACCATTTGGGTTCATCTGAAGAGGCAGTTTGAGAACCAGACTGTGGAGGCAGAGGAAAAACCAAGGGCACTAAGTTTAGTTATGAGGATGTTATGCGTGACTAAGTCAAAGGCCTTGGGTAAGTCAATAAATACTGTCCCCGATAATTTTCCCACATCCATACTCCTGAGCATATGGTCAGTGAAGCAGGCCAGGTCAGCGGTTGTGCTGTGATTCATTCTGAAGCTATGCTGCTGGGGGCAGAGGAGGTTGTACTTGATTACATAGTCAGTGATTTGGTAATTGACAGCCTTTTCAAGGGGCTTACCAAGGTGGAGTAGAATGGAGATGGGACAGTAATTATCCATAATACTGGGATCACCAGATTTATGAATTGGGACAATTTAGGCCTGCTTCTAGGTGGGGGTGTGGGGGGCAGAGGCCGTGGTAAGGGAGAGATTAAAGATAAAAGTGGGTGGGTAGGCAATGTCGTAGGCTACTAATTTAAGAAAACAGGGGAATAGGTCATCACTGCCAGCACTCCCTCTAGATGGGAGACTGAGGAGGAGTTTAAGTGTCCCAGCAAGGGGGGATGGTCTTGAAGTAGATAGTGGGGCTGCTGGAGCTGGTAGAGGGGGGTGTGGGCAAGGGGGATTGATGGGAGAAGTTTACACAGGTGGCTGTAGAGGTTGGTGAAGTGAACATTTAGTGCATTTGTGATGTCTTGTGAGACATGTCAATGAGCCATTTCAAGTGATAAGGGGGGAAGAGGATTGTTTGGTAGTACGGGAGAGTAAGGCAAGAAGGGAGGACCAGAAATGTCTGAGGTTACCTAGGTTCTGGGATTGCAGTGAATGGAAATAGGCTGTCTTGCTAGAGTGCATGCTGCACTTAGAGAGATTCCTCAGGTGATGGTAGTCATTCTAAAGGTGGGGGATAGTATGGCTTTGTAGGCAGCCCACATTGCACCCCACTCCTTCTTTAGCATGAGGAGATCGGAAGAGAGCCAGTGGGTGTCACCACCCCATATTCTTTGGGTAGCAAATGGGAAGTGTTTTGTGTTGGACAAGTAAATGGGCAGAGTCAAACGTGCCCAGTGCCAGGCTGACATCAGAGGCTGCATACAGGGCTGACCAGGTTAGGGCTCTGATGTCTTCCAGCAGACTGAGGGGGTCATAGGTAGAGAAGGTGTGAAAGGTCAAATCAGTCAGTGGAGGGTTAGGTGGCTTGGAACACCAGAGACAGTAAATAGGGGAATGATCACTGATGGCATCTGATAGGGTGCCAGCATGGGCGACCTTGTCAGCGTGGGTCGCCAGGATTCAGTCAATAATGGTATGATTTTGGGTTCAACTGCTGTGGCATATAGGAGAAGTTATTAGTTGGGTGAGATTATGCTGCTGTATGAAGAAGTTGTAGTCGGAGAGTGGGTGCTCATTCCAGTTAGTATAAAAATCACCAAAGAGAGTGGTGTCTCTAGAAAGGGAGAGAGGACCAAGGGTGTCCAGGAGTGATAAGAGACCTGAAACCCCAGTCTAAAGAGGATTGTAGCAACACCTAACAAACAGCTTTTTGTTGCTGGCAATGGTCAGTTCCACTGTAAGCCACTCGATAGGGAGGTCACTAGTGGGCTGGCCAAGAAGTGTAGCATGAAAGGAGTCGCAGTTGTATAGAAGAACACCACCACCACGGCAGGAGGTAGCATGATCACAGTGTAGGAAGGTGTAACCTAGTAGGGAGCAGCTATGGTCAGGGGTGGAGCTTTTTAGCCAGGACTCAGTGATGCCTAGGATATCGGGCATGTATAGTGAGATTCAGGCTTCCAGTTCTGCAATTTTGTGTAACAGTCTCCTTACATTAGGATGGACAATTATTAGGCCACGACTCACACACTATGGGGGGTGACTATGGGAGAGGGGTGTGTTGAGAGCAGAATATTTGCAGGCCTTGGGTTACTTTCAATGACCTCAGAGAGTAAAAAGCATGTGATGTTAAAGGTGGATGGAAGAAGGACGCTGGGGAATGGGACCCAGAGGGAGAGAGATAAGAGGTGGAGGAAGAGGAGGTGCCGGTCATAAGCACTGATGAAGATCTGGGTGGCAGATGGGCAGGAGTGTAACAGGCAGCATTCAAGACATAAAGGAATGGGAACAGGGTAGAAAGTAGGACAAGTGTGCCCTAGAGATGCTTGTTCTAATGCTATGACCGAGGCACCAAAATCAAAGGCAAAACATAGGCAGAGACAGAGAAGCGTGCATAAAAATAGCACCTTGACTGTTGGAGAGGACATTTTGGGGTGGTGAAGGTACAGTAAAAAGTGCAATGAAATGTACCAAGGGTAGTGCGGGCTAAGGCACTAGAGGATCACACCAGGAGAAAACACTAACAGGGTATGTGGTTTGAGCTGCAAGCTTGGGGGTTACCAAAAGGTAAGGCTGGTTACAAGGATAGGTGGGGAGAGAGGCAAGAGAAGCTAAGGGATAAGGGCACTGAAAAATTCTATTTAAAATCAAATGAGAGGTGAAAGGGAGAGCAGCAGAGGCCCCTAGTGGCTCTGCAGTATAAGCTGCTAAGTGGGGTTTGGGGAGATGGGAAAAAGTTAATGGTGATAACTTGGCACAGTCACGTGACCAGCCAGCCTATAAATGAAATGCTCACTCAGGCTGGGAGGCTGTGGGGTGGTTGGAGCTGCCACGCTAATGGCAGTGGTGCTACTCCTGTGCCTCTGACAGAGTGTGCTCATGTGGTGCTATATCTGATGCTGCAGACTCCTTTGGGGGTCCGCTCGGCAGCTGTTGAGATGAGCCTCTTATGGTCCTGTTCTTGCGACCTGACTGCCTAGGGGGAAGAAAACAGTGGAATTAGTCTGGAAGGCAGCAGGGAAGTCTGGCATGCATTGCCTTCCACCCCATTCCCATGAATCTAGGATAGCTGTGGTCTTGCAACTCACTGGATTCAGTCACTCTACCAACCTTTGCTTTAACAAGGTTCCCATTAATTTCCTTACCACTGAGCTGAGACTGACTGACCTACAGTTGCTTGCCTCATCCCTGCAGATGCTGTATGTAGGTGGACCATGTCTGCTCTCCACCAGTCCTCTATAACCATGTTTGTTTCCAGACAGCTGTTAAATAAGGCTATCAGTGAGAAGCTTGCACCTCCCTTCCATACCCTTGGATGTAGCCTTCTGGTACCATAGCATTGTCTACCTTCAGAGCAGCAAGTTCCTTCAGGACTATTTCCTCTGAAAATTGAGTTGTGTCCACGCTCCTCATTTGTTCCTGCTGCTCACTGGTGGTCTACCACCTCCACTGTGAAGACTGAGTAGGGGTAACTATTCAGAATGTTTGCTTTTTCTTGGTACTCTTCTGTGCAATCTCATTTTGTCACCCTACTTATCCTCACTATCCTTCCTCTTCATTTCTTCTTATTATTATTTATGTACCTGAAGAAAGTCTTATCCTCTTTAAGTACCTCTTTTGCTGTTCTTTTCTGTCTGCGCCTTTTCTTCCTCACCACATATCCAACTTTCTTCGGTTTTACTTGGTATACCTCCTTGCCTTCCTCTCTCTGTGTTCCCTCATACCTCCTGAATGCCACCCTTGTTTTCTTCACCACCTTAGCCATGTCCCTACAGAACCATAATGGTCTCCTTTTGTTTGCTTGCGCATGCACAAGAAACATTTTGGCACAGCTTAGGAGAGAAGCGGGGTTTTGGAGGTGCTCCACTGTGGGGACCAATGGCCCCAGTGCCTTTTAAGGCTTTGCCCACTTTCCCCAATGCAGTAGCATGCTGCTGCTGACACTAGTTCAGCCAGCATGCCACCACCTTGTAACAGTTTTGCCTCTGCAATCAGGGGCCACCTCGTCATTGCAGCATCAGCCATTCTGCTGCAATGAGGGAGTGACATGTCATTGCAGGGCAGTACCTTGCTGCCCACATGACCCCTGCCTACTTCATTTGCCAACGGGGCTGTCCCCATCGGCATAATATCCCCACCCTCAAGTTTCTATTGCATGCTGAGGGGGTGCCAAATCCCCCTCAGCATCATAAGCCCCCCAAAAGACTTTCTTTGCAGACAGGGGTCCCAATCCCTGTTGGCTTCAGTCCCCCCTTCCCAGTTCAATTTGCCAATGGGGGAGCCCACTCCCCATTGGCATGATGTCCCCCCCAATTTGTGGTCTGTCCAGGGGGGTGCCCAATTCCCTTCGGCTTTGGCCCCCGAACTCGGTATGTGTCAACAGGGATTCCCAATCCCCCATTGGCTACAGCCCCCCCAAACACTCAGGTGGCATGTTGGGAGCCCACCCCAGCATGCCAAATGTCCCTGAAAAAAAAAACAGTCCCACAATGCTTTTTTTAACCCTGTAAAAATTAAAACGGTCCCTCGTGAGTCCGTGGCCCCTCCCCCAACCCGCGCCCAACCTCTGAGCACCCTGCCTCCCCACACCCCCCCTCAGCCCATACTTACTTCCACAGTGCAGCTCGATGATCTTCGGTGGACCAGGAACACATCTGCACTCTTCAATGCCGACCACGAACTGAAGAAATGCTGGTAAGCTGTATAATGGCATAAATCATGTTTTCTTTTAACTTTGGTGCATATCTCAAGCATTTTGGGGAATTTTGGCACCACATTTTCAACATGGGATTATTGGGACCCCTCCTCATGAATTCAGCCACTGTCATGACGTTATTTGGTCCCAAAAGGCGATTTCTTGGTCACTGCACAGAATCCCATTTTGGGACCGATTAACAAAAACACAGTGCCAGTGCTCATGAGGTGGGTTCTCAAAAAGCCTATGTTGCAAATTTGGTGAAAAAAAAATGACTGTTTTTCGAGCGTGCATTGTGCAGTTTCCATGCATGCTCGTACCTTCGCAAATTTGTAATATTTTCTCTCCAGATTTTCAACATTGGCATTTTTCCACACCTCCTTATGAGCAGTACAACTGTCATTTTACACATCATGGCTGAAATGTGTTTTCGCACTTCCGGCACAGAATAGCATGGTCGCTGTGGGAAATCAGTTTTCGGCATAGATTAAGAAAATGACAGTGACACTGATCATGAGCAGAGGTCCTAAAATGCCTATGTTGAAAATTGGGTGACAAATGTCCATAAAATGACTGTGTTACAGTGCCCACCACTTATACCGCCCACTGATAACGCAGGCAATCGGATATTGTGGGCATTTTGGTGTTTACATTTGGCATTCGTCACTTAAACTGTCATTAAAACCCATGGCTATAGCGGTCATTGCCCACCGTACATAGCGGGCATTTTTTTGGACGAATTAAGAATTCAGGAAGCTGTCAGCACTGTCAGCGCTGTCTGTAATTAATCAAGGGTGTGTAAGTGTGTGTCATTTTCACAGCTACAGTACATTGTTGGTAACTGATGAGTGCTTAAGACCCAAAACTTCACCAAAGAAGCATTGTCTTCTTGCACTGCTAGCACACTACTATGTCTGCCAAGTGCAAGGCATTAAATTTGTCCAATAAAGTCGAGCTGCTGAATAAAATGGATCAGTTGCCCAAAATGAGCCAGAGGGACATTGCAGCTCAAATGGGACTTGCAAAATCCACAGTTGCTGATCCGCAAAAGCAGCAAGATCAGTTAATGGCAGAGTGCGGCACAAACTGTAACCCAGATAGGAAGAGAAAAAGAGAAGGGAAAGATGTTGAGATTGAGGATGCACTCTTGCGGTGGTTCCAAAATGCTCAAGGGAGAGAGGCGCTTTTCAGCGGTCCAATTTTAATGCACAAGGCAAAGCAACTGGCCAATGCAATGGGAAAGCCTGAATTTACACCATCAGAGGGATGGTTACAATGCTGGAAAGTCCGGCACAACATTGGGTTTAAATGTGGGCATGGCAAAAAATTAAATTCTGATGCTGCGAGTGCCGACCAATGGCTTACTGAGGTCCTACCTGGCCTACTACAAGGGTACGAGTTACACAACATAGTCAGTGCTGATAAGATCAGCTTGTTTTTTCACTGTGTCGGCTTTGGAACATTAGCTTTCAAAAATGAGACTGTCTAGGGGAGTAAGTGGGCAAAGGAAAGAATTTCAGTGCTAGCATGTTGTAATATGGATGGTGCCGAGAAATGTGACATGCTTGTTATTGGCAAATCACATAACCCAAGATGTTTCAGAGGCATAAACCACTTGCCAGTTCTGTACAGGGCTAACAGATCATCCTGGATGACCGCTGATATCTTTTCTGACTGGGTCCGCAACTGGGACTGCAAACTACAAGGTTGTAAGATCTCCCTTTTGCTGGACAATTTCTCTGGGCACCCACACATGACAGGGCTTTGTAACATCCAGCTCATTTTCCTCCCCCACAACACCACCTGCCTCATCCAGCCCCTTGACCAGGGCATTATCTATTGTATGAAGCAACACTATGTTCGGGTGATGAGAGAACCAGTGCTGTCAGACCTTGACTCCAGCCCTGATTTAAATGCCCTACAGTGTGCCAAAAAACTACATTTGCTCGATGCTGTTTGTCTGCTAAAACTGTCTTGGGACTCAGTGACACAACTTACCATTCAGCGTTGTTTCCACAAAAGTGGGTTTGTTGTTCCTGACACACAACTTGGCAACATCCTAGCACAGGAGGAGGAGGAGGAGTAAAGCATAATCCCTGCACCAGAAGGCATGTCTGTGGATGAGTTCAATGAATTGTGTCGCCTTGGAAACAATGAGGAGAAACCAGGTGCAGACGATGACATAGCCAAGATAGAGAACTCAATTGGCCCCAGTAACGACACAGATGATGATGCAGGTGAGGACGAGCAAACCCAGGAAGAAACGATTGTTACTGCAGCTGATGTGCGATCAGCTATCTTGACGCTGAGGAGAGTGATGGAACAATGTGATGCACTAGAACTGGACTGGGATACACTGACAAGGCTGGAGAGAGTGTGGAAACCATACTGTGCGACACGTAAAGTGCAGAAGCAGATTACGGAGTTTTTTTAATCTAAAGAATGAAACAAAAATGACTCTGAAAAGGCTGTAATTCATTATTTGGGGGAAAATATGTGCACCTGATGTACCTTGGTATTATTTCACTGTAACAGTACTTAGTTATACTTTAATATATTTTAATTATAATGAATAAAGTCTTGCTTTTTAATCATAAAAACAAGTTTGTCAACATTTTTTTCTTTTGGATAAACTGACCACTGATTAAAACGGGCAAAACGTTAATACACAAAGTTGCCCGTTATAAGCGGTGGGGACTGTACAAGTGTGCATTGTGCAGTTTCCATGCATCCTCGTAACTTTGTAAATTTGTAGTATTTTCACTCCAGATTTTCAAGATTGGCATTTTGTGAGAGCTCCTTATGAACAGTACAGCTGTCATTTTTCACATCATGCCCCAAATATGCATTTACAAGTCTGGCACAGAATAGCGCAGTTGCTGTGGGAAATCAATGTTTGGGACAGATTAAGAAAATCAAAGTGACAGTCTTCATGATCAGAGATCACAAAATGCCTATGTTTAAAATTTGATGAAATAATTCCACTAAATGACCAAGTTATGCTCATGCATTGCACAGTTTCCACATACGCTGGGAAGTTTGAGCATTTTTAATATTTTCACTACAGATTTTCAACATTGCTATCTCTTCACACCTCTCTATGAATGGTACAGCTGTCATTCTTCACATCCTGCCTGAGCTGTGTTTTCGTACATCTGGCACACAATGGCACAGTCGCTGTGGAAACTCAAAGTTCAGGACACATTGACAAAATCACAGTGCCACTGTTCATGGGAAGAGGTCCTAAATGCTTTCATGAGGTGGTGGTCACAAAATGGCTGTGTTGAAAATTTGTAGTGCAAATACCAACAAACACCCGGGGCATTAAGGTTTTTAACCATAACGTCCCACCCTGTACAGTCTGACAGGCATCAGGGGTGTGCCTTTGGATTGCAGGCTGTAATGCTCATGCCATTTCACCCCCACCCCACCACCCTGCAGCCAGTGACAGGCATCGAGGTGTGCCTTGGACTGTTCTGCCCCAGAGCTCACCCCATTCTCCTATACTGCACCCATTTCAGCGTATGACCTTATGGAGTGGGATAACTGTAAAGCCAAACACCCCAAGGCACACCTCAACATGTGTCGGTGTCTGCTGGATAAGGTGAAGTGAAATGGCATGAACGCTATGGGCGACAACCCAAACGCATACCCCAATGCCTGTTTGTCTCTGCAGGGTGAGGGTGGGGTTGGTGTGTAGTTCAATACTTCACTGCCATTCCTATTCTGCATGTCTCTAACTCCTGCATTTCCAATGCTATTACCAGCAAGCAAACATTTGGCCTTGACAAATGCTTGTTTCTTCTGCTTTTGCTAACTTCCTTTAGATAGAGGCTGGCTGCCATAATTATTCCCTCCCTTATTTTTCCCCATTGTGCTTCTAATACTGCTTAGCAATCCCACCACCAAAGGCAGTTTCTGAGACAGTTTCCCTTTTCTTTAAATTCCACCTCCACAGTGTAAAGCACCCTTGCTCTTGGGTTGTTCACCTCTGTTCCCATCTTAATGTTAAACCACAATGTGCAGTGATCACTGGTACCTAGGGGACTGCCCACTTTGATGTCTGCAATGCCATCCCTGTTTGTAAGCACCAGGTCAAGCACTGTTTGGTCCTTACTGGGTTACTTGACTAGCTGCCTTAGAAAAGCACATTGTAGAGAGTCATGGATGGCCCTGCTCCTTGCCAAAGCTGCAGCTAGAAGGCTCCAATCCACATCTGGCAGATTGCAGTCACCAACTAGCAGCACCTCCCCCTTACTTTCCATCCTGATGATGGCTTCCTCCAAGTATCTCATCCAGTTCCTCTCCCTGTGATGGAGATCTGTATATCTCCCCTGTACGAATAGAGGCCACAACTCCTGTCTACATGATGACCCACATCACCTCCAGGACTTTATTTTCCTCCAGGTGCCATGGTACTTAGCTGAACCTTCTTGACTGCCTCAGTGTCATATCAATCATTCAGATTGTTTAATCTTTTTGATACCCTTGAGTCTGTGAAAGACTGATATATTGTCTGCTCTCAGTCTCCCTTTCTTCAAGAGGACTACAAACATACCAAGAAGACAGCAGAATAAGGCCATTTGGTCTGTCTAGTCTACTCATATTGCAGAGTCCACCACTTAAGCCATTGACCCTACCCTCTCCCCAATCCTCCTATCCTTTCAATCTGCCCCACCCATGACCCTTACTTTCCCCCTATATCTATCCCAGCCTCTCTTAAAGGTGTCCACCATCTTCAATGAGACCATCTCTTCTTACAGTGCATTCCAATGGGCCACCACCAACTCTGTGAAAAAATGCTTCCTAACCACCATCCTAAATCTCTCCTCTCCAGCTTAATACTGTGGCCCTCATGATTTGGCTGCCAATTAGCTGAAAGAGACCCTCCTTATTCACCCTATCTATCTCTTTCGGGTACTTAAAGGTCTTAGTCATATCCCTTCTCTCTGTCCTCTCCTCCAGGGAGAACATGTTTAGTGACCCCAACCTCTCCTCATATGCATTACCCTGTTGACCAGTAAGCTTCTTTGTTGCCCTCCTCTGGACCATCTCCAGCAGGTTAATGTCCTTTTTAAGATAAGGACACTAGTACTGTACTAGAAGTTGCCTCTTCAGAGACCTGTGCAAGGGCAGTATAAACTCCTCTCACCTACTGCTGATCCCCATGGCTATACATCCCAACTTCATATTTGCCCTTGCTGCTGCTTTCCTGCACTCTGTGGAGTGCTTCAGATTGCTACTGATCATCACTCCAAGATCCTGCTCCTCCTCTTTTGCTGATACCTGAGCCCCTCCCAGACAGTACCCCATCCTGGGATTCTTTGCTGCAATGTGCAGAACTTTGCATTTCTTGGTATTGAAGCCAAGCTGCCAATTCATGGACCACTTCTCATGTTTCTCCAGATCCTTGTTTAGGTCCTGTGTTCCACTGGCCATGTCTAACCTCCGACAGAGCTTGGTTCATCCCTGAAAAGGTACATTTTGCCCTTAATGTCATGCACAATATCATTAATTATGACATTGGACAACACAATCCCTGCGGGACCACACTGGTGACCACCTTGGTACTAGAAATCTCTCCCCCCACCACCACCTTCTGGGTCCTATTTCCTAGCCAGTTTTCCACCCATCTGATCATCTCCCCAACCCCAAGATCTGCCAGCTTCCTAATCAACCTCTTGTGGGATACACAGTCATAAGCCTTGCTGAAATCCAGGTAGAAGATGTCCACTGTTTGGACCATGTCTACAGTTTTTTTGACCCATTCAAAGAAGTCAGTCAGATTAATTTGACATGATTACCCTTCCATAAACCCATGCTGCCTTGCATCATGAAGACCAAGCTTCTCTAGATACTCTACCATTTCCTTATGTATTGTCTCCATAACCTTGCACACTGTTGAAGTCAGAATGATTAGTCTGTAATTCCATGAATCATCTTTAGGACTGCTGTTATGGAGGGGCATTACATGTGCCATACTCCAGTCTTGTGGTCCCATACCTGACTCCAGTGAACTATTGAACAGATTTTTCCATGGCTTTGAAAGCTACTCTGCCAGTTCCCTCAGCACCTTTGGGTGTACTCTGTCAGGGCCTGGTGATTTATACACATTCAGTGCTAGTAGCCCTTTGCTTACTCTATGCCCTACTACCCCCACAGCTGTGTTCTCCTTCCCCCTACTCCTCTTTTCCCCTAGTCAGCATTGGTCTGTCTTTTTCCCTGGTTCAGACAGAAGTATTCATTTACTACCTCTGCTTTTCCTCCATTCTCCTCCACCCACCAGCCCGCTTTCTGAAGCCAAACAATTCTGCCTTTCTTGTCCCTTTTCTCTCCTATGTACAGTAACAAAAAAAGACCATCTCCCCCATTTCTTAATTCCCTCCACTAACTGCAGTTCCTTCTGAGCGTTAGCCTGCTGGACTACCTTTCTTGTCTCACTAGCCATCTTTAGGTAATTCTCCTCTACTCCTCTCTCTTGGTTTTCTGACTTTGCTATAGGCTAACCACTTGTCCCTTACTGCCTTGGCTGTCTCAATACTAAACCAGCAAGGAGCTTTGGCCATTGAGTTCTTCCCCCTGAGCCTAATGAACTCCTCTGTTGCAGTCATTATCCCTCGGTAATAATGGACCACCTTTGGTCCATGCCCATATCTGCCAATTCTCACCTAGAGCTTTCTTAACAATTTACTCATCTTCCTACAGCCTGCTGTCCAATGTCCAGGATTTTAGTCTTAGTAGGGATGCTTTTCCTGCCCATATCCAACCAGAACCACACTGTGCAATGATCATTTCCACCCAGGGGCTACTTGAACATTATATCTTGCATGTATTCCCAATTCATGAGCACCAGATCAGGAATATTTTAATTGTCTCTAGCCTCTTCTCATACCTTTTGTTCCCCATGTTGCTAATCATTTGCCTGGCCCTTTGTTGCATGTTGTTGACTGCCTCAATATCATTTTTGTACTTATGAGCCCAGAACTGCACAGTTCTCTGTGGTAGACCTATCAAGGGCTTTCCAGCATGGTAAGATTACATTCCCTCCTCTATTGGTAGCCCCACTTTTGATACATTCAAACATTCTGCCATCTTTCTTGACAGGAGGCTGTTTACTGTATGATATGCTTAGTCCCATTGTCTATTATGACCCCCAGGTACCTTTCTTCCTGTACTGCCAAAAGACAAGCTCCACACAGTTTGCATGTCCTGCCTCTGTTTTCATCTCCAAGTACAGCACCTAGCATTTTTCTACCTTGTATCTGAGACACTGGGAGTTTGACCAATCATCCATCTTGTTCAGGTCTTCATAAAGATTTTCCATATCCTGAAGGGAGCCCACCAATCTGGACAGCTTAGTGTCATCAACTAACTTTAGTAGATTGCTTAAGACCCCCGCTTCATTGATAAAATTGTTGAACAGCAGTGACCATAGCACGGATCTCTGAGAGACACTGCTGAATATTCCCCTCAACTTGTAGTGGTGCACATCCACAAAAATCCTTTGCTTCCTACTGGCAAGCCATTCAACAGTCCACCTCATGTGTGATTTATATATGCCATAGTTCTTTAGTTTTCTTAGATGTTTACCACATGATTCAGTAACAACAGCTTTACTGATGTCCAAATAGCCTATGTCCATGGGCATACCTCGGTCCTCCTTCCCGGTAACCCCCTTAAAGAAGGTGATCAGCTTATTCTGGTGCACTGCACTCTTATAAAGCCATTCTAATTGGTTCAAGAATCTTGGTCTCAACTATGTGTTCCAGTATTCTTTTCATGTTAGTTGCTTCCAATGTTTTTTTTCCAGCAGTGACATAAGGCTGATTGGCATGCACTGCAGTTTTCTAGGTCCAATTGGCATGCACTGCAGTTTCCCAGGTCCAACCTTGCCTCTCTATCTTCCTGAAGAAGGGGGAAAACATTGGCCACATACAATACACTATCTTTCGAGACTACATCTGTGTTGACAAACATGTGGAAAATCATTGCAGACAGCCCCAGCAATTGTTTATTTATCTCCATTATAAATCTGGAGTGTATTCTGTCTGACCCTTGGCACTTACCTGGCTTGTTTTTTTTCTCCCAGATATTCAGCTACAGGGTCCTGTGTAATATCTGCTAGCTGTACCATAGCTACCTTTGATGCCAAGGACCTTTTCAATGAGCATCCATCCCCCAACAGAAATCATTTGGTGAACAATGTAGAGAAGTACTCATTTAGCTTCTCAGCCATTGCCCTTCTTCTATAATTGTCATTATAAACAAATTGTTACTTTATTTGGGTGGGGAACAAAACATATAAAAACAAGTTGCTTATTTGAAAACAGGAAGCACCTATAGGAAAAGGGAGATCTACTGCTCTGAGTGGACTGATACTAGAGCTGAAAGTTTGGTTCTACAGTACCTAAGAATCTGACACCTGGAATGTAGGGTGTTCATTTCAAATATCATTGACTATATTAAGTTTTTGAAGCTTAGGTGGTACTTCTAGTTTGTCTGACACTATTTTTTTAATTTGCCTCTCTCTATCCTGACATCCCAAGGGTCCCAAACATGTTTAATTTAACAACTGCCCTCCCACAGACATTTATCTGCAATTTACATGGGGGTCAATCACTATAACCAACCTATGCTAACTCCGAAGCCAGAAGGTTGCCTCATGGTGTATGATTTTGTCTCCCTAGTCCATCACCTAGACCATTAACATACCCTAGCTAAAAGCTGATGCCCACTTCTAGACCTCTGATCCATGAATTGGGGGTGTGTGCAGTGACCATGATTCCACACTAACTTGTCCCCTCATGTGAGCCTGATCCATGATTCATTCATAGACTCACTGGGTGAGCAGATGCCTGACAGGCAGCAACAGAGTGGAGCAGCTGTGCTTTGATGATCATAAGTATACTGAACAGTTGATAAAATACTATAATAGGCAGCTGCTGTGCCCTTTCCATACTTGTTCTGCATCAGCTCCCAGTACTGTAGGTCTATGAATGAATCATGAAGAAGGCATGCTGGGGGGGGGGAGGAGTGACTGAGTTAGTTTTGAATCTTAGATGTGCCCCCAAATCATGGATGAGAAAAAGAGGGGAGCACAACTTATTGCTAAATGTAGGGTCTTGGGGGAACAGGCTAGTGGAGGGGAAAGCGAGTGTCTACACTACCAGTTACATTTTTAAACTTAAATGGGGAAGGAGGGGAAGACTGATTTTGCCTACTTAGCTCTATTGATTGCACCTCAACAATACACCAGATTGTGGTGGTTCAGTAGGGGAGCATTATTAAATGAAAATGTTTTGGGGCATGGGATGGTCTCATTGGGGGTGGGTGACTTAAAATACATTTTTGCCTCTTGGCTGAGTGCTAGGAGTTGCCAACATTTTTGTAATGTGGATGGGGAGGGGAGCATGACAGAGTTCTGAGTGTGGTGACCAATTGCTTTGCCTTGGCCACCTGTGCTGAGCTGTGCAGCTGTGCCTGTGAATGTTGAGTCCTTTTATGACCATATAAACTGCAGCCCATTCTGTGGCAACTTTACCTGGTTCAAGTTCATATGGTTTAGCTTTGGAAGTTTAACACAGCTCCAGCTGAAAGCTCTGCAAAATGTTAATGATATAGTACTGTTAGTCCTTCTACTCATGTATTCTGACATATTAACCTATAGACTGAATTCCAGCTGCTTTCCATCCAAGATAGCAACTAACAGCTTATTCATTTACTGAAGAACAGTAATCACTAGGATTCCAAATGTCACCATGCCCAAAAGCCTTATACCACAAAGCAACTAAAGGTTGTTTCAGCCAGAAACATTCTTTGTGTTTTTGGACGTCTGCTTTCTTATAGATGCTTACTACCCACACAGTCACATTCTCACAATCTCCTTCTCTGTATCTTGAGTCCACAGCTGAAATCTGAAGCAATGCAACAATACAATACCTATTCATTCGGTTGGAGCAAGTTAATTATGTTGACCTAATGTTTTTACTGGCAAGCAAAAAAAACTTGAAGAAATGAATAGTCATATAATCAAACAATAATATCCATGCAAATCTGCTCATGTTTTATCAATGTTTATGTTATCTCATTATTCATTACATAGGTTTGCTTCAGGAAAGGAGGATCTTTGTGTTTCAGATGTCGCTTCATCCTCTTTTTGTGAGATCACTATTACAGCACTAGTTTGTGATGTCAGAAATAGAGTGGGAGGAGAAGCAGGTGAATGAAAGAAAATCTGGTGGCCAAATGTGTGGTTTTCATGCAAGTTTCCTGAGGAAAAAAAATATAAAGGAATGAGAACACATCAAATCAATGAACTATAAATTGAAATATGTTTGAATAGTATATTGTTAATATCTGTACTGGGTTACCATAAAATACTTTAAAGGGGAACATGTACGAGCATTGTAGCTTAAAAGTCCATGAAAATCTTTTAAAAGAGTTTTGGGGCATATCAATAGTTGGCAGCACTCCAGAGAAATGAAGGACTACATGTGTCATATGTTGATATAACATTACCACCACATTTAAAACATTATGATGTCACAGAGGATGAGACAATGTTAAACTAATGTAGTTAGGCACAGCTTACACTGTTGTACCATACAATAAAATGTTTTGAAAGAGGTTGCAATAGGACAGACTTACCCTATATTCTCTTTGTCCATGTTTTCATGGACAAAAAAGGTTGTCTAATGAAAACCATGGTCATGCTGGCTCAGTCCCTGATCTTAGTCTACAATTCCATCCATGGTTTGTCCATGATTCATGGACAAGATTGTTTATAGCTGATACACAAAAGCTGGAAAAAACATGCATGAGAGAGAGAGAGAGAGAGAGAGAGAGAGAAAGAGAGAGACAAATTGGGAAAACCAAATCCATTTTCAGTTTAGTCAAAGAAAAATAAAATTCTAACAAAATAACATTTTCAATAATTTCAGGTGACAGTCATAATTGTCCATAACATTAATATGTTTTTTAGTGTCCATGGTTAATGATGTTTGTCATGGTTTGGTAAGACTATATCAAAGATGATATCCTGGTAAAACTGATAACATTGTTTTACTCATATTACTATTCCACAATTTAAACTACTTATCATTTTGTAGTGGTTCCACTTAAGCCCTTTACAGGGGTCTAGAAACTTTTTACTAGTGTCAGAGGTATCAATCTCAAGTATAATGATTAAAGTGAATATAACAATGGGTTCAGCATCATCTGCTCATTGAAGGACCTATGGAGAAGGTAAGGTCACCCACATTCATGTTTTTGGCTCTTGTGCTCAGCTACTCTAATTTATCTAGGAAGTGAAGTTAGAACTGAGGAACATATGTTCTTCTGCCTTAACTCCTCATCTCACAGCTCTTTTTGTTTACCCCATTCCTTCCAGACCAGAAGGACTGTGCTGGTAGATTTTTGCTGGGGAATACTCTTAACAGAAGCATACAAATGCATCACTAAACAAGAGCTCACACCAGAGGTCCTGACTATGGAGAGCCAGTGTGACTACTACATATCGAATGGAGATGTTAACTTTTTCTTAGACATCAGGTGGAATAGAGATGTAGTAGGTGGAACAAATGGATGATGCACCACATGAACAGTGACCATGATTTTCTTCCATTAAGGATAAGGGAGGGGTTGAAATTGGGGTGCTATGGATAGGTGTGGCGGGGGGGACAGGTAGGAGAATGCAGATTCTTTGCATTGACCACATCACAGATTTTATGTTGCCTCCTATTTTTCACTATATATAAGTTTTAGCCTGCTGGCTGGGCACTGTTTTATGTTTTGTATGTTGCTACTATTACAGAAACTTAAATATACTTTAAACATAAAAAAAGAAAGTTACAACTCTATTTATTTATTTTATTTCCAGTTAGTCTCTTTAAGTTTACAGCATCTATTATTTCAGCTAATTGTAATAAAGCTTGGGCTAGATATTAAAAAATCCAAAAAAGTGGAGTGCAAACATTTGCACTGCACCTGCACAAGACCAAGAGGCTGTGATGTTCAGCCAGATAACACCAACACTATCTGACTGAATATTGGCCCAGGTCAGTGTAGCACCAAGTCAAATTGTACTGCACTGACATGGACCTGTGCGGTATCCAGCCCAATGGGATTTGTGCCCCAAGACTGACTAGCACTGGGATCCAAAGTGCGATATTCAGCCACAAAACACAAATGAGCCTGTTTGACATGCAAGGTATTAAGGGGCAATTTGTTTGCTCATTATGAGCTAATTTGCATTGGAAGCAGCATTCCAGTTCTTCCCATTCTGACATCATCCTTGGTGGCTCACAGCACCCCCCCAAACCCAAACACCAGTTCCTGTTCATTGACATGGTTCCCTGGTGTCTATTGCCACTGTCCACCCCTGTTACCCCATTCCAGAATGTTTCCATGATTCCCTGGTGTCTAGTGGCACCCCTGTTGCTCAGCAAAGTCTAGACCTGTTGGCAAAACATGACACAGAAGCCCAGATACATCAAAGGGAATTTATTCTAGAAAATACAGATAACCAGTGTACCTGCTGGGAGTTCAGAAACATCTGAATTCAATGGCGTAGTCATACAAACTCAATGAAAAACAGTCTTACAGACATTCTTATACTATAAATAACAAAGTACATTACTAGGTAATAGTCTCTGCCAGAAAAGCAGAAGACCAAAATACAACATTTCTATTGGTGGGCTTTGGTAGGCAGCTAGCACCTAGAATAGTTAAATCATCCTTGGTTTTGCACTTACACACTGATAAGAGTATAGCTAAGGATAGTTTTGGGTACTAATACAATGATTCATAAAAGGTGCTGACTATTACAGTGCAGAAAGCTTTAGGTGGTGCACAGGCACTAACAAATAATAATGCTGGATAATGAAGTTCCCAAGCAAATAATAACAAACACAAAGAAATATAGATTATACCTTATGCCACAAAAATGACTGCTGAAGCATGCATAGGGGTATATGGATGTGTTGGGTGTTACATGCAACATATCCCCCCCTTGTTGTCTTATAAAAAGGCAAAACTAAAAGGAGAGTGATGTGGGTTTAATCCTGGCAGAATGGGTGTCATAAAGATAATGTAGTTTCTCTTGGTGTTGTTTAAGTGTCTTACAAAGGCAGCATAAGGCAAAAATAAGACAAATAATCCAAAAGGCTTGAATAATAACAAAACATTTAAATGTAAGTTCTAGCCAAGTGTTAAATAATGCAGTACTTAAATCACCATCATGAAACAGTTCATTGCGAGATTGAGCTGTCGTGGTAATATTATTGCTAATGTGGATAAGATGTGTATCCTTTCTGTCTAATGAATATTTGAGATCCAGGGTGGGTGAGTTAATATGCACATTAAAAACTGGTAAATATTGGCCTATAGCATCCATATAATCAGGGTCACTATCAATGTGATCAAGTTCCAGGATGGGAATGGTGGTGATAACAGTATGGTCAATGATAGTGCACTCATGAGGTACAAAACAGAAATTTGGTCTGTCAACACCTCAGGTGAGAGGTTTGTAGGAAAGGTTCAGTTAGTTGGTCACAGCACAGTATTGTCCTTTATTGCTGTAGGTAACTCAAACTTGAGGAAGATCCACTTCATGAGTTGTACGGGGCAGGTCATAGAAGCATTAGCCATCCAGCTTATTAAGCATTGCACATCGTCTACTGTCATGTTCTGTACAGCTGACAGAGTAAGTGATGTGAGTTTAACAAAGTCAGTTTCAAACAGGTTATCCTCAAAGGCACACCCGCATACTGGTGTAGTTACATCAAAGACATCACATTGGCACAAGTAATGGTAACCCTTTATAACACAGCATTTCTTGTGTGGGGCTACCAAAGAGTCCAGTTGAGGATAAAACACAAGCAGAGGAGGAAGGTCGTTCCATTCTTGGTAGATGCTTCCCTCTATATGGTCCACAGAGTGGAATTTAACAAGCTTGTCAAAGACTGAAGTACCCTTGTTGAAGACAAGCAGCGACAGAGTGAATGAAACATATATAGTTTCCCAGATGTCACATCGGTGTTCCTTGAAGCAAGGTTCTTGATTAGTGTGTGATGTGACAAAACCCAAGTTTCTGGCTGTGGCTAAGAAAAAGGAAATGGTCTTGTCTATGCACTTAATACAGATCAAGGTTCTGCAATAAGGGGCAGTACCATTTCATCATACATGTATCATGGATCAAATCTGGGATCATGCCTGATTTGAGATCCCAGAAGAGGTTAGTGATAGTGGTTATGACATAGCTACCATAAGCTAAACAAATCATTTCCCTGCCTATGTGTTGCTCTTTATTCTTATAGTAGATCAATTCATTGATTTTGTTATGGGTCGCATTAAACAAATGTGCCATATCGTGCATGTTATATACCATGTATCTTTCCTCCTGGGCCAAACCTTGAATACTATGTAGCATGGGCTGTATGACATTTTGAGTTTGTTGGCTATGGCACTAAATTTTCACTAAGTCAGCTCTATTCCAAATTAGCAGGCCAGAGCCAAAGAGGCCTGCCACAGTGCCAGCAATACCAGCTGCACCTGCTATGCCCAAACCTCTCTTAAGACATCTGCAGTGGAACACACCTATATATTTAATCATATGTTGCTCAGCTACAGGGTCTTGTGCACATGACTGATATATGCAATAATGTCCAAATATTGGTAATGGAGCTGTGACTGAATTTGTCCATGCTCCAATGAGTCATATTAAAAACAACAGGCACATGCATAAATTGAATGTTATTAATTAGCATCCCAGAAATGCAAGTGACTGCCAGGCCACTAGGTGGGCCTGGTTACAATATTGGGCATTGTAAAAGTTCATTGTCAAGGGCTGGTGTGATTGTAAGGAAAAGAGAAGCAGGTACAGTTGATTGAGTTAAATGTTCATGGGCTAATGGTGGCAGTTAAGTATTTAGTACAAAAGTCTGGCCACAAAGCCACCATAACATTGTAGGGTTCTGAATGATGTTGCTCAACTTGGTGTAGGCACAAAGTTCAATTACAGCAGATGCGGGCATTGGATCAACCTTGAAAGGTTCCTTTAGGTAGGTGGGCCACTGGAAGGTTTTGTTAGGTAATATTACTGGTTCTTCATTAGATTTGCACAGTGGAGTTATCTGGAGAAACCACCAAGGCATTAGGATAGGCATCTTTTCCTTTAGGCACAGTCACATGGGTGGATGGAAGTTGTGAGGTGGGAATCAGGATGTACCTTATCCAAGTGACGGAGGAATATCTGGATATTCTTCAGTGCTGTTTCTAGGACAGTCACCAAGGCATGTAAGAAAGGACACCTTGCAGGCAGCAGCATCTGAAAAATCAGACAGAAATAGGTAAAAATAGAGATCTCCCCTCCTCATCCGGGGAAGGAGGATTAAACACCTTTATACAGTTTCAGTTGATTGGCATGGTACCATTTTTGTCTGGGCCCTTTTCAGCCCATCAAATCTATCTTACAGACAGCATGGCTCAGTTTGTTTACAATGTAGAAGGGACCAGCCCACTTGTTTGCCAATGGATGGGCTGGTGTACCAAACTGCAGGACCATTACATGGTCACTGACTTGCCAATTGACTTCTTTGACAGTTTTATCAAAGTACATTTTGGACCTTTCAAGAGCCTTGCCCATGTTGTGGGCAGCAAAATGGTAAGTTTGGATCAAATTGTCCATCTGCTGTTAGACATAAGTGTCAGCCAACACTCTGTCCAAGGTTGGGATGTTGAAGACTAATCACAAATATTCCAGCAGCCTCATCTGTTGGCCAGTCATCATCTCAAAGGGTGTGCACTGGGTTGCTGCAACAAGGGTACGTCTGACTGCCATTAAGTGTAAGGGCAACAGAGTATCCCATTTCTTAGCATTTTCATTTGCAAATTTACACAGCATCAACTTAATCTGTCTGTTTGCTCTTTCTACTTGTCCAGAAGACTGGGGATGGTATGCTATGTGAAACTTCTATTTTATCTCTATCAATCCCATACATTCTTGCATAAGTTTTCTTGTGAAGCTTGATCCCTTATCAGAGTCTACCTTGAGAGGTAGGTCCTACCTCAAAAATATCTGCTCTACCAGGATCTTGGCAGTTGCCTTTGCAGCATTGATCCTGCAAGTGAAGACTTCAACCCATTTGGGGAAGATATCTATAATCACAAGTGCATACTTGTTGCTCCTACTGGAGATGGGCAGGGGCCCAATGAAGTCAATTTGTATAGTGTTCTAGGGACCAGATTGCCTTTGTGACAATAACCTGACATTCTTCTTACCTGGAGTGAGGTTGTTTTGAGCACAAGTAATACAACTGCCCACAAATCATTGTAAATCTGTTGACTGACTAAGCCACCAACCTATGGTTTTCAGTCTCTGTAGAGCAGGGGTTCTCAAATGGTGAGGCCAGCCTCCCTGGGGAGGCCCCAACCTGTTCCAGGGGAGGCTCAAGCAAGTCTGAAAAAGTACTGTATTTAAATGTTGAGTTTTATGTCTTTTGTGTGAAGAGATGAAGCAAATTGAAAGAGGATAACAGTAGGTGAATTTTATGTATTTATTTAATAATAGGTGACAAGGGAAGGCGAATGAGCCAAAGCTCATTTCAGGTGTACCCGAGGAAGGGTAGGTAGTGAATGCATTTCAAACGGTAACTGCAAAACAATCAAGAAATAAACAATGAGCAATAGTGCAAATAAATATGAACAATAAACTAATAATGAATGGTGGTAATTGATCAATTTGTAGACTGATGGCAGAACAGCCCCAAATACAAAGGTTGAACATAAAGTGCTCAGAGCAATAGCAGGAAGGAGCAAAGTAATCCCACAGAAGTTGCTTAGGAGCAGGGAAGGAGGGAGAGGCAAAGTATGTAGGAAGGTTATTTCATATAGAGAGGAAACAGAAAAAAATAGTCTGACCCATGAAGGTACTGCAACAAGGGGTAACAATGGTTCAAGAATGAAAATAGCGGAGCAAGTAGGCTGGCCTGTTGAGAGGGTGGGGGAGTTACAATAAGCTGCATAATAATATTTATTTTATTTATTTGTTATTCAGATAACACCTTTGAGCACAAGAGCTATTTTTCAAAGGTTCCACATCATGACATGACAAAGAACTGAATGAAAGAACTGAATGTGAGCCAAGTACTCAAAGGGGTTTCAATTTATTCATGGTGTACTATGCAAAGTACAGTATTTTTTTTTGTGGGGGGGGGAGATTATATCAGTTTCTAGGGGAGGCTCAAAATCTTTTCCATGGATTTGGGGAGGCTCACTGTGACAAAGTCTAAGAACTATTGCTGTAGAGTTTTATCTGCACCTTGGTGTCCACCGGTAAGTGTATCATGCACCTGGTAAATGAACTCTGTGCATAGCTCCTTAGGGACCACCCACAATTTTGCAACCTCAGAGTTGTTAAAAGCTAACTTCTGGTCTGCAGAGAGCACCAGTTCATTAGATTGTCTCTTAAAGGGGCTGCCTGCTGACATTTTCTTTTCTGTCTCCTTGGAGAGGTACTCATATACCTCCTTCATTTCAGGATCTGACATTTGTGCTGTTCTCAGATCCAATGGAAATTCTTGGGTCCTCTTCTGTCCTGCCACTGTGTGGGTCCCAGTCTGAATTTTGATAAGGGATGGCATTGTCCATACACCCCCCCTGAGCAGTTGCCTTGGCTAAGGTGTCCGCTCAATCATGACATACATAGAATAGGGCTGATCTGGTGTGAGCTTTCCACTTTTTGATGTAAAGCTTAAAAGGGTGTTTTTTAGCCAGGCTGTCAATGTAACAAAGTAAATCCCTATGCTTGAAAGGGGTTCCATCTGAGGAAGCATAGTCATGGGTCCTCCAAAAAGGAAGTAACTCTGTCAAAGAGTTGCACACCCAAGCTGAATCAGAAAAAATGATGGTATCCTCCTCCTGTTTATCTTGTATAAATCCAGGGTACAGACAATGGCTGCTAGTTCTGCATACTGTGCAGTTTGAGTTGTACACTGTTTGGATAACTCAATGGTGTCACCATTTGTACAGAGGACAAGAACACCAAACCCTGCCACCTGTTGTCCTTCTTGATAAAAGGAAGAACCATCAGTAAAGATGTGGTGTATGACTGTGTTTGCCAATACAGTGTTGGTGGTGGGCAGAAAAGGGCTCAATTCTGGTAAGACGGGTGCTTCTAAATCACACTCATACAGTTCTCCCTCATAAAGGAGTCCATGTGCCAAGATGGATGGCATCTTTCTAGGTGTACAGTGATATGTCTGTCTTGTAGGAAGTTGGTGTGACCAATGGGTAAACATTGTGTTGAAAACATTACCATTCTTGACTCTGTCCAATAGCAGAAACTGGTAGGGGTGTGGTTGGTGTGCAGTATCATGGGTAAGAAGCCTATAATGTATGTGAAATGCTTAACATCCCAAGCCATAGCAAGGAGGTTCCTCTAACAAAGAGAGTATTTTTGTTCCACTGGAGACAATACCTATGAGGCATAGGCGATGGGCCTCAGTACCCCATGTACTTTCTGTGATTGTACTGCAGACATCATAGCATCCAAGTTGGCACTCTTCAAATGGAAGGCAATTCTGGGTTTGGATTAACCAAAATTGAATTGAGGCCAAAGTCTGATTTAGGGATGTAACAGTAGCTATATGTTTTGGTCCCCATTACCAAGGAAGATCCTTTTCAGTAACTCATACAGGGGTGTGGCATTCTGTGCAAAATCATAGCTGAAATCTCTGAAGTAGTTGACCATGGCCAGGAAACACCTAAGAGTGGGACTACTTCTAGGTAAGGATAAATCCTGGATGCCTTGGACCTTATCCAAGGCAGTGATCCTACCCTCAATGGTAAGGTGCAGGCCCAGAAAAGAGATCTCAGAGTGGCAAAGCTGTGCTTTTGCTGGGTTGCACTTGAGGTCTGCTTGTTGCAGACATGCAAGGAGCTACTCTAAATGCTTTAGGTGTCTCTGTATGTCTGCTGTGGCTAGTAGGAGGTTGTCTAAATACTGTAGTAGGCAGTTTGGAAAAGAAAAGCCTTTTATGGTGTCCGTCCTTCATGTGAATTTGGGAGAGGGAGGGGCTATTATGAAATCCCTTGGGGCTGAAGAGCCATGTGTACTAACATTCTTCAAAAGTAAAGTGTATCTGTCATTTTACATTACTGATCTATAGCACATATTTTATTGCTTAATTTATGTTTTTAACCTATGTACAGCACTTTGATATTTGCTTGAATTGCGCTTTATAAATGAATGTTATTATTATTATCAAAGATAAACTTGTATTGGCTCTTGGGGGACAATGGTAGTGACAAAAAGCCATTGGAAATGTCTAGGGTTCTGAACCATCTATGTTCAGACTTAAGCAGTTTGAGTACATCTGGGCAGATGCCACAGTAGGTGACCAACTTGGGGTGGCTTGATTGAGTTTCCTGTAGTAAATGGTCAGTCTCCAACTATTGATGAGTTTCATTACAGGCCAAACCAGGGAACTGGCAGTAGGAACGCAGGACCTGTTGACCTCTTGTTTCAGAAGGGATTCAATTGTGACCTTCAGAGAAACATGGAAACATAGACTTTGATAGCAGATAAGGACCACTTGGCCCACCCAGTCTGCCCATTTCCCTTCCTATTGGATAAGCTGCAGATTCTAGTTAACCAATAGCCAACTTCCTGCAACCCCCCACTACAATTGCCTTATGTCTGTCCCATGCATGTTTGAATTCCCCCACTGTTTTAGACCCAACAACTTCCCCAGGAAGGTGGTTCCATGCATCCACCACTCTCTCTGTGAAAACAAATTTCACATTACCCTGAGCCATCCCCTGCCTATCTTTAAATTGTTCCCCTTGTTCTTACACATCTCTTTTTCTGAAAGATGCTACCCTCCTGGACTTTGATGATTCCCTTGAGGTACTTGAAAGTTTCTATCATGTCCCCCCTGTCCCTTCTTTCATCAAGGGTATACATATTAAGCTCTCTCAGTCTGTCTTCATATGGTTTCTGATGCAGACCCTGCACCATTCTAGTTGCCCTCCTCTGGACTGCTTCCATCCCATCTATGTCCTTGCATAGATGGTGTCTCCAAAACTGCACACAATATTCCAGATGGGGTCTCACCAACTGTCTTTACAGAGGGATAACCACTTCCCTTTTTCTACTTGTGATGCCCCTTCCTATGCATCCCAGTATACCCCTGGTTCTCCTTACTGACTTCTCACATTGCTTACCCACCTTTAAGTCATTTGATATGACTACCCCCAAGTCCCTTTCCATTTTTGTTGTTGTTAATACCTCCCCTGCTATTATGTATTCTTCTCCTAGGTTTTTGTTTCCCGGGTGCATTACTTTGCACTTCTTTGCATTGACTCTAAGTTGCCATATGTCTGACCATTCCTCCAACCTCGACAAGTCCCTTCTCATCCCTTCTACCCCCCTTGTGTATCAACTCTGTTACATATCTTTGTGTCATTTGCAAAGAGGCATACCTTTAAAGATGTTAAAGAGGACTGGACCCAGTACTGAGCCCTGAGGTAGTCCACTAGTAACCCCCCTTTCTTCGGAATGTGTTCCATTCACTATTACCTTCTGAGTCCTGTTGTGCAACCAGTTTGCTACCCAGGCTACCACCCTGGAACCCACTCCCAGGCTGGCTAACTTGATTTTTAGTCTTTTGTGCAGGATTGTGTCAAATGCCTTGCTAAAGTCTGGCTAGGCGATATCCACAGCCCCTCCCTGGTCTATTACTTTGGTCACCCAGTCAAAGAAATCAATTAGATTCATTGGACATGACCTTCCTGCTGTAAATCCATGCTGCTTTGGGTCCTGTGACCCACTGACCTCTAGGTACTCAACAATTCTTTCTTTCAGAAGTGATTCCATCATTTTCCCTAACACTGAGGTCAAACTTACAGGTCTATAGTTTCCTGCTTCTGCCTTGCTCCCACTTTTGTGAAGGGAAATCTCATCAGCTGTCCTCCAGTCCTCAGGTACCACCCCATGCTCCCATGATTTGTTAAAAAGTGTGGTCAATGGTGTCACTAGGTCCTCCCTTAGTTCTTTTAGGATTCTGGGGTGAATACCATCAGGCCCCATTGCTTTGTCCACCTTGAGTTTTAGGAGTTCTTTCAAGACTCTTTCTTCTGTAAATGGACTGGTGTCAACCCCCCTACCCAGAGTGCTTCTGTTGTGTGGTTTAGGTAACTCCTCCTCATCTTCTTTTTTGAATACTGAGCAAAAGTATTCATTCAGTCTCTCTTCCTTTTCACTGTCTCCCTCTGCCCACCTCCTCTTTCCTTTATTAAGACAGTGTCAGTGGCTCAGAAGGTAGCATACTCGCCTCTGAGGCCGGGAGATCAGAGGGCTGTGGGTTCAGTTCCCACATCTGGCACTTGGGTTAATATCCCAGTACTGACACTGTAGTGCAGCATGAGAGGGGTGCTGCACTTCTGAGGTGCTGTCTTTCGAATGAGACATTAAACCGAGGTCCCATCGGCCTGGATTGGTGGTAGTTCAGGTGTATGTTAAAGATCCCATGGCACTTATCGAAAAAGAGTAGAGGAATTTCCCCGGTGTCCTGGCCAAATTTCCCTCATTCACTAAAAAAAATACCACCAACAGCTTAATCTGGTTCAAGGTCAGTTGGCATTCATCTGTATCCACCTCCCCCGGGTTGTGCCTGAAAATGGGCAGGATTTGTCTAGTGCACTTACCCGGTCAACAAAAGCTAAATAAAAAAAAATAATTAATTAATCTTCACTATTCCTCCCTTAACCTTTCTATGCTCCCTATTGTACCTATAAAAGGTTTTATCCCCCTTCTTAACTGAGTTGACCATTTATTCCTCAGTTTGGGCCTTTGCTATCCTGTCTGCCTTCCCCACTTCTTCTGCTTTAATTAATACAGTTCCCTGTTGTGCATCTGTGTTTCCTTATACTTTCTGAATGCAGCCTTTTTCTCCTTAACCTTCCCTGCCACCTCTTTTGAGAACCATAGTGATTTTTTACTCCGCTTTGTTTTCTTTATTTGTCCCATACAATGGCTTGTTGCCTCTATAATAGCAGTTTTGATTTTTCTCCATTGTTCTTCCACCCCTCCTTTTTGGCCATTTGGTAGTGCATTCCTCAGGTATTCACCCATTTTGCCAAAGTCGGCCCTTCTGAAGTCCAGTATCCTTGTTTTTGTATGGCTTGTCTCCATGGTTGCGCTTATTGTGAAGCACACTGTGCAGTGGTCACTTGTTTCCAGATGTCTACTGACTTCTAAATTTGTGATCCTCTCTCCATTTGAGAGTACCAGGTCTAGTATTGCTCCATCCTGAGTGGGTTCCAACACTAGCTGTCTAAGGCCCTTCCCCCTGCAGGGCATTGAGAATGACCCTGTTCTTGGATGTGGCTGCAGTACATGTCATCCAGTTAACATCTGGCATATTTAGGTCCCCCATCAACAGTATCTCCCCTTTTACAGCCATTTTGAGAATGTCCTCTATCATTTTCTTGTCTGTTTCCTCCCCTTGAGATGGGGGTCTGTATACAACCCCCGTACAGATCGTGATGCCATTCTCTGTCTCCAAGGTGACCCAGAGTGCCTCTTGTCCTCCCCCTTTACTTTGTAGTTCTGTAGCTTTGATCCCTTCTCTTATGTACTGTATAGAGCTACTCCACCTCCTCTTTTACCCTCCCTGTCCCTTCTGTAGACTGTATACACCGGTACATTGACATCCCAGTCATGGTTCTCCATGTACCATGTTTCCATGACTGCCACAATAACCAATGTTTCATCTTCCAACAGGGCTACTAGCTCAGGAAGCTTGTTTCCTAGACTACGAGCATTGGTACTCATTGCCCTCCATTTAATGTTGTCTTTATCCTTTTTTCCCCCATCCCTGCTCTTATTGCCCTTGTCTATTTTTCCATTTACCCCTTACCTGCCATCTGTTAAGCTCTGTACCTCAGTGTTTACCTTACTACCTGTCATGTTTTGAGGGTGGAGGCTTGAAATTTCCTGCCTCTTATCAGCAGCCCCCCTTGGTTAGTTTAAAAGCTTGCCAAGGAAGCATTTAAACCTGTCAGGAGCTTGGTTCCCTTCGTGGACAGATGCAGATCATCATGCCAGTACAGACCTTCATCTCTCCAGGTGTGTCCCCTGTCCCCAATGAAGCCAAAGCCCTGTGCTCTGCACCAGTTTTGCAACCATTCTTTAAGCTGCATGGTGTGCAGTATCCTAGCCTCACCCCTGCCATGGACTAGCAGCTCCTCTGAGAAGGTAACCATGCTTGCTACCTGTCTGAGGCCCCTTCCCAACTCCACAAATTCATCCTGCACTACACTGATTCCATGCCTAGCTAGGTCATTTGTCCCAAGGTGGACAAAGATATCTAGTTCCCTCTCCTGTGATGCTACTTCTGCACTCATGAGGATTCGCTTCTTGTCCCTCCAAGCCATGGCACCAGGCAGGCACCTTACTTCCCTCTCCTCTCCCTTCCCCAGTTCTACCCCCTAACAATTGAGTCCCCTATCAGAAGCTGTTTCCTTTCCCTGTGGTGTCCCTTGCTACCCTTTTGTGGGTCTCCCTTGTGGATGTCCTGAGCATTCTTCTTGGTCTCCACTGAGGGTGCCATCACAGAGAAACCTTGCTCTGCCAGACTGTCATATGATTTGTGTAGAGGTACAACTAGGGGTCTTCACCTTTGTTCCACCACCTGCACCCTCCCAGAATCCACTGTGGTCCAACTGCTCTTCATACTTGGCAAACTTTGAGGCAGTGGCTGTGGCAGTGGTGCTCTTTGGGTGGGGGAGGCCTCCTTAGTCCTTGCCAATTAAGCCTGGAGGTGGGCAATCTCCTCCCTCACAGCTGACAGTTGCCTGCAAATAGGACAGCAACGTAGTTTCCAGAATGTCTTCCAAAAAACTGCTGCTCCACAGCCAGTGCATTGCACCACTCCCCACATGTCCCTCTCCCTTATAACATATAGTATGTAATATATATAGATATATATAGATATATATACATATCTATATATATATATTTTTTGGTGGTGTGTACTTACCCTTTATGTACTGTGATTGGTTATTAAGAATATGACAGTTCTGCCCCTAGACCTGTTGAGGAAGTGATGTCAGAACTTTGGCTATAAAGGAAATGCCACGCCTGGGGGTGGGGTGTCGGGAAGGGGGGGGTAGTCCACAACCACAGGTGACTGTTAGAAACAATCAAATACACCACTGCTCCGCCACCCTGGTGAGTACTGCCCTTTATAGTAATTCAACTAACCTCTAATAACTTATTTAAAAATAGTTTAACTATCACAAAATCCTACGCACCAGTAAATTATTTAAAAATAGTTTCTGTCCCAAAATCCTAGTAGTCAATCAAGCTACACCCAAGGGACAACCAAAATGCAGTATTCAAACCCTTGTGAAGTTACTTCCAAGATAAGCAGAGTTTGAAGCTCCTTATTCACTCCTCAGCCACCTGTAATTTATTTAAAAATTGTTTAACTGTCAGAAAATCCTAGTAGACAATCTAGATACCTCCAAGGGTCTACCCAAATGCAGTATTTAAATCCTTCTGAAGTTACTCACAAGATAAACTGAGTTTGCAAGCCCCTTCTTAGTTAAACACTAAATAAATATGTAAATAAAAAGCAATTACCAAGGGTAGTTAGTTTCACCTCCCACAGAATTGAGTAAAAGTGCACATTGTTGCAGATATCAAGTGCAATATAGAATTTCCCATACAGCTCACAGCTGAATAAAGAAGTAGTGTCCTTCCAGGTCAAGAAGATGTGCTTTGGCAGGAATGGCCTCTGTTGGAAAAGGGTACTGCTTTTGCCTCAGTGGGTCCTCACCAGTTATCCATATTATTCATTCTGCTGCAGTAATATTTGTTTTTAGCAAAGGCATCTCAGTGCTTTTCCAAAATAGGCCTCAAATCCTCAAATAGGGGATGTTGCTGGAACATGCTGATGACAACATATTTTCCGTCATTCAATTTTACTGCTGTCACTATATGTGAGTCCGAAATGAGAAGTAATTGATTAAGACCAGATACCTGGAGTAATAGTCAGTTGGCTAGATCCACCACACACCGTATCTAGAGAGAAAATCAACACCCAAGATACTCTGACGGTTAGGGAGAACCATGAGGTTGAAACAGTGCTGCAATTTTAATGCACCGATGCTGATTGGTATCGGTTTGGCCTGGTAGTTCATAATCACCGTTCCCTCGAAGGACTGGACAAGGGCAGCTTTTCTGTAGACCAGTAAGAGTATTCAGTATTGTCCTGATGTAACACTGAAATGGTGGCAACCATATCTAGAAGAAAGGGTGCATGGAAACAGTTCAACGTATGCTTGTAACACAATCATGTTATGGAATTTTGTCACCAAATTTTCAATTTAGGGATTTTAGGACCTCTGCTCATGAATAGTGCCACTGTCATTTTCTTAATCTGTCCCGAACACTGATTTCCCACAGCGACTGTGTTATTCTGTGCCGGAACTGTGAAAACACATTTCAGTCAGGATATGAAAAATGACAGCTGTACTGCTCATAAGGAGGTGTGAAAAAGTGGCAGTGTTGAAAATCTGGAGTGACAATATTACAAATCTGCGAAGTTACAAAGGTGCGTGGAAAGTGCACAATGCACACTTGTAACACGGTCATTTGATAGGCTATCATCACCAAATTTTCAACATAGGCATTTTAGGACCTCTACTTACTAACAGTATCACTGTCATTTTCTTAATCTGTCCTGAACAGTGATTTCCCACAGCGATCACTCTATTCTGAGCCGGAAGTGCGAAAACACATTTTGGACAGGATGGAAAAAATGAAAGCTGTACTGTTCATAAGTAGGTGTGGGAAAATGACAATGTTGAAAATCTGCAGTGAAAATATTACAAATTCACGAAGGTAGGGCGTGCATAGCAACCGCAATAACGCATCATTATAAAACAGTCATTGTTTGATGTTTCACTGAATTGGCAACATAGGCTTTTTGAGAGCCCACCTCATGAACACTGGCACTGCTGTTTCATTACTTGGCCCTGAAAGGTGATTCCGGATAGTGACTGCAAAATCACCTTTCAGGGTTGATTAATGCTGTGACAGTTCCAGAATTCATGAGGAGAGGTCGTAAAAATCCCATGTTGAAAATTTGGTGGCAAAATTCCAAAAAATGACTGAGATATGCATTAAAGTTGGAAACAAAAACCATTTATTCCATTATACAGCTTACTGGCATTTCCTCAGTTCGCAGTTGGCTTTGAAGAATGCAGACGTGTTCCCGGTCCACCGAAGATTATCGTGCTCTGGAGGTAATTATGGGGTGAGGGTGTGTGGGGAGGCAGGGTGAGCAGTGGGTGGGCACGGGTTATGGGAGGGGCAGGAGACCTCTGGTGACAGTTCCTTTTTACAAGTGAAAAAAAAAGTGAGACCATTTTTATTTTACAGGGGCATGTGGCACGCTGGGGTGAGCTCCCAGCGTGCCACCAGAATCTTCCTTTTGGGGGGGCAAGCTGTAACTGATGGGGGATTGGGCACCCCATCAGCACACAACAAAAAGGGTGGGGGTGACATTATGCTGACGGGGACTGGGCACCCCATTGGTAGAGAATATAAGCGGGGAGGTTTACATAATGCCGACGGGGAGTGGGCTCTCACATCACCAACATAAACATGAGGGCACTGAAGTCGATGGGGATTGGGGCCCCTGTCAGGAAATACACACGGTGGGGGGGTAATATTGTTTGTGAACACGGCGGCAAACTGCCGCCGTGTTAAAAAATAATATCAGTGTGTCAATATCCCACCCTGCAATGACGGATCACTCCCTCATGACAACAAGTGTCTTTTTCTGGCCACAAAGAAATCTGAAGCAGTCCTCACACAGCTCCATTGAGCTCACTCACTCCCCCTCTCTCACTCACTCATTCCGTTTCTACTGGTGCTACAAGCTGGCCTTTTGTACTGGGCTCCTGCCTGCATTGCCACCTTTTTCTGCCCACAAAGAAATCTGCAGCAGCCACAATAGAGCTCTGTTGAACTCGCTCACTAACGCTCTCTCACTTGCTCATTCTGTTTCTCTTGGCACTGCAGGCTACGCTTTTGTACGGGGCTCCTGGCTGCATTGGCACCTTTGTCTGTCCACAAAGAAATCTGCAGCTGTCCTGACAAAGCCCCGTTGAGGTCGCTTAGTCTCCCTCTCTCACGTGTTCATTCTGTTTGTCCTGGCGCTGCAAGCTGCCCTTTTGTACGGGGCTCCTGCCTGCATTGGCGCCTTTTTCTGCCCACAAAGAAATCTGCAGCAGTCCTGATAGAGTTCCATTGAGCTCACTCAGTCCCCCTGTCTCACTCACTCATACTGTTTCTCCCACCGCTGCAGGCTGGCCTTTTGTACTTGACCCCTGCCTGCACTGATGCCTTTTTCTGCCCACAAAGAAATCCGCAGCAGTCCTGACAGCACTCCAGTGAGTTTGCTCACTCACCCTCCCTCCTTCACTCACTCTCTCATTCTGTTTCTCCCAGTGCTGCAGGCTGCACTTTTGTACTGGGCTCTTGCACTGGGTCCTTTTTCTGCCCACAAACAAATCTGCAGCAGTCCTGACAGACCTCAGTTGAGCTCGGTCACTCCCCCCTCTCTGTTGCTCAATCTTAATCTGTCCCAAACACTGATTTCCTACAGTGACTGTGCTATTCTCTGGCAGGAGTGCAAAAACATATTTTAGCCAGGATGTGAAAAATGACAGCTGTACTGTTCATAAGGATGTGTGATAAAATGCCACTGTTGAAAATGTGACATGAAAATATTATAAATTCGCGAAGTTACAAGGGTGCATGGAAACAGTTCAACACATGCTTGTAACACAGTCATGTTATGGAGTTTCATCACCGCATGATCACCATAGGGATTTTAGGAACTCTGCTCATGAATAATGCCACTATCATTTTCTTAATCTGTCCTGAACACTGATTTCCCACAGCGACTGTGTTATTCTGCGCCAGAACTGTGAAAACACATTTTGGTCAGGACATGAAAAATTACAGCTGTACGACTCATAAGGAAGCGTGAAAAAATGCCAGTGTTGAAAATCTGGTGTGACAATGTTACAAATCTGCAAAGTTACAAGGGTGCATGGAAAGTGCACAATGCACACCTGTAGCACAGTCATTTGAAGGACTATCATCACCAAATTTTCAATATAGGTATTTTAGGACCTCTACTCATGAACAGTATCACTGTCATTTTGTTAATCTGTTCTGAACAGTGATTTCCCACAGGAACCGCTCTATTCTGCTCCAGAACTGCAAAAACACATTTCGGCCAGGATGGGAAAAATGACAGCTGTACTGTTCATAAGTAGTTGTGGGAAAATGTCAGCGTTGAAAATCTACAGTGAAAATATTACAAATTTGTGAAGTTACAAGCGTGCATGCAAACTGCACAACGCGCTCTCGTAACACAGTCATTTTATGGAGTATCGTCACCAAATTTTCAATATAGGCATTTTATGACCTCTACTCATGAACAGTGCCACTGTCATTTTCTTAATCTGTCCCGAACACTGATTTCCCACAGCGACTGTGCTATTCTGTGCCAGAAGTGCGAAAACACATTTTGGCCAGGATATGAACAATTGACAGCTGTAGTGTTCACAAGGAGTTGTGATAAAATGCCAATGTTGAAAATCTGGCGTGAAAATATTGCAGATTCGAGAAGTTACGAGCGTGCATAGCAACTGCGCAACACAAGCTCATAAAATAGTGATTTTTTGGGATTGTTCCTCTAAATTTGCAACATAGGCTTTTTGAGAGCCCACCTCATGAACACTGGCACTGTCATTTCGTTAATCTGCCCTGAAAGGTGATTCCATGCAGTGACCACGAAATCGCCCTTCAGGGCTGATTAATGCCATGACAGTTCCAGAATTCATGAGGGGGCGTCGTAAAAAAACCCATGTTGAAAATTTGGTGTCAAAATTCCAAAAAATGACTGAGCTATGCATTAAAGTTGGAAAAAATAACATTTATTCCATTATACAGCTTACCGGCATTTCCTCTGTTCACGGTCAGCTTTGAAGAATGCAGACGTGTTCCTGGTCCACTGAAAATCGTCGTGCCAAGCTCCAGAGGTAAGTATGGGGTAGGGGGGGTGTGGGGAGGCAGGGTGCACAGTGGTTGGGCGTGGGTTGTGGGATGGGGGCAGGGAGACCCCAGAGGGACAGTTTCCTTCTTTACAGGTGAAAAAAAGACATCACAGGACAGTTTTTATTTTACAGGGGCATTTGGCACACTGGGGTGGGCTCCCAGCATGCCACTGAAGTCTTCCTTTTGGGGGGCAAGCTGTAGCCAATGGTGGATTGGGCACCCCAGTCAGCACACAACAAAAAGGGTGGGGTGACATTATGCTGACGGGGATTGGGAACCCCATCAGCAGAGAATATAAGTGGGGGGGTTTACATAATGCCCATGGGGAGTGGACTCCCCCATCAGCAACATAAACATGGGGGCACTGAAGCCGACAGGGATTGGGGCCTCCGTCGGCAACTACACACAGTGCGAGGATTAATATTGTTTCTGAACACGGCGGCAAACTGCCGCCATGTTCACAAACAATATCAGTGTGTCAATATCCTGCCCTGCAATGACAGATCGCTTCCTCAAAGCAGCAAGTGGCTTGCACTGCAATGATGAGGCAGCCCCTGATTGCAGCGGCTGATTTTTTACAAGTTAGTGGCACACTGGCTGAAATATTGTCAGCAGCAACATGCCACAGCATTGGGAGGCACTGAATAAGCCTTTCAAGGATGTGGGGCCATGGCCACAATGCTGCCTCACCTCCACAACCTGCTTGTGGAGAACGTTTCCGCAAGATGTTTCTTGAACATGCATGCAATCAACATAAAAAGTATATTGAGCAATAGAAAAAACACACAGAAAATCTTACTACACTTCCTTAATTTCCTAAAGTAGACAGTGGTTATCACACAGGACGCCTTGGTGAATCAGGGCAGACTCTTGATGCCCTAAAACCTAACTAACTTTTTAAGGGGTCTGGCAAGTCCTCATAACCCTTTAGCTGCCATCTCCCTATAATATGCCACCAATTATGTCACTCTGACATCATATATATGACATTTTCTTTGTGTTCTGGAAACCTCCAATCTGGAAAACTGGTCCAAACTGGAATCTTGGATTTTGGTGGACTCAGAAACCTTCTTATTGTACTGAGCCACATCTGCCCCAGCAGGGGTGGCTGCAAGGCCAAGGACATGAAATACCCTCAACTTTTTGAAGCTTAATTACCCTTTAGCTAACAGGAACTCTGTTTTTTTGCTGAAACAACACCTGCTCTTACTGACCCAGGCATGTGCTCTAATGGCAGGACATTTTAGCTCTATCAGACAGTTTTTATCTCAGCTGAAATAGGTACAGGAGAGCTAGCTGATAATAACAATTAAACAGAGAAACATGAAAAAAATACACAAATGTTGTTGTATCTCCTTCCCCCAACAATGAAAAACATATTCATTAGCACCAGTAAATGAAGTCTGTGGTTTGTGTGACCTGGATGGCTCCACCTGCAATTCCCTTGGTTCACACTATGTGTGAACCCCACAGTGATTTCTCCTTGAGACTCTCCAACTTAAAAAGAAAGGGTACTACCTACTGTCTGGACAATCCATCTGTGTTGCCATGCTGTGACCCACTTCAGTGCCTAATGTCCACATTATAGATCTGCAGGTCGATTGATAGATTGGAGTCAGCAATTGATGGGGTGGGAGGTCCACTAAACACCAAAGATATTGAGTCTTTTTTTTTATTATTGGGGCCGGTGATTGATGGGGTGGGGTGGGGGGTCCACTAGACACCAGAGATGTGGAATAGATTATTATTTTTTATTGGGGCCAGCGATCAGCAGAGTGGGGAGGTCCATTAGACACCAGGGATTTAGATGATTTTTTTTTATATTTGGGACGATAATTGGCTAGGGTAAACAGCAGTTTTGATGCAGAGTGTGGAATTTTACATGCAAAATTCCATACCTTAGTCATTGATCCATGCTCTACAAATTGGTGAATTTCACAAATTGAGCGTAATTCACAAAATGCTTCATGGAGCTAATTTTGCTGACTTTGCCCCCCCCCCCCCACCATTCCAAATGCAGAAGGGACTATTTCACCCTAACCTGACTGCTGAACCTAGATACAGGAAAACACTGTATCATACCAAATAACATGGACCAACAATCTAATAACAAAAACAGTAACATTAACCATGTTGTAAAAAAGTAGAACATCCTGATGCCAGTCTGGTAGAAGAACATCAGGTCACAGTAGCATCCAGAGGAGAAGACTGCCCCCTATGCCTGGATCTCAGATCTGAAAATTCCTAACACTATTTATGGTTACCCAACGCAACCGACCTGTTGGCTCATGGCATGGGCCTTGAAAGATATTGGGAGCAGATCCTATCAGTAGTGAGGGTCAAGGGGCTGTATAATGAAGATATATGTCAAAATTCCCCTTGAGGGAGGAAAGGAAATATAACACCAACTCTTTGGCTGTCAGAATTGGTGCTCTTATGCAATGTTTCCCACTGCCCTTCCACTCCATCCAGTGGCTTGACAGCTCTCTACAAAATGGTAAAGCCCACTGCCATTAGAAGGGGATGGAAGGGATATACCCCTACAGATGCCAAGCTCCTGGTGGTGAGTGAAAAAAGCCAGGGAGAGGTGAAGGAACCTATATCCCACAGAATCAGCTGTAGCAAAACTGACCAGTTCCTGTGAGCCACTCAGTTCAAGAACCCATTTCTAACAGAAGGTGGCACTCCCCAGGTGGCAATCCTCACCTCTCCCCTTGCTTCATGTGGTGCAGCAATTATGTGACTCCATGGAGTGAAATTTCAGCAGTTGCAAAGACAGAACCCTCTGCACAAGTTGCTTTCATGGCGTCCTCCTCCATACTGTTCCAGCATCCAGTTGGCAACTCAAAAAGGTTGGAGACACAAGCAGGGCAGTACTATTGAGTGGAGCTATGAAATGGGTGGAGTAACTGCCTGCAAAAGGAGAAGAAAACCTAATGTTAACTTGCATGGAGGACGAGTATCCTGAGCTGCAGGGGAACCAGGGATTGCTACCAAATACAGGATGAAAACCCAGTTTGAAACATTATGCAAGTACCCAGCCCCCCTTCCAGTTTATGATGTCTCATATGGCCATTAATTTAAATAATTCCCTCAAGGCATTAGTCTCCCCACTCTTTAGCAAGCCTAAAAAAGCCATGCACCAAAAAAGAAAACAAAAGGAAGAAGCCTGAACTCACCTTTCATCAGGTAGTATGTGAGACTCAGGAGACATTTTATGCTAAGGTACCTAGTTTACCAGCAGCAACAGAAACCATTAGACTAATACCCCAGTCTAATGAGTAGGGAAATTAAGAATCATCCGGGATGATCTAGCACTGATAACAACACTATTCGGCAGTGACTTCAAAGCAACCATGCCCCCTCCTCACAGAACCACAGAGTGTCTCCTCCCACAGGAACAAACCATTCCCTGTGGAAAGGACAGGGGAACTAATTAACAGTCACATAAACAAAAAGACGCACCAGGGTGTGTGATTATGGGAAATCATTACACAAATCAAATGTGTTGTTAGGCACTAGGCACTTGAGCAAAATGCCATTAAACACACTAGAGCAAAGCACAATTATTCCCCATAATCACACATCCCTGAAGTGTCTTAATGCACTTATAATAGGTTGAGAAAAATGTTTTGCTTCACAGTAAGAGAGCTCTTTAACAGATGAGATCAGAAGTAGTCCCAGATGAGAATGATTTTATATGAGAATCAGAAAGCTTTTTTCAACATTTTTATTTCATTCATCATTTGTTTATGACTTCGGTTGTCAGAGATTTTAAGTGTGTAGGAGGGTGTTTTGTTTCCTCATCATGGCCAGGGTATGCTGTTTGTAGTGGTTTGCAGGCAATTATACTGATGTTTAATGTGGTGCCTTTAGTGAGGTTGGCACAGAGAAAACTAGTGCAGGAGTGTAATTATGGGCTAATAATTACATGGCTTTTTTCATGTTTTAGCCAATCAGATTGCTTGGATTCTTGACATTTTTCTCAACATGTTTATAAATAAAATCAAGTCAAAATTAATGGCCACATTACCATTAGCCAACCAAGTGTTTCATTGTAAGAAGCTTCACTGGGGAGTTCAGGCTTGAGAAAGAATCATATTGTAAAGGGACAGAGATTGCTACAGAAGTGAAAGATTCACACAGGCCTCAGAGGTGTTGGTTAGTGGGGGGTGGCCCTCAGTCAACTGCTGAAGTGGCATTTAATGCAGCATAAGGGTTTGGGTGTAGAGAGATCCATACAGTTTTGTCTGACAAGACAGGAGATAATATGCAGTCCTCATTGTGGCCATAGGATCGATATGGTTGTGGCATGCTGTCTTTGGCCATGGCATTGCAGTTCTGATGGTGCCCCTGCTCCTCCAGGGCAGAATCCATGAGTCTGTCTCATCAGCAAAAGGGGTCCAACTAGAATTTGCTAGATTTCTGTGTAGTGCTGAGGTAGTAGCTGGTGATGTCATTTCCATGACCTTAAAGAAGAGTCTTCTGTGTTGGTCACAGACCACCACTGAAGAGGCTCCGTCCACTACAGTTCTGACAGACAATCATTTGCATGGCCATTACTAGCCATTATAAGGCAATTACCACTAGTGAGCCTTCCGCATGAAGGACCAAGTGCAAAGGACATGACAGAAGTCTGCCAGGGAGTTAACCAAGAGACAGCCATCAGCCAGGAACTCTGCATGTCGCATCCCAGATAAAACTGTGTACGCACAGTTAACAGCATAGTTTGTGGGAGTATTGTGTGGGATCCTGGCTGTAATATATTGAGGAGTGTACTACCGGTTCATGTAAAGTTTTTTTGCATAACAGTATTTGTGCTATATCTAGTGAACATTTCATTTGCAGGGTTGTTTTGTGCTATAGATATATCATACAGCTCCACCCTACCTGAGTAAGCATTACAAGATAGTTTAACTCCAGTTTTCTGTACTATAGTTAAGCCTACAGTCACACTCTATCTGGGTAAGCACTATGAGGTAGTCTTAACTCCTTATATTTTGTGCTATAACCAAGCCTGCAGCTACACCCCGTCTGGGTGAGTCCTACAAGGTAGTTTTGATGTATCCCTGTTTTTATATGCTATAGATGAGCATTACAGCTCTACTCTATCTGGGTGAGCACTACAACTTAAATTAGTAGCTGCTTAATGTAGATCTTTATGGGGATGGGGTTTGGAGATAAAGCAGTCAGTTGTGCTGGCTGTGAGGCACTCTTTTCTCGTGATATGCCCTGGAGGAGTGTACACTGTCCAATCTGCAGAACCATTGCATAGCTCCAGTCTCAGCTGGTGGCAGCAAGGGTGGAAATACCTTGGCTGTATCATCAGCTCATCAGGATCTCACCCTCACAACCCCTCTCCCCCAAAAACCAATGGGTCCAGGGGGTACAGAGTGGTGGGGAGAGGGACAGGGAGGGCAGCAGGGTTAGTCACAAAGAGGTAGTCCAACCCCTCACCATCCAGATGGTGAATAGTGAATACCTTTTCACCTCTAGAGGAGGTTCAGGCACCTGGTTCTGCTGAAAGTATCTTCAAGACAGTCAATGGGAAAGGGCAAGGCAACATGTTGGCATCCAATGGGAACATGTCTGCCAGAAGAGTATTATTAGTAGGAGACTGAATGATTTGGGGGATGGAGAGTGTAATGGGGGGGTGGATGGGAAGTGGATGGTCTGTTGCCTTCTTGGGGCATATGCTATCCAGGATTTAGACAGGACATGGAGGATAGTGGCTAGGGAGAAAGGGGAACTGGGGGTGTTGATACACCTGGGTATCACTGATTTGACAAACCAGTCAATAGAGATGGTGAAGCTGAACTTTTGCAAACTAGGGAACAAAATGGCTGCACACTCAGCCTCTGTGACCTTTTTTGAAATCCCCCCCTATGTGGAGCAGGGAGGGGAAGCAGGATAGGATAAGGCAGGAGGTACTAGAGGAGTTTATCATATGGCTTAAAGGATGGGGTAAGGATAAGGGAGACTTGGGGGACTTCTGAGACAAGAGGCTGTTCAAGAGAGGGGGCCTTCACACCTGAGGCAGAAGTTTGATGTCTATATTGTATGTTTAAATTGACTACAGGGGAGACAAGATCTAGGGGAACTGAAATGGCAAGGGAGAGGAAGGGAATCCTAGCTGGTAATGCCCACATCTGGGGACTTGCAGCAACATAGCAGGTACAAAGAAAGCGGTGGTCCATCCTGGACAAGGTGAAGAGACTTTGGACTGAAAAGGAGGAATGCAAAAGGTGCAAACATCAAGAAACACAAGGGGATGAGAGGACATTTAAAGCACAAGAACAGAAGCAAAACAAGAGTGGGGGTTAGATGGAAGGGAGTATGCCTTAATGCCAGGAGCCTAGGTAATAAAATCAGTGAGCTCAAGGTGCTGTTGGCAGACACTAAGGTGGACATTGTGGCAATAACAGAAACATGGGCTTCAGAAAATAATGATTGGGAACTTACAGTCCCTGGGTACTCAATGTTCAGGAGGGATACAGAAACTAGTGGGGGGGGAGGAGTAGCCTTTCATGTCAAGCAGGGCATAGAGATGACTGGAAATAGGTGCATCAGGGGTAGTAATGGGGAGACTGAGTCGCTGTTGGCGCAACTAATGGTAGCCTCAGGCAAGAAACTGTGCTTTGGGTTGATCTAGAGACTACTGAGTCAAGGGAAGGTGAGGGAGAGAAAGATCAGGGAAGAAATGGAACGAGACACAGCTAAGGAGAGGGTAGTGAAGTTCTTGGAGTCAAGCAGTGCAAAAGACCCAAGGCAGCATGGATTCACTGAGGGTAGGTCCTGTCAGACTAATCATATCGATTTCTTTGACTGGGTGACCAGGGTGGTGGATCATGGAGTGGTAGAATATGTGGCCTACCTGGATTTTAGTAAGGCCGTCCACACCATTCCTCATAGAAGGTTGCTTAACAAATTGGGGAATCTGGGTGTGGGCTCTAAAGTGATAAAATGGGTTGCAAACTGACTAAAAAGCAGAACCCAGAGGGTGGTAGTAAATGGCATAAAATCAGAAGGGGAAAGGTGACCAGTGGGGTTCCACAAGGATTGGTGCTGGGTCTAGTTCTATTCAGTGTCTTCATAAGCAACATTGCAGAGGGACTGGAGGGGAAAGTATGCCTGTTTTCAGATGACACCAAGATCTGTAACAGAGTCGACACACAGGAGGGGCTAGATAAAATGAGAAACAACCTAAGACTACTTTAGGAATGGTCAAGAGTTTGGCAGTTGGGTTTCAACACTAAGAAGTGCAAGATAATGCACCTGGGACACAGAAACCCAAGAGAGGAGTACAGGATGGTGGGGGCAGGTTCTAGCCACCACAAGTCAAGAGAGAGACCTAGGGGTTATCATATCCAATGACCTGAAGTCAGCCAAACAACACAAAAAAGCAGTGGGGAAGGCAAACAAAATGTTGGGATTTCATAGAAAGGGGCATAACCAGTAGGGGAAGTGAAATGGTGATGTCACTGTATAGTTCACTGGTGAGGCCACATCTGGGAATACTGTGTCCAGGTCTGGAGACCGCATCTCAGGAAGGACATAGACAGAATGGAAGCAGTACAGGGAAGAGCAATAAAAATGATACATAGACTAAACCACAAGTCTTATGAGGAAAGACTCAAGAAACTAAACATCTATTCATTGGAAGAGGGAAGGGAGAGAGGGGCTCTGTTAGAGACTTTCAAATACCTTAGAGGAATAAACAGGGTACAGGAGGGGAATATATTTCAGAGAAGAAAGTGCACAAGGACAAGGAGACATAACATGAGGCTGGAGAGAGAGAGAGAGGGAGGCTTAGAGGTAATGCTAGGAAGTATTTTTTTTCACAGAGATGGTGGTGGATCCATGGAACAGCCTACCAGCAGATGTGGTAGAAGCAAAAACAGTACAGGGATTCAAAAGTGCATGGGATAAGCATAAAGGTACCCTGCTGGAAAGGCAGTCCAGAAAAGATTAGGGATTGCCAAACCAAGTAGGAAAATAAGAAGACTAGGTGGGCTGTATGGCCCTTATCTGCTGACAGATGCAATGTTTCCTATGTTTCTATGTAGAGGTGGTGGGTGACCTGAACCTACCAGATGTTGATCTGATGTCTAGGGGCCAGGAGCACCAGAAGCCAGGTCTTGCTGGATGTGTTCCAGGACTGTCTGCTGATACTGTTAGTTAAGGAGTCCACCAGGTAGATCGCAACTCTTGATGTTGTGCTCATCAGCTCTGAGATGATAAGAGTGGTAGGAGTAGGCGAACTATTAGGGAACAGTGACCATAACTCTGTTTCAAACTGGTCCTTGGGCTTGGTAAACTGCAATCATGAGATGAAGTCCTTGATTTTAGAAGGACAGACCTCAATATGGTAAAGGAGCTGATCAGAGAAAAGTTAGTAGGAGCTGACAACGTACAGTAGATGGGGTGGAAGACAGATGGGGGACAATTAAGGGGGCCATTCTCATGGCATCTAAGGTATGCATGAGAATGGTAACCAAAAAGAACAGGTTCAAGAGACAACTATGATTCTTAACAAGAGTCAGAGAAGCAATAAGGGCCAAGAAAAAGGCCTTCAACAAATGTAAAGAAAAGCAGTGGGAGGAAGAATGAAAAGACTATTAGGGAGATAAATCAGGTGGATAGGGAGGCAAAAGCAAACACAGAGCTAGTTGCATATTGCATAGGGGTCACGAGCAGAGAAAAACAGTTTTTCAGGTACTGTATATTTGTGAGAAAAGGAAGAAAGGAGAGAGAGAATTGTGAGGCTAACCAAGGAGTATAAGGTGATTGAGGTGGAGGCAAAAGTCTGCTGCCCTTAATGATTCCTTCGGCTCAGTTTTCACTAAGGAGTATGGTGGACCCTTGCCAAAGAGTGGAATCAAAGTGACCATTATACAGGTCACAGAGGTAAGGCAGCCAGCATTTACTAGTGAAAGGGTCAAGAAAGGGCTTGCAGCCCTAAAGGTAGATAAGGTTCCAGGACCAGACAGGTTACATCTGAGGATACTCAGGGAAAAGGCAGTGGAACTGGCTGATCCCCAAGTAGCTCTGTTCAATGGCTCTGTAAGGACAGGGGTGGTTCTGAAGGACTGAAGGGTGGTGGACAGAGCTCCGCTCCATAAGGGGGGTAACAATGAACAAGTAGGGAACTACACACCTGTCAATCTTAGTTATATTGTAGGAAAACTGATAAAGTCATCAGTCAAAGAGAGTCTCATGGACTACTTGGAGAGCAACAGTCTCCAGGATAGTAAGCAACACAGATCTGTGGCAGGGAGGTCTTGTTAGACTTACCTGATAGTATTTTGTAACTGGATGATGAGAGAATTAAGTAGAGGCCATGCTGCAGATTTGCTGTACTTCAACTTCAGCAAGGCTTTTCATTTGTTACCCAACAGACACTTGCTGAAGAAGATGGGGGATCTGGGTGCAGCTAAGGTCATAGAAAACTGGGTAAATACCTAGCTAAAGAGAAGGCAGCAGATGGCAGTGGTCAATGGGGTTAAATCAGAAGAGAAGGTGGTCATGAGTAGAATATAGCAGGGATCTGGGCTGGGTCCAGTCCTCTTCAACATGTTCATCAGCGACATTGGTGAGGAGATCCAGGGTAGGGGTGTCTCTTCGCAGATGACACTATCCTCTGTGAGAGAGTAGATAGTGATGAGGGAATAAAGGAAATGCAGAAAGATTTGCAAAAGCTGGAGGGGTGGTCAAGGGTTTGGCAGCTGAAATTCAATGCCAAAAGGTGTAAGGTGATGCACCTAGGCAACAAGAACCTCAGGACGGAGCAGTGGATTGAGATTGATGAGATTCAATACAAGGCTGAGGAACGAGACCTTGCAGTTATCATCAGTGACTCCCTAAACCAATTGAGTCAGTGCAACAAGGCTTATAGGAAGGCAAATAGGATGACTGGCTGAATTGGGAGGGTTACTGATAGCAGAAAAAAGGAGTTAATATTTTCCCTATATAGATCTGTTCTGAGGACACAATCTGGACTACTGCACCCTGTTCTATGGTCCTCACCTCAGGAAGGATAGGGATAGGCTGGAGATGGTGCAGCAGAGGGTAATAAAAATGATGAGGAGCCAGCAGGACATGTCCTATGAGGAGTGCCTCTAGATTGTGAACATGTTCTCACTTGAGATAAGAAAGGACAGGGGAGATATGATAGAGAAATTCAAACTCCTAAAAGTAATTAACAGGGTGAACTGGGGGAAACTATTTCACTTGAGTACCAGCTTGCAGTCATGTGGCCATGAGGGGAAGCTAATAGGAGGTAGGTTCAGGAGGGATGTGAGCAGACATTATTTTACAGAAACGGTGATGGAGCCATAGACCAGGCTGCCAGCTGAGGAGGTGGGTGCAAAAACCGTTATTGGTTTTAAGCATGGCTGGGACAGAATGAAGGGTATAGTGATTGCTCAGTGTTCAGAATTGGGGAGGAGAATGGGGGGAAGGGCTAAGACCTAGAGGGACAGTAGGCCCCATGGCTAAATAGAGAACTCAGGCAGATTGGATGGTCCTTTGGTCATTCTTTGCCATCATTGTCTATGTTTCTATGAGCTGGACTGGCTGCAAACCAGGTAGGTGAGCCTGCTATCCTGAGGGTTTAGACTGGTTGGGGAAATGTTGCACCAGAAAATGGTTGATGACTCCAGGTATTGCAAAGGTTTGTGGCATACCACTGAGTACAACCCACATCTGTGCTGTCTAATGCAACAAGTATTGCAGCCCCAGGGAGGCAAGTCAAGATTTAACTATGGCAAATTCTTTCTGGCAGTCAGACAGATCCATGAAATAGACTTGAATGAAATTTACCAGTGTGAGGGTCCCTATTCTCAGGTCAGAGGTCAAATGTTCTCTTTAACCTGGAACCTTAAAAAACTTTGCAGGAATTAGGCACTGATGCTTTTTCACATGGTTTTATTTGGGGGCCAGGTAGCTGTGGGCCTCGCAATCTGTAAAGGAGGGCAGTTTGGGGCATTTATTACAGCAGGTATAGCCTTTTGTAAGAACTGGGTGCAATAAGGGCCTTCAATCCCCTCCTGGAACCTGACAAACTGCATATTGGATCATTGTGCCTGGTTCTCAAGTTCACCTACTTTTTTTTTATAAGGAATCATTTTTTTCTGTTTTGTTCTCTCAGCAATGCCTGATGTTGATTGGTCTTCAATTCCACAGCCACCACAGGGGTTTGACCATTTCTAACCTCCCTCCAATAACTGCCAGACCCTTTGATGACTGAATGGCAACAACTTTCAAATCAGTGGTGTCTCTAAGAATCTGGGACTACGTCGGAGAGATGTAATACATATCCAAATGAGCCAATGCCATTCTGAAGGCCAGGAGTCTTACTGCTATAGAGGTAGCCCCAAAGCTGCTTGATAACTGCATGCCTTTTTAGGGCTGCAGTGAGTGTAGCCCTGCAGATCATTTGCTTTCAGAAAAGGACTCACTGCAAACACACAACATGTTGGAGTGTTAAAAAATGTAGCTTCTGTGTCTTTGGAACACTCAGCTCTTGCTATTGGCAGTTATAACAAGGGTTGCAAAAAACATGCAACCCCCATTGGTGGACTCATTCCAGAAACAGTAGTATAGGCACAGTTGATGTGAAGGGGTTGAATTGGTATAGTAGGGCACACCAGCACTCTTTACATTCTATACCTCAGGCATCAGAAGGAAAAGTCAGCCATAATATGGCTGAAGCAGGGAAGGTATAGAGACAGCGAGAGAGAGAGAGAGAGAGAGAGAGAGAGAGAGAGAGAGAAAGAGTAACAGAGTGAGAGACACTGACTGCGGAATTCATATAGTGTCCTCTGGGTGTGTGTCTCTTAAGTGTTTCGCCTAGGGTCTGTTGTCTGTGTGATTGAGTGTTCAGCACTCCTGTGACAGTGAGAAAGAGAGTTAGCATGAGAGAAACAACACAAAAGAGCTCACTAGTATAGTACTCTGTCCTGTCATTCTCACTGAACTTCTGTCACAGAAACGGTGTTGTCCTTCTTTGTATTTGCATTTATGGGTGGGATTGTCCTACCCCAATCCACAGAACCAGTCCATGAGCAGTGTAGTATATGTCATCCATACAGGAGTATAGGGGCACTTCAGGTGAGAAATCCTGAAGTCTCTGTGGTGCAGTATAGGTGGACAGGCAGTGTGTGAGTGTGAAGAGACAGAAAGAGAGAGAGAGAGAGAGAGAGAGAGAGAGAGAGAATAATGGGTCACTGTCCACTTTTCCTGCTGTCAAAGATCCCCAACCACCCCTCAAGCAAAGCAGTGGTTGAAGTGCTGTCCTGAATTCATTTCTTCCCCCCTCCGCCCCCCACAGAACAATGTTCCTGGTCCCTGACTGCATGCTGAACTGAGTCCTCAATCTCTGTGATGCGGTGTAGGTGGCGAGGCAGTGAGAGAGAGAGAGAGAGATGATAATGGGTCACTGTCCCCTGTTCCCATTCCTACTGTCAAAAAGCCCCAACCGTGCCCCCCCAGCAAAGCAGCTGCTGAAGTGCTATCCTGCATTACCATTCCCCCCCCTCCACAAAACAGTGTCCCCGGTCCCCAACGCTCTGGTCAATTGAGTGCTCAGTTGCATACAGCCTGTTGTGCTATGTATTGTTTAAAATGGAGGTTACCCATGAATTTAGTCAGACATCATTGAACAGGATGTCCGCATGGCTGTGAGCTCCACTGTACCTTCCCCAAAATCATTATTTTCTGTATTTATTTCCACTTTGTTTAATTTTATATAGTGTATGGTAGAACGCTGTTCCGCATGGAAATCCATGCCTGGAACAGCGTTGTTTTCCTGCACTTGGTACGTCACGATCTTGTTGTGCTGCACCGGGTACGTCACCGGTGCAGCACAACAAGATCGAATACATTTGGCGCAGATGCACAATTGAGTGGCGCACGGCAACGCCGAAGCGTAGCGTGGGCAGAAACCGAAGTAAGCCGCTTTTTTACAAAAAACTTGTCCCCGTGTACGCGAGCGGTTGCCCATACACTATAAAAGATTGTGTATGAGCAAGCATACACAAACAAGACAGTTAATGCGATCTTGAGGGTTTCCGTAGTAGCGGACCTCGGCTTACGACTCTCGAGGTCTCTGGTTACCACGGAAACCTCCGATCGCAACTGCCTTGTTGTATATGCTTGCGCATACACAATCCTCTATATTATAAAAGCATGATCTTTCCTGTGTGCTTACTTGGAAACTAGTTTCCTTTTTATTTAACAATGGCTGAAACTGAAATAGGTTCAGTAAAGATTTGGACTGCTGAGGGCTACCGATCTGACAAATGCTGCAAGCCATCTGGAAGGGATGTACTATACTTCTATTGCACTATCAGATTGTTTGCCAAATAACTGGTTACTGTGAAGCTTTTGGGACACTTTTTCTTATCTGTTCTTACCGCACCTTTGCCAAGATTATAAATACAGGGAGTTCAGAAATGGAAATATAACTATCCCAGAGAAAACCCTCTTAAACTTACATTTTCTGACTTTAGAGAGGAAGGGAGTGATGTTGACAGTAAGTTAGTAAACAAAATACATCAAGTAAAGAATCCTCAGCTAAACCACTCACAGCTGAGCATTTTGAATTAATTATGACAGAAACAGCCACAATTAAAATTACTGTTCTAGATATAGTATCAAGTCTGAAATATCTTAACAGCTGAGCACTAGGTTAGGATCACAGATGCAGAGGCTTGTATAAGTAGCTTGGAAGATAAATTAGAAAAAGAAATAACGGAAAGAATATCTCAGAATAGGCATCTGTTAAAAACAGAAGCAAAATCATTGGACTTGGAATCTCGTAGTAGAAGAAACTACCTCAGAGTATTTGGGCTACGAGAAGGTCGTGAAGGCAGTGACACAATTGGTTTTATCAATGCAATGCTCTTATAAATAGTTGGTCAACCACCTGACAGCCAATTATTGTTTTGAAAGAGCCCATAGATCTGTAAATCCTCAAATGAGGACAAATGAAAAACCAAGATCGATTGTATTTAAGTTCCTCGATTTTCAACAGAAAGTGCACATTCAGTGAATGCTTAGGGACAGATCACAAATAAGCTTTGAGGGATGTAGACTGAACATTTTAAATGACCTTGCCCCAGATGTCATAAAAAATGAGATGCCTTCCTTCCAATAAAGGAAAAGGTAAAGGAGGCAGGATTCAAATACAGTTTACTATTTCAGACCAGGCAATGAGTGTGGTGTCCAGATCATCCCAGAGACTATATGGCTTTGGAGCCATGAAGTTAGGGCTACACAAGAACCTCCCTCATCTCTTTTCAGGCTCTGATTACAAATCGTATGCTGACAAACTAGCTTAAAGATGTAACAAATTTATTTCTACATACTTAAATAAGAGTAACAGACAAACTAGAGGCAGTATAGCGCAGTAGTCTAAGGCTCTGAGCTGCAAATCTGGTGACATCTAGCAGACCAGACCTGGGTTTGAATCCCACAGCTTCCACTTGCATACTGTGTGACCCTAAGCAAGTCACTTAACCTCCTTATGCTCCCAGGTTGCTCCTGTAAAAAAGCTTTCAGCTTAGTGTGCTATACCTGGTTAAACAACTAAATAAAAAAAAAAATAAAACTACATTACTTGGAAGCAAATAAACATTTCTCTCCTGAATGAAACCAAGGGTTTCTCTTTCTCCTTTAGTGGAAAAAGTATTTTTTTTTTTTTTTGCTGCGGTTTCATTTTTTTTGCTGAAGATTGGCTGCCAGAAAGGAGCCAGTCAGTTCCTGAGACTGAGAGCCTCTGATTTAAGCCGTTCTGCTTTAAGGAGCATATTTCCGTCTAAGGAACTGACTGGCTCCTTTCTGGCAGCCCATTCTCAGCAAACAAATGAAATTTCAGCAAATGAAAATATTTCTCCTAGAAACATAGAAACATAGACTTTCATGGAATATAAGGACCACTTGACCCACCCAGTCTGCCCATTTCCCTACCTATTGGATAAGCTGCAGATCCTTGTTAACCAATATCCTACTTCTTCCTAACTCTCACCAGAATTGCCTTATGTCTGTCCCATGCATTCTTGAATACCCCCACTGTTTTTGATCCCACAACCTCCTCAGGAAGACCATTCCATGCATCCACCACCCTCTCCATGAAAAAATACTTCCTCACATTGCCCCTGAGCCATCCCCCATCTTCGAATTGTGCCCCCTTGTTCTTGCACATCTCTTTTTTCTGAAAGATGTTACCCTCTTGAACTTTGTTGATTCCCTTGAGGTACTTGAAAGTTTCTATCATGTCCTCCCTCTCCCTCTCCCTCCTTTCCTCAAGGGTATACATATTAAGCTCCTTTAATCTCCCTTCATGTGGCTTCGGATGTAGACCCTGCACCATTTTAGTTGCCCTCCTCTGGACTGCCTCCATCCTATGTCCTTGTGGAGATAGGATCTCCAGAACTGCACGCAGTGCTGGAGATGGGATCTCACAAACTGTCTGTACAGAGGGATAACAACTTCTTGTTTTCTACTAGTGATGCCTCTCCCTATACATCCCAGTATCCCCCCAGCCCTCCTTACTGCCTTCTCACATTGTGTGCGTATCTTTAGGTCATCTGATATGACTACCCCCAGGTCCCTTTCAATTTTTGTTGTTGTTAATACCTCCCACCCATTGTGTACTCTTCCCTTGGGTTTTTGTTTCCCAGGTACATTACTTTGCACTTTTTTGGCATTGAATCAAAGCTGTCATACTTTTGACCATTCCTCCCAACTTGCCAAGTCCCTTCTCATCCTTTCCACCCCCCTCCTTGTGTATCAACCCTGTTGCAGATCTTTGTGTCATCTGCAAAGAGGCATACAGTACTTTTCCTTCCAGGCCCTCTGTAATGTTTCTTGTAAAGACATTATAAAGGGCTGGTCTCGGTACTGAATCATGCGGTACCCCACTAGTACCCCCCTTTCTTTAGAGTGGACTCTGTTTACTATTACCCTGTGTCCTGTTGTCCAGCCAATTTGTTTCCCAGGCTGCCACCCTGGGACCCACTCCCAGGCTGGCTAACTTGTTTTTTAATCTTTTGTGTGGGACTGTGTCAAGTACCTTGCTAAAGTCTAGGTAGGCCATGCCCACAGCCCCTCCCTGGTCTACTACTTTGGTCACCCAGTCAAAGAAATCTATTAGATTTTTCTGATATGACCTTCCCACTGTGAATCCATGCTGCCTTGGGTCCTGTGCCCTGCTGGCCTCTAGGTACTCAACAATTCTTTCTTTCAGAAGTGATGCCATCATTTTCCCTACCACTGAGGTCAAACTAACAGGTCTGTAGTTTTCTGCCTCTGCTTTGCTCCCACCTTTGTGAAGGGGAATCACATCCACCCTCCTCCAGTCCTCAGGTGCCACACCATCCTCCCATGATTTGTTAAAAAGGGTAGTCAGTGGTATCACCAGGTCTCCCCTTAGTTATTTTAGAATTCTGCGTGAATCCCATCAGGTCCCATTGCTTTGTCCACCTTCAGGTTTATGAGTTCTTTCAGAATCCTTTCTTCTGTGAATAGACTGGTATCGACCCCCCTATCCAGAGTGCTTCTATTGACAAGATTAGGTACCTCCCTCTCCTCTTCTTTTGTGAAGACTGAGCAGAAGTATTCATTCAATATCCCTGTTTTATCACTGTCACCCTCTGCCCACTCATCCTCCCCTTTATTAAGCCTCACTATCCCTCCTTTGGTCTTTCTTCGCTCCCTAGTGTACCTATAGAAGGTTTTATCTCCTTATTAACTGAGTTGGCTATCTTTTCCTCACTTTGGACCTTTGCTATTCTGACTGCCTTGCCCGCTTCCTTCTGCTTTAACTGATACAGTTCTTTGTCCTGCTCCTTCTGTGTTTCCTTATACTTCCTGAATGCTATCTTTTTCTCCCTAACCTTCCCTGCCACCTCTTTTGAAAATCAAATGAGAAAGAGAAACCCCTTGTTTCATTCATATTTCAGCCTGGAGAGAAACGTCTTCTTTGCTTCACTTCACTGCTTCTTACATTGGGGCACGTCTTACACTGGGGTGCCTTTTCAGTGTCACTAGGCTTGTTCATGCGGCAAACTCTGATCTGGTTCTGAAGATGTGCCTCACCTGGATCGCTGCATTACAGTATGTCCTGTCTGAATGCTGGTTTTGTTTTGTTTTCCATGGTGTAGTGGTGCCAGCATGATCCTCATTTTCCTGGGACTGCATGGTGTTTAAGGGGTGTCACTGGCCATCTGACCGCCTGGCAACTACTGCATTGCTCTCTCGTGCTATACCCATCCTGCACAGTGACAGCAATGGGACAGAATTGTGCACCTCCAACATCGGTGTACAAGGCTGCCATCTGAACAGGGGTCAGTCAGCACTTCCAAAAAGGAAGAAACAAGGGCTTCATGTGCACCCCTGCCATGTGAACAAACCCTACTATGTCTGAGCAGTCTCCAACTGTAACAATTATGCAACACTAACATTCTGCCTATCCCCTGCAGACAAATGACTGAAATTCTTCACTGTGCCTTTTCAGACCCACTGGGGTCTGTTTTCTATCATACAAGCTACTAAATGGGTTGACGTCAGGGTCAGTCTTTATTTTATTGGTGTCAGTTGGTATCTTACTGGGGTTATATTGTCACGGCACCAGATGAAGCCCTTTTTACCTTGAAGCCTAATTGCCTCAGCACTCAGAAGCAAAGGAGTTTCAGCCTTGTCAGTAATCTAACAGTAAACTTCCAGTAAACACATGTGTTGCAGGAAACGATGTTGGTAGCACTACTGTTATCTACCCCCCAGCCCCATGACTCTAACATTTACAGCACAACACTTTGTTGAGCCCTTAAACTTTTGAGTTGAAGATGGTATTTAGGTTTTAAAAAAAAATCAGAACAAGTGAATAACAAGTGACACAAGAAAATGTAACATATTAACATTTTTGCTTCAGATTTGTGACACTAAACTATATAACCAGGTTCAAATCCCACTAGGATGTTATTTTGTGTCTTGTATTCAGTATTACAACATGTAGAGATCTCAATATTTAGGTTACTAATGTCAAATAGGTAAGTGATTCTGATGGATTTGTCTTATAGGGCACATATTTCATTCCACCTGGACAGACTGAGACAAACAACCAGTTTTGCAGAAAATGGCGCAGTCGTGTATTTATTATACCAAATTGTAATTATCAATACATCCAATCAGTGTGATGCATGCAGCTAGGTAGTCTTGGAAATCTTGAATAAACTTGTTCTGATTCACCAAAGGTCGACCTTCTTCTACTAGGAGGCCACCAACCAAATAATCCCAAACCCCACAAGGGCTCCAGCTCTGAGGTATGAGGGATGGCTCTCAAGACCAGCTTCAGATGTGTCCTCCCCCATCAAAGGACACTGCCCTTCCATGAGCATACACTCCGTGAGGCCTGCCATCTCGTCTGTCCCCATTTTTACCAGGGGAACTCCCATCATCTGGCACCAGCCTCCCATCAGCCTCAGGGGATTCGACTGCATAGACTCATAATCCCCTGTTACCCCCCTCTGCACATACCTTCCAAGACTACTGAGCCACTTGCAACACTTACAATAACACATCTGTGGCATCCTAATCTAACACTATCTACCAGCCTATCATCTTCCCCCTTGCTGGAGAAGGCAAAAACACGGAAAACACGGTGGGAAAAAAATGGGAAATTTCTTCTCAACCCTTAATGCGATCTCCCATATTGGGTCATCAGCAAGGTCCCTATACCCCCATGCCCCCCACCCTGCTTTTATGAGGGTGAGTCTTGGTTGGCTTTAAACCTGGGAGCAAACTGAAAGAGAGGAATCCTCTCTTTGGCAGCCTATCTTATAGGCTTGGCTCCTCCCCTGTATCTCCATCACCCTCCCCCGGGAACCTCCCATCTACCTGCCTCTTCCCACCCCTAGTGGGTGGCTACCTACTTCTACCTGCCCACCCCAGGTGTCCCTCAATACCTGCCCCCAGACAAGCCTCGCCTCCTGCGATGCCTTGCAGGCTGCTTTATACTGTGCATTTAACTAACACCGATTTGATTAACTCCTTCCCCAAAAGATTAAGTCACCTTGATTTTGCGAACTGAACTATACATTTAATTCAACTTTATATAACTGATATATAAACAGTGAAGCACCAATATGAAAAGACTGAAATGCAGGATGTTGTTATTGCATCTACATTGTAAATGGCCTTTAAATTTGTTCTTACAGGAGAGTACTTTGATACTGCCAGAGGGTGAAACGGGAGGTAGATACAGCTTCAGCTGTTCAAAGACTGACTGTAAGAATCTTTTTTTTTTTTTTCATTAATGTTAATAAACACTCTGACTTCCTGTTTCACCCTCTGCCAGTATCCAACCCCTTATCCCAGTCTGGTCCCATTTTTAATATCAACATCCAACTCTGTCTGGTGACATTTATGACTACAATTTGGCATGGTGGAGGTACAGCACATAATTAAAAGTTCTGACTTCTGGTAGGTAGGTGGGCATACTGGGCTTAGATTATGTCCTGCTTCCAATTGATTTGCAATTGAATGAAGCAACAGACAGCTATAGTGGTGCTTCCCTACCTTCCACATTTAAGTTTAGCTGCTGGTATAGTGTTACATTAAAATGACTGACACTACTGAGATTTACAGCTTTGTTAGATCTAAAGTGTATGTATGTGTGTGTGGGGGGGGGGGCGAGTATCCTTAGAGGTGAAGCAGTTATGTCTCCTGTGAAGCACTTTTGGCTGGGATGCAGAGGTTAGTCAAATAGGATTCCTTTCTTCTGGCCATTAGTGAGGTTGGCTATTTAAAAATATTCAAGTGGGGAAAGAGAGAAAAGCAGAAACACCCTGGAGATCATGAACTGAACTGCTACATTCTGGACCCTGTGGAGGAGTATCAGGTGCTGCCTGCCTGCTGCTCCAACTTGCTTACATACAGGCAGCTAGAGATCTGCCCTCCCCCACCTCCCCAGTTTGAGTCCAGCCTGGTGCTGAATGAGTCCTGACTGTGTGTTACATCAAGGTAAGTTATAATTTAGTTTTCTTTTTATCATCAAAATTTTGATCACTAGTTCTTGTGTGCAAACCACTCTTTGGCTGAATCCTTTACATAATGTGTTCTGGCTCATACCATAACAGGCTCACAGCTGGCCAGGAAGGAGCTTGCTAGATAGGAGATTGTCATGCCACTCCTTTGATGCAGACTCAGCCCACGCTAATACTCAGCTTATGCAGTTTCTTCTACATTTTTCTTACTAATACTGTGTGGCCAAAGTCACAATGAAACAGTTACAGTACCAGTTCTCCACACCCCAACCCCCAAATAAAGAAAACCTAAAAGTTAGAACAGTCTAATAATTGGTAAAAGCATGACCCCTCTGAGAATGAGATATTGCATTTTAGCTCTGCGATCTGGGGTATATACAGTCTAAAAATGGGTAAAATCAGATACTGCATCTCAGCTGTTCTACTCTGGGTACATATATAGTTAAACTTAGTAAAAGCAGGACCCCAGTACAACAACCCCCCACTCAAAGTAATTGTTAAAACTAGCCTGTCCTGGCAAAACTACAATGTAAAAGCAGGACACCACTGAAAATGAGATATTACTTCTCAACCAATCCTGCTTAAATACAGTGTAAAAATAGGTAAAATTAGGACCTTGACTGAAAATGAGATATTGCATATTTCTTGTGCAATCCTGAGTTTATAGAGTCTAAAATGTCTAAAAGTAGGACTCCACTGAAAATGAGTGCACCTCATCTAGTCTGTCCTGGGTATATCTAGTAGAAACATAGAAACATAGAAACATACAAGTTGATGGAAGATAAGGATCGCAAGGCCCATCCAGTCTGCCCATTTCTTTTTCTACCTTATATATGTGCAATCGGCTTTTGCTCTGTCAATGGTCTATCTATTCATATTCATCTGTATTGCTCCCTTATACCTATCCCATGCCTGTTTGAAGCCCTGCACTGTATTCATATCCACCACTTCCTGAGGTAGGCCATTCCATGCATCCACCACCCTTTCTGTGAAAAAGAACTTCCTCACATTACCCCTTGATTAGCCTCCCTCTAGTCTTATGCTGTGTCCTCTTGTCCTGCCATTTTTCTTACACTGTAACATGTTAGACTCTTTCACCTTGTTAATGCCCTTAAGGTGTTTGAATGTTTCGATCATATCACCTCTCTCCCTCCTTTGCTCTAGGTTATACATATTGAGCTCCGTTTATCTGTCCTCATATGTTTTCTGACACAGTTCCTGAACCATTTTGGTTGCCATTCTCTGGACTGCATCAATTTGGTTTATGTCCTTGTGAAAGTGTGGCCTCCAGTACTGCACGCAGTACTCCAGATGGGGCCTAAGCAGTGTCTTGTAAAGAGGGATTATTACCTCTCTCTTCTGACTTGTAATACCCCTACTAATATACCCTAACATCCCCCTAGCCTTACCTACTGCTTCAGTGGTCTGCTTGGATGATTTCAGGCCATCGGTGATGATAATGCCCAAGTTTCTTTCTTCCCTTGTGACTGCCAGCAACTCCCCACCCAGCCTATAGGTGGCTTCAGGGCTTCTCTTTCCTATGTGCATGATCTTGCACTTCTTTGCATTAAACCCCAGTTGCCACTCTTCCGACCATTTTGCTAGTTTATCGTGATGTCTTCTCATTCTGCCCACCCTGTCTGGATCATCTACTCTGTTGCAGATCTTGGTGTCATCTGCAAACAGACAAACCTTACCCTCCAGTCCATCTGTAATGTCACTGGTGAAGACATTGAAGAGGACTGGCCCCAGGACTGATTCCTGAGGTACTCCACTTGTGACTTGCATCTCTTCTGACTGTATACCATTTACCACCACTCTCTGTTTTCTGTCCTTCAACCAGTTTGCCACCCAGTTGACCAACTTCTGACCCACCCTGAGCCTACCCAGCTTATTAATCAATCTTCTATGTGGAACAGTATCGAAAGCATTGCTGAAGTCAAGGTAAGTGTCATCAACTTCTCCCCCTTGGTCCACCACTCTGGTTACCCAGTCAAAGAAATCTATGAGATTAGTTTGACAGGACCTTCTTTTTGTAAACCCATGCTGTCTTGCATCCTGTGCTCCAATGGATTCCAGGTATTGCACTATCCTTTCCTTAAGGAGTGCCTCCATAATCTTGCCCACTACTGAGGTAAGACTGATTGGTCTATAGTTCCCTGACTCCTCCCTGCTACCACTGTTGTGGAGCGGGATCACATGAGCCCTTTTCCAGTCTTCTGGGAACCTCTCCTGGACTCAGACACTCACATGGCTCTGCTAGTTCCACCCTTAGCTCCTTTAGTACCCTGGGCTGTATGCCATCAAGTCTCATTGCCTTGTCCACCCTGACCTTATCGAGCTCTTGTAGGACCCTTCCTTTCGTGAAGGGACTAATGCTCACCTCACTGTCCCCTGTGTCCATGGTGCTGAGCTGTGGGCCCTGAACTACCTACTTTTCACTAAATGCTGAGCAGAAGTATCTCTTTAGGATAGATGCTTTTGCATTGTCCTCCTCCTCACATGCCCCCTTATCTCCTTTAATCTGAGCAATACCCCCTCTGGACTTTCTCCTTTCACTAATGTATCTATAGAAAGTCTTGTCACCATCTTTTACTGTTTGTGCTAGTGTTTCCTCGGTTTGGGTTCTGCTGTATTGGAACTCCAATATAGCAGAACCCAACTGAAAGCCTTTCATCTATGCTGCTCTGTCCTGGAAAAATAAATTATAAAATCTAGAACCCATTGAAAATAAGAAAGTTACTCTCAACTGCTCTGCTACATAGATACATAGATACTGTTGGCAGATAAGGGCCTATGCCCACCCAGTCAGCCCATTTGAGCTTGTAAGTTTATTTTAAGTTTTTCTAGAAGTTTGATGGATATCACTACATAATACCTACACTCATGATCCCGATATTCAGGATCCCAATTGCGGTAGCCCGACACACACCCACATGACAGAACGGAGTCTGGTGCTGACAGGGGTAAGGTAGTGGATATGATGAACCACTACTCTACCCCTAGTCAGGCACCACAAGGGAGGGGAAAATACGGAAGCTGGACAAGCTGCTCCTTTGGCATGAAGGACTAAGCCACTAGCAGCTCTGTCAGCATGGTGCTCCAGACCCAGGTTCTGTTTTGGGGATGAACAGTTTTGCGAGGTGCTCTCCTGCCTTCCCATCATTTTTTTAACCTACTCCAACGTCCGCTCCCCTCGGAGTTGGTTATTTTAGTTATGGGGTGTGGGAGGCTTGCCTCCCCTGCATTGCAACAAGACCCTGTCAGTCTCCTGAACTTGGGCTTATGGAGTTTGGGAGACTGACTGTTAGGATTCCATAGTGGATTCATCTGTTACCCCTTACCCCTAACCTCGAGGATTCCCTGATGTCTATCCCAAGCATTCTTAAATCCATGAATGTTTCAGCCCCCACCACTTCCTCTGGTAGGGTATTCCACTTGTCCACCCTTCCTGTGAAGAAATTCTTCCTCACATTTCTTCTGAATCACCCTCCCAACAACTTCATCCCATGCCCTCTAGTTCTGGAACATCTTTTTCACTACAAAATAGTGTATTCATCCACCCTGTTCCTCCCTGTAAGTTACTTGTACAGTTTAACTCTATCATATTCTCGCTCTCTCTCTCTCTCTCTCTCTCTCTCTTTTTCCCCTCTTCTCCAATGAGTACATACTGTATTCAAGTTCTTTAGCCTGTCCTCATAGGACATGTGATGAAATCCCTGTACCATCTTTGTTGCCCTTCTCTCAACCTTCTCCACCCTGTCTATGTCTTTATGTAGGTAAGGTCTCCAAAACTGTACACTGTACTCCAGATGGGTCCTCACTAGTGTCTTGTATAAAGGAATTATGACCTCCCTACCTCCCTTTTCCTGCTGGTGATGGCCCTGCCTATACATCCCAGTATCTGATTTACTTTACCTGCAGTCTTCTTGTTGCACTTTTTCCCTACCTTGAGGTCATCAGAGATGATAATTCCAAGGTCCGTTTCCTGCTTGGTGCATGCTATATCCTCACCACACCCCACCCAACTGATATGTTGTTCCAGGGTTTTTGTGCTCCATACGTATTATTTTGCACTTCTTTGCATTAAATTTCAATTGCCAAACCCTTGACCATTCTTCAAGCTTCTGCAGGTCCTTCCTCATTCTGTCCACACTCCTGGTGTGTCCACTCTGTTACAGAGCTTTGTGTCATCAGTGAACAGGGAAATTCTGCCTTCTAGGTCCTGCATAATGTCACTGATGAAGACGTTGAATAGGACCGATCCTAGCACTGATTCCTGTGGTACACCACTGGTCACTCTTCCCTCTGTGGAATGACAGCCATTTACCAGTACCCTTTGTGTCCTGCTGCCCAGCCAATTATCCACCCTCCACACTACTGTCCTGTCCACTCCCATAGTCCCCAGTTTGTTTAATAGCCTTCTATGTACTATATTGGGGTTCCTACACAGTTTTACTAAAAATACATACATACACAAGACAGACTAGATGAGAAACATTCATTTTCAGTGGAGTTCTACTTTTACACATTTTAGCCTGTATTAACTCTGGATAGCACTGGAGATATGCAATATCTCATTTTCATTCAGGGTCTTGCTTTTACCCATTTTCACAATGTATTTATGCATGATTGACTTAGAGGTAATACTTCATTTTGAATGGTGTCCTGCTTTTACTGTTAAGTTTTGTCAGAACAGACTACTTTAAATGTATATTTTCAGTGGGGGTCTGCTGTACTGGGGTCCTGCTTTTACAAAGTTTAACTACATATGTACTCAGAGTTGACCAGCTGAGATGCACTATCTAATTTTACTCATTATGTTGCTTGCACGCATGTGCAAGAAACATAGTGCCATCATCGGAGATTTCGGATGTGTGTCACCTCCTCCTCCAATTCAGTCAGTGTGCTGGCAGGCTCGGCCCCTGTAAGCCAATGCATTTTGGAGCTGTCTATGACACGCTACAAAATGCAGTGGCATACGATTGAAAGAGACTACGCTTCCAGTGAGCACCAATAAGAAGCGTGGCTCCCCACACTGGCATGTGTGCCCCGCACTGTATAGCTGATGGGCTGCATCCCCTCTCCCAGTGTAGTTGCCACGCTGGGAGCCCACCCCAGCGTGGCAAGTGGTCCTTTTGCTGATGGGGTGCCCAATCCCCGTCAGCTGAACGCCTCTGTCTCTTTGCCACGCTGGGAGCCCACCCCAGCATGGCAACACATTCCATGGCCGACGGCTGAACGCCTGTTCTTTTTGCCACGCCAGAGCCCACCCTAGCAGGTAACAAATTCTATGGTCAGATTGGGTGCCTAACTCTGGCCGGCTGGAATGCCCTCTAACATCCTTGTGCCACGCTGGAGCCCACCCCAGCATGGCAAAGGGTCCCACATCATTTTTTTTTTAAAACCTGAAAACCGAAACGGTCCCACGGCGCTCTTCCAACCCTCCCACAACTCAGACCCACCCATCATGCACTCAGCCTCCCACACCCCCACCCCATACTTACCTCCGGACTTCTGGCGCGATGATCTTCGTGGACTAGGAACGCGTCTGCACTCTTCAAAGCTGACTGCAAACTGAGAAAATGCCGTAAGCTGTATAATGGGCTACAGAGGGGTTTCAACTTTGTTGCATATCTCAGGCATTTTTGGGAACTTTTGCACCAAATTTTCAACATGGGGTTTTTGGGACCCCTTCTCATGAATGATGTCACTGTCATGGCGTTATTCGGGCCCGAAGGGTGATTTCGTGCAGTGACTGCACAGTGACTGCGAAATCACCCTTTGGGCCTGAATACCGTCATGCTCGTAAGTGCGACTTTTCAATATTTTCACTCCAGATTTTCAACATTGGCATTTCATCACACCTCCTCATGAGCAGTACAGCTGTCATTTTTCACATCCTGCCCAAAACATGTTTCCGCCCATGTAGCGCACAATGGCGCAGTCGGTGTGCGAACTCAGTGTATGGGACACATTAAGAAAATCACAGTGTCACTGTTCATGAGCAGAGATCTTAAAGTGGGAATTTTTAAAATTTGGTGAAAGAATTCCTAAAAATGACTGTTTTACGAGCGTGCATTGCGCAGTTCCTACGCTCGCTCGTAAGTTCACAAATTTTCAATATTTGCACTCCAATGACTTCCAAATACCTAAACAGCACATAGAAGCAAGCAACATTCGGCATTGACAAATGCTTGTTTTTAGACTGTATTTACCCTGGATAGTAGAGCTAAAATGCAATATCTTGCTCTCAGTGGGGTCATACTTTCACCCACTGTTAGCTTCCATCTGTGTTTCCTGGGATAGACTGATAGTTATAAGCCAGGCAAACCATCGTAAAGATGCTGCATGGGCCATGACCCTAGATGCAGTGTCATTTGTGTCCACTGCCATGTGGAACTGGTACTGTACTTAGTGGCATCTGTGGTGGGCCTTGCTGTGTCAGCCATGTCCTCTGCTAAGTCCCCAGTAGCCCTTTCACTAAGTGCCAGAATGTAGTTCCACAGGGCTTTCTGATACTGAGCTGTGCAGGCCATGTAAGCCTCTCCACTCTGTTTACAGCCACAAGTTCTGCAGGCAGCACATTCCAGGGTTCCACCACACTTTTGGTGAAGTAGTGTCTCCTTGTCTCCCCACAAGCCTCCCGCCAACCAGCCTCACTGAGTGCCTTCTCCTCCCTCAGCTGGAACACCCTATCCATGCTTACCCTATTTACTCTGTTAAGGTACATAAAGACCTCAATCATATCCCATCTGTCCCACCTTTTCTCCATGGAGTAAAAGTTGAGCTCCTTAAGTCTCTCCCCATAGGACCTTTCCCCAGACACACACACACACACACACATATAGATAGATAGATAGATAGATAGATATTTCCATATATATATATATGTATATATATATATATCAAACTAGTCTGTCCTGCGAAACTACACTGTAAAAGCAAGACACCACTGAAAATGAGATATTAACGCTAAGTCTATCCTGCCTAAATACATTATAAAAATTGGTAAAAGCAGGACCTGATTGAAAAGGAGATATTGCATATCTCCTGTGCTATCCTGAGTTAATGTAGTCTAAAATGAGTAAAAGTAGGATTCCACTGAAAATAAATGCAGCTCATCTAGTCTGTCCTGGGGTGTATGTGTATGTGTGTGTGGTGGTGTGTGTATATGTGTATATATATATATATATATATATATATATGCATATCTAGTAAAACTGTGTGTACAAAATCAACTTTCAGGAAGGAGTTGAACATTTTCTCTGCCCTTGTTCATGAGGTGGGGTCATAAGAAAATGCTATGTTGAAAATTCTAAGTAAAAATATTGAAAAGCAACAAAGTTATGAGCCGACCATGAGATTTGTGAATGCAGGGTTGTATATTTGCTGATTTGCAATAATTTCCCCCAAATTCAAAACATAGCCATATCCTTACTACACCTCATTATTCTGACAGCTGTCAATCTTCAAATCCTGGCCATAATGTTTCTGTTTTACATCCTGAAAGGTGATTTCACGGTCCCTACACAAACTCACCTTTCGGGTAGGAGTTGAACATTTTCTCTGCCTTGTTCATGAGGTGGGGTCATAAGAAGGCTATGTTAACAATTTAGTGTAAAAATATTATACGACAATAAAGTTATGAGGCTACATTGAATTTTGCAAATGCATACTTGTAACTTTGGTAATTTTCAATATTTTTACACCAGATTTGCAACATAATGATACCTTCACAGCCTGTCATGAACATGACAGCAGTCATTTTTTCAGATTCTTGTGAAAATGTTTTTTTTTTACATTCTGAAAGGTGATTTTGCGGTCCCTGTCTGAAATCATCTTTCGAGTTTGAACTGACAATTGTATCTGGCCTTGTTTATGAGGTAGGGTCATAGGAAAGCTTTTTTTGACAAACTGGTGCAAAAATATTAGAAAACAAAATAGTTATGAGCCTACACTGATATTTGCAAATGCAGGATTGTAACTTTGATCATTTTCAATATTTGTACCCCAAATTTACAACATAACCATATCTTTACAGCACCTCATGAGCATGGCAGCTATCATTTTTCAAATCCTGTCCAACATTTTTCTTCCATCCTGAAGGATGATTTCACAGTCCCAGCATGAAATCACCTCTAGGGCAGGATTTGAACATTTTCTCTTGACCTTATTCATGAGTCAGGGTCATAAGAAGGCTATGTTTGAAATTTGATGTAAAAATACATTTAAATAATTATGAAGCTATGTTTAATTTTGCAAATGCTGTCTCATAACTTTGGCAATATTCAGTATTTTCACACCCAACAATTCAATATAGCTATTTCTTTACAGCACCTCATGAATGTGATGGCTGTCATTTTTCAGTTCCAGCCCAAAGTGTGTTTCTGCATCCTGAAAGTTGATTTTGCAGTCCCTGCACAACATCACCTTTATCCAGGCTGTTGCACATTTTATCTGCCCTTCTTCATAAGACAGAGTCATAACAAGGCTATGTTGAAAATTTAGTGTAAAAATATCAAAAAGCAAATGCTCGATATTTGTACCCCCAATACTTCACCTGCAGCCCTATCAGCTCTGGCCAGAATTTGTTTTTATTGCTGCAGTACCTGGTAAAGAACATACAGGTATCTAATAAAAGTTTAGGGTCAGGCAAAAGCAATCCCACTGAAGCTGTTGTAAAAAGAATTTCATTGTGTGCCAGATGACACTAGATATAGGCAGAGGGTATCAAAGCTAAAATCCTAAGCTGCAGGCTTGTTGCTAGACAAACCACACCCCCAATATCATGCTTTCTGAGCTGCAGCAGGCAGTGTTCACAGTAGATGAGTAGCAATGTTTGATCATTGACCTTGCCTCTTACTGTGCTTGCCTACTAAATGACTACTACAGAATGCCAACTGGTGATGAATCTAGCCCTCACATCCAACATTGTGCTGGTTTTGCTCCCAGTCTGTCCAGTAGCCCCATGTTTGGAAATTTCCAAGACTCCCCCCTTTACTGCATCACTGATTGTGTTTTGCCCTAGCGAGTCTCCTGGCATAAACATATTCTGGCCTGTGTACTATAATTGTTATATCCTTTTCTTGTGCTTGTTGCAGAAGTATCTTATGAGTGGCAAAATTATTGATACCATACTTCTGTACCCAGGACCATCAAAATCTCAGTCTTTAGACTCTGGGAATCTACATGGTCAACCCATGAGTTTTTACTTCTGTCTGATAAGCCTCCTCTAACATCAATCAATCAATCAATCAATCAATCAATCAATCAAGTCTTTATTTAACCAGGCATTCATCGTTGAGCAGAAGCTCATTTGCAAGATGGATCTGGGTGGAGCACGAACAATTGTATATACAGGTCAACACAGGTATTTACAAGGCAATACAGATAATACTCTTTACAGAGAGGAAGAAAAAGAAGTTCATATGTACATAGAATTATACAGATATTGTACAGATTACATGGTATTTACATACATAGCAGTGTCTATAGGAAGATGAAGCAGGTTATCTAAGGTTGCAGGAGGAAGTAACAGAAGAAAAAAATAAAAATGTACACAGGTAGAGGTGAAGGTAGGGGGGAAGGGAGGGAGGTAGGGGGAGAAAGGCTAGGAGGGCACGTGCACAGAAAGGAGTTGGTAAAATGGGATTTAGAGAAGGTGGATGGAGAAAAGGAGTATGTGTGAGCCCCGGGATTGAATGCTATAAAGTACGGAGCATGGTAGGATGTCACAACCCAGGGTAGTGAGCTCCTGTCCGAGGTTGGGAAAGGAAGAATAAGGGGATGGATGGGCCTAGTGTTGATAAGACAGGGGGATAAGAGAAAGAGAGAACAATTAGGCTGGTGAGGAGCAAGCTGGGGGGTCAGTACTAAAAATTGGGTCTAGGCGTGGCTATATACCAGTTAGACACTGGTACTGGGTCTGAGTGGATGAAGCAGTTACATACTTCTCTGATTGTATGGAAATAAAGCATCTTGAAGGCATTTATACCGATTAGAGTGCTTAATTTGAGTTTTTTTTGTAGATCGTTCCATAAGGTAGGTAGCACGAAGCTTATGGCTGCCCTGCCAAAGTGGGATTTTGCTTTGGGTACTTTAAGTGTAATAGTTGAGTAACTTCTTAACGTGTATTTCCCAATTATACTCAGGGGAAGACAGCAGGAGATATAGTAAGGCAGCTTATTAGAGATGGCTCTACAGGTCCAGAGAGCGGTGTTTCTGTGGCACCTGAACTTTAGTGATGTCCACCCCACTGCCACATATAGGGTGCAGTGATGCATGTGAAAGGGGAGTCCCGTTATAAACCTCAGTGCTCGATGGTAGAGTGTGTCCAGTTTAGCCATGTAAGAGTTGGGGCATTGGCTGTAGAGGAAGTCAGCGTAATCAACCAATGATAGGAAAATGGATTGGACCAGTTGTTTCTTGGCATCTCTGGTGAGAAATTGGTTGATTCTAAAAAACAATCCAAGCCTTTGCCGAAGTCGTTTTAGCAAGACCTCAATATGTTCAATGAAGGAGAGTCTTTGGTCTATCCAAACTCCCAGATATTTGAATTTTGTAACAAATTCTAGTTTTTCACCTAGAACTGTGGTAATTTGGGGAACTGTCCCACTGGACACAGGGTTAGCTGTACGGATAAAAGGGGAGAGGACCATCGCTTTAGTTTTTTTGGCATTAAGGAGTAGATTTTTTTGGAGGAGTTGGCTTTGCAAAAGGTTGAATTCTGACTGTAGGTCATTGCAGGCAGCTTCAGGTGTTGGGCGACTCACGTAGAGAACTGTATCATCTGCAAACAGATGGATGTTGGCTTCTTTTATACAGTAGTCGATGTTATTAATGTAGATTGCAAAAAGTAAGGGCCCTAATATAGAACCTTGAGGTACCCCTCTTTGCAGAGTTTTTAAGGGGGACAGGCCTCCTTCGGCTTTAACTTGTTGAAGGCGCCCTGTAAGCTAGTCAGTAAACCAACTCAGAGAGGAGGGGTCCACACCTATGGTTTGAAGGGAGGAGAGGAGCAAACTATGGTTGACGGTGTCAAAAGCCTTGCTTAGATCAAGGAAAACAGCACAAATAAAGTTTTTGCTCTCAAGATTATACTGCCAGTCATTAGTAACTTTGGCAAAGGCTGAGATAGTGCTATGTTTAGCTCTGAATCCAGACTGCATAGGATTTAGCAGTTCCCTAGACTCAAGGTGAGTCCTCAGCTGTGCATTTACAATTTTCTCTAGGAGCTTGGACAGGACCGGAAGGAGGGAAATTGGCCTATAGTTATTGAGATTGCCAGGGTCACCTGATTTGAACAGTGGTATGACATGTGCTGTCTTCCATATAGGTGATAAGGTGCCCTGAGACAGGGATAAGTTAAAAAGGTGGGTGACTGGTATTGCTAGTACGTGGTAGGCAATTTTTAGGAAGTAAGGGTCAAGGGTGTCGGCCCCAGCACTTTTTCTAGTATCCAACTGAAGCAAGAGGTCCTCTACCTCTTTCAGTGGGGCAGGTTGAAGTGAGAAAGGTGGTGAAACTATCGGAGTTTCAGGCAGTTGGCTGGCAGTCTGGGAGCGAAGTATGTTTGCAGAGGAGTTATCAAATGCCATGCCTGCAGTAGCAACGTGATTATTGAATGCGTCAAGTATATCCATCTTTTCGGTTATAGTCAAGTTGCCAGAGGTAATCTTGGTCGGGAGTGAATTTCCTGGGGAGTGGCCTAGCAGATTATTGATTGTGTTCCAGAGCTTGATTGGGCTCTTTGTGGCAGAGTCGAATTCGGATTTGAAGAAGGTGGCCTTCGATTCTCTGATTGTTTTGGTACATAAATTTCATAGTCTCCTGAACTGGTTCCAATCCTCTGCAGTGTTCAGTCTGCACGCTTTTTTCCAGAGCTTATCTCTTTCTAGAAGCACGGACGTGATCTGAGGGGTGAACCATTTATAGGTTTTGGTCCTAGTTCGAACTTTAATCAGGGGAGCATACTTATTAAGGGCCCTTGATAGAATGTTGTGGAAGATATTATAAGCTGACGTGATCGTTTTGGCCAGGTAGAAATCTTGCCACTCAAGGGAGTACTCAAGCTCATTTAGGTAGGCATGTTCATTGAAGTTGCACCTGGATCTCTTCATAGAGAACTTGCTGATGGGTGCTGGGTTGTTGGTGGATCTTACTCCCGCAATAAAACAATGGTCGCTGGCGTCTGAGAAGAAGACATCAGCGTGGGAGAAGCGATGAGGTTTGCTCACCATTAACACATCCAAAAGTGTACTTTTACTGGGGTTCTTCATGTTTGGGCGTGTTGGTTCAGTAATAAGTTGCATCAGCCCATGTTCATCACAGAAGGATGCAAGGGGGGCAGCTGTGTTAGAGAGCCAGTCAAAGTTGAGGTCTCCTAAAATAATAGTTTCTGGAAGCCCCTGCCCCAACTTGTCACTTAGATATGACACAAGCTGTAGGCCAGCAGACGGTGGTCTGTAGCATCCTATTACGCAGAGTGCAGTAGTCTGTGTGATTTCCACTTTGAGAATTAGGCATTCGAATTCGCTGGCGACAGATGCCGAGGATAAGCAGAAGGCAGAAAATTTGTCTTTAACGTAGATAGCTACCCCTCCTCCTCTGGCATGCCCATCAGCTCTGAACAAGGCATAGTTGGGTATGTTTACTTCTCTATCGGTGGTGCTGGGTCTAAGCCAAGTTTCAGAAATCACAAGTATGTCAGGAGAGGTATGATTTACCCAGGATTGTGTTAAGGTTATCTTTTTAAGGAGGCTACATACGTTAATATGCAAGAAGCTTATTCCTTTTAAATTTGCTAGTTCTGCTGGCAAAGCAATAGCTTCTGGGGGGCCAGGGTTGAGTTCTACGTTGCCTGAACATAGCAGGAGGATAAGTAGGGTTTTTCTAAGATCGCTAATTATAAGCTTGTAATTCCTGCCTTTCTCCCGTCTAGTAGATCTGATGTTTTTAGAGACTGGAAAGTAGCCACCATAGAAGAGCTGATCTGTTGTACCAAGAGCTAGTACCCCTACCACAATAGGTGGGGAGGAGATAGAAGTCTGCGTGGTGGGAGGTGGGCCTTGTGGTGGGGGAGTGTTATAAGTACTACCGGTATGCTGGGTGACCTTTTAACCCCCGAAATTTGTTTAATGGGAGACGTAGCTTCTATTCCTTTTAAGAGTAGGAGGTCTCATATTTTGTTAATCTCGGCTTCCCTTAAGAGTGCGGTTCTCAGACACTGGAAGGATTCAGTTGTGATTAGTTATGCGGAATGGTTGGAGGAACTTCTTGCCAATCTCCGGACGGAGAGGATGGTTGCCATTCTTCAGAATAAGCTCCCTAGGTTTAATAAATTATGGGGTCCCCTCTATACCTGCTACACAGTATAGAGATGTTTTTCTCCCGTGTTTTGGTTTACGGTGTTGGGTGGGTACCTCCAGAGCCTTGTGGGGGTGGGCAGGGGTGTTTGGGGGGCAGAGGATGTATCATACGTATCATATGATATATGTTGTTTGTGGGTTCATGTACTATTGTTTAGTTGGAGATCTTGTGTGTAATTGGATACATTCTCTGTATATAAATGGTCAATAAAATTTTAATGGAAAAAAAAATAAGTACTACCGGTATGTGTGGTCCAAGAGCAGGGTTCGAGGTATTGGTACTTGGAATCACAGAGGCAATTAAAGGATAAGTTGCCATGTGGTATACAGCACAAGGTGCCATTGTAGACCAAACATGATGGTAGTTCAGGTGTACAATGCTGGGCAGCTGGTATCAGCAGAAGAAGGGGCAGTATAAGGAGCCATATAGGGCCCGACATGATGGTACCTCAAAAAAGGAGCCACTCAATTAGCCCAGAGGCCAGTGGGGTTGCTGGATTAATGCAGCTTATCAGTAGCTTTCTGATCCAGGTCGACCCAAATTTGATAGCATTAAAAATATTTAGTGGTGAAGCCAAGGAGAGCCTATGTGTTTTAGTAAGGTGAGGCCCTGAGAGTTGGATCCCGTAGGCTGGACAGAGAAGAGGGGGATCATGAGCTAAGTCTCTACTGGTGGGGCACTGCGCCAGGGGATGTGGCCTAATATTTTGGCAGAAGGTACTGTATTTAATAATCAGTGGAGGTGGGGAAGGGGAGGCGGTTGAAAAAGTTGCAGCAGTTGCCATACCTTGCAGGGCCTTGGGTCCGTGTCTGTTGTCTTGAGCGTCGGGCTAGAGGGGCACCAACAGACCGGTAGCCGGGAATCCCACGGCTTAGGAGCTGGGAGCCTGGGCAACAGTTCCTTGGCTGAGAGAGAGAAGGAGAGTGAGGGTTAATAAAGGGGATTCACATAAAGGGTTAGACAGAACAGCGGGGAGTCCAAAATTTGCAGAACAAAAGGACGTGTATTACTTTGGCACCCAAAAGTGTCTAGAGCCAGTGCACATATGCAGGGAAAGGGCTGTAGACACTAGATTTCTTTCCCAAACCACAATTCAAGTCCTTTCAATTACAGACTGGGTTAACACTTCGGCTTTTTAACATTTGTCCCAACATAAACATTTTTAAGGTTTAAAATCAAAGAGCAGAAGCCGGCATCCGCCAGGGACCAATCAGAGTCTGGTCTGAGGGGGTGCTCACAATCTGGTTGGTTGCAGCAGTTGCCATACCTTGTAAGACCTTGGGTTTGTGTCTGCAGTCCCAAGCATCAGTTAGAGGGGTGCCGACCACCCGGTAGCTGGGAATCCCGTGGCTTAGGAGCTGGGAGCCTGGGTGGCAGTTCCTCGGCTGAATCTGTCCGTGGGTCAGTCGGGTGGTCTGTTAGCTGTGGCCTGCTCAGAGAGAGCCAAGGCCACAGGAGCAGCTTGGGAAGCCCACAGATGGGCTGTCTGTATCTGTCCGGGGGTCAGTCGGGTGGTCTATTAGCTGTGGCCTGTTCAAAACTGCTCCATCTGTATAACTTATGGATAAAGTTACTGATGAGGATCTAGTTGACTTTGTTTTCCTTCTTTGCCCTTGCTGTCTGGTATCTACACCAGAAACTCTAAACACTTCATCTTCAACTTCCAGAGTACCAGCCCTCCAATGGTGAAGTGCCCTTATAGAAATAGCCTCATCAGTCACATTCTTTGTATCCCTTTCTTGACATTTGTTAGAATTACCATTTATGTGTTTTCTCTTATGAATTTGATGAAAAGGTATCCATTTCAGAACCATGAACCACATAAAGTCTAAGTGATTTGCTGAGGGTCTCAAAGTGTGCAAATGGCACTTTTGAGATTCAAACCATTGCCTACTGTGTCTCTAGGTCCACAGCTCTGTGCATTACTTAGAATATAATGTCTTTAAAAAGCTCTATTTAGGCAAAAGCATGTTGTATTTAATAAAAAAACACTATTTAAATGTTATTTGACTTTGTTGGATCTGCAGTACATGTTGCCAGCTAATCCACGAAATCTGTGTTTGTATAGTGGGTTTTATCAGGATTTTTCTGATTTCACAGTGACACCATAACAACAGGCTGTAAAGTCACAAACAGCAGCAGAGAGACCAATTGGGGAAAGTCAGATTTTTTTTAACAGAAGGTAGTGTAAGTATTTTATAATAAAAAATAATTAAAAGGTTTTGTACATAACCAAAAAAAAAATATTGAAGTTCAATTGAAGAGCTATAATTACATTGCTTTTAAACATTTTATCTTAGAATTTTCATAGTGGACTTATCTTAAAATATGCATGCTCCTTAAAGCTTCCTCACAATTCCCATTCCCTCTGCCACCACATTGTTCTGTATATCTAATGGAAAAATAGCTACAGGTGAGAATAATGTCATTGCTCCTCTGTAAGAGCTGTTCCCACCTGTACTGCTTTGTATAATTCTTTGTATAATTTCACTAGTCCTACAACTACATACAGTTTATAGTATTTTCGGAGCCAATCAAAACGGGTGCCATCAACATAATGCCTACCCTATCATGCTATATCACCACTTCATGATATCTACATTTCACTCTAAAGAAAATGTATTTTTACCAACAAAAAACAATATTTTTCCTCATGGATAAATATGGGCTCAAAAGGCCAAGTCAAAGAGAGGCAGCAAATTACCTCTGAATATTTTGAATCCACTATGAAATATTTTGCAAAGGTGAACATTAATAACTAGGGCACACTTTTTCTTTTACATTTAAAGTTTCAAACATTTTGGTTATATTATTTTTAGCATATGCAGTGGTTGAAATGTCTAATATATCTGCCTGCCTCAGATTTACTCTTTGGAGCTTAACTAATTATATATGTCTTTTGAAACCACCATAATTTCCTCCTGCCAGCATAAATGCATGTGTATAATGAGGCAAAAAGAAATAATACTTCACATAAGTTGTCTTTTGTATACAGGTGTGAAAATGTTTCTGAGGAAAACATAATTATCATTTAGGTGGATTTAATAAACCACTGCTGTTTTGGTACCTTTTTTCAAAGCATTAAAATGTGCAGTTTAATGTCAACGGATGATTAGTGTAATTTCTCCACCAGTAGCAGATCTAGGATTTTATAATAAAGGGTACAGTGAAAGGACTTGGGTGAATTTGGAACAAAATTTGTTTTGCATGTTTTTTTTTTTAATCCTTTATATCAGCTGCATAGTCTTATCCTCCAGGACGCCATCAAAAGAACGTGATTGTTCCACTAGTTAGAACCAATGGAAACTCATTAGAAGCCATTGGGTGGTTACTACCCGTTGGGTAGTTATTCAGTTGGTAGATAATACATTTGCATGAAGTGGATTTTCCTGATTGGCCTGAATGTTATTTCTAAGTTCTGCCTGCAAAAGTGACCAGACGCATGAACTCTAGCTAGGACAGAAGAACGAGATCATCAGCTTGATGTCCCAGGGCCACCATGGAGGAGGGTCACAGGAGATATGCATGGCAAATTAAGACAGACAGTCAGCACAACAAAAGAGAAGCAGCAGGCATGTGTCTAATCAGAGAGTGAATAGTGCAATCTGTGTGTGACTGTTACAGAAGGGGCTGGTGGGATATAGAAAGTGGAAAAAATGCAATTAGTCAATCTCACAGTAAAAGGCAGGCATGTACGTGCTTTGTAATACAGATTGATGTGGTATGATCAGCCATGCGGTGCACAATTGGCTCCATTCTACAATAATGTCCAGGTATCCAGCTGGCCAGTCCAGCTTTGCCACAGCAAGTAAGTTAAGAAAGGGGTGATGCCCCCATTTAGATTCACCACTATTCTCCACTACATGACCAGAACCATGACATGTTATTTCACATCAATATATCATCAAATATAAGCTGCAGTGTTGAAAAAAGCAAAACAAATTTACAGAATATAGCAGACCACAGCAGTATCCAACCCTATAAATCCAGTGTACAATATTTGTTTTAGTTAGCCGGACAATGGGCAAACGTATGCAATGATAAGTGTTGCTAAATAGTAGGAAATGGCCTTCTGTCAAATAAAAATTTTAGTGTTCTGAAGGTAAGGGCAATTATTAAACTGGAAACAGGAAGATAGCTCCAGTGGTGAAGAAAATGCATCATTTTGCTACATGTATACTAAAGCCTTAAATTTGCAGGTGATGCTATGCTTATCAGGTTGGCAGACTCCCTGGAAGATGCAGACAAACATCCAGTGGACATGAACAAGCTGAGTGATTGGTCAGACTACTTGAACACCATACTCAATGTAACCACATGCCTGGTGTTACATCTGAAGAAGAAATACAGGAGCTACACACTGTGCGGTGCTCCTGCAGTAGTCATGGAGGAGAAAGACCTGGGGGTACTATGAGAGGGGCTGAAGCACAAGTAGTGCACCACTGTTGTCAAGAGTGCCAGTTGGATGCTGTGGAGCATCAAAGGGGGGTAATCAGCAGAGCAATAGGAAGTAATCCTGCCACTTTAAAAGGCTCTAGTTCAGTCCCACCTGGTGTACTGTATGCATATTTGTTTTCTTCAATGCAGAAAGGACATTGAGGCAGATGTCAAGAAGGCATAACACAGGACCACCAGAATGATGAGTGGTACGGGAACAAAAACTAAAATAAAAACAAGCATTTTTCAATACCGAATGTTTGCTTGCATTGAAAATGCAGGAGTTAGAACAGATGCAGAGTAGGAATGGCAGAGACGTATTGAACTTCATGCCATCCCCACCTCCACCCTGCAGAGAAAGACAGGCATTGGGGCATGCATTGGTATTGTCGCCCATAATGTTCATGCCATTTCACCTCACTCTATCCTGCAGACACTGACAAGTGTTGAGGTGAGCCTTGGGGTGTTTGGCTTTATAGTCACCCCACTCCATAAGGACATATGCTGAAATGGGTGCAGCATAGAATGTGGTGAACTGTGGGGCCAAAGAATTGAAAGCACACCTCGATGCCTGTCAGTGGCTGTGGAGGGGGGGTTGGAATGACATGAGCATTACAGTTGGCAATCCAAAGGCACACCACTGATGTCTGTCAGTCTGTAAAGCGTGGGATGTTATGGTTATAAACCATAATGCCCAGGACATTTGTTGGTATTTGAAGTACCAATGTTTAACATGGCCATTTTGTAGCCCCACCTCATGAAAGCATTTGGGACCTCTTCTTAAGAACAGTGACACTGTGATTTTGTCAATGTGTCCCAAAATTTGAGTTTCCACAGCAACAGTGCCATTGTGCACCAGATGCATGAAAACACAGATTGGGCAGGATGTGAAGAATGACAGTTGCACCATTCATAGGGAGTTGTGAAGAGATGGCAATGTTGAAAATATGTAGTGAAAATATTAAAAATGATCAAATGTCCGAGCATAGGTGGAAACTGCGCAACGCATGCACGTAACACAGTCATTTAGTGGAATAATTTCACCAAACTTTGAACACAGGCGTTTTGTGACATCTGCTCATGAACACTGTCACTATCATTTTCTTAATCTGTCCTGAACATTGATTTCCCACAGCAACAGCGGTATTCTGCGCCAGATGTGTAAATGCATATTTCGGGTAGGATGTAAAAAATGATAGCTGTATTGTTCATAAGGAGGTCTGGAAAAATGCCAATGTTGAAAATCTGGAGTGAAAATGCTACAGATCTGTGAAGTTACGAGGGTGCATGGAAACTGCACAACGCACACTTGTAACACAGTCATTTTATGGACATTTGTCACCAAATTTTCAACATAGGCATTTTAGGACCTTAGCTCATGAGAAGTGTCACAGTGATTTTATGTACCAACATACATACGAACATATGAATATACGAATCTGCCAGCAGAACACACCAGTCGGTAATGTAAATCTGCCCGAGTATGCAGCTAGCACACTAGATTGCAGCAACCCCAGCCTCCTCCCCGAAGTTCCTCCCCCACTTGTCCCAGCCCCTGCCCCCCGACTCTTTCTCTTGCTTTATCCCACTCCTTCTTAAAGCTATTGACTGTCCTACATGTCACCACCCCTTCTGGCAGTGCATTCCAACTAGACACCACCCTCTCAGAGAAGTAGTGCCTCCTCATTTCCCTCTTGAAATGTCCCCCTTCTAACTTTAGTCCTTGCCCCCTCATCTCTCTTCCACTCCTCAGTTTAAACACCCCCTCAGTGCTAGGTTTATTTATTCCCTCAGGTAAATAAACGCTTCAGTCATATCCCCCCATCCTTCCTCTCCTCCAGTGTGTGCGTGTTCAGCTCCTTCAGACTAACTTCATATTCCTTTCCTTCCATCCCCTTTAACATTTGTGTTGCCCTCCTTTGCATCCCCTCCAGTAACTTTATATCTCTCCTCAGGTATAGCCTCCAGTATTGCACACAATACTCTAGGTGTGGGGTGACAAATGGTCTGCAGAGAGGTAGGATCACATCCCTGTGTATGGATGAGAACCCCTTTTGATACACCCCAGCATCCTGTTTGCCTTTGCTGTTCCTTTCCTGCACTGGGCGGAGTTGTTCATGCTCCCAGTTACCAACACCCCTAGATCCTTCTCCTCCTCAGTGATCCCCAACCAATAGTCCCTCTTCTGGTTCTTAGCCCTGAAGTACATCACCTTACACTTCTTTGCACTGAATCCTAGCTGCAACTCTACCAACCATGTCTGTAGTTTGGTTAGGTCCCCCTGCAGTTTTTCCCGTCTGTCCTCTTCATCCATCACCAAACCCAATTTGGTATAATATGCGAACAGACTAACCCTGCTCCCCAGTCCATGTGATGTATCAGGGATAAAATGCCCAAATAACACTGGGCCCAGCACTTACCCCTGAGGCACCCCACTTGTCACTACTCTTGATACCGAGAGCTACCCCACCACCACCAGCCTCAGCACTCTTCCCTGTAACCAGTTCTCTATCCATTTAGTCAGATCACCTTCCACCCATTCCCCTCCTTCTCCTCACTCTTCTCCTCCTTGGCCTGTGTCCCTCCTCCCGGTAGTCCAAACCCTTTCTCCTCCTTATTCTTACTGGGTGGTGGTGCCTTCTGTATTACATTCAGACCACTCTGCCAGCCCCCTCCCAGGGTTATTATGCCTCCACCTTTACCTGTATCTAGTGGGGAGAGCTCATTTGGCTCCCCTGTCCGGACCTTTATACCAAGCTCAGCCTTTTGGCCACCCCACCAGTTTAAATACACCTTAGTAGAGATATACCCCTTTAATCCTGCCTTTAATACTCCCCTCCCCTTCCTGCTCAAGTGTACCCTTTTCTCCGTGTATAAGTCACTATTCCCCCCAGACCCTACCCCAGTTAGTCATTAACCCATAATTTTTGGTGTGGCACCAATCCCTCAGCCACTTGTGGAACTCTTCAGTCCTAGCCTTCCTCCCCATGCCTGCACATGGTACCAGCAGTACTTCCAAGAATTCCACCGACTCCCCCACCCCCTCACACTGCCTGTCCAACTACTTGAACCTCCCCTTCACTACTGCCATAGTCCCCCCCTACCAAGTCATTTGTACCCACATGCAACACTAAATGAGGTTTCTTTCTCCCTCTCACTGCACACTTGAGCAGTGCCTGCCCTACCCCTCCTGCACTCAACCTGGGGATAGCTTCAACCCAAATATGGCTGTGCCCTCCCCCCCTTCTGCCCCATCTCAACCCTTTCAGTATAGAATCCCCCCAGGATGAGTACCCCGTCCCTTACCCCTTTCCCATCTAATGCCCTTCCACCACCCCAGTATTCATTCTTCCTGCCCTTACCCTCACCAGCTGCTCCTTCTGTGACTTCTGTATCTGTACCCCTACTTCCACCTCTCCCTTTCTCTGCCTTATTTCTCCCATCCCCCTTGACTCTCTTCCCAGCCTGACTACTTCCTACTGGGCTTCCCATCTTGACCTCTCCTCCTTCCCTGCTTATTTCCGAACCTTCTCCTATCCTCGCTGTTGTCGATTTAAAGCCCCCATTCCTTTCTACCCTGATAGTGACGCCCCTCCCATCCTTCCCCCTTCCCATAGCTTTCTCTCCTCCAGTCACCACCCCCTCCTTCCTTACTAGCCCCATTCTACCCTTTTGTCCTTGCTATCTCTTCCCCTACCTGTTGCCATCCTTCTCATGCCCCGCTTACCTCACCCCATTTAGTATGTTCCTGCTCCCCCTCTCTCTCCCAAAGCAGAGGCTTGAATCTATTCCTAGTTGATATCTCTCCTACATCTCTTCCATCTATCAGTTCCCCCCCTCCTACTTGTTCCTCTCTGTGCCACTCCTGGTCTCACCCCTCCTCCCTCCCTACCCACAGCCATCTGCTCTCTCCATGGTACTCCTCATAGTCTCTTCCTCCCCCTCGCCTCAGGCACCCACTCCCTTCTCTTCTCTTTTCTGTTAGTGCCACTGATACTGGGGTCGGGTTCACTCCCTAGTTGTTCTTCATCCATCCCCCCTTTGCCATCCCCTATTCCCCCCCCGCCAGGATGCCTACCATTCTCATCTTCCCTGCTATTTAGACTCCTCCCTTACCTCTGCAGTTTCTCCCTCAAATGAGCCAGTCATCTATAGACCATGCACCCCTCCATCCTCCAAGCCCAGTCCAGGATCATGGCAGACCCACACCCTGTACACCCCACCACCCTTCCAAAGATGCCCACCCTATTGACATGTGGCACCTGCCCCATTTTGGCCCCATCTTATGTTGCATGCTATTACTCCCAGGTTCTGTATCCTACTACAACTGTTAGGCTCCTATTTAATCAATGTTCCCCCCCACACACTAGTCCCCCTACTGCCCCCTTGCCGACCGAGTTAATTCAGTCTCAAATCTCATCCATTAGATACTGTATTACTGTAGCAATCCTAAAGCCTCCTTGTCCTTTTTTCACCCCTCAGCTAACATCCTTTTTGTTCTCAGCTCTCATATAGTTTCACTTAGCCCAGTTAGAAATCCTATTGCACTCCAAGTATTACTCAGCTCAGTTAGAGAAATAAACAGAACAAATAAATGTGAATCATTATAATGATCATAAAAAGATAGCTTGATATTTAGCTCAGTTAGAGAAATAAACAGAACAACTAAATCTGTATTATTACAGCAATCCCAAAAGTATCCAATCATTGCTTTGTCTCCACTCCAGAGATCCTGCTGTAATATAGGAGCACAGAGGACCCTGGGCGGAATGGTGGACAACACTAAAGCCCCAGCAGAGCTCTATTGAGCTCACTCACTCCCTCTCTATCACTTGCTCATACTATTTCTCCCAGCACTGCAGGCTGCCATTTTGTACTGGGCTCCTGCTTGCATTGGCACCTTTTTCTCCCCACAAAGAAATCTGCATCAGTCCCGACAGAGCTCCGTTGAGCTCACTTACTCACTCCCCCTTTCTCACTCACTCATTCTGTTTCTCCTGGTGCTGCAGGCTGCCATTTGTACTGGGTACCTGCCTGTGTTGGTACCTTTTTCTGCACACAAAGAAGTTCACAGCTGTCCTGACAGAGCTCTTTTGAGGTTTCTCACTCCCCCTCTCTCACTCACTTGTTCCGTTTCTCCCAGCGCTGCAGGCTACCCTTTTGTACTGGGATCCTGCCTGCATTGGTGCCTTTTTTTTGCCCACAAAGAAGTTCACAGCTGTCCCGACAGAGCTCCGTTGAGGTCACTCACTCCCTCTCTCCCACTCGCTCATTCTGCTTCTCCCGGCACTGCAGGCTGCCCTTTTGCACTGGGCCCCTGACTGCATTGACACATTATTCTGCCCACAAAGAAATCTGCATCAGTCACAACAGTGCTCCATTGAGCTCGCTCACTGACCCTCTCTCACTCGCACATTCTGTTTATCCCAGTGCTGCAGGCTGCACTTTTGTACTGGGCTCCTGCCTGCATTGGTGTCTTTTTCTGACCACAAAGAAATCCACTGCAGTCCTGACAGAGCTTAGTTGAGCTCGCTCACTCACCCCTCTCGCTCGCTCAATCTTAATCTGTCCCAAACACTGATTTCCCAAAGTGACCATGCTATTCTGTGCTGGAAGTGTGACAAAACATTTTGCAAGGATGTGAAAAATGACAGCTGTATTGTTCATAAGGAGATGTGAAAAAATGCCACTGTTGAAAATCTGGCATGAAAATATTACAAATTTGCCAAGTTACAAGGGTGCATGGAAACTGTGCAAGGCACACTCATAGCACAGTCATTTTATGGACTTTCATCACCAAATTTTCAACATAGGCATTTTAGGACCTCTGCTCATGAACAGTGTCACTGCCATTTTCTCAGTCTATCCCAAAAACTGATTTCCCACAGCGACCTCGCTATTCGGTGGTGGAAATGCAAAAACACATTTTGGCCAGGATGTGTAAAATGACAGCTGTACTGTTCATAAGTAGATGTGGAAAAATGGCAATGTTGAAAATCTGGAGTGAAAATATTATAAATTTGCAAAGGTCCGAGTGTGTGTACAAACTGCACGCTATGCACGCTCTTAAAACAGTCATTTTTTGGATTTGTTTCAACAAATTTGCAACATAGGCTTTTTGAGAGCCCACTTCATGAACAGTGGCACTGTTGTTTCATTAATTGGTCCCAAAAGGTGATTTTGCACAGTGACCATGAAATCACCTTTTGGGACTGAATAACGCCATGACAGTGACTGAATTCATGAGGTGGGGTCCCAATAACCCCATGTTGAAGATTTGGTGCCAAAATTCCCCACGATGTCTAAGATATGCATCAAAGTTGAAAAAACCCTCTTTATGGCATTATACAGCATGCCGGTATTTGTTCAGTTCGTGGTCGGCTTTGAAGAGTGCAGATGTGTTGCCGGTCCACCGAAGATCATTGCACTGGCCTCCGGAGGTAAGTATGGGGTGATGGGGGTGTGGGAAAGTGGGTTACACAGTGGGTGGGCGTGGGTTGGAGAGGGGGCACAGACAGCGAGAGACCGTTTTCTTTACAGGGTTTTAAAAAAACAACAGACATTGCAGGATGGTTTTTCCTTTTAACAAGTACTTGTTGTGGCATGCTGGGGTAGGCTCCCAGTGTACCACCTGAGAGTTTTGGGGTGGGGCTATAGCCAATGGGGATTGGGCATCCCCTTAGCACACAACAAATCAGGAGGGGGTGAATTATGCCAACGGGGAATGGGCTTCCCCGTCAGCAAATTTAATGGGGGGGAGATTGAAGCTAGTGGAGATTGGGCCCCTCATTAGCAAAGAAAGACTGTTGGTGGGCTCTTGAAGCTGAGGGGAATTGGGCACCCCTCAGCAAACAGCAAATGGGGGAGGGAGGGTTACAGTGTGCTGATGAGGAGTGGACTCCCCCATCAGCAAATTACTGGATGGGGCAGCATAGGGATGGCAAGGTATGCCCTGCAATGAGGGGTCACTCCCTCATTGCAGCAGAATGGCTGACGCTGCAATGACAAGGCAGCCCCTGATAGCAGCGGGTGAAAACCTTTCAAGGTGGTGGCATGCTGGCTGAACTAGTGTCAGCAGCAGCATGTCACCTCATTGGGGAAAGTGGGCCAAGCCTCAAAAGTCATCGGGGGCATTGGCCACAGCAATGCCACACCACCACAACCTGCTTCTGCAGCTAGCTGCCGCAACATGTTTCTTGCGCATGCGCGCAAGCAAACATAATGAGAGGCTGGAGGCCCTTAACATGTACACTCTGGAGAAAAGGAGGTTGAGAAGGGACATAATCTCAGTCTTTTACATATTCAAGGGTATAACACATTTGAACAGTCAGAGATGTTTGATGTGCTGTCTTGCAGCAGGATGCAAGGACACATCCTGAAGCTTGGTGGTGTTAAACCCAGGTGTTACATTAGAAGATACTTTTCCTCCCAGATGGTAGTGAAGCTATGGAACAGTCTAAAAGTGAAGCCAGTGAACATGAAGACATTACAGACCTTTAAGGTAAACCTGGATGAATTTCTTCTGGTATCCCTACAATAGGGTGTGGAAGCTAGGGCTCTGGAAATAAGGTGGATGAACGATGTTGGGAGAAAAAAGGGCAACCAGGAATTCAGAGTATTCTGTATTCAGAGCACATTAAGGGAGTGTCACCATTACTGACTGTTTCTCATCCTTCTCCAATATGTGCTGGCTGGAGCTGTTAATATTAATACTGGGAGGTGCATGGAACAAAGCCCCCCACATAAGTGCAAGGACACAGCCGCCACTTCAGCTACCACAATTATTCCGCTTGTGCCTGAAGACAACACAGTTGGTGGTCACTCTCATTCCTCCCAACATAGTTCATCCATCCTGATTTACTGCACCCTGGAAAATCTGCCTTAATATGTGTGACCCATTTCTGCTTATCAAGGGAATTAGCACCAAAAACCCTGGAAAGTTGAGTGTGAGGGGAATCCCTTTAAGCAGACTTATTGAATCCCTACTTCTGAAGCTAGGGGGACAATATATTGAATGTAGAAACCCTTCCTATCTTGAATTACTATGTCACTATGCAATCCTCATTTGGAAGTCTAATGAAGCTGAAGTAGCACAGCTAAACTCATAACTCAGTCTAAGTACAAGAAGCTCAACATTTATGTCTGATCAAGTTTGGTCGAGATGCTTGGATATTGGTTTAACAATGCTGTTTTAATCTTTCAAGATGAACTATCCTGCCATTTGAATTAATTTAACAGCTGAGGGGAATCCACAATTAATTCTCAAAGGAATAAATGCTTAGGTGATGAATCTTCTGCAGCAACGGTGACATACTGTAACTGTATTTTGCTACATTTCTATTAGCACAGTAGCTTTAACCACATTTAGGAACTTTGAGAAATATCTTCAAATTAAAAGGATTTTGTTCTCTTAATTGAAGGTAATAAAATGTTGAAGTTCAATAATGCTACTGTATTATGTCCCCTTTGAACAGAAAATGGTGTAAATGAATATGGGATAAATAAATCAAACTACTACTGCACAATTAAAATGAAATATTAAACTAGAAAGTAAAAGCAACGACTGATAAATGGCTTGGTACTGAAGTAGGCATTTTATTAAAAATTACTAAACTGCCCTTATAGAGCAAGCTTGCCCATAAAGAGCTAACTGATACTATTATTAATTTAATTTTTGAAATCTGAAAGTAATTTTATTTCTAAACTGTATTTTTCACTTTCCTGTGCCAGTCCAAAGATTTTCTGCATGCCGTACCAGATATTATGTGTAGTATAACACATTAAGTGAAGGATAACATACCTAGAGATATCCCTCTTCATACCTCATCAGCATTGTTATCTCATTGACTGTGACAACAGTCATGGCTCATTATACACAGTGGCAAGATTCATTTTAAGGAGAAACTGAAACCCATAGTTTTAGACATCTTATTGCTTGTATTTGATATAGTCTCTGTATTTTGCTTCTTTTTTTTTAGCTTTCTTTCATGCTCCTGACACCTGCTTGGCCCTTGGCCTATTTGCAGAACCTCTACCATGCCCCTTCCCCAGCATACCATTTCCTCCTTCAGCTTGCCCTTCCCCATGTAACTCATGGCTTGTCCATGATGGCAGGGCCATTGGAATGGGCTTGGACCCTAGAAACAATTTTTCCCAGTCATTCAGGCAGAGTACTTCGGTTGGCGGATGTTAGCCTGCCGGTGCAGCTGGGCCATCATGTTACTTCTGTAGAGGGATTTTCCATTTAATTTATCTACATGCAGATGCTGTAAATTAGAATGTCATGATGTGCACATGCTGATTGTACACTCATCAGTGTCAACAGTATCCTCCCCTCTCTGCAGCTTCTCACTTTATCTTTCCTTGGGGTCTCTGATGGTGAGGTATTGCAGTAAGGCTGTGATGCCCACACTTCAAACAGAAAGGAACATTCACTGGGATGCTTTACTTTCATAAAACCCAAGCTGGCCCCTAATGACCCAAGCTTATTCCTGTATCTTGGTCATGGGCATCACAAATTGCAGCTCTAGTGATTCCTTAAAGGGTCAGCAGCTTCCCATTTGTATTATCATTAACACAAAAATACTACTACTTTTCCTTAGACTTTGTATTCTCTGACTGCTTGTCTACCTCTGACATCACAGTACTCAGTGTGCGACATCATAATTCTGCAGTAACAGACCTTTATTTCACAGTCAGGTGAGTGTGAAGCTAGGTATGCAAAAGCAGTCAGAGCACATGAAGTGGAGTGAAACAGGTGATAAATTCATCTTAGTAAACACAGTTGTAAAAAAGAAAAGCAATTATACAGCTCAGCTATTAACTACAGGTTAATGTCTCTCTAAATTTGTTTTTTCACAGTTTTCTCTGAGATGTCAATGACTTTGTACTATAGCTATCATAAAGCCTCTTTATGATACATAAAAGTTAAATAAGGTTCTATGTCAGAACCACGAATGTGAAACCATGACTGTGTAAACAACGACAGCTTGAAGGTGAACCGGAAAGACAGAGACAATTTTTTTTTTGGGGGGGGGGGGCAACGTTTTCTAAGTATACTAACACCAAGGTCATAGCACCTCAGGAAGGGGGGAATGCAACTGTTGTCATCATTCCATTCACCATCAAACCATCGCTGTTTTCACAGTTGAGGGTTTTGCATCCCTTTCATTATGGACTACCGTTAAATAATTACATTTATGTGAAGACAATGTTAGGTTCTGGAAGAAGTACAAATATCAGAAAATCCTATGCTGGGTTTTTCAAGTCAATCATCGAGTCCTTTCATCTTCATTCATTTTCATTTCTTAAAGTAGTTAGCAGATGAGTAATACTGATCTTTTTCACTTGTTACCAGTATAACAGGCAACATACTATACATGCATACAAACTGAAACACCAATAGACATTAAACAAAGCAGGTATAATCAGATCTGACAGATAACATTTTCAAAAGATTACTTTTAAAACAATGTAAACAATGAGTTGAAAATATTTAATGTCTCATTCACAGAGTCAGTGTCTGAGTGCTGGAAAGTGGCACAAGATGAACCACTTTGGAAGGGCAGCTCCGAACATCTTTTAGGGAATTTTCAACCTATACCTAGCTTGCTTATTTTAGAAAAAATGGAAGAGACAGTATTACATATCCAGCTACCAGCTTACTTGGACTTCAGTGTCCCGTTACCTGATGAATAACATGGTTTAAGGAAGAACTGTGGCATACTGATGGCACTTGGCAAATTCACAAATGATATTTTTCATGCTGTGGACAATTGTCGTGTAACAGGGGCAATATTCATGGACTTTTATAGGGCCTTCAGTTCAATAAATCGTGGCATTCTGCTTGCCATACTACACAGTCTAGGTTTTGATGAGCTTTCCCTAATGTAACTTAAGAGTTCTCTTATCTCCAGATCATAGGTGATTAAACTTTATGGAACCTTGTCTTTCCACTTAGAGGAAACAAGCAGGGTGCCAACAAGGGTCTATTTGGGGTATCTTCTGTTCTCCCTGTTTATTATCTCTAGCCATTCAATGTGGTGATTCAAGGTCATTGTTTTTTTATGGATGATGTGGTCATTTACCAGTGCTCCAACAATATTCCTAACATTATTTATTTATTTAGTTTTTAATAGCCATGTAAGCCACTTTAGGCTGAAGGCCTGTTTTCAAGTGTGACCTGGATACACAAATGTAAAACATTAAAACATGGTGAGGTAATTTTATTTATATAGCATCCAATCCCAGAGGCTCTGGGTGCCTAACAACAAATATAACAAATACATTTAGAATACAGTGGATAATAATGCTATAGATCATTCAGAATCATGAATCCAGGCCAAAGCTTAAAGTACAAAAAGAGAGTTTTTAAAGATCTTTTAAAAGTAGCCAGTGAAAGAGCACCTCTCACATCCCGGGGAAAGGCATTTCAAAGGATTGCAGCCAGAACACCAAACTCTCTGTCACTCAAGTATTTTAACCAAGATCTAGGGAACACGGGAGGGCTGCCTCCACTGATCAGAGGGCATGATCAGGAGTGTATGGAACCAGCAGGTCTTTCAGGTAGCGTGGACCCAGAATGTAATGGGCCTTGTATGTCAACAAGTATGCCTTGAAGCTGATGCACCACTGAACTGGCAGCCAGTGGAGAGTGAAGAAAACCAGCTTGACGTGCTTAAACCAGGAGGTCTCCACAGTCAGCCATGCTGCCACATTCTGAACTAGCTGCAAGCGATGCATCAGACCCACAGATAACTAAAGGTAAAGAGCATTACAATAATCCAACCTAGACATAACTAAGGCATGTGCCAGTGTTGCCAAATCACTCAGTTCAAGATAGAGCTAGATCCGCGAGATGTTATGAAAATGACAAAAGTCACTGTGGACAACAGCCGACACCTGAAATTCAAGGATCAGCTTGAAGCCTACAATGACCTCCAGGTTCTTCACCCTATCTACAGTACTAAGAGCCACACTGTCTGCAGAAGAAAGGGTGGCACTACCACTTGCTGCTTCTTAATCAGAATGACCAAGTTCCACCAGGAACACCTCCATCTTTGAGGGATTAAGCCTAAACCAGCTGACTGCTGTACAATCTTGGATTTCTCTAAGGCACTCTCTCAGTTCCAAGACAGCTGCATTGTCATCAGTGGCACAAATGCATAGAACTGGGTGTCATCAGCTCACTGAAACAGCAAGCCTTAACATCTGATGATCTCTCCCAATGGTATCATGTACATGACAAATAACATGGGTGCCAGAATCACTCTCTGAGGCACACCACAACAGAGTGCGGCATGGCTCAGTGTTAAAGAGCCACCTGCTGCACTCTGCCAGACATGTAGGACTCAAATCACTGCAACATCATTCCCAAGAGTCCAACATAGTGCCTCATGTGATCCAACTGCACTCCATGATCCAGCTTGTCAAATGCCAAAGAGAGTTCAAGCAGGACAAGAATAGAACAATGTTCACTATCCCTCGCTAAGAGGAGCTCATGATGCACTCTTACTAACACAGTTTCCATACTATGGCCAGGCTGGAAACAGATTAGAAAGGCTCAGTTGTCATGTTTCTCTAGCTGTTGTTCCAGTAGCACCACCACCATGTTCTTGATTAACTTCCTTAGAAAAGGAAGGTTTGAGATAGGTCTGTAGTCGGAGAGATCACCAAGGTCCAAGGAAGCCTATTTGAGGAGTGACCTCACCACAGCCTTCTAAAGGGCATATGGAAAACCCCACTCCTCAAGGGAGCACCTAATAATCTCCACCACAATAGGACTGAGCAAGTCCCAGCATTCTAAAAGAAGTCTGGTTGGCCCAGGGTCCAAAACACAGAAGGTGGGAGGCAATCCAGAACCACCTCATCTGCTGAAACTGGTTCAAATTCAGCCCACAAAAATGGAGTGCCTCCATCCAGTGAAGTTTGGATACTGTCAGCCAATGACAGGCTGCTTGGGAACATCCCAGCCCAGATGGCAGACAACTTGTCTAGAAAGAACTGGTTAAACTCCTCACACTTCTTGAGAGAAAGCACTACACAGGACTGAAGACAGACCAGATGAATTAGTCTGTCCACAGTCTTGAAGAGCTGAGCCAGACAATTTCTTCTAGCAGCAATCACCTGTGACAGGAACACTAACTTCTTCAGAGTAATTGCCCACTGATACTCAGTGTCATGAGCCCTCAGTGCCAACCTATCCTACTCCAAGTTGGACCTCCACCAACAGTGCTCCAACCTCTGCCCCTTAGTCTTCAACCTCTTCAGATAAGCAGCATACCAGGTTGACCCAAGGTGAGAAATCAAGGAGCATACACAAAATGGAGTTAGAGAGGTGATGGAAGTCAAAAGAGCCACATTATAACCCTCCACAGCTGCCTCAGCTCCCATTGTATGAGCCGTCTTCATGCCTGAGATGTCCAATACTGCCAGGATGCTCTGAGGCTCCAGGTTTTTAAAAGAGTGATATCTGACCATCCACACAGGGGAGGTTAAATGAGGAGCCCCACAGAGAAACTGAATGACATGATGATCTGACCAAATGACTGGATCAACCTTGATATCACTGATATCAAGACCCATTGAGAAAACCAGATCCAAGACATGACTGTGGTGGTGGGTACCAGTGATATATGAAACCCTGGGACCCTGGGAGGACATCGCCTGGAGGAACTGCACTGCATAAAGAGATGTTTCGTCATCTACCCAAGCACTGAAGTCACCCAAAATCAGATGTTTTGGTGACTCAACCACCAAACTGACCATGAAAGTCTCTAGTTACTCAAAGATTTGTTCCCACTACTGGAGGGATGGTACATGAATACGTTCCTGCAACTTGTACATGACCCATCTTTTACAGTCACACATTCATGCTATCTGGTCTCCTCCAAGGTGTATGCTATTAGTCCCAAGGCAGATGTAAAACAGATAACTACCTCACCCCCCCTTTTGCTCTCACCTAGAGCAATGAATCACAGAAAAACCAAGCAGAATGGAAGACTCAAGCACAGGGCCTGAGTCATACCCCAAACAGGTCTCTGTGATATAGACCAGGTCTACAGAGGAATCTGTGTAAATACACAATAACACTAATTTCCATTTAAATCATAATGTTACATAATTTCAAAATCAGTTATCTTTGAATAAGCTCATCCCAAATAAAAAAACAAAACAAAGCCACGCTTGTTGGATCCTCAACTAGAGTAAATAATTTGTGCAGGGACTCTGATATACACACATTTGAGTGTTCAAAATTTGGAGATTGCCAACAGCTTCCAATATCTAGGGATCCACCTTGAAAACTGCTTATCCTTCATAAAACCCTGGACAAACTTACTGCCCCCCCAAGAAAAACAACAACAACAAAACTGGGTTACTTTACAGAGTAAAGCAGTGCCTTGCTGAGGAAGCTGTCTTGGCCAATGAAAATCTCAGACTTTTATCCATCCTGGATTATGTTGCCTTTTTCTTTACCTCTCTCTGACAACAGGGAAATGTCTATATTTAAAACTCTGTGCAAGTGAATTGAGCATTCTACCCTGGATACAGACAGCAGTTGGCAATATTGATTAATTAATAGTGTTGACTTCCCATGGAAACAAGGTAAAAATATGCATTTGACAATAGCACTTTTAAAATCCTTGCATTTATCTCCTGCTCAGTTTTATCTGGCCTGCTCAGTTTCCATAAAGGTAGTGGGTTCTGAGAGCTCCATCAGTTAATTTATTGTCAATTTCATGGTTGAAAAGTTCACTGGGCCAGCAATTCTTTGAATATCTTGCTCCTAAGCTTAGGAACTACTCCCCTGTCTATCTGGGAAAGCCCATATCCTTCTGGTGTTTTAAACAGTTATATAAGCAATGTATTACTGACACATGTAAGTGTAACTATTTTACATAAATTGAATGTAATTTTTCCTTCATCTGCTGCTACGTATACACATGTACTGTATATTGTCCTTATACATGTCTAGGTCACCACTATAAATGGCATTGTCCCAGTGGGGTTAACTCGATGACCAAAACCTAATTACATCAGCTAAACGTGGTCTGTTTTGCCAGCTCCTTCAGAACAGGCACGGTTTAGGTGCTGCACCAAAGCAGTGCCTGTTTTGCCAAAGCAGATTTCTGATTGCAGGGTGTCTGTGACTTGTTATACTAGATCCATTCTACTACAGGTGGTCATTAAGCAGAATCTGTCTCCATTTTCCACAAAAGGAAAAAAGGCATGTCTTTTTTGGAGACAAGATAGGTGGGGTAAGTTGTTGTGAAGCATGTTTGAATTGATGTATTCATTACTAAGTGAAGGTAAATTTGAAACTAGTCATAGTAGTCCACATATGGGGCATTATTATAAAAACTGTGTTCAGCTCTGGAGTCTGGTGGAGGGGTGATAACGGTCTGGCCTGAGGGCTCAGCTAGTTGATAATTGATGGTGGGACTGAATGAGATTTCTGATTGCAGGTTGGTTGTGGCTTGCTATAAATGACCCATTCACATGCAGGTGTTGCATTAAGCAGCATCTGCCTGCATCTGCAACTGGAGAGAAAAAAAGGCTTGTGTTTTTTGGAGGTAAGACAGGTAGGGTAAGTTATGGTGAAAATTGTTTAAATTAATATATTTACTACTTCATAAAGGAGACAGTCACTATGGTTGACAAGGAGTACAATGGGGCAGGGCTGTGCCATATAGTCTATCTGAGATAAGCTACAGGAAAAAGGGTCTAAAGAGTCACCTCTAGGGTGTGCTACCAGCCCCCAAACAGCTCAGACACAAAAGTAACAAAATCAGATTAATTGGTGATTCTGGGGAGCTTCAGTCCTTAAGGCATCTATTTATATCTTGACAGAGCTAATGGTAATGCTAAGAACAAGTTCCTGTCTGCCTTTCAGAACTGCTTGCTAGAACAGCGTGTACCAAATGGAACTAGTTTTGAGGGCACCTTTGACCTTATTGTCAGTAGTAGGGATGTGGTCATCTCTTATGTAAACCCAAAGGTCCCACTGTGAGGCAATGACCACAACTGGATATTTATCTCCCTGGTGACAGAGAAGATTAGCTGTCTCTTAGCCAAAAGAACTGGAACTTCAAAAAGGCAGACATTGCTAAGACAAAAGATCTTTGATTAAGGGTAAAGGGCAGAAACTGGTAGTTCAAAATACATGTGTTCATTGAAGAAAGTTCTCAAAGCAGCCATCAGGTTCTACATATCTATTAGCACTAAGTCGAGGTGTTGCAAAGTTTTAATTCACAGGTGATGTTAAGGCAAAGTCACCAAATCTGTCTAAGTGGAACATTTCATGAAGTTTTCTATTTAATAGGAAATTTGCCATTGGTAATTTCATCTTGCATCTTCACCTGTAACTTCTATTTGGGGTACACAAAGGTGAAGCTGAGTTAAAGTGACTTCCACCAACTACCCCTTTTGTTTTTTTTAGGCATAACTCAGTCAAATTTTGTTGAACTTGTCTGATACTTCTAATGATTGTAATCCAAGAGGAGGTGTACATCTGTTGCATTTTTTATGATTATTAGACTTAAATTGTGGATTTGTCACCATGGTAAAGTTGGGAGGTGATTTTGGTGTGTTGTGCATTGAATTGCTGACAGGGATATGACATTTTGATGTCTGCTATAAAATGACAGGTTTTAAACCATGACTGTTGAGCTTGTGCAGCCAAGTTTTGCCTCTTCTTCCTTATAAAATATTGGAGATAAGATTGTTAAAATTCAAAACTTATCTAGAGCATAATATTCAGATTAAGCTCTTGCTCAGTCAATATTTTCACTTGTGCAATTCGTTAAGCCAGTTTGGCTTTGGTTTACCTATGCATGCCTTTTTCGAGAGAGCACTGTATGTATTCATGGCAGTGGCACAATGTTACCGTTAGTGCAGGCTGTGTTGTGCCTTTGAATAGATGCAATAATTGTGGTGCTGAGCTATACTTCAAGTAAAAAAATGTTGTCCCTGATTTTCATTGGCAGTGTCCCTCATTTGGGTCCTGACAGATTAAGAGGTATGATTAAGAATGGTACTGGTCCATTTAAAAGAGATGAAGGAGGAGAGGAACTGTTGTAGGGCCAGAGGAAATGACAAAGATTAAATAATTTATTTTGGTGTGTAGCAAAGAGACCCCAAGGTAGAGTACTGATTGGGAAGACATAATGGTATCAGAGGTAGGAAGGATGCAGTCTGCAGAACTCACTCCCACTGGTAGTTAGTTACATAGTGAAGATCAAGCCAGATAAGAACCAAGGGGCAGGCAGAATAAACTCCATATTCATAGTTTTACAGTATTTGTTTTTAATTTGTTTTCTGAAGATAGTCTAGCTGAAATACATCTCATTTCCAGTGGGGTCCTGTTTCTACCCATTTCTGTGACTTCATGGACTGGAGTACTAAGATGATATGTGACTTACACAGGATCATACAGTAAGTATTACACTCTCATGGGCTTTGAGCCTGTGATCTTCTGGTTCCCTAGCCAGTGCTGTAACCTTAAAACTATTTTACATACTATTGGAGCTACAGGAACAATTGGTGGTGCCACCCACAACAATCTTTCAAGAGTACAGGTGTGGTTCTGGAGAACTTTAAAGTGATCAGTATGGCCCCAATCTTCAAGAAATGTACAAAGCCAGACACTGGCAATTAGTGTCCGTCGTTTTTCTGGAATCAGTTATGAATGGTAAAATAACAGATCACTTAAAAGTCAGACCCAGGCAATTAGTGTTTGTCATTGCTCTGGAATCAGTTATGAATGGCAAAATAACAGAGTGCTTGGTTGTCATTGACATTTTCACTCATTCTCACAATGGCTTTATAAAGGGTCATATCATGCCAAAAAAGCCTGATCATCTTCTTTGAGGTAGTGAACAGGGTAACAAACAGAGTAAGGCAATGCATTAAGTGCATTTGGACTTCAGCAAGGCTTTTGACATTGTGGTGCTTGACTAACTTTTGAACAAAGTACACTATGCAGTATACATAATAATAATCTTTATTTATAACAAATGGAATTCACACGTATCAAAGCACATTTACAATATTAAAAAGATATTAAACCCATACATATACAAAATGCAGTGACTAACAGCAGAATTCAATACATCAACTTTGAGAAAAGTCAAGTTTAAATAGATGGGTTTTCAGTGCTCATTTAAAGCTCTCCACAGTCAGGCACTCCTGTACCCAATGAGGTAGAGAATTCTACAGAGTAGGGGCTACAAAAGCAAATGTTTGAGCCCCAGAGGTCTTCAAACAAACCTTGGGAATCTCTAACAATCCCTCATCAGTGGAACTGAGCAGTTGAAGAGGGAAGTAGGGACATAGAAGCTCTTTCAGGTAATCCGGTCCCTGTCCATGTAGGGCTTTATAGGTCAGCAAGCCGACCCTGAAGGTGATCCGGCACTGAACTGGCAGCCAGTGCAGCCCCCACAGCACAGGGGTGACATGGCTAGATCAAGAAAGCCAAGTCAACAACCTGGTTGCCATGTCCTGCACTGACTGCAGGTGGCTGATATCAACCCCTGGTAACTCTAGGTATAGGGTGTTATAGAAATCAAGACAGGAGGTCATAAATGCGTGAACCAATGTCAGAAGGTTACTGGGTGGAACCAGGTGCTTAATCCAGGCAATATTCCTCAGATGGTAAAAGGAGTTCTTAACAACAAATGATAGCTGAAATTTCAGTCAGCCCCTCGTCAAACATAATGCCCAGACCCATATACATGAGAAATACACAAGGTCATTTTCTAACTAGCTTGCAAGTAGGAAGCAGATGGTAGTAGTCTAGTGGAGTGCAGTGCAGTGGAGTAGGGGGAGGTACACAGGTGTGTTCCTCAGATGCTTCTCAACATTTTCATCAATGATCTACAAGCAGGGTTCTTCAGCAGGTTCCTTAAGTTTGTATATGATATAAGCCTGTGATAATGGTTGACTCTCTTGAGGAAGGGGTCAAATTACAGATGGTCATGGAACAAGCAGGGTGGTTATCTGGCCTCCCAGAATCTGTTTCAATGGATCCAAATTCAAGGTGCTATAATTGGTGGAGGGAAAACAGAGGTTGGACAAAAGCATTATATGGGGCTCCTCTTTTTTCCATGGAGAAAGAAAAGGACCTTGGAGACATAATTGTAAAGGGCTGAAGCCTGACAAGCAGTGCATGGTCACTGTCAAAAGGGCTGGTATAATGCTGTTGTGCATTAAAAGGAGGTGTGCAGCAGAACAGGAGAAGTAATCCTGCCTCTTTACCCCAACTTGAGTACTCCATGGAGTTCTGAGCACATAAATGCAAACAAAATAATGAAGCAGTTCATAGGTTCATAGATTGATTCAGGTCCATAAGCTACAAGAGCCATACAGGAACCTGCCACTAAACTAGTGGACATAACTCAATTTTTTATCTCCCATGTACCTATCCAGTAGATGTTTAAATGCTGTCAGACTGATGGTTCTCACCACCTCCACTGGGAGGCCATTCCAAACATTCACAACCCTCTGATTAAAGCATCTCCCTCTTCTATTCATTTTGTATCTCCCACCTTTTAGTTGTTTTTCTTGAACCCTAGTACCCATCCTCACATTCTCTTTCCAGTTCAATCCTGCTACCTCACACAACATACCATCACTGAGTGATCTGTATACATAACATAGATCTTCCCTTATCCTTCTATATGTCATTGAAAAAAGACCAAGTTGTTCCAATCTGGTTCCATACTCCAGTCCTGCCACCACACCAACTTTCTTGGTGAACCTTCTCTGGATACATTCTATTCTTTTACTTCCTCCAATACTCTGTACTGAATAAAACGGGGCACCATACTCCAAAATGGGTCTCACTGGGGATCTGTACTGGGGCACAAGAACCTCTCTCTTCCTACTTCTGATGTTATGTAACAAATTACCCACAATTCTATTGGCTCAGTTGGTACAGGCAATGTTATGCATATCAAAGCCTAATTTATCAGTGATAACCACCCCAAAATCACTTTCCTTATCTGTGACAGCAATTGTCTCTAATCCCAATTTATATTATGCTCTGACATTATTTTGTCCAATGTGCATAACCTTACATTTAGTAATGTTAAACTCTAATTTATACTCTTCTGCCCATCTCTCTAGATAGGATAATTGTTCTTGAAATTTCTTTATAGCTTCCTTATTATTTACTATTGCTCCAATTTTCACATCATCTGCATATTTACAGATCTGTACTCTCTCAGCTACCTGCATACTAGAAATGAGGACATTGAAAAGCCTTGGCCCCAATACAGATCACTGGGGAACACCGCTAGTGATGCTCACCACTGCAGACAAGTAGCCCCTGACCTGAACCCGTTGATATCTATTATATAGCCATGCTGCTACCCATTTTCTAAGATAATACTCGACTCCCAGTTGCTGAAGGGTGCTTAACAGGACACCATGTGAGACAGAGTCAAAAGCCTTCCTATAGTCCAAATACACCACATCAACTGGCAGCCCAACATCTAGTGCCTGGCTCACTGGCTCAAAAAATGTAGCAAGTTGGTGGTGCATGATTCCCCCCCCCTCCCCCGGGAATCCATGCTGGGAGATATCCAGATGGTTCAAAGCTCCCAGTTTTTTTTCAAGTAATTTGTCTAAAAAACTCTCCATTACTTTACCAATAATAGAGGTTATACTTACTGGATGATAGTTGTCAGGTCTTGTCCTATCCACAGATTTAAATATGGGTGTAATGTAAGCCATCTTCCATTCTTTCAGGACCTCACCCTCCCATAATGATTTATTAAAGTGGGTAGCCAATGGGATGGAACTCTCTTCTGCTGGTTCAATCAAGAATGCCAGGTGGTAACCATCTGGCACCCCAGATTTAAATGTATTTAAGTCCTTTAGTTTCCCTTTTACTTGTTCTGTAGTTATGATTGGGATATCCTTTTCAGCTCCCCCTCCAATTCAATTTCCCCAATATGTGGACAGTTGTCCTGAATATAAACACTTTAAAAAATATGAACTTAACATGTTAGCTATACCCTGTTCATCTTCCACTTGCTTGTTATGATCCTTTAAGACAGTGATCTGATTATTATTATTTTTACTTAAACTACCAACATAACTGTAAAATTCTTTTATATTATTTCCCTTTTTAGAAGCAAGATCTAATTCTGCCTTAGCCTTTCCTCTTTTAATACTGACTTTACATTTTTTAACTAAGGACTTGTATATAGACAGTGTACAGGGAGATGTTTTTTCTTAAATATTTTATAAGCCTTATTTTTTTTAATTATTAGTCTACGTATCGGATGAGTCATCCATTTAGGTACCATACCCTTCCTATTATATTTTATTATTAAAGGGACAAACTTATGGATACATAACTGCAGCACTTCATCTATTAATTCCCAGGTTTGCACTAAGGATTTTCCTTCTAACAGACTCCAATCAAATTTATTTATTTATTTATTTATTAAATTTTGGTGACCGGGTAGGCCCACTGGGCCCTGAAGGTCCCTTTTTCAGGGGCGACCCGGGATAACAATACTAGTAATATAGAGAAAAAGCAAGACAAAAAGAGAACATTTGTATACATTGTTTGTTACAGCATGTGGAAGTTCAAGGACAGAGCGGGTACAGGCAAGGTTATCATCATGACAGTTTGAGTAGGTAATTCTCAGTATGTGGTTTAATTCAGAAGGAAGCATTTGACCCCAGGCAATGAGAGCAATAGGTAGGCATTTCCTAGTAGAAGGTGTGGTGGGAGGAGGGGAGTGCCTAAGGAGCCTTATGAGCCATGGCAGTGGCATGAGCTTGAGGTCAGCATATGGGACTTGAGCCTGGTGTGGAAGGTAGTGAGTGAGGGGGCATCTTGGACAGAGGGGGGGAGCTTGTTCCATAGGCAAGGTGCTTGGGTGGAAAAGGACCTAGCCTGGCGTTTGTCCTTACCCTAGGGACTTCTAATAGTGTTCTTGCTGAGGTCCTTAGGTTCCTTGGGTTAGCTTGAGAGTTATGGTTTTGGCAATACTGAGGCGGAGCATGGGTGAGGAGAAGCTTGTAGGCCTGGACAAGCAGGGAAATTGAGGCGAAAGCAACCAATGAAGGCCAGCTGACCTGAGCAAGAGTGTCGCAGTGGTGACATCGTGGGTGGTCTTGATTGGCAAAGTGAGCTAGTTTATTGTACAGGGTTTGCATCCTGGTTATCTCTTGCTTTCCCATGCCCTGTGTTATAGGGGCCACAAAGGTCAGAGTAGGAAGCAGGACACTAGTGGCAATGGAGAGCCTGGCCTCGGGGATGAGCTGGTCCCTGAGTCGGTACAAGGTGCCGAGTTTGTGATGCAGGGTCCTTGTGACCTGGTCTACATGTTCCTTGTAAGTGATGTTCTGGTCGAGCGTAAGGCCTAGTTATTAAGGGAAGGAACTACATTGATGTCTTTGCCAGAGAGTGTGGTTAAGTGGAGGAGGGAGGACCTGTCAAGTCCTAGGGCTCTTGGGCCGAATAGCATTGCCTTGGTCTTGAGAGGATTGAGTACCATTCTGTTCTCACATAGCCAAGTCTCGAGGGATGTAAGATCCTTTTGGAGGATAGGGCCTTGAGTAGCTACATCACTCATGGGACGAAAAATTACAGTGTCATCTGCGTACTGTACGACTGAACTCGCCCCACAGAAGGAGCTTAGTTTGTTAGTGAACAGGGAAAATAGTAGGGGACCTAGTATAGATCCCTGAGGTACACCCTGATTTAGGGGTAGCAGATCAGATGTGATGTTTTTCCATGTGACCCTCTGAGCCCTTCCTGATAGGTAGCTTCCGAACCAGTTGAGGACATGGGTGTCAAGGCCAATATTATGCAGCTTTTGTAGCAGCAGGTTGTGGCCGACGAGGTCGAATGCCTTGGATAAGTCGATAAAGACTGCCCCAGTGGGTATCGCTTTGTCAACTGCCCTAAGAACTTAATCCGAGAAGTTGATGAGGGCAGTATCGGTCCCCTGGTTTGGTCTGAATCCGTGTTGGGAGGGCGCAAGGAGCAGGTGTGCTTCTAGGTAGTCTCTGATTTGGTTGTAAACTATCCTTTCTTGCTCCTTGGCGAGTGACAGAGGAGGGAGATAGGCCTATAGTTATTTAGTTTATCCCTAGGCCCCCCTTTGTGGATAGGTACAACAATAGCGTGTTTCCACTGGTCGGGGACAGCTCCTTCCCTTTGTGATCGGTTGAGGAGCATCTTTATTGGCCAGGATAAGGAGGTTGCGCCTGCCTTGAGAAGCCGGGGGCTGATCCCGTCAGGTCCACCTGACCCTTTGGGTTTCAAGTTCCTTAGGAGGGTAAGGACTTCTGTCCATTTGGCCAGTCTCAGGTGAAAGAGGGGACGCTCCGTGTGAGTTGCTTCAGCTGAGGCTGAGGGGGAGGTTGGAGGAGGCTGGCATGTCTTACAGGCCTCTAGGTCTGAGAAGTGCCTATTGAGGGCAGCAGATATTTGAGAAGAGTCAGTTGAGAGCTGACCGTTGATCTCCATGGGGCAGGATTCAGGCTTTTTACTCCCCTTGATAAGATCGTTAACATGGTTCCAGAATTGCTTAGGGTTGCCCAGGCTGGATTTCTGGAGGTGTGTTAGGTACTCTCGCTTAGCAAGTTTAATGGCTCTCTTGGCTTTGTTTCTTAGGGCTTTGTAATCCGCAAGATCTGCCGATGAGGAGGAGAGCCTAAACTTTTCAGGCTTTGTCCAGTGGCCATGAGGACTTTAAGGGAGGGAGTGATCAACTTGAAGCAGCTGCCTTTTACCCTAAGTCTCTTAATAGGAGCGAGGAGATTGGCAGCTGTGTTGAGTTCACCCTGGAAGTATGACAAGGCCTCAGAAAGAGTTGGGAGAGTATTTATGGGGCTCCAGTCCTGGCTACTTAGATAGTTATTGAATTGCAGCTCTGAGAAATTGGAGTAGTCACGGGCAGAGAGGATTCTTGGCTAGACCTTGGGAGGTCTGTTTTTCCATATACAGAAAATCAGGGAATGGTCACTCAGGGAGTCTGCCATTGTGCCCGCACACTGTATGTTAGAGGGATTTGACACCAAAGCCCAGTCGAGGGTGGTGTGGTTCCCAGTTTTGTGGTTCAGTCTGGTCGGTACAGAGATGACCTGCGTCAGACCTGCTTCTTGAGTCAAGGACATCACTGCCTGGCCAGGGTCCTGAGTCCAATTTATGTTGAAGTCACCCAGGATAACCTGCTCCGTAGCTGCCTTGCCAGCGAGCAAGTTAGCGATGGCCCCCAGGGATTGGATGGCTGTTTTTGGTGGGTGGTAGACACATCCGATTATAAGTTGTTTGGCTTGTCCTAGGGTTATACGGATGTATATACTCTATCCCTCAGCAGTGAGATTGGTCTCAAGGATTAGGGGTGACGCCGAGAGTTCAACCTTTGTGTAGATTAGAACCCCTGCCCCTTTTTTGGATACTCGGTCCATGCGGAAGCTATTGTAACCTGAAACTTGCATCTCGTGGTCCAGAATGTGGGCTTTTAACCAGGTTTCCGAGATGGCTAGGACATCTGATTTGTAGAGATCCATCCAGGCTTGAACTTCATTTATTTTAGGTCTGAGGCTGCATATGTTCATGTGTGCAATCTTCAGACCCTTGGTAGCTGCCCAGTGAGGGTCCAAGGGGGATGCTACCAAGGTATTGGTGGTATTCGGGCCAGGGTTGGGTTGTATATCCCCGGACAGGAGTAGTAGCCTGGCTAGAAACCTGAGAAGACTAGTAATGGTTTTGGAGATGTGGTGTCTTCGACTGGTCCTGCTCACATAGTATAGCAGGTCATAGCAAACTCCTTTTTCTACCAACTCATGCCCATTTAAGTGAGTAGCCAAAGCTGAGATAGGGTAGCTGCTATATAAGTTGGGAGGGGGGGACTTGTGAAGATTGCTCACTGGTTCAGGGTTTCATGGGTCAATGAGCCTATCCACCCAGAGTAGGGTCAGTGAGTAGACTATAGCAAGGAGTATGCCCCTGTTAGGTGGAGGGACACCTTGGTTTCAAGCACAAGGGGGTGAAAGGGAGGTGATACATGCTTTGCCAGGCATGATTTGATGATATCTGCACCGTATCGGTTGGGGTTTGGTGCTCTGAGGTTACCTGACTTAGGTCAGTACGGAGAGCAGCGGACTCAGGGCTTTGAGTTAACCTGCAAGCCGAGCAGTCAAGTGTTGAGGTTTCTAGTTTGGCAGCTGGTATTAGGTGTTGCCTCAGTGTGTGCTAGTAGTGTAGGGGGACCTGGAGCTACTGCCGCTCCTTGTGGAAGGGCTATGTTTTTCTTTACTCAAAGGCAGGCAGTCATTGACTTAAGGTTACAGATAAGCAGTTGTTCAGAATAATAAACTGTAGGTAGTATAGCACGTGAAGAAGAAAGAAATAAACCTTAGTCTGTTACATCACTTTTTTGGGGCACTTAGTTTTGCCAGAGTGAAAAATTAAATGGATAGAGATACCTTAGGCAACTAAGATACTGTATAGTAAAGCAAGATAATTCTTGCTCAAGGGCAGTCAGCACATTTGTCATGAATTATTACTCTAAGGCATTCAGCACAATCACCCTTTGTAGAGCAAACAGGTAATAGAAGAGGTAGTAGCAAGTGCAGCAGTCCTGGAGAGAAAGAGTTATTCACTTGTCAAACAGTTTTGAGAGAGAATAATAACATAGGCAGTTTCTCAAGGTGAGAGAGATATAGCTTTGACCACAGTTGCACATGTATGTTCCTACAAAGTTCCGCATATTTGTATAATCTGCCTTAGTATAGTTCCTTATGACTGATTTCCCCTGGATACTATGGGAATCCTCTATTAGTACTGCCCTGACCATATTATGCTCACTACTACCCAATGGTTCAATCACTTGGACATTCTTTATAGCTCCCTCCATGTTACACAATACCAAATCCAGAAGATTCTGATTTCTTGTATTCTCCCCTACTTTTTGTATCAGGCAGTTAGTTTGACATATTTCCACAAATCTTTCTTCTATAGACCCCTCCAAATCCAGGGGGTCCCAATGTATCTGGGGGAAATTAAAGTCTCCCATTATGATAGTTTTATTTCTTATCATTCCACTATCCACTAGATCGAGAAAGACATGATTTTCCTGCTCTGTCAGGTTCAGTGCTCTATAACAAATCCCCAATCTAATGTTTCTTTTGCCTGTCCAAACAGAGATCCACAGTTGTTCCGATTGGTTCCAGACTGGGTTATCGGGGTCTATAAGGTTTGCCTTTAGGTGTGAGGCTATATATACCCCAACCCCACCACCCACTTTTCCCAGTCAAGGTTTATGAAAGAAATTGTAACCTTCGATAACATCTAACCAGTCATCCTCTCTCAACCAGGTCTCTGTCAGCCCACAGATGTCTATATCATCTCTCTGGAGAATATACTTAGTTCATCTATCTTTGGTTTCACACTCCTTGCAATAGCAAGTAACAGGTTCATTCCTTTCTTCTTTATTTTCCTACCTATAACTTGATGAGATTTCCTATCTCTAACGTTTGCATCTGTCTACTGGCCTTCCCCATAATTAGTTTAAATGCAAGTCTACGCATTTTCTAAATGACAACCCCAAGACTTTCAAACCACTCCTTCTTAAATGCCTACCATCCTGACCAAAGTAGTGTGTATTTAGATCAAATTCCTCCCATGTGTTAATACATTTTATACTATTTAAAGTACACCACCTTCTCATCCAGTTGTTAATCCATTTCATTTTCTGATTTATTCTGAATCCTGCTTTGGGAACTGGCAAGATTTCAGAAAAAAAGACTTTCCCATTTATTTTATGCACTGTTTTTTCAATACTCATCAACTGTAAGAATATTTGATCCTCTCTGCTTCTAAACAGATCGTTTGTTCCAGTATGTACTATGATTAATGGGATATCTGTACCTTTTTTAACCATTTTGGGGATCGTGGAATCTATGTCTGCTAGGATTGCACCTGGTAAATACGAGCTGATTACTTTATCTTTCAAACCTTTTGTTGTGTATGCATCCATATACCTAACAATGGAGTCACCGATAATGTGTATCCTCCCCTTCACTGCATAATCCTCAGTTTCCATTCTTATATTCTGAATATTCTGGGTTTTACTGTATTCACAAATCCCTTCTTCTGATACTCCTACTTGATTTTCCTCAGTAATGCCATGATTGACTTAAGTTTCTACTGGTTCTTCTTGGATATGCTCCTCCAAGCCCCTCACTACCCCCATTAAACTATTCACCACCTGCATTTCGGTCCTCAGTCAGATTCCTTGTGGGTCACCAGTCTCTGATAGAGGATCAAAACTGTTTTATAAAGGTAATTGCAAGGTCATTGCCCTCCTTCCCTTGTTTTTTTTTTGTAGTTCTTGTATGTGCTTGCAGCTCCCAATCTAACTCTGAATCTTCACTACTTCTACTTCATTTCTGTTCACTCCTATTTCTTTGTTCACTCTCTTGTGAGCCTTCTTTCCTAACAGCTTGTGTTTGATAGCATTTTACCTGGAGTTCCAATCCAACTATTTTATTTTTCAGTTCCTTTATCTCAATGCACTGCAAACAGATATACTCCATTACACCAATACTTTCCCCACAATAAATTTGTTACATACATTACAACTTACCCCTAGTTCTCCTGGCCTTAGAGCTACAATTTTACTTTCCATTTTCCTTACATTTTACAATACACCTACCGAGTATCTTTCTGTCACTGATTGTGGCAGCCCTCTCATAATAGTGGCTTTCCAAAACTTGTTTACTCAATTCCACAGTCCTGGGCCCCATTGCCCACTGCCCCTGCTTGAACACACGTAAGCATGTGGCGAGACACGTGGGTCTCGGTGCGCATCTCCACACGTGAGGCCATGTGCTTCAGCTTGCAATGCTCGCTCTAATGCAGCAATATATGTGCCACGACCCGGAAGTACAGACGGGGGTCGCGGTCACACACAGCAGTTGCTGGCCTGCTAAAGTTACACTAAAAAGCACTCAGACTACCCTCTGCAGCAGTGATACTGCTATCAAGCTCACATAAGTGCCCCAACTAAAATAAAAGAGCTTTTCACTTGACCTGTAGTTCATCCCTGTCTGTGCAAGAACTACAGGTCACAGGCTACTTCCTGCTGTTATCCTTATTCACTGCAGTAGTCACCAGTTGTATTTAGCCAAACTAGGCATCCAGCATAAGCCAAGACTGCCTTCTCCTGTCTCTTGGCTTTTGGCCGATGCACAGGTTCAAAAGCAGTCAAGGAGTTACAAAGCAGGACCAGCAGTATGATCACTGGTATGGGACAAAAGATATGAGAGGAGGTGTATGGCTCTTCACATGTTCATTTTGGAGGAAAGGAGACTGATAGTGGACATGATCTTAATCTACTATATATTCAAGGGTATTGTTAGGATTGGCCACGTGAAGATGATTGATCTGCTGTCCTCAAACAGATCACAAGGACGTACACTGAAGCTCTGAGATGGCAAATTCTAGGGTAATATTAAAAGGCATTTACCAGAGGGTGGTAAACCTATGTAACAGCCTGCCAGTGGATACTCCTGGGTTACCTCTGTAAATTGGTCTTGTGCCCAGTGTGCCATTCCCGGTTACCAAAAAAATTAAGGCAAATAAATAAATAGGGATAGTACATGCATTCTAGGTTTGCTGTATGTACCAAGTTCATTCACAGCTCATTACTCTAACATTTAGGCTATACTGCCAGACCCTTGGAAGCCTTGGAAGCTTAAGTTCCTTCAGCACTTAAATTACTATAGGCACTATCCACAAAGCAGTGTGTACTATTCTGTATTAGAACATGGATCAGAAAAATCCTGAGACCTGATTGGCTCAGAGGATTCATCACCCTGTGTGGGTATCCGGAAACAGAGACAAGTCCAGTAATTTACCAGTCCCTGTGACAGCCTGCCATTTTACAATAAAGATCACTTTGCCCCAACAGAATTTTAATAATCGTGCTGTCCACAAATTTTTTATCACCCGAGTGACTTAGTATCCCCCAAGTTCTGTTGACTCTTTCACTGCCAATAATGAGTAAGTTAGAAAGGTTTTCTTATTCTATGCCCTTCCTCATACAGGTAGTACTGTTCCTCTTACTGGAACATCTTTCTCCATTTCTTCCTTCAGCCACCTGTCTCACTCCCGAATCCTGAACCTAATGATGGACCATGTTTAGCTTTTTCAGAATTGCACTCACTCCTGACCAAACACACACAATTTAAAAATCTAAACTCCTGTCTAAAACTCCTCTCATATTCCCAATTACAGCATCGTACTGCTCCTGGAACATAATCTGTTATGATAATGCAGTACTCTTCTGTGCTCTTGCCACATAGCACTGCTGTCACTCCTTCACTAGCCTGAAATTAAGATTAGCGAGCAGAGTATCCTCGATTGCACTCTGTCCAGTTGGCATACACGGTTCTCTTTCACGCAGTGTCACTACTCCAGTCAGCAAATACAAATCACACAAACGTCAGACATCCCATAGGGGTAAGGGGGATTCAGCATCAACAAACAGACATCAACATGGGTAACAAGTGGCTGAGTGTAAAAAAGAAAAGAAAATGTCTTAACAACAGCAGCACCCTCTGCTGCCAAGTGTACTGGTAGAGGGACTGCTAGAAAAGGCTGGGATAATGAACAAATACTTTAACTCAGTATTCACCAGGGAAGGGGAGAGTGAGGGACTGATACTCAGTAAGAGAGGTATTCAGGAGAGGGAGGTAGACACTAGCCCATTCATGGTGGAAAGAGCCCTAGAAGAACTAGGGGAAAATAAAAGTAGATAAGGCAATGGGGCCAGATGGGATCCATCCCAGAGTACTAAAGTATCTCAGGGAAGTGCTGGCAGAACCACTGACTGCACTTTACAATGCATCACTAGAGATGGGGGCAGTACCAGAGGACTGAAGGAAGGCAGATGTGGTACCTCTCCACAACAGTGGAAGCAGAGAGGAGACAGGCAATTACAGGACATGGTAAGCCAGACCTCAGTAGTGGGGAAAATAATGAAGTCCTTACTTAAGGAAAAGATTTTGAAGTTTCTGGAGGATAGCAAGGCACAGGATCCAAGGCAGCATGTATTCTCAGTGGGAAGGCCCTGTCAGATGAATCTTATAAATTTCTTTCACTGGGTAACCAGGGTGGCAGATCAGGGAGGGGCAGTGGATGTAGCCTACCTGGATTTCAGTAAGGTCTTCAACACTGTCACACACAGGAGATTGATAAATAAATTGGGGAGCCTGGGAGAGGGTCCTACGGTAGTGAAATGGGCCTGGATCTGGCTAAGGAACAGGACACAGAAGGTGGTGGCAAATGGCATGAAATCTGAGGAGAGAGGGGTGAACAGCAGGGTGCTACAGGGGTCAGTGCTGGGGCCAGTCCTATTCAATGCCTTCATTAGTGACATTGCAGAGCATTTGGAGGGAAAGGTGTGCCTCTTCGCAGATGACACCAATATCTGCAACAGAGTGTACACACAGGAGGGGGTGGAAAAAATGAGATAGGACTTAAGCCTATTAGAGGAGTGGTTAGGTGTCTGGCAGTTGAATTGCAATGCTAAAAAGTGCAAGATTATGCACCTGGGCCACAGGAATCCAAGGGAGGAGTACAGGATGGGTGGGCAAATTCTGGCCACCACAAGTCAGGAGAGAGACCTGGGGGTTATATCTGATGACCTGAAGGTGACCAAACAGTGTGAAAACGCAGAGGGGAGAGCAAACAGAATGTCGGGATGCATAGAGAGGTGCATAACAAGCAGAAGGAAAGAGGTGGTTATTCCACTGTACAGATCACTGGTGAGGCCTCACTGGAGTACTGTGCTCAGTTCTGAAGACCACATCTCCAAAAGGACATTGACAAAATACAGGCAGTTCAGAGAAGGGTAACGAAGGTGGTACATGGACTGCATCAGAAGCCCTACGAGGAAAGATTAAGGACCTTAATATATATATTCACTGCAGGAAAGAAGGGAGATATGATAAAAACTTTCAAGTACCTTTGGGGAATAAACATGGTACAGGTGGAAAGCATATTTCAGAGAAAACTCTGCTGAAGAATAAGGGGGCATGATATGAGACTGAAGAGTGGAAGGATCAGGGGTAAGGTTAGGAAGTACTTTTTCACTGAAAGGATGGTGGAGCCATGGAACAGCCTTCCAGCAGAAGTGATGGGTGTGAAAACAATACTAGGGTTTAATAGTGCATAGGATAGACATAAGGGTACCCAGGAGATGGGCAGATCAGGAGAGACGCAGATCAAATAGGATCTGGGGCTGCAGCAGTGAGTAGGGAAATGGGCAGACTAGGAGGCCCGTATGGTCCTTATCTGCTGACAGATTCTCTGTTTCTTTACAAGAACATGTTTTTTATTTATTTTTCTTCATTTTTGTGAGTTTTGTTTTAAACATATTATTGAAATTTAAGTAAAGACCCAACAAAACAGGAAAGGGACCTGGGGGTAATCATATCAGATGACCTTAAGGTTAGCAAGCAATGTGAGAAGGCAGTAGGGAGGGCCGGGGGTATACTGGGATGTATAGGGAGAGGCATCAGCAGCAGAAAACAGGAAGTTGTTATCCCTCTGTACAGACAGTTGGTGAGACCCCATCTGGAATACTGTGCCCAGTTCTGGAGACCCCATCTCCGCAAGGACATAGACAGGATAGAGGCAGTCCAGAGGAGGGCAACTAAAATGGTGCAGGGTCTGCAAGAGAAGCCGTATGAGGACAGACTAAAGGAGCCTAATATGTATACCCTTGAGGAAAGAAGGGAGAGGGGGGACATGATAGAAACTTTCAAGTACCTCAAAGGAATCAACAAAGTCCAAGAGGGTAGCATCTTTCAGAAAAAGAGACTTGCAAGAACAAGGGGACACAATTTAAAGATAGAAGGAGGGCAGTTCAGGGGCAATGTGAGGAAGTATTATTTCACAGAGAGGGTAGTGGATGCATGGAACAGCCTTCCTGAGGAAGTTGTGGGTCTAAAACTGTGGGAGAATTCAAGAATGCATGGGACAGACATAAGGCAATTCTTGTGGGGGGCAGGAAGATATAGGCTGTTGGTTAACTAGGATCTGCGGCCTATCCTGTAGGTAGGGAAATGGGCAGACTAGATGGGCCTAGCGGTCCTTATCTGCCGTCAAAGTCTATGTTTCTATGTTTCTATGTGTATTTTCTTAGCACAATTATATTCTCCAGGGTTGGTGGTATGGGTTTTTCCAACCCTTTAGGGGCTTTAAGGTCCTCCACCAGTGGCGATGGACCTCATTCTGTTTCTGGGTAGGTGGGTATAGCCCAATATCACCCATTCTATTGGGTATTATTGCTTGCTTCATAAAAGTCTTTTGTGTATAGATTCCTGTGTTACCACATTACTATCCAGTCCTACTCCCTTACTTATAGAGAAGTGACTCAGTTAGGATGTTTTTTGTCTTTGACTATATTATTATCTTAATTTAGTTTTTGAAATTAATGTCCGTTCTTTTTACAAAATCCCCCCGATAATTAGTATAGCACCAGATGGTGTCCATTCAAAATGCAGATATGTAGTCTCTCAATATACCTGCAAGCCCTTCCTTTGTATCTCCCATGCCAATCACTTTCTGGTATCTAGAGGTACCTTCTCTCTTCCCAGTACTGTGAAAAGTATTCCTTGTTGCACAACCACTGCTATCTTCAACTCCCTGTCCAATACCAAGCACTACCCAGTGTCCAATGGCACCTCTCCTCCACCACATCCCATGTCAGGATCAAGCTGGTATTCACTGGTATTGCCTTTTTTCCATCCAGTGCCAACTGCACCCTTGTGTCTAGTGCCCTTCTCACATTCCCCATGCTAAGTGCTTTATCATACACAGAGGTTACCCTCTATCTCCCATAGCATGCACTCCAATACATATTTATGCCAGTGGTAGTCAGTTCAGGAGGTGAGTGAAGGGTTGTGCCGGTTGCCATCTGGGGAAAGGGAGGTGGATGGCACATAGGGGGTGCTAGTTGCCTTCAGGGATTTTATTATTCTTCTTCATGCACTCTGGCACTGCATTTCTTGAGATTACCCTAGTGTCTCACCCCCTGCTGGCCTCAAACTTTACTGCTGGTATACACAACTAGACACACTAGGTCCTCTGACATCCAGATGTCCAGACATTCACTATTGTGGGGCCTCCCATATTTGCCAGCTATGGAAATAATGAATGTAGATATGTGACTGTTGTCTGTGGGCTGCATCAGTGAGCTAGTGGTTCAGGTGGCATGACTATGGGAACCATAATGCAGTATGCCAATGTGGGTAGTTTCCCATCTACTCCCTTAAAACCTGCCACCTCTCACTTCCGTTAGGGTCCTAAATACATTGTTAAGTGTACCACTACCATGCCACCACCAGAAACCTCACTTAAAGAGGTATGTTGCCCTGCACTTCACTAGGAGAAAATCCCTTTCTTGGACACTCCTGTGCCCTCCATTACAGCCTCATTGTCAGATACTTCAGATGTGGGGCACAAACCCAGGGTATCAGCTTGTTGATCAGATGACCAACAGCTTGGCACAATAGAAATGAACAGGGATTTTCTTTGTGGGCCAGGGGTCAGGTTGTGGGGGAGCAGGGAGGTTTTAATGAGCAGTGGGAAGGTGAGAGTTTGTAGGGATTGTTTAAGTACTTTTTGGTCAAATGTAAGGGGGAGGGGAAGGTAAAGGGAGCAGATTGAATCTGGAAATGTTGTGTAGACGCTTACCCAATCCTAGCCCTATTTAGAAGCAATAGTGCAGCCTCATTTCTTCAAAACACACTCAGGCCAGCATATTCAGAGCTTAATAATGGCCACAAAATGGGTTAGCAACTCACTAACACTGCTTAGTGCCCAAAATGCAGGATAATGGTGCAAAATGCTATAGTGGACAGCATGGTTAGTGAGTTAGTAACCTGCTTGTGAGTGGCCCTAACATATGCTGGTGCACCTCTGCAAAGCAGCTGACAGTGCCTTGCATATAGGTGCATTAACATATTGATAGGTTTGGCAAGGCAATAAGCAGTCATTAGTATCTCAGTAATTACCACCTCCAAAAACTAGGTAGTACACCCCCCTGATCATCAGCACATGAAACATACTACTATCTCTGGTAGTCCAATGGTCTGCCACCTCAAGTACCTGTCTGCTTGAAAATAGGAGTTCCCTACTGGCCTAGTGTACCCCCTCAAAATTGTCTTCCAATGTAGAAATATGCATTACCCTCATGGACTTGTGTGTCCCCTGCTCTCATGATTGCCCACCTGCACACAAATATACCTTACCCTATTCATCTAGTGAGCACACCTCCCCTGTTCACTCTATTATGTAATGGTTGATATTGCCCTGGTGGTCCAGTCATCCCCCTACCCCATGGTCACCCACCCACGGTGTGTTAAGTATGTCCATGGTGGTCCATTGGGCCCCATTCCCCTGATTGCCAACCTGTGTGGTAGTCAGTAATACTGATGCATTTCCACCTTATGAGTCCCAGGGTTCCTTTTAAAATAAATACTCTGTTCCAGTGTAAAGGTAGTCAAAATATATGGGGAGTAAGAGCAAAATTGGGATGCCAAAGATAAATTAAAAACAAGCTCTCACTCAATCTCCAAAGTGAACAAACAAGTGATGACATTTTTAGCTGTTGTGATTTTATTAAATCTGTGATCTTCAAAATAGCATATATTCTTTTTTTTCTCCATAGTATTTCATTCATGATGTTTCAGAACTAAAATGTTCCTTCTTCAGAGAAAGGAGCTTAACATTATAAACACCACTTCATAAAGCAGAGATGTCTTTTAACATCTAGAGGCAAAAGAAAAAAGAAAAAATAGTCTTTAAGTTTTTTTTTTTAAATATTCAACTTATGCCTTAAAAAATAATCAAGTTAATGTTTAAGAAAGTTACCAAATAAACAGGGGGACAAACCTGTTATCACAAAATTCCTATTTTGGCCCCGTTCAGTATAGGAATAATCTTTATAGAATCAATTCACAATAGTAGGATCAGATAGAATAGGGGTGGGGGTGAGGAGGCTGCCCATTTATTACAGGAACCTGGTTTTTGACAAAAAAAAGAAGGAAAAAGCTTGAAATTTTTCATTGCAAATCATTAGACTAATATAAACAAATTTATCTCATTACCAAAAAATACTTCATAGGAATAAATGTGAAGCTGTTTTCCACACAGGCAATATTGATTGTAGAAGAGGTTTTACTTTTATATTTCTAGTAGATTTTTTCTAAAGGAAAATAATTTGTTTTAGCAGTGTGTGAACTGCTTGTATATTTCAAAGGAAAAACTTCAACAACCACATTTAAACAAGTAAATACCATTATGACTGGTGTTGCTTCTCAATGTAGTATGCCATGCTACTCAGGTTCCTAATAATTAGTGATTAAGTGCCAAACTCTGGTCTGGGCAGCCATTCCCCACGACAGTCCGCCAACAAACGGAACAAGCTGATTTGCCAAACACTGGGGAAGTGTTTGAAATTGTTTTTTACAAGCTCTAACAGCTTCTAACTGGAGGAAGGGGGTCAGATAAGGGTACAACACTTAAAGCATGTAATGGTCATTACAGATGTCACCCTGGGTGGCCCGGTCAAATGAAATCAGTCCTGAAAGCAAGAAAGCACAGGATGATCCCCCTAAACTCTAAAACGCCTGATTCAGCTATCATAATTTCAAAAAATGTACTAATTGGTAAAGGATAAAATGCTGTATATGAAGTGCATTCAAACTGGCTGAACCAAACTAAAAGGAAAGGAAAGGGAGGAAATGAAACAATGGGAGGTCAGAGGGTCATGCTCAAGGTTAAAACATACAAAAAGAAAGGAGGGACAGAAAAAATATAGAGGGAGAGGAGCAAAAATTTCACACCAATTAATTAAAAGTATTTCATATAAGATTTTCATTTAGACCATATCTTTATTTGAAACTCCTAAGTGTAAATAGCCACCAAGCTTCTCGTTTAAGAAGTGTGGACTCCCAATCACCTCAATGGGAAGGTTCTTTGATTCTTTCAAGTCCCATGAATTTTAAAGTTGAAATCTGATGGTGAAATTCACTAAAATGTCTTGCAAGGGAAGATTTAATGTCTTCTCTCCTTGTTGTGCTTTTGTGTTCAGTAATCCTCTGTTTAATAGGAATAGTTATTTGTCCAATATAATATAAAGAACAGGGACAAATAATACAGTAGACTACAAAATCCAAGGTGCAAGTAATGAAATCACTGATTTCATAAGTCCTATCATTCCAGGTACATTTTATCTGTTTAGTTTTCACTCCATTACTACAATGTATGCAGTTCCCACATGTATAGAATCCTTTTATATCTCTTGGTAACCAGGTTCTTAAAGGTGGTTCTGGATTCCAATGTTGGGTCTTTACAAGTTTATTTTTAATATTGGTAGTTCTTTTCGTAGTGACCCAGAGTTTCTGTTGGAAAACTCTTTTACCTATTTCTCCAGTTTGTAAAATGTTCCAGTTTATCAGAATAATGTTCTTTATTTTACCAAAATGCTCGAAATATTGAGTAGTCATGGTAATTTTATTTTCATTTCTGAGTCTATCTCCAATTTTGTCTTGTGAAAGAGTACCTCTCTCAGTGGTGTCCACTCTATCTTGGGATATCAGTAAGGTTTCACTATCATAACCTTGTGCTTGATATCTTCTTGTCAAATCATTCAGATTCAGATTGCATTTTGCTTCTGAGCTTGTATTTCTTTTAATCCGAAGCATTTGACTGTAGGGAATACTGTTTTTAAGATTCCTGTGATGGAAACGCTGAGCATGTAAGATTGTATTTTTAGTAATATCCTTTCTATACAGATCAGTATGGATTTTACCATCTTTTTTAATTAATCTTAAATCAAGAAAGTAGTATTCGTTTCACTGTTCTCTATAGTAAATGAAAAATTTTGTGTTCTTGTTTCCATGTATTGGTAAAATAGACTCAATTCCAGTTGAGTGCCAGTCCAAATAATTAAATGTCATCAAAAAATCTTTTGTACAAAAGTAGCTTGGATCTGTATACATTAGTGGCAGAAAAAATATCTATCTCTTCAAAATATGCCATATATAGGTTAGTGTATCAACATACATTGGTGCTAAGGTCGCACCCATGGCAGTTCTTGTTTTTTGCAAATAACACTACCCTTCAAATTGAAAATAATTATTTTCTAACACTATCTTCGTGAGCTGTAAGATGAAATCTTTATCAGGAACATTTGTACTTCTTTGTGCCAGAAAATAATTCAGAGACTGTAAGCCTTCTTCATGAGGTATAAGAGTATACAGACTCTTCATATCAAGAGGATGCAACATCCAAATTGTTATTTAGTCTATTTATTTGTTCAAGTATCTGAATACAATGCTTACTGTCCTTCATATATGATTGTGTAGCTGGTACCATATCTTTACAATAAAAGTCAACAAAAATGGAGAGAGGTTCAGTAATGGATCCAATACCTGATATAATAGGTCTGCCTGGGGGTTTTTCAAGATTTTTATGAATCTTGGGTAGACAATAAAAAAGGGGAACTTTAGGATTTTTATTTATTAATTCAGATTCTACCCATTATGAACTGTCTCAGAAATGAGTTCTTTAAGTTGTTGAAATTGAATTCTTGGTACTTTCTCATAAGTTGTAGTTATCATTCAGCTGTCTGTAACGTTCTTCTTGATAATCTTTTAAGTCTTGAATGACTATCCCCCCCTTTGTCTGCTGATTTTATAATAATGGTGTTATCTTGCTCTAGACCATCTAGAGCAATTTTCTCAGCTTTAGTAATATTGTAACAATTTTTTGGTTTTTCATTTTGTTCCATAATTGCCTCTATATCTTTGTTAACTTTTTCTATGTAAGTGATTATATGTGGAGGTGTGAAACCCATGGGATCAAACTTGGATGTAGTGCCAAATACTTGTTTCAAAATATATCTCTCTTTCTGTTTATTTTGATCTATATTGGATTAATCTTTAGATCCAAAAAAATGTTTGAGCCATATTTCTCTAAAAAATTTGTCAAAGTCTAACTTTAATTTGAAAGGATTTAATTTTTCTGCCAAACTAAATGAAAGTCCCTTATTAAGAATTGATATTTCTGCTTCAATAAGTTCCTCCCAGAAAGAATAAAAATTGTTAATTCTGTTGTGTCTGGGACCTGAGTTTATGCATCTTTTCTCTTTCTTTTGCCCTTTCACTGTCTCTGTGTCCTCCTCTTTGGTCTATCTCTTCTCTTGTTTTTTTTTTTATAGTAAGTAATACTATCCAGCTGTTCTTCTCACAGAAATGAAGACCTCACCCAGCCCACTCCAAACAGCACCACCACCACCATCCCATGGTTCCCACTCACATAGTAGCCCCTCCAAGCATCTACCCCTTGATGACAGACAGCACAATTCCTCTGCTAGCCATCTCAACCAGCCACTGCCTGAAAGACAAGAAGCTACAATCACACAATTATTGTGCAAACAGTTCTGCGGTAAGGATGGTATTGCTCCCTGTCATTCTGATGACAGCAATCAAGGTGGTGAGCAGAGGGGTTCCACTGGTCACTAAATGGGGTGGGCTACTAGGGGCTACTTCAGTGTGTGAGGGACCAGACAGCTAGTGGTGGAGGGCTGCGAGTGGGTGGGTGGGACAGAGTTTGGGGTCTTCATTCCTATGTAGGGAGACAGGAAGACAGCTGGACAGTATTACATATTAAAAGATGGGCATGCAATTGGGGGAGATGGGAGGACTACTGGATCAGCAGGGAAGTATTTACCAATACACAGGCAGGCAATCAGGAGGCAGGGTGGCATACTAGACCACCAGACTAATGTGTATTTCTACATGAATGGATGAGTGGGGTATACAAGATCATGAGGTCAGTGTACTATAACCATTGAGCATGTGATCAGAGGTGTGGAGGGTATGTTATACCACCTGCTAAATAGTAATTACCATATAGGCAGGCATTTGTAGGGGCCACTAGACCACCAGGTATGGGTAAAGGCAGCCCTCAGAGGTACTGTGTTGGGGGTCACAATTAAGCTTGCCAATTAAAAGTCAAGCCAGGTTGTCCCAGGCCCCCCAGAAATCAAGGTAGGAAGCCAAGGGCTGCAGAGGGAAGGGTGAAGGGGGAGGAGCCAGTGACATCACAAGGCAGGAACGGGGACAAGGGTGACTGTCATATGACAAGGAGCCCAGGGGCCTGGAGATTGGCCAGGGGCAGGGACCATGGGGAAGAGCCATCAGGGGTCCTGTTTGGTGTCCTAATGGGCTATTTAAGGGCAGCTCACAGGCAGCTAGCCCTATTTTGCTGGGATTTTTTTACAGTTTCAGCACATTTATTGGTGAACAAGGCAAGGTACAATCTGTTTAACTAGGTCTCTACAGGCCATGTGGTGGTAGCATGGCTAGGGCCAGTGGAAATTGTGTGGTTTTTAAAAGGGCCAGCCATGCAGATTCAAGATTCATTTTAAGAAGTATGTTAGCAACTGCTGTGGTTTTGTTGCTTTAAGGAATTGTTTTTCAGTATTTGTGTGAGAAAGAATGTAGTAACTGCTGTGGTTTTGCTGCTTAAGCCAGGCAGAGGTTAGAGCATGGCCTGGCTGCAGGTTGTAGGAACCAGTTTTAATACAGAATGGAAGTTTTGTGGTTTTAGATATTTATTTCTAAGATTTATTTTACAAGAAGATACACTGGAAGATTAGCCACTGCTTACTAGCTGTTGTAAAAAAAAAAAGGCAATATAAGAATTTATGGTTGCTAATTAACCCTTGCTGTGCCACGGACTGATATAGCAGCCCAGAATTCCTATATGTTCTAATTCTGTTGGCTGCCTAAGGGATAATATGTTAAAGCAGGCATTGCAGACAGACAAATTACAGGCTGGTTTGGTGAGAGGTTTTTGTCTTGGCCTGCTGGCTGCTTGGCCGACTGCATGGAATTTAGGGCCTAGTACTCTGGTTCAGGCAGCCAGTAGAGTCCTTTTTATGTTGGTTGTGCGCATGCGCAAGAAACATGTTGCGACAGGTTTCTCCAGAAGCAGGTTGTAGAGGTGTGGCACTCTTGTAGCCAATGCCCCCACAGCCTGCAGAGACTTGCCCCGCTTCCCCCAATGCCATGGCATGCTGCTGCTGACACTAGTTCAGCCAGCATGCCACAACTTTCTAAAAAATCAGTTGCTTCAGTCAGGGGCCACCTCATCATTGCAGGGTCAGCCATCCAATGCAATGAGGGAGTGACCCGTCATTGCAAGGCGGGATGTAAAACTCCTGAGATTGTTTGTGAACATGGCAGTGGCTTGCCGCCATGTTCACAAACAATGTAACCCCCCCACCATGTTTAGTTGATGATGGGGGCCCCAGTCCCCATCGGCTTTGGTGGTCATTTGTTGCTGATGGGGGGAGCCCGCTCCCTGTCGGCATTCTGTGCCCACCCCACTATTGTTCCTGCTGACAGTGTGCCCAATCCCCATTGGCTGTTGTGTTCCCATTTGTTTTGTTGCTGATGGGGGAGCCCACCCCCTGTCAGCATTCTGTTACCCTCCACTTTTTGTTCCTGCTGATGGGGTGCCCAATCGCCTTCAGCATAATGATACCCCTGCCCGTTTGCTGATGGGGGTGCCCAGTCTCCCATCAGCTAGTGCTGCCCCCAGTCAAGAAAGCCTCTGCTGGCACACTGGGAGCCCACCCCAGTGTGCCAGGTGCCCTGCAAATTAAAAACGGTCCCGTGACATCTGTATTTTTTATCCTGGAAAGGAACCGCCCCTCGGCCACCCTGCCCCCACCCACAACCGCACCCACCCACTGCATGCCCTGCCTCCTACACCCTCCTCACCCCATACTTACTTAGGAGCTCGGTATGATGATCTTCGGTGGACCAGGAACACGTCTGCACTCTTCAAAGCCGAACGCAAACTGAGGAAATGCCGGAAAACTGTATAATGTAATACATAGGGTTTTTTTGACTTTACTGCATATCTCAGGCATTTTTGGGAATTTTTCCACCAAATTTTCAACATGGGGTTTTTGGAACCCCTCCTCATGAATTCTTGAACTGACATGGCGTTAATCAGCCTGGAACGGTGATTTCACTGTCACTGCGTGGAATCACCTTTCAGGGCTGGATTAATGAAATGACAGTGCCAGTGTTCATGAGGTGGGCTCTCAAAAAGCCAATGTTGCAAATTTGGTGGAAAAAATCCAAAAAATGACTGTTTTATGAGCGTGCACTGCACAGTTGCTACGCACGCTCGTAACTTCATGACTTTGCAATATTTTCACACCAGGTTTTCAACATTGGCATTTTGTCACACCTTCTTGTGAACAGTACAGCTGTCATTGTTGACATCATGGACAAAATGTGTTTTCGCACTTCCAGCGCAGAATAGTGCAGTTGCTGTGGGAAATCAGAGTTTGGGACAGATTAAAAAAATGACAGAGGCACTGTTCATGAGTAGAGGTCCTGAAATGGCTATGTGGAAAATTTGGTAATGATACTCCATAAAATGACTGTGTTACGAGCATGCGTTGCGCAGTTTGCATGCACTCTCGTAACTTCACGAATTTATATTTTCACTCCAGATTTCCAGCATTGACATTTTCCCACACCTACTTATGAACAGTAAAGCTGTCATTTTTCCCATTCTGGCCGAAATGTGTTTTCGCACTTCTGGCACAGAATACAGTGGTCGCTGTGGGAAATCACTGTCCAGGACTGATTAAGAAAATGAGAGTGACACTGTTCATGAGCAGAGGTCCTAAAATGCCTATCTTGAAAATGTGGTGATAATAGCCCATCAAATGACTGTGTTACAAGTGTGTGTTTCACACTTTCCATGCACCCTTGTAACTTCGCAGATTTGTAATATTGTCACGCCACATTTTCACCAGTGGAATTTTCCCACTCCTCCTTATGAGCAGTACAGCTGTCATTTTTCATATCCTGACTGAAATGTGTTTTCACAGTTTCGGCGCAGAAAAACGTGCCCGCTATGGGAAATCACTGTTCGGGACAGATTAAGACAATGACAGTGGCACTGTTCATGAGCAGAGGTCCTAAAATGCCTATGTTGAAAATCAGGTGATGAAACTCCATAACATGGCTGTGTTACAAGCGTGCATTGAACTGTTTCCACGCACCCTTGTAACTTTGCAATTTTGTAATATTTTCACCCCATATTTTCAACAGTGGCATTTTTCCACACCTCCTTATGAACAGTATAGCTGCCATTTTTCACATCATGGCTAAAATGTGTTTTTGCACTCCTGACGCAGAATAGCACGGTTGCTGTGGGAAATCACTGTGTGGGACACATTAAGATCAAACGAGTGAGTGGGGGGGAGTGACCGCACTCAACTGAGCTCTGTCAGGACTACTGCGGATTTGTTTGTGGACAGAGAAAGGGCCCAACTCAAGAGCCCAGTACAAAAGGGCAGCCTGCAGCACTGGGAGAAACAGAATAAGAGAGTGAGTGACGGAGGGGGAGTGAGTGAATTCACCGGAGCTCTTTCAGGACTGCTGTGGATTTCTTTGTGGTCAGAAAAAGGCATCAATGCAGGCAGGGGCCTAGTATAAAAGGCCAGCCTGCAGCAATGGGAGAAACAGTATGAGCGAGTGAGACGGGGGACTGAGTGAGCTCAACAGAGCTCTGTCAGGACTGCTACAGATTTCTTTGTGAGCAGAAAAAGGCACCAATGCAGGCAGGAGTCCCGTACAAAAGGGCGGCTTGCAGCGCCAGGACAAACAGAATGAGCGTGTGAGACAGGAAGACTGAGTGACCTCAACAGAGCTCTGTTGGGACAGCTGAGGATTTGTTTGTGGGCAGACAAAGGTGCCAGTGCATGCAGGGGCCCAGTACAAATGGGCAGCCTGCACTGGCGGGGAAATCAGAATGAGCGAGTGAGAAAGGGGGAGTGAGCGAGCTCAACAGAGCTCTATTGTAACTGCTACAAATTTCTTTGTGGGCAGAAGAAGGCGGCAATGCAGGCAGGAGTCCAATAAAAAAGAGCAGCCTACAGCGCTGGCAGAAACGGAATGAGTCAGTGAGAGAAGGGGAGTGAGCGAGCTAAACAGAGCTGTATTCTGCTAGAAAACCCCCTTTCTTCAGAGTGGACTCTGTCTACTATTACCCTCTGTGTCCTGTTGTCCAGCCCATTTTTTACCTAGGCTACCACCTTGGGGTCCACTCCAAGGCTGGCGAACTTGTATATTAATCTTTTGTGTGGGACTGTGTCAAATGCCTTGCTAAAGTCTAGGTAGGCCATGACCACAGCCCCTTCCTGATCTTCTACTTTGGTCATCCAGTCAAAGAAATCTAATAGATTCATCTGACATTATCTTCCCACTGTGAGTCCATGTTGCCTTGGGTCCTGTGCCCTGCTGGTCTCTAGGCACTCAACAATTATTTCCTTCAGAAGTGATGCCATCATTTTCCCTACCACTGAGGTCAAACTAACAGGTTTGTAGTTTTCTGCCTCTGCCTTGCTCCCACTTTTGTGAAGTGGAATCACATCCTCCCTCCTCCAGTCCTCAGGTACCACCCAATCCTCCCATGATTTGTTAAAGAGGATAGTCAGTAGTGTCACTAGTTCTACCCTTAGTTCTTTCAGAATTCTTGGGTGAATCCTATCAGGCACCATTGCTTTGTCCACCTTCAGTTTTAAGAGTTTTTTCAGAACCCTTTCTTCTGTAAATGGACTGATATTGACCCCCTATCCATAGTGTTTCTATTGTTTGATTTAGGTACCTTCCTCTCCTCTTCTTTTGTGAGTACTGAGCAGAAATATTCATTCGGTAGCTCTGCTTTTTCATTGTCACCCCCTGCCCACATTTCCTCCCCTTTATTAAGCCTTAGTATCCCTCCCTTGGTCTTTCTTCTCTCCCTTATGTACCTATAAAAGGTTTTATCCCCCTTCTTAACAGACTTGGCTATCTTTTCCTCATGTTTGGTCCTTTGCTATTCTGACTGCCTTCCCTGCCTCCTTCTGCTTTAACTGATATAGTTCTTTGTCCTGCTGCTTCTGTGTTTCCTTATCTTTCACAAATGCTATCCTTTTCTCCTTAACCTTCCCTGCCACCTCTTTTGAGAGCCATAGTGGCCTTTTCCTTCATTTTGTTTTGTTGATTTACTTTACACAAAGGCTTGTTGCGTCTCTGACGGCAGTTTGGATTTTTCCCAATTTTTCTTCCACCCCTCCTTCTTGCTTGTTTGCTAGTGCTTTTTATTTTGCCAAAGTCAGCCCTCCTGAAGTCCAAAACCCTTGCTTTTGTATGGCTTGACTCCACAGCTGTGAATATTGTGAACCATGCTGTTTGGTGGTCTCTTGTTCCCAGATGGCTACCCACTTGTAAATCTGAGATGCTCTCTCCATCCCCATTTAAAAGTATTAGTTCTAAGACTGATCCTTCCTGAGTGGGTTTCAACACTAGCTGTCTGAGGCATGCCCCCTGTAGGGCATTGTGAATGACCCTGCTCTTGGATGTGGCTACAGTAGAGGTGCTCCAGTTAACATCTGGCATATTCAGGTCCTCTATGAACAATAACTCTCCTTTTTCTGCTATTCTAAGGATTTCTTCAATCATTTCCTTTTCCATTGCCTCCCCCTGAGATGGGAGGTCTGTGAACACCCCTTTGTAGATTAGGGTGCCATTTCCTGTCTCCAGAGTGACCACCAGTACCTCCTCTCCTCCCTGTTTACCCTTTAGTTCTGTTGCTTTGATTCCTTCCATTACGTAGAGAGCTACTCCTCCTGCTCTTTTACCCTCCCTGTCCCTCTTGTAGATTGTGTACCCTGGTATGTTGACATCCCAGTCATGGTTCTCTGTGTACCATGTTTCAGTGACTGCCATGATATCCAGGCATCCCTCTTCCATCAAGGCCACTAGTTCTGGAAGCTTGTTACCCAGACTTCAGTTGGCTGAAGTATGATGAAAAGTTCAGAGAAAGAATGGTGCATTTTTGGGACAGGAAGTGGGACACCCAGCAGATCAACCTGTGGTTAGATATATGTATGGGGTCCACTAGTAATGAGGAAGAAGGGGACAAAAAAGGCAGGGTAGCAGCAAAATGCTGTTGGGGATTCAACCAGGCATTTTTCTCCTGGCCAAACTGCCATTTCAGGCATGCCTGTTTCAGGTGCAGGGGCAATCATCCAGCGTCCAGGTGCAAAAATAACTGGAAAAAAGGTAATACTAGTCAGAATAATTCATATAATCAGTCCTTTTGGTGTAACCATACAGGGTTTAGGGGGTCAACAGTGGGGTAAAGGGAACAGGGGCAAGTGGTCAGGGGGAGGTATAGACCAAGCGTACTACAACCGACAGAAAGATAATTAATAAAGGTGGTTCATGGACTTTTCCCCTAGTGCACACCACCATAAAAGTTGAGGTGATGCAGGAGTGGCTGAGGTCTTACCCGGACAAGGAAGCAGCCGCCATACTATTGGCAGGTTTCTGAGAAAGTTTCAGCATGCATTTTAATGGGACCCAAAAAGAGATAAAAGCAAAGAACTTGAGGTCAGTTAAGGGGAGGGAGAAATTATTGGAGCAGAAAGTTCAGAGGGAAATAGCAGCTGGCAGGGTGGAGGGCAACCTCTGCTGCCACAGCTAAGGGTATCACCCTTGGGACTGTTACTGAAAAAACAGCTGAGGGAGTTTCGGGTGATACACCACCTGTCCTACCTGGACGGGGATTCTGTTCAATCAATCAATCAAAACGTTATTTATATAGTGCCTTTTGAAATCAAGGCGCTGTACACAGTATGAACAGAATATTAAAAACAGGCAACAATATGAATTATTTTAAATCAGTCTGGGACACTAATGATCATATCAGTGAGGAGGAGAGCAGGGTGATGTACGCTATGTTAGAAGAGGTAGTCGGATTGGTTAGAGTGTCACAAGGGGCATGGCTGGAGAAAACAGACGTTGAAGTGGCCTTCCACCTGCTGCAGGTCTGGCCAGAAGATTGGGACCTTTGGGGTTTCTGGGTAGGGGAGGATTACTGTTTTGACAAAGCCATGCCCATGGGCTGCTCCATTGTCTGTGCGACATTTGAGATGTTCAGCACCTGGCTGCTATGGGCCTTTCAGGACAAATACAGGTACCAGACAGTGGTCCATTATCTGGATGACTTTCTATTAATAGGAGAAGTACGACAACAGATGGAGAGGATGCTGCAGGATTTCAATGCTATGTGCTATGATCTAGGGATACTCCTGTCCCCAGAAAAATCAGAGGGGCCCAGCAAAAGGATTGAGTTTTTGGGCATTGAGATAGACACAGTAGGGGAGCTATTTAGACTGCCTGAGGCTAAAGTAGGGAAGCTAAATTCACTGCTGGGTTTCATTAAGGTCCAGCAGGAGATACAGCTCCTGCAGGTGCAGCAACTTATGGGACACCTAAACTTTGCCTGTAGAGTGGTATCACCAGGCTGCACATTTACACGGCACCTGGAGAGGGCAACACATGGAGCCTCAAGGTCTCACCACTAGGTGGATATTAGCAAAGAGACCAGTGAGGACTTGGAGGTGTGGGAGACTTTCCTATGCCATTACAATGGCAGCACATTCTGTTAGGATGAATGGGTATGCAACACGGACCTGCAACTATTCACTGATGTGGCCGGGGGCATAGGCATAGGAGCATACTTCAAAGGAAAATGGTTTGCCATGTCATGGCCCAGGAATTGGGCACAGGCTGGCCTGATGAGGGATACCACTTTCTCAGAGAGATATGCCCAATCTGGGTAGCCATGGAAGAATGGGGGGAGATGCTGAGGAACCAGAAGGTCACTTTCTGGAGTGATAATAAGGCAGTCATGGACATTTTGAACAATAATGAAGTGATGTCAGAAAGGTTCATGCAGGTCCTAAGAAAGCTGGTGCTAAGGGGATTAATGCTAAATATGTCATTTAGGGTTAGGCACATAGATGGTATGGACAATGTGATAGCTGACTGCCTCTCCCATCTGCAGATGGACAGGTTCCATGTCATCACCCCAGGAGCAGACCCTAGGCAGACAGCAATTCTGGATTACATCTGGAGGACTGGATTGGGGGAGCTGAACAGTTGTTTCCCAACTCCTGGTCCCCCCAGGACTCTAAAGACTTATGAAACTTCATGGATGGCCTTTCAGGCATTCTGGGTACAAACTGGCTGCCAGGTAAGTGAGTAGTGACAGGGGAACAGGTAGCATGATTTATAGACACTGGACGGAAGAACAATTTGGCACACATGACAACGGGGGGTACATTTGGCTGTGATAAGCCAGTTGTGCATACAGAAGGGGTGGGAGGACCCACGAAGAGCCACCTCATTAGGCTCATGATGCAGGGTTGGCTATGGGGCTGGAAGGGCCCAGGACAATAGGAGGCCACTGACAGAAGAACTGCTGGAGAGGCTAGTGGGGTACTGCACCAGGTATGCAGGTGTAGTAGTGAAGCAGTTTTGTTTAAGGTAGTCTTCACCACCATGTATACCAGGGCCTTCAAAGTCAGTGAGGTGGTGGGGCATGGAAAGGCGGACAAGTCCACAGGGTTGCTATGAGATGACATGTTGGGGACCAGGGATGAGATTTCAGTACTGGTAAGGTGGTCCAAGACCGACCAGTCTGATAGAGGGAACAGTGTCACATTATGGCCTCACAGGAATACCGCCATCTGTCCAGTGGGGGCCCTGCATGCATTCATGGCAGAGCACTCACAGGATGTGAACCCATTACTATTTATGCACGGGGATGGGTCCCCTGTGACATGGTCACAAGTAGTGGTGGTGTTAAAGAAAGGTATGGCCTTCTTGGGGGACATCCCAAAAGGGTACTCACCCCATTCATTTTGGATATGAGCGGCCTCCAAAATGGCTGCAAGGGGGAGCATACCTGGGGATATCAAGCAGAAAGGGTGATGGTCTTCTAACTGCTATACTAATTATGTTTTCATTTCTCCCCATAGCTGGTCTGGATAGTTACTCAAGAAGAATGGAAGAACATTTAAGCTCTAATAACTGAATCAGAGGAGGAGGGGATCACTGAGGTGGGGGGCAGGCTACGAATGGGAGCTAAACAGTAATTTTGTCTCTATTTATGGTTTCAGCAGGAGGGGCAAGAAGGCTGGAAGCTTGAATATGTGAGCACGTCTTCGTCCATTAGGTAGAAAAGTGGGCATCCAGGAGGGTTGGGGGAGGCAGCTGTATTTGAACATTAACACCATCAAGTTGGCCTGGTGAGGCATGAAGTGGGCACAGCTACCCCCGGTGCTGAGGGAAATAAGGAGGGAACACAGCTACCAAGATGAAATCATAATTCATTTAGGAGGCAACAATCTGGGGACAAGACCCTGGCTGACATTTTTTATCAAATTAAGGAGGACTTTGAAAAAATAAAAGAATGGTGGCTGGAGGTGACCTTAGTTTGGTCTGACATTATTCCACAAAAGGTGTGGAGGCATGCTGACAGTCATAAGGCCTTGGACAGGGCTAAGAAGCAAATGAATGCAGAGTGGGCAGGCTGTTTGAGAGTTTGTGTGGCATGGTGGTACACTGGGGAGTAGCAGAAGACAGAGACAAGTATTACACGGGTGATGGGGTACACCTCTCTAGTCTAGGCATTGCAATGTTTAATGCTGAGACTGCCAATGTGATTGAGCCCTGGATGCAAAGAAAGATAGGCTGAAACAGTGGAGTAGGGTGTATCCCTTTGTGGAAGTCCATTGCAAGTGGGAGGTGGACTATTCGAAAAATAGGGGTGGGGGAGGATAGGATGGGGGAAGGGGTGGGAGGACAAAGGAAAATAGGACATAAGAAAAATCAGCAGGAAGTAGGGGGTCAGAGCGTTTGCTAGTACCCCTTGGACAGAGAAGGATGAGAAAAGATGGCCCACCCATGATGTACATCTGTGGGGAGAAGAAGACAAAAAATAAAAGGAATAAAATTAAGAGAAAAAGGACAATAAGTTGTTATGTGATGAAGTGGATGTGGAATGAAGGATTTTATGGAAGCGCTAATCAGAGATATATGTATACCTATGAATGTGAATATAAAGTGAAACTTGAAATGAAAGAATAAGTAAATTAATTGCCATATTGAGCACCCACACATACTTGTCTGTGTATTTATTGGTGGGGATCTGGAAGACAAAGAGGATTGCCCTTTTTAAAGGGTGGACCCCATTGTCCACAGGCCCAAGCCAAGTGTATGGGTGAACAGAAGCAGATAATTTGGCAGAAAGGAAAGAGGGGTGGGGAGGGATGAGGGGAAGCTTAGTGAGGTCACAATAGTGGAGGGGCTATGAGGTCAGAGCTGGAGAGAAGTGGGAAATAGGGACTGGTTAGCAAGAAAGAGAGAGAGAGAGTGAGAGGGGTGAGCAACAGGGGTATTTAAGGACAAACACAAGCCCAGTGAGCTCACAATTTTGCTCTGACAGAATACACCCACCTGCCATGAAAAAGAATTAGAACTGGATCTGGTGAGTCCCTGCAGTAGGTGGAGTGCAGTGGACCATTGAGGGGCTGCCGAAGGTGTACAGCTGTCACACCAGAGGGTATGAAAAATAGGGAAGGGGAGACAATAGGATGGGTGTGAGGGGGCGGGGGGAAAAGAAAAATATAGGACATAAGAAAAATCAGCAGGAAGTAGGGGTTCCGAGCGTATGCTAGTACACCTTGAACAGAGGAGGAAGAGGAGGATGAGAAAAGACAGTCCCCACCATGATGTACATCTGGGGGGGAGAAGAAGACAAGCAATAAAAGGAATAAAATTAAGAGAAAATGGACAATAAATAATTATGTGATGAAGTGGATGTGGAATGAATGATTTTATGGAAATGTTAATCAGAGATATATGTATACCTATGAACGTGAATATAATGCGAAACTTGAAATGAAAGAATAAGTAAATAAACTGCAAAATTGAGCATCCACACAAACATGTCTGTATTTATTGGTGGGGATCTGGGGGACAATGCATTAAGCGGTGAAAATGCACAGTAAATTTGCCGAAGTTCAGAATTTTGCTACAGGCTCAAGGGCAAAAAATTCTGCGAAAGTTTGGAAATTTAGTGGAACTTCTGCAAAGGCAGAATTCACAACTTTCATCCATCTCTAATATACAGTGCCAGCAGCGTGAAGCACATTGTCACATTAATTTTACACGTGGGAATTCTGTCTTGCAGCATCACAGGGTCTTCACTGTTTAATATTGTTCTAGTGGCCTATGTGCAGGTGGAGCCAGTGCTCCCTGTTGTGTGTGTTGACTGGAGCTGGTTGTTCAGAGTCCCACATTATGACACACTGAACACTACATGTTGGCTATATGTGCTGTATGGCTACTGATTTCATATACAGTGCATTCTTTAGTGTTGGACATTGCATCTTTACATCAGGTCACACTAGCAATTAAGGGCTGCTGTAAAGTACATTACTGGTGATGTACCTGCATTCTCATGTTACGATGACCCACTGACATTGGTGTCTATGGGGGAGGTGAAGCCAGTTATACAGGCTCCCATATCTTAATGCAGAACATGGCTTGGTTGATTGATGGCTGGCTCCCAGGTTTGCTCCTTTAACACAGGACATTGCAAGCTGAGTTTCATCCCCCCAGCCCATCCATCTTTGTATAGCATTTGTGCACCACTAACACTGAAGAGTTGTACCTGGATCAGCAGATCCTGAAGAGACAGTGCATCTTTACTTCAGGACCCACCAGTAATTAAGAGATGCTGTACAGTACAGTAGAGTTCACGTGCAGATGTTTGGCCGCATATGTTTACACTGGTTTCCCATCAAGACAAACTGACATTTCATCTGTATTTTGGGGGGGCTCCTAGTTTTGTTGCAGCCCACTGTTCCCAGTGAGCTCCAGTAATGTGGGACATTGAGGGATGGGTGGCTGGCTGGCTCCCAATTTAATCCCCATTTAATATACCATATACTGTACAAATATGTTTGTTTGCTTGTCAAGACACAGTGCTATTTTGCCTGTATGGGGTTGGATTTGAAACACACAAGCACTATATATACTTTTTAGTTTATTTCAGAAAAATGTTAGTTATTTTATCGGTCCTTGTACAAAAAGATGAGCAAAATGGGAGATTTGATAACTTTTATTAGATTAGCAAAAGGTTTTTACGAAATGTTTATGCCTTCGGACTCACAGAGTCCTTCATCAGAAACATGGCAGTTAAGGAAAGATGTCACTTTAAATAATAATTTATTTCAGAACATTCATGAGAAAAAAAATAACTGTGAATAGCTGAAGAAAGTCACTTTTAATCATCTGTAGCCATGTCTACACTAGAAATAACAGAATAATTATATAGCCACATTGTAAATGAGCCCCTGATGTCAAAGGTAAACAAGATGGAAATATTTTAAACAAGCCTGCAGCTTACGTTTCATGAACTGCTTATACTTGGCTTCCACTGTCCATAATAATTGTACCTATTAACATAATAACATGATTGCTACCCTATAAATGCCAAAAGCTTTGGTTCTGTGCAGTGCATGCACCTGATATCATGATCCTTTGGTTCCACAGCAACAGATTGGGATGTCATATGAAGGAGATTGTGATGGCAGGTTTAGAGACAAGCAACCCAAGCCAACAGAGTCTAGGCGATTATGATTTTGTTTTCATATATATATATATATATATATATATACACTCTATGTATATATATATATATATATATATATATATATATATATATATATATTTCACACATATATATCTATAGTTGTAAAGAGACTGTGAAAGCTAATTATGGTACCTATATGACATATAAGCTGCAATATGTCTAAAATTGTTTGTTTTTAAAGTTCATCCTGATACATCAGTGGATTGTGATGGCAGGCATAGACAAGCAGCCAGAGCAGACAAAGTCTGAGGGACTTTATCTTGTTTTCATTTTAATGTTAATATTTATAATGTAAATATGGATGCTAAATATAGAAACTATGACATATGTGTTGAAATATGTCTACAACTGTTTGCTATCAAAGTCTCCCCTTGCACATCAGTGTTTCACTAAAGCTGTTCTGATTTCCATAGCCTCTTGTCAATTTATAATATTTATTTACTTAGATTGTGATAACCGGGTAAGCTCACTGAGACTGGAGGTCCCTTTTTCAGGAGTGACTGGATTGGCTTCAGACATAGATTACATACATTGGCAGGAATATAATGTAGATCAAACATTTATTGGATAAGGCATAGAGTACATTGCAGAGCGTGTCAGTTACATACACAAATTTACTATAGCCATTACATCAGACATATGACAACTTTAACACAAAATGCTTAGAGGGAGAGGTGGTACCAGCAATAAGCAGGATAATAGTCACACCGGGGATCATGAAGTGGGAGCTAATGGTTACAGCCACAGAGACTAAGCTCCAGCAGGTATGCTTTCAGGCCAGACTTAAATCCTTGAATAGTGGGACAATTTGCCAGGTCCACAAGGAGAGGGTTCCATAAGTGTGGGACAGCGTACCGAAAGGAGCACTTGCCGTAATTTGTTTGGACATGAGGGTGTCAAGGGGACGGCCTGTAGAGGATCTCAGGTCCTTGCCCCAGACTTTGGGATTGAGCAGACCACGCAGGTGAGGAGGAGAGCCAACAGTGGTAAATTTAAAGGTCAAACTCAAAGAGTAGGTCAGTTTATGTCGCATAGTAGGCCAGTGGAGATCAGCAAGGACCTCAGCAGTGGTGCCTCCTAGGAGGAGAGTTGGTAGCGGAATGAGCTACCCTATGATACAGCAAGGTTAGTTTTCTTAGTTCACCCTCCTTTAAGAACTGCAGCAGGGGAGCCCCCTAGAGAAGGGAGGGGAGTAGGGTGCTGTAGGCAATGACATAACAAGCCTCAAGAGAAAGAGAGTCTCCCAGCCTATAGAGAAGTCCTAACCTCTAGTGGGTGGACTTTACAACAGAGTCAATGTGAGGTTGATAGGTCATCTCCTGATCAAGCAGGATCCCCAGGTATTTGATCTTGTCCGTGACCTCCACTATTTTCCCTTGGACTGTGTGAAGCTGAAACATGCCATGCCAGTCCGTTCCATGGCATCTAGACCCAAACATGACTGCCTTCATTTTTTCTTCATTCAGCACAAATGAGTTGGAGGAGAACCAGGCTTCCAGTGCAAATAGACTGGTCTGGAGGTTGGCATTGATTACGCTAGGAAGTGGATCACTGCAGTAGATGAAAGTGTCATCAGCATAGAGGATGAGGTTGCTCTGCCCGCAAACCCCCTCTATGTCATTGACAAAGAGGGTAAATAACAGGGGACCCAGGATTGAGCCCTGGGATACCCTGGAGATTACAGGTTTGGCACTAGACTGGGTTCCCCTCCATAGGACTTTTTAGGCTTGGTTGAGCAAGTAGCTCTCGAACCATGGAACAATAAGCCCATCCAGTCCTAGTAAGTGAAGTTTGGAGAGGAGAAGTTCATGGCTGACCAAGTAAAATACCTTGGATAGGTCAATGTATCGCACCCCCATCGGGGAGCCCAGGCCCATTGCATCAAGAATGTCTGATGTGAGTCGGATTAGGGCTGTATCGGTACCGTGGCCTTTCCTAAAGCCATGCTGAATGTCAGTTAGGAGTAGGTGCCTTTCGAGATAGTCCTGTATTTGGTTGTAGACCAATCTCTCCTGCACTTTTGCGAGAGGGCAGAGAATATAGATTGGCCTGTAGTTCCTCACATTGTTCCGGGGCCCTTTTTTGTGAATGGAGACAATGGTTGCAACCTTCCATTTACTTGGGACTATTCCTTCAAGGAGGGACCTGTTGATGAGCATGGTAACAGGGCAAGAGATTGCCAGGGCGGCGGCCCACAGAAGTCTAGGTTGAAGCAGGTCATGTCCTGGAGAGGAGTCTGGGTTGATATGTTGCAGAAGGGAAAGTACCTCAGAGGGTTTGACCAGCTTTAGGTGTAACTGGGGTCTAGAGTGTTCCCAAGTAGTACCTCTGTTGCTGGGGGCACCAGAGGGCATGGGGGGTTGGTTCCACTGTGATTGGAGAAAGTGGCACTAAACACCTCAGCAACTAAGGAGGGATCATTCGGTAGGGTATCACTGACCAAGAGCGCTCCCTCTTAGGCACTAGGTGCACCTTTTAACAGCAGATTTATTTGGCCCTAGAATCTCTTTGGATTCCATAGGTGTCTAGACTGGAGATCTCGCTGGTATTTAAATTTAGCCAACTTGGAAACTCTTGCATTGATTCCTCAGCTTTCTTTACCTCTCCCAGTCAGTTTTTTTGCCAGAGGATTTGAAATGTCCCCACGCCCGGTCACAGAGCCACATGCTACGTTTGAGGCTAGGGTTAAGTTACTTATGGCATTTATTCTGTACCCTTAGTTTCTTACAGGGGAATGTATATTGGCCACAGATGTAAAAATGTTAGTAAAAAAGTCAAGTACCTCATTCAGGGTAGGAAGGGAGATTAGGGAGTCCCAGTTAACAGCACATCGGTCAGAGCAAAAAGCTTCCAACGAGAATCTGCTGTAGTTTCTGTCTTCAATTTCCCTGGCAGGCAGTTTGGGAAGCTTATTGGACCAGATACTGAAGACTGGTGAATGATCACTCAATGAGTCTGCCATGACCCCAGCAGCCTGTATGCAGTCCAGGCTTGATACTAGGGCCCAGTCAAGTAACGAGTGGTTACCATTCCTAGCATTATGCCTTGTGGGCGAGTTGATAACTTGGGTCAGATTGGTGTTGAGTATGGGGTTCTTACTTACAGAGGCCTCTAGTGAGAACCAATTCAGGTTAAAATCCCCCAGGAGAATCATCTCCCCAGGGAGTTTTCTGCCAAGGTATGAGTTAGAGATTTGAGGGAAGATGTAGCCATTTAGGGCGGGAGGTAGACACACCCTATGTACAAAGGTTTAGTGTTTCTGAGGAGCACTTTCACAAAAATTGTCTCATTCACACAGTCGCAGAGGGGAGAGTGGTCAATCTGCATTACATTAAGACTACTCTGGGTGTAGATGAGAACCCCCCCCACCTTTCCTCCCTACTTGATCCTTCCTCAATGCATTGTAGCCGACTAGGTCAATTTTGTGAGGACGGATGTGGGGTTTGAGCCAAGTCTCAGTCACTGCGAGTATATCAGGTTTGTAGAGCACAGTCCAGGCTTCAAGGGCATGGATTTTGTGCCTTAGGCTGCCTATGTTCATGTGCACCACTTTGAGTCCCCTGGCATTAGTCCAGTGAGGGTTAGTAGGGTCACTGAATATAGAGTTGGAGGGGTGGTGGCCAGGGTTAGGTTTCGCGTCCCCCCTAAGACAAGCATTAGCAAAGCAATGTATCTGATAGTTCTGGTGGGAGTGGAGAGAAGCCTCCTTAAGTCACTCAAAGATAGGTGGTAAAATAGATTCTAACAGTCTCCATGTCTGTCTAAGCAATGCATGGATAGCAACAATGCATTGTTCCCCCCTACCTAGATTTCTGGGGATACAGGGGGTGGTGATCAGAGTTATTATCCAGATACGAGGGACTGAAATCCCAGGAGTAGAGCAGGACAGTCCCCAGTATTAGCGCCATGTAGATAACAGCGGATAAGACACTCAAACACTTCATGATAGAGCCAGGACAATAAATGGGTTTAAAAACTTCCCCTTACAGTGGTAGAGGAGAACCCTGTTCTAGAGGTAGCTAGTGTGGCTGGTCCTGTATCTGATCATATTATGAAATCTAAACAAGCAAGATCTCAAAAGGTTCTCCATGAAACAGAATATCAGTCAACAACATTTTTTCTTCATTAAAAATTGATATCTTAACCTGCATAAAATATATAAAAATGCTGGCTATTTACTATATGAAAAATCTAGTTACAGTGGTAAGAAAAGAAAATCTAAAATGATTTTCATTGTCTTTAACATTTGTTTTTTTTACAGTATCTCTAATGTCCTTTTACTATATGAATCTGAATGACTTTTGCTGTAAATATAAAGCTAGTCTCCATCTAATAAAGAATAATCTTGATGCTTGCCTTAAGCCTGATAATTAACTTTGGAAGCTTCTTGTGTTATATAATCATCTGCCAGTGGCAGTATGGTAGGTTGGTGCTTATTTAATCTTAGTGCTGTGAAGACAAATGTTACTATGGTAACAGCACCATTGTTAACTAATAAGAAATGTGTACAAAGAAGAACTGAAGTGAATATGTCATAAAATACTGCATAACTCAGGCTACATATCACATGGCTGATCTCAGAGCCTGAAAAATACTTTACAGTAGTTTTTCTATTTTACAATACATATAATATATGGGTGCCTATGTAACACATAAACAATACGATATGACATGGAAGTTGTAATGGAATGAACACTTGACTAGGTATACAGTGAGGCCCAAGGTGCTTTAACGGAGGGCCTTCACCTCCTTGGAGAGTGTCTTCCTATGAAAACCACTGATCAGGAATGACTTATTGCACTTATAAAACAGGGTTTGTTGACCAAAATAAAAGATTATTAATGTTATTTTGTAACAGTAAGACCAAACTGGTCCCTCTGCATCTGTACTGTCACTCTGCCAGTAGGTGGAGAAGAACTCTCATACTGAGGTTGTTTGAACAGTCCACTTACCTCCTGGTACCACAGTAAAATATGCCCCTGTTCTAGTGAACAAATCTGATAAAGTGTTCAACTCCAGTGTGATCCTCAAAAATGACACCTTCCCTCCCACTAAGGCACATACCACCCATGTCCAAGAAATATAAGCAGCCACTCCCGTATGCACTAAACAGCAGCCATTTCTCCATTTAAGTGGGCAGTTGCTAACAAACGTTCATTTAGTATGTTAGCTTAGTTTTAAAATGCAGTTACGGCACACTTCCAGGCTCAAAGGAGAGAGAGAGAGAGAGAGAGAGAGAGAGAGAGAGACAGAGAGAGAGAGACGGTGGGGGGAGGCATAAAAGAGCCTAGTTATGGCTGTGGGTGGAGCCTACAGCCATTTTGCAATCGATCTGTTGCTCCTAAAATGGCCGATCATGGCATCTTCCATTGGACATTTGGAAGTATCCTTCCAAAAGTCCAACAGAGCTTGTAATACTCCACCATGATAGGCCACTACAGAGTAACAGCCACACTATTTTGGCTGTTACTTCTGTATTCTTGGTGTTGCCATCTTGTGAATCACAACTACGCATGCACGAATGCTGCACATGTGTAGTTCTGTCACCTCCGCCATCTTGTGGATGGCACTCCTCCTGCACCCTCCCACTGCTCCAGTCCTCCCTGCTCCCTCCGTTCCCTCCCAGCACCAGTGGGTAATGAAACCGTCCTGCTCCCTCCCACTGCTGCAGTCCTCTCTGCTCCCTCCATTTCCCGTTCCTGTGCCAACATTAGGGTGCCCAATCCCCGTGTCAGCATCATGAAATCCCCTCAACTCATGTGGCACACTAGGACCCCACCCCGGTGTGCCCAAATATATGTTTATTTTTGTCTCCTATGCTGATATTGTGGTGCCCAGTCCCCATGTTGGCATCACATACCCCCCAACTCATGTGGCACACTGAGAACCCACCCCAGTGAGACCATTCTTTTTTTATTCATTTCCTCCCCCTGACATCAGGGTGCCCAATCCCTGTGTCGGCATCATGTCCACCCCCCACTCATGTGGCACACTGGGAGCCCACCCGAGTGTGCCCAATTTTTTTTTCCTGTAAGTAAAGAAAACAGTCCCCTGTCATCGTTTTTCACCTGTAAAAAAGAAAATGGTCCCTTGTCATCACCCCAGTCACCCCTCCCCTATCCCCACCCTCACACTGAGCACCCATCTCCCTTACCCCCCCCCTTACCACATACTTACCTCCAGAGGTCGGTGCTGTCATCTTCTCTGGACTGGGATATGTCTGCACTCTTCAAAGCCGAATCGCAAACTGAAGAATCAAAGGTAAGCGCCGTATCATGGCACTCAATGGGGTTTTCAACTTATTTTGATATATCAGCCATTTTTAGGAATTTTGGCCCCAAAGTTTCAACATGGGGTTCTTGAGACCCTACCTCGTGAACATTGTCACTGTCATTTTGTTACTCGGTCCCAAAAGGTGATTTTGCGGTCGCTGCACAGAATCACCTTTTGGGACTGATTAATGAAACAACAGTGCCATTGTTCATGAGGTGGGGTCCCAAAAGCCATGCTGTAAATTGTGAAAAAAATTCTCAAAAATGACTGTGTTATGAGCTTGTGTTGTGCACTTTCTATGCACGCTCCTAACTTTGCCAATTTTTAATATTTTCACTCCAGATATACAACATTGAGATTTTTGCACACCTTCTTATTAACAATACAGTTGTCATTTTTCATATCCTGCCCAAAACATGTTTTAGCACCTGTGGCACAGAATGGCGCAATCGCTCTGAGAAATCACCTTTCAGGACAAGTAAATGAAATGACAGTGGCAATTTTCATGAGGTGGGGTCCCAAAAAGGCCATTTTGAAAATTTGGTGAAACAATTCAAAATAATGGCAGAGTTATACCCGGTCATTCCAGATTTTCTACACACAGGTGCAGCTTTGGTCATTTGACAGCTCGCCACAACCGTATTGGTTCTGACTAGATTTTACTTTTTTTCTGTGAGCTCTCTCTCTCTCTCTCTCAGGAGTGGGTGCTTGAATAAACTTTCAGTTTGGTTGGCTTATGGCAATCTTGACAGCTGTGGGCTACTGGTTGGTTGCTGTTGTGGATGTCTAAAAAACTGTACAATGTGGTGTGACAGTGGTGAGTTAAAGAACAAGAAACAAGTATCTGTGGCTGTAGTAAAACAAATACAGTTAGTCTCAGATTGATATTGGGAGTGAGCGGACAAGTAAACTAGCATCTTTTGCCATCCATCATTCAGCCGCACTTAGAATAAACTCAGCAATGGGGCTGAGAAACCTCCAAACCTAATGTGAAAAGGAAGAGAAAAAGAGGTAAGTGGACAGGTGAAAAAGTCTATTTTAACTGTTTGGTGTGTTTGAGGAGAGGTGGAATAGGGTGATTATTAAGACATGTTAATATGTAATTTTTTAAAATGTTATGGTAACTAAGTGGTAATATACTTTTTACCATAGAAACATGGATGGCAGAACTGTTTTCTCACCAGAAAAAAACTATTGTAGGCTGGGATGTCTGGATGTGCTGTGTCCTGGTTGCCAGAAGGGTTAGCATATAGGTGGTTGTCACCCTCATATGGTACAGGTTCCAAACCCTTCCAGCCAATCAGGAAGCAAGAAATTCCCTACTCATTTTATTATGAGACTTTCTACACACCTGAGTTGTGTTTTGCCACATGAATGACAAGAGCAAAGTTTATAAAGGCAAAACACACTAAGGGTGTGTAAAGAAATCAAGTCATCACATATAGTAGTCGCCCATTTTTTAATTTTTTTATAATGTCTGTTAGGATCTGACATCAGCCCACACCAGGAGTGAACAAGTGAGTGCGTATAAAACAGTAAGTGATAAAAAGGCTTCAGTAAGCTGATGGATGCTATCACAGCTACTTTTAGTTAGTGCGACAGGATAGCAGCTTCATGCAAAGGTAATTTGTTCCCAGATCCCTTCCCAATAATACCCAGAAACCTGTTTTGTGGGTGCTCAGTTGACAATGAATTTATTCCAAACTAGTTCTGTATTTACACTCTAATATGTTCATATTTCATTCATGTTCACATAATTATCCACTTTGTTTAGTCATATACAACATATTACACAATTATCACCTTTTCTTCTCCCCACCAGCTGTACAACTCAGGGGTGCTATCTTCTTTCTCTTGTCTTTTGCTGGGTACGTGTGTACACTGTACCCCTCTTCTGTTCTCTGTTGCTCCCCCCTGATTTTCCCCCCTTTTATTCTATTTTCTACCCGCATATCAATAATGCTGTCCACCTTCGGCATGCTTTACTGCCAATACCTTCCCTTGGCTTATCTCTACAGCTCAGCCGTCCACCTTCAGCAGTCTACTCATCCATAAAACCCCTTTCCATCCTCCTATGCTTTAGTGTAGGGCTGGTTGGGTGAGAAATTCCAAAATAGCAAAGTTGTGATGCTCCAACCTTTGAGCCGTCCCTTTTAAACCCCAAACCCCACTCACTCTCTCTTTCTAGTTGTCCAAATATTTCTTTTCCTTCCCTGTTTAAACCACATCCCTTCCAAGATGTCATGCCTACATCATGGGCCACTCCCCCCTTTTAACCTCAATTCTTTTCCCCTGAGTCACCCACTTGGTCAAGGACTGCCAACAAATGGGCCTGCCCCCAAAGAGGCAAACCTCCATGTTCTCAGATCCCTTCCCAATAATATACAAAAACCTGTTCTGTAGGCACTCAGTTGGCAATGAATTTATTCCAAACCAATCCTGTATTTACACTTTAATATTTTCATATTTCATTCATGTTCACATAATTATCCACTTTGCTTAGTTATATACAACATATTGCACAATTATCGCCTTTTCTTCTCCCCCCGGCTGTACAACTGGGGACCGCTATCTTCATTCTCTTCTCTCTTGCTGGGTACGTGTGTACACCCGTATCCCTCTTCTGTTCTCTGTTGCTCTCCCTCCTAATTTTCTCCCTTTTATTCTGTTTTCCACTAGCCCACCTCCAGCTTGTACAGAACGTTGGGCTTCCCCCTTCTGACCCCCTGTCCTTTTTTTTTTTTTTTTTTACACATTCCTTTCTTTCTTCCATCCTTCTACAGCATCTGCTATTTCTGAATGAACTAGATCTGATCTTAGCCCTGACAGGTGAACCCTGTCCCCTCTGTAAAACTCATCATCCCTTTCTTCTATTTCCCTCCTTATGACCTGTCCCCACATCCCTAAAAATAGGGCCCCCACTCTCTGATTAATTTGCTTCCTCACCTTATCTATGGCCCTATGGTTACATGCATGTCACCATACCCTTCTCAGGACCATTTCCGACCAGACCAACGTGACCTTTGGCCACCATTCCTTTAGTTTTGCAATTTCGTCCTTTATCTGATAAAAAATATCCAACCAGGGCCTAGTCTTCAGGTCATTTCCTCCCAACTGCTTGATTAGCAGTTTTGTCGCCCTCATCTCATGAAGGGTTGGCAGCAGCTAGGCCCATCTCATTCCCTGAATTCCATTCCAACTCAATTTGACATGGCTCAAATCTTGGTACAGCTGATGACCCCTGGTCTCCTTGTCTCTCTCCACTCAGCCCAAAATATAAATGAATGTCTGCAAATCCACACTTCCACCCTCCTTTTATGTCCTGTTGGTGAAGCAAAAATATTTTTGTGAGTTTTCCATTATATCTATATAGCATTCCCTAACTCTATAATATAAATATATATATAGATATATCTCCCCTTTTATCCCCCTTTAACTTCCGTCTATATATATATTTATATCTGTACTCATCATGCATTTGGACATCACTCAATGTGTTCTGTGGAAAGAAAAAGAGACATTGTTAATGTATCAGTTATTTATTTTATGGACCTAGCTTTTAAAACAATTTAATGCCCAGCGGCCCACTTTCTTCATGTCGTCACTCGACCCTCCCTGTGCTGCTACCTCAAACGCTGCCCCATCCTAAATTAGTGGGATGAGTATCCCTTCGGGTCTTCTTCAACACATTCTAATCTTTTCCTCAGAACTACAACAAATTGAAAGCACATCACTGGTGTACCATCCCCATGTACGAATAAAGGCTTTGCCTAGGCTATCCGCGTTATGGTGTATGCCAACAGTGCCTGCACCAGGCATATCACCCCGACTCTGTACCTCTTTAAGATAACAGTAGCCCCTTTTCCTACCTGGTCAGTCTTTGATTTTCTAATTTTTTATTCAGTCTCCTCTCCCCTCCATGTCACTTCTTCCCATCTCAGCCCTCCCTGGCCATCTCCTTTCCCTTACCCTAGTAGTTCACTGACCCAGAAAGTACCATGGTGCATGACTGTAAATATAGCCACAAACAGGGTAGCCTCTTCCTTTGTAGTACAATTACATGTAGTAAAATTTATTTTTATACAGGAAAAAAAAACTGTCATTTGGATTTTGTCAGTCCAGTTTACAAGACAGTCCTGTACATTAACGAACGTTCACAAATAAAATAAGTACAGCTATACAAATACTACAAAAGTTGACATAAAAACATTAACAAATAGTACATTTAAAACAGACAGAAGGTGAATCATATTAGGAGGGGGAGAGTGTAACAATAGCACAAGAGTTATCTCGTACATGTACAAACTGTATATGTGCTCAACAATTGCTTAATGCCCTAACAGAAAATGAGACACTGTTAATATATCAGTTATTTATTTTATGGACATAACTTTTAAAACAATTTGATGCCCAGTGTCCCACGTTCTTCATGTCCCCACTTTGATCTGCATATTCTTGGTAATGCCAGTAGTCACTCTAACAGTGCCTCTGAAATTGGGTTCCTGCTGGCACACGCTTTCCCTTTTGCCTTCATTCTTACTAAATTACTCCTGCTCAGGTCCCCCCAACCTTTCATGTTACACAGGAGACCTATAGCTGACAGTTGCACCCTCAAGTTTGCATGTGCTGTCCCTTGCTTCTAGCCATGTACCATGAACCTAGCCACCTGATCCTCCATAACTGTCCCACTTACCTTCATTCCTTGACTCTCCCTGAAGGCTTGGAATATCCACCAAGATCCTTCATAAGCCTTTAAGGTCCTGGATGACCAAGAGATGCAGAAAAGCAACTCAGCTCCCTCCAGCCAGTCTCCCATATGTATGCTGGTACTGGTGTCTTTTTGCTGTCAGCCCTTGGAGCGATGCTCCGAAACCTGTCCAACTGCAGACAGCAGAGGCTGTCAGCTAATGTATTCATTAATTCCTCTATGTGCCTGGCCCTAAATGACATGTTTAACTTCAGTCCCTGCAGCATTAACTATCTTAATACCCTTATCACCATCTTGGACTTAGCTCCCTTTTTGTTCATTACCTCCACTACAGACATGCTGTCACACCAAATTGTCACCTGTCGATTTCTTAAGTCTTCACCCCATACTAACATATCTACCCATATGGGAAACATTTCTAAGAAAGTGATGTCTTTTGTTATATCCGTATTTACATATTCTTCTGGCCACACCTCTGAACACCATTTTCCTTTGAAATATACCCCCATCCCAACCCCCCCACTGCGTCCATATATAGTTCTAAGTCAGTGTTTAAAACCCAATCTTCCTATCAAAAGGGTCTACCATTATAGTCTTTTAGGAACACCTCCAACATCTTTAAGTCCTCTCTTGTCCCCTTTGTAATATCAACCCAGTGGTGAGGCCTAGATGCTCCCCTCATAGCTCTACCCAGACTCCATGTAGATGTAGATGTAAATGTAAATGTAAATGTATGTCCTGGCCCAATTGCCCTATAAGCAAAGTTAAAAGGACCCATGAGTTATTGCACCTGCTGCAACTGTACCCACCTTTGTTTCTTTTCTGAATCTACCAGCCCTTTTAACTTTTCTACCTTGTTATCTGGTAACCAGAATATCTCCCCCTCTGTGTGCATTTCTATCCCCAAAATCTCAATTCATTGACTCGGGCCCTCGGTCTTCTCTGGTGCCAGCGGCACTCCTAGTATCCGGCACATTTCCTCAAATTCGGCTTGCATTCGTTTTGTCTGTCCTTTTCCCTCCCCAGTTAGTAGAAAATCATCCAGGTAGTGGATAACTGACCTGTACCCATATCCGTTTTGGTATTCTCATTGTAACCAAGTGCTTAAAAGCTTGAATGTGATTCAAGCTATGGAGCAACCCATAGGCATCACCTTGTCAAAATGATACTGATCTCCCACTTGGAAGCCCAGTAATTCCCAATCTCCTGGCCACACTGGCAGCAGCTGAAATGCTGCCTCAATATCAGTATTGGCTAACCAAGCACCCCGGGTAGCCATTATTAAGCGTACTGCCTCCTCCAATGTAGCATATGCAACCATGCTATCACCCTCATCAATATAGTCATTAATTGACTCGCCTTTGGGGTATGATAAATGATGTATTACCCAAAACTCTCCTGCTTGCTTCTTGGGTAGCAGGACCAAAGGGGACACCCTTAAGTTGTGAAAGAGGGCTCAGAAAATGGACCTTCCACCTTGCCTGCTTCTACTTCCTTCTGGATTTTTCTTTCTAACAACTCCTCCTTGCCTTTTAATGACCACAAATCTTTGGCCCTCTATCCCACCCACTGTCATCAAAATTGTAAGCTAAAAACCATCCATAAATCCCACTTCTAACTTCCCCACTGCATCCCTGTCAGGGTAATGCTTCATGCATTGTTCTAATTTGTGTAGTTTGATCTGTGTTTTTGCCATTGGATACTAGCTGTTCTGGCCATTGTGCCGTTATGTACTACCTTGACATTGGGTGTATCCCCTCCCCCCCTCTGAAGCCCTTCCCCCTGTTCCCACACCCCCATGCTTTCCCTGGTAACCTGAATGCCCTGCCTGAAAGGACTGGCTGTTATATCCTGTCCCGTTGTTCTTCTCTCAATATGTCCTAAACTTTGTTTTTGTGTGGGTCCCCCATATTTTGAACAGGCATGCCAAAAACAGCACTGAGGCTAGGGTGCATATCACTCTATTACACCCTCAACAGCATTTCTGCAATAGGCCTGGCTTCTTGTCCCAATCCCCTTCACTACCCCCTGTGACTGTGAGTGTTTCCAGACATAAATGTGCTTGTCTGGTGTCCCATCTCACATCCTCAAAGTTTGCCATTTGTTGCCAAAACAGCTCATTTTATTGTAACCAACTATTGCCTCCCCCCATTTTGTAGGCAGTCTGCACTACTAGGGAGTAAGCCAGCAGGAGGTGGCAAGCTCAGTTTTTTTCTGAATAACGATGGCAGTGTAGTTGATAAAACCTACCAACCATGTAGCCCATATTTTCCCTTTTGTATTCCTCCCATTTTCCCAAAAGTACCACTGCTGTGGCCATGTCTTTTTTCTCAAAACTCTCCTTTTCATCATATTTCTTTACTGACACTTAGGCAAATATATCCACATAGTCCCCCTTTCCAATTTTTCTTTTGTCACCAAAGGCATATGATCCCTGATTCTTTCCCCTGGTGAGCCTACTTCTCCACCTCCCAATCCCAGAGTCCCCCCAGTTTTCTGGTCTGCCACCTGCTCCTCCTCTTTTCCCATTTTTATTTCCTCCAATACTTTCTCAAATTGGCTAATGCCATTATCCCCATGGAACCCAACATCTGTTCTACATATTCTTTGATGGTGCTGCCGAGCATGAGACCCTTATTACCTCCAGTTTCAGGGCCAGTGCTGGAATCATTGGACCTTGTGGTGGGTTGTTATCTGGATAACTAGGGCCTGCTAGGGGATCTGGTGGGACAGGCATGTCCATGGGGGCCCTGTGGTTGAGGTGGCACTGGTTAGGGCACAGGTACAGGTGTAGATTCTGGGATTGGTTCCTGTACAGGCTCCGGAACAGGGACTGGAGGTACAGGGTCAGGCGGTTGGGGTAAAACTGGTGCCGCTGGCTCAGGGACCCATGGGGTCCTTGGAGGTGTTTTGTTGCCCTTTCCTCCCTTGTCCTTTGTCTGCCTTACACTTTTCCCCATGCCCTGGCTGGTTGCCTCTGTCATCTCTCAAATCTTGTTAGCTTTTTCCACCAGGTCCACAATTGCCTTGTATGCATCTTCCTTTGAGGGTTTACTTTTCCTTGGTGCCATTCCCTGATCTGCTTGTAGTAGCTGCAATGACAATCATAATTGTTAACCACTGTTAGCTTCTCTCATTTTCCCAATTAATATATACTTTAGTTCCATTGCCCCTCTAGGCTGCATGTGTTTGTTTCCGTAGTCTACATAATTTGTTGTTCCATGAGCTCTGTTATCAATTCCACTTTTTTATTTTTTTATTTTAGTGGAGTTACTATCCTGAAAAGCTTTTGCATTTTTAAAGCAAAGAATTCCCCCATATGGATTATTATCCATTTATTTATTTATTTATTTTTTGTGCCACATTATTGGATAAAAAGCAAGAAAACATCGTAAACTGGGAACTGCCAAACGTGTCCTTTAGTGTCCCCTCTAGAAGGAACCATTGGTGCCGCAACAGTCTGAAAAGTGGTAGGGCCAAAGATGTAAGTGATAATTCTCCCCTAGTAATAATGTAAAAACTGATGGGGCCAGTTATGAAAGTGGTAGGGCCATGGCCCTAGTGGCCCCCCCCTGTTCCGGCACCTATGGAAGGAACCTCCCCAATACCTCCCCCATCAACCTCCTATGCCTCTGATTGCTTGCATGCTTATCCTCTTCTGCTCCACCCTTTGCACCTTCCGCTATTGTTATATCTGCTTACTATCTCTTTTTTTTTGTTTTCCCTTTGCATGTTTCTTGTGCCTGGATTTCTACATTTCCCAATAATATGACCCACCTTCCCATTAGCCATCCTGTGCCCCCCACCAATTCATTAGTTGAAATGGCCACCGCCACACGACCACAATGCCCTACTCAAAATGGTGGCCACCAAAAATGGCCTTGCTCCTCTCTTAAGATGGCGGCCACCATGCAGCCAAACTTCAGTAAAATAGTGGCTGCTATATGGTCACGGTCCTTTTCTAAGATGGCTGCCATTAGAACAAAAAAAAACCACCTAAAATGGTGGCCACCTTGTGGTAAGCACACTTCCAAATGGCGGCCACCAAGTGATTTTCATGGGTAAGTTAAACAAATAGAGGAGCTCCCCCCAGCTAAAATACCAGTGCTCACCATCTCCCTTCAGCCCGGCAGCCCTGGCCCTTATAGTTGCTCGTTCCCCTTGTACACACAAAATTACCATTTCTTTTTTTATCATAGAAGATTTTTATTGTGGTTTTTAGTTTTTTTTCTCAAGAGGTACATCTCAGACAGCAGTTACTTAGTATTTTACAACAGGCCAAGAAGCACAGTAAGCAGACATTACATAAGCTTTATATAACAGTATCATACAGGACATATTTCAGTAGAAGTAACATAGCAGTGCACATGGTAACCTCCCACACACCAGCAGGCAGAAAGTGAGGCCTCTTCCTATAGCTGTCCTAACTGGGAGGATTTCAGGGGGGGGGGGGTTGCAAAGAGGTGAGTGGAGGTAAGCTCCCCACTTCTTGTGGAAATACCTGAGATGACCACAGTGGGAGTAGAACAGTCTCTCTAAAAAGAGCCAGTCAAGCCATGGCAGCATGCCACTGACTTATAGTTGGGTTGTTACTCTGCTGCCAGTGCATTAACAGGAGCCTTTTGGCTTCAAGTAGCACTAACAAGATCCATTCTCTATGCACTCGAGGCAGCAGGGCTAACCCGGTTGAGTCACCGAGAAGCAGTTTAGGGTCTAAAGATGGCAGCATGTTGCCTAGGATCATTGAGCAGTCATGGGCAATAGCCATCCAAAAGGCTGTTATCTGGGGGCAGGCTCATAGTATATGGAACAAATGTGCATCAGGCTGTTGACATCTCCAGCATCTAGAGTGGGACAGAACTCCTGCTGAATGAAGGGCAACTGGCATTCCGTACCAAAGCATTAGTATTTTAAGTTGTTGAAATCTGCTTTTGGAATCCTTGTACACCCTATGGGAGTCCTTGAGACAACGGGACCACATGGCTGGGGAAATAGCCATACCCAGATCAGTCTCCCATTTGGTCCTACAATGTTTAGTAGAGTCATTTTGAGCATCTCGGACAGTGGCATAAAACATACTAATGCGGCACTTAGAGGAGGAGGATTTATGTAGGGAATCAAGCCATTGCCATTTCTTATCAGGCCTTGTCTGGGAAAGGAGAGTAGTAACGGTGCTGCGCATTTGGAGGAATTTCCAAAAGTCAGTGGTAGGGAGATGGAATTTCTGCTGGAGATGATTAAAGGATAACATAGCACCCAAGTCGGTAAGCAAAAGGTCCTGCACACAGCGGATTCCCTCATCAATCAATCAAATTCTTTACTTATCCAGGCAAACACCATTGAGCAAGCTCATTTGCAAGGTGGACCTGCATTACACAAGACAATAATGATGCATTTATACACAAGGAGATATATACAGTAAAAGCAAGTGTACACAATCTATAAAGGAAGAAGAGAAGCAGAAAAATACATTTTTGGTATAGGTATAACAAGTAGTATAGGGCAAGTCAGCCAAGGGTTACACCAGGTACAACAATATACCTAGTTTACTTATCCTGTACAATAAGGGTGTTACAGGGCAACATGGGGAGTAGCTGAGGTGGTGTAAAAGCTGAGGGGGCATACCTAGTCCTTTATGAGCCCTCGGAAACATGGGGCATGCAACGTGTGTTGGAAGGAGTGTACAGCCAGTATGTGGGGGCTCTGATGTTAGTAAGTGTTAGGAGCAATAGGATGCACTGCTGGGGGTGTATCAGCCAGTTTGGGGGGGAGGAGAGTCTGAAGGTGACGATTATCATGAGCAAGTGGATGCACTGTTGGTGGTGAAAACTGACAGGATGGTAGGGGAGGGTGAGGTTTGGTGCCGTTATAAGTGGGGGCGCTGGGACTAACTGTGCAGGTAGGGAGGTAGTAAGGAGGAGGCTGAGGTCATGGTGGAACAGATGCAGGCATCTGAGAGGTAGCTTGACTGGGAGTCTACTACAGTGGATTAACAGTAGCCTTTGGGTTCAGTGGAGTCTGAAGCTCATTCTGGAGCTATGATCGTCGGAAGCAGTTGCAGGCTTCTGTGATGTATTTAGAATAAAGGGCCTTGAATACCATAAGACTAACATGAGTCCTTAATTTCAGCGATTTCTGTAAGCTTAGCTTTCCACGTGGACCATTTAATGGGTTGCCCACCAATAGTGATGAAGTTGTTTTGCCATAGGGCAGCATAATGTAAAGGGGGACTCCAGGCTACTCTAGGAGTGTGCAAGATGATCATGCAATGGTGCCAGGCATGGTGAGACTCACAAATAGTAGAAGAAAGTTTGTAGTCAGAAGGGGGCCTGGTCCTAGCAGGGACTGTAGTGGAGTAGGTGCCACCACACTAGATTCCAGGCTGACCCATAGCAGAGTGGATGAGTCCAGAGGAGTAAACCATTTTCTGGCTTGCACAGCTACACTCACCAGGTTTTATCCCTGAAACCAGGGCACTCCCAAAACACCCTTGGACCAGTGTGCTCATAACTTCTGTTTCTACCATCTATGCGCCTTACCTTCCCATATGAAGGAAGCTACTAACTTCTCAAGCACAGAAAAAAGTTTGGAAGAGAGATGGATTGGGAGATTATTAAACAAGTACGTGACTCTGGGGAGGAGGAGGAGGAGCATATGTATAGCTGCCACCTTGCCTGGCAGGGATGAGTGCAGCCTATGCCAGCGGTCCACTTCTGTAGCCAGCTATTTTAAGAAAGGAGCAAAATTGGAGGACTCAAGGTCCACCATCCCAGTGAGAATGCAAATCCCAAGGTAGGTAAAGCCCTGGGCAGCCCAACTCAGTTCTGTGCCACAGAGACACTCCTGTGTACAGATTGGGTTAAGGGGACCCAAAATGGTTTTCCTCTGATTAACCTGCATGCCAGAGAGTGAAGCAAACTCTTGGAGAACTGAGAGCACTATTGGGAGGGACTGGTGAGGGTGGGGTGGGATAAAGTAAGTAAAAGGTCATCGGCGTATGCTGCCACTACATATGAGGTACCATGGACTGGGATACCAGTGAGGCCTTCAACACTGGCCAAAGCTGTGATCAGGGGATCTAGGACAATCAGGAAGAGTAGGGGAGACAGAGGGCATCCTTGTCGTGTACCTCTATGAAGTGGAAAGGGGGGAGAAATATCCGAGTTCATTAAAATTCTGGCCCTGGGAGAGTTATAGAGGGTCACCACCCAAAGGTGGAATTGAGGTCTGAAGCCATATTGAAGAAGGACTTTGAGTAAATAATTCCATTCAATAGAATCAAATGCTTTAGCGAAGTCGACAGCTAGAGCAGCCATAGGGATCTTAGACCTAGCAGCTACCCATTTCAGATTCAATAACAATCTGGTGTTATCGGAGCCCGTCTTCCCTGGCATGAACCCCACCTGGGAAGGATATATTAAGGATGCAAGGACAGTATGCATCCTAGTAGCCAGTGTCTTGGCCAATATCTTGGCATCAATGGGTAGTAAAGAAATGGGGTGGAAGTTAGTGCAGTTGAGGGGGTCGCTGGATTTCTTGGTTAAGAGGGTAATCAGCTTCATTCTTCAAGGGGGGAAGCGAGCTTGAGGACTGGGCATCCTGCAATGCGAGCAACAGTGGTTGAGCAATTTCTTTTTCCAAAACTTGATATAGTTTGACAGTCATCCCGTGAGGACCTGGGGCTTTCCCCTTGGCCAACTGAGACAAAGCCTGACAAATTTCAGGGGCCATGATTGGGGCATCTAAGAGAGTAGCCTGTTCAGGGGACAGGGTTGGGGTATTGAAGTTCTGGCAAAACTGGGAAAGGCCTCGGGACATCTGAGTTGATGTCAGAGAGGACTGGGAGTTGTACAGAGATTGATAAAAGGACATCATAGTCTCACTGTCTCCAGCAGGATCAGTGATGATCGAGTCTGAGATTGTGCAGAGGGCATGAATTTTAGGTGAGGCCTGCTGCTTCCTCAGCTGGTAAGCCAAAATTTTACCCCCCTTATCCCTCCCCCTTCCAGTAAGAGTGCCTCAATCTGAATAGGAGCCATTCAGCTTTGTTATGTAGCAGGGCATTAATCTGGTACTTGAGTGCTACGATTCTGCAAGTTAGAGATGCATCCTTAATGGCAGCAGGGGAGGCCTTAAAATGTGTCTCTCGGGCAACAAGTTCAGCTTGCAGCCTATCCAAAGATTTTTTCCAGGCTTTATTATGGTTGGAAGCAAAGGCAATAATATGGCCCCTGACAGTGGCCTTAAAGGCCTCCCATACTGTGCCTACCCAAACACCACAGTCCAACTTAAGGGCAAAATGATCCTGAGCAGCCTTCCACATTGTTCGTTGAATTTCTGGGTCTTTAACCAAAATGGGGCTACTCCTCCACCTCGTACCTGTAGGTTGAGGCCCCATAGGGGTATAGGTAGTCGACACTGGTGTGTGGTCTGAGGTGATGATACTACCTATAGTATTGTTAGAAAGAACACCAGAGACTACATTATTGGCCAACCAATAGTCAATGCGGCTATGGACCCCATGAGAAGCCGAGAAGTAGGAATAATCCCAACCAGAAGGATTGTCACGTCTCCAGACATCTATCAGGCCCCATTCAGCCTGTAGTTCTTGGAGGGTGGCATGGGACTTGGGATACATCTGGGGGGGTTGGACTTATCCAAGAATATGTTGGACAGCAGGTTAAAGTCCCCTCCCAGTGGTAGGAGATCGGGGTACTGGGCTTTTCTAATGTGGAAATAGCTTGGCTCAAACCCAGGGAAAAAGTCTGCCTGGTCATTATTAGGGGCATACACATTACCCAAGATCAGCTTACCAGCAGGGGAGGCCAGTCTGATCAGGACCCATTGCCCCTGGGTGTCAGCCCTAGACTCTTCAACTACCCACGCACTAGAGCGCTGGCTAAGACTAGCAACCCCTTTAGTTTGGGAAATGGCAGAGCTGGCATGGACCGCACCCACCCAGGTTTTTTTGAGCCAAAGAATGGATTTACTGAGGAGGTGTGTTTCCTGCAGCAGGGCCACATCCGTGTGGAGAGAGCGAAGGTACTGTATAACTTTAGTATGTATTATTGGATGATTGAGGCCTTTCATGTTCCATGATACAAGGCGTAGGGCTGGGATTTTAGCAACATCCACAGGGGTGATCTGGGAATACAGAGGGGTAAAATATATGGAGAACAAGGTAATAAGCAATAAGGGAAGCTCAGGAGAATATCACAAGGGAAGCAAATCTGCTACTAATCCCTGGAGGCCATTATAGAGTATCACGGAGGGTACAATGGCACTGTTCTGAGACTACGTTTGAAAAATACAATTAAACACAGAGCTGTGTGAGCAACAAGTGAGAACAATTGGAGAAAACCCACCACACCTGTATCAACAAACAAGATTAATGAGCAGTTAGCAGTAATAATTACACACTTAAAACTTTAAGCCCACCTGGATCAAAGTAGCTGTCCAGGTAGTAACAATACAAGTACAACAGGTGTTCATATGCTAAGAGTGAAAGAGGCTTTTGTGAAAGAAGGTACAGAAAAGGTGCACCCTCAGCTACACAAGCATCCACGCTCAAGGACAGAAGAGGAGAAAGGCAACCAATGGAAATGCGCCTTTCCTCATCTGGCAACCAATCCCCAGGTGCTGGCGCAACCTCGGGGAGAAAGGGGAAGGGAGGAGAGTGGAGAGGGAATAAGGGAGAGTAAGGAAATATGGGAGGGGGAGGGGAGTTGGGTAAGCACCCCTATCATACACTATAAGGGCCGTTTTGGCTGCTGCCTTAAACTACTTAAAATAAAAGATAATGGAGAGAGCCAGATAATACATGGGCATCATATTTAGACCATACAGTCTAATTCTTCTTGGGCAGACAGAAAGGAGGGGTGATGTAGTGTTAAGTTCCCACACTGAGCATCCGGGGAGCCGTGAAGAGTGGCAAGCTCAGCCATCCCAAGGAAAGGCATATGTGGCCTAAATGGGAATCTCTCATAGTACAGTGCACATGGACATGATAAACACAATAGGTAATAACCCTGGCAGGGTAAAGAAAAAACAATGTATAAAGATATTACTGAGTTTAGCCAGTAGGGTCCATGCTGCGCCTTGTAGACGGTTTACCATCATGCTGAAGGTTTTGGCAGGGGGGCCATTATGGGGTCTGAAGGCAGAGTGAGGATAGCAGCAGCACAGGTTTTTTCTCCCAGTTTAAGCTTTCCAGATAAGTCCACCACCTCTACCAAAGAATAGTCTGGAATATCAGGCCAGTCCATGGAGAGCTCATTATATGACTCTGGACCTGAAGAATAGCCATCCCTAGACATCTGGGAGGAGTCATCCCTGGGTATCTTGACAGGATGGGCAATTTCTGGTTGGTCTGTGAGTAAATGCCGACCACTTCTCGAATGTTGCCTCGGATGAGTATGGGCCCCCATGGGTCTAGGAGGAAGGACTAGTTGTTCCATGGTAGTGGCAGGGCTGGAAGTAGCCAGTGTCGCTGTGCGAGATGAATTTCTGGCCCTGGGGGAATCATTACAAGTGGAAGCTGGTCCTGCTGCATATCGGTCCCCCAGAGGGTGTCTGCCAGAATAAAAATTCCTAGGAGCTGCTGAAACTGAAGGGGCCCAAACCCTCCTCCGAGGTGTTGGCTGAAGAGGCAAGTTAGGCCAAAGCTTGACGATCCAATGTTCCACCTCAGCAGGGCCATCTGCAATAATTTCCCTCCCTCCTTGGAAACTAAGAGTTTAGTAAGTCCTTTAAATCTGTATTGAAAGTTGTGAGCCATAAGGAATTTATTCAAAGTCCCATAGGTGCGTCGTCTACTAGCAGTCTCCTGAGCAAAGTGCCTATAGATGGAAATTGTTGCCCCCTGCCACTTCATTTCCCCCAGGTCTCGAGTGGCCCGAAGTATGCACTCCTTAGTAGAATACCTGAGCAGATAGGCCACAATGGGCTTTGGAAATGCAGTCATTCTGTCTCTTCTCCCTATAATTCGGTGGGCTCATTTGACCTCCATGGGGCCCCTCCAGTGGTCCCCTAGCATCATTGGTAGCATGTCATTTAGGAACCTCTCCATGGAGGCACCTTCATTGCCCTCTGGTACACCAATAATCCAAAGGTTACTTCAGTGCCCTCTGTTCTCCTGATCCTCCACCCTGGCTGTCAGGATCTCTAGTTTCTGTTCTAGCATTAGCACTATTTGTTGGAGTTTGGTTTGTTGCAGCTCAAGGGATTCCACTTGTTGTTTTGCCACATTAAGATGGTCTTGAAGTTGGCATACATCGGCAGTGGTACCCATCAGGGTAGTGTTTATATTGTCCACACTAGACAGGACAGTCTCCAACATGCAGGTAATATAGTTTAAGGAATCACCCACAGATCCAGTATGATGAGTTGGTACCGGCAGTCGTGATGTATTAGGAGAGGGACTGCCTGTTGCCATTGTAAACTAGAGGGAGGCAGAGAGGGAGTTGAGATGCAGTGGTAGTCTGGTAGGGTACTGCAGGATTTAAACCTAGATGGATATCCAGTGAGGCAAAGCCACGGCCCTCAAGGCCTAGTTGAGCAAACAACTTGCGAGAAATGGCACCTGTACAAAACAATAAACCTTCATAAAACCACAAAATGGTCACACTGGACGATAGGGGATAGTCACCCGAGCAATATAATGGAGATTATAGAGATCAGTGTCCCGGGATTGGGCCAGCTGGATGCGGATCATCACCAGATGCAGAGGAGCTCAGGAATTAGGCAGCCATTTCCTAGGTGGCCAGACCTGTCCCCCCCCCCCAAAAATGACCATTTCTTACTTTTTTTTTTTAGCTTAGTCTGGTGCCTGTTGGTTTGTTTAGGGCCTGACCACAATCTGCACCCCACTGTACTCACTCAGTAGTCTCAGCAATCCCAGTGTTCCTCCTGTTGCAATCCCCTTATACCTCCTTAAAAAGAAAAGTGTTTATTTAATAATTTTTTTGATCCATCCACCCACACCAGCCTGCGACACAGCCATAGCTTGCTCTGGCATTCCACTCGCTCTCTGTCAATCATGGCTTCTGCAACAAGTGACCCTGTGTTGAAACAAAACACTTCCAGCCACAGTGAGCAAGATATTCAGCATGTAAAGAAGCTAGACCTATTCCTAAAAATAACAAAGAGTGGCTACATACTACTCATTGAGTTTCAGCTACCACACGGCTACAAATGTAGCAATCACTTAAACAATTTGATTTAGCCCTAACACATCTCGTTAGATGCCTTTAGCATTACACTACTGTATGTCTTTCTTCTTTTTTTAAACACATTTTTTTTTTTAATTGTGAGGCTCCTACCTTTGTGCTGTTGTTTTTAAACCCCAGACCTCTCTCTCTCTCTCTCTCTCTCTCTCTCTTCTAGTTGTCCAACCATTTATTTTCCTTCCTTGTTTAAACCACACCCCTACTGTGATGTCATACCTGCATCATGGGCCCCCTTCCCCATATCTTTCTGACTGACATCCATCTCTCTCCCTGCCCCTCCCCCATTTTAACCTCAATGCTGTTCCCTTGAGTCACCAACTTGGTCAGGGACTGCCAACAAATGGGCTTGCCTTCAAAGAGGCAAACCTCCTTATCAGTTGTTACATTTTCTGTATCGACTCTGTATAAAAATTAAGTCTGTATCAATCTCCTCATGGAATATTGTCAATTTAGCCATGGGTGACATCATACCATGTTGATACAGAGAATACAGAATCTCATTTCTTGTTGCCATCAGACCCTACCTGTTTTTTATATAGAGAATAATACATGGGTAGGTGTGTGTAACCAGAATATAGTAACTGGCAGCCTTTTTCTCACTGCTGAAGTTGGTTATAATTTGCCATTGTAGCCCATAGGTTATAGTGATGAACATTCACCAATTTCTAAGCTTCACATCTTGTGCTCACTCATCTGTGCTGCTGTCTACACAAGTGCCATTGATCAGCGATCAAAATACACACATCCACTATCCTCACAGTTTCTCACCTTTGATTTTCAGTAACTAAAAATTGGCCAAAAAGATCAGTATACACTAACGTCTGAGATCAGTACTGTAAAAGAAATTTCACCAGAGCACCAAAATTTCCTGTACTGTACTGTACAGTACAATTCACACATTAAACTTTTCTGCCAATTAGTTGCTTTACCATTTCTGACTGTTACATGCATGCTGCTGGACTCAGTACAAAGACATGCACAAACAATTTCTTAAGAGTTACAACTCAGTTTTGCACTGCAGTGTGTCTTGGCTTCAGGTGCATTCCAAATTTGTTACAAAACATTTTTATAAACACTGCTCTGGAGCTGCTTAAGTGTTGAAAAACAATGGAATATGTTACCAATGTATCGGCAACTGTAAAAATTAATGTTCAACTAGCTCATTGGCAGGACAGCTTAATGCGACTTGTACTTTTGTGACCTGCAGGAGTGAATTTAAAATTCTGCACCTAATTTAAATATCTCTGTGACAGCCTTGGTCTAGCACTAAATATAACTCACAATCTCTGACTTAGACACAGCAAAAATGTATCAAATATGTTCCATTACACATTCCCCACTGTGTTCTCCCTTGCCTGTGAATAGGTAAAAAGGAGATAAAACTCAGACAGCATTTTCACAGTTCTCCCTTGATTTCAGTTACTGAGGTTGGTAAAAAAAGTCTACCAGCAGTTACATAAAACAACACATGGGGAAAAGTCCAAAACTCAAATTTTATATACACCCTCAGTGTGGGATTCTTTGATAAACCTCTCGGGCTTCACCCTTGGGGTTTATTAAGCATCCCACAGCTCGGGTGTGAATAAAATTCACATTATGGACTACTCCCCATGAATTATTTTATATTTTGTACACAGTCAGGGTCTGAGATGCTACATAAACACTGAGAGCATAACTTTTGGATTGATAATTGCTGCTACTACATGCTCAGTCACTTCACTGCTAGTCTATCATTGCTTGTAAAGTGCTTTGGGATACAACATGTATGAAAAGTGCTATATAAATGCTGACTCTTCTTCTTCTTCTTCTTCTCAAAGCATTCCTCACTGAGGGAGTTGCATGTGTTTATGCAACAAAAAGAAACCCTTTTATGACTGCCCTCCTAATAATCTTTTGTATACTACATAGTTTCACTTTCCAGGTAGGGACTTTTTGTTGCAGCAATGCAGGGCTCTTGAAGACCATATAATGCTATGTAGAGTCTCAGGAATACCGGTATACCCAGGACAATAAAAAAATAAAGATTGAAAAATGCCATGTTACCCAATGTGACCATCCATCACTACTTTAATTTCCAGTAAGATCTGTATCCCTCCTGTACCTAATGAAGCTCAGTTTAATTGAGTTTTGTTTCTCAGCATAGACTACTGACTCTGGTGGACTATCTTTTTAAAATGAAGTAGCAAAATAGCAGCAGGCCATCAGAACTTTAACTGCACATTTTTGGGGGAGTGGAAGATATTTTTGGATATAGTCTGCAACTTTTCTCCGGGGTACAGTACCATGGGTTCCAGGTATGGTGATTGGAAGTGGTAAAACAGCAGTCAGAGCTCTTACAAAAACTGAGACAATCAGAGTTAACAAAGCAGTGAATAACCTGCTCTGCTCTGCTCACTCCACTCGACTATGAGGTGTGATCAAAGGATGCTAATCCAGTGATGAAAGTGACTCAACAATAGCATGCCTTTCAAGTGACTAAATAATGTACTTGATTGGGGATCTACTGCTTTCTCTGCTGGAGTGAGAGAAATGTGTTTTTAAATGTGCTGATTAAAATAAGACACACAATGAGCCTGGTGACGTGACATTAATGTTATTTGTAGCAATGCAGGAGAACTGAGTTTCAGAATTTTTTTTTATTCATATAGAAAATTTATGTTAGTTTTAAGGGTTTTACTGTATAAAATGTTTTTATTATTGATTACCTGTCTAAGCTTGAACATTTGTAAATTTCAGTTTTCAGTATGCCCTATGGTATGTCTCCTCATCTACAGTAGATGACAATGCATGTTGTTTGCATTAAACTGATTGAAATGGAGGAAGTGTGCAACTCTCTGCAGATAAATCAATTGATTTATGAAAAGGCTCTGATAATCATGTTCCAGAACAGAGTATGGCTTACTTTCATACACAACAAGAGTGCCTTGGATATTTCAATTTGGACTGAATGAGGCTTGAGTGCACCAAAGACATGAACTCAAACTCCACATATTTGCAGCAATCAACTTTAATAGCAACAATCCAATTGTTGCTATTTTTAGAATTTAACTCTGTATCCATTTCCTCAAGTAATTTTAACTATCTAGCCATACGTGCCTTTCATAGCCTACTTCTACACTATTAGAACCAGGAACAACTCTTGACTCTTCCAGCAGAAGAAAATAAAGATGCCTGCCATTCAGCTACTCTGTTGGGTGAAGCAGTACTGCAAGCTTGTGAAAAGCATGTGTGAATACCATTTTTTACAGCAATGTGCACCTTTCTCCTATGTAGAGGAACAATAGTCAAGTCATGAAAGTTGGATATGCAGTGTCAGTGGCTCAGTAGCTCAATAGGTAGCACACTCGCCTCTGAGGCTGGGAGATCAGAGGGCTGTGGGTTCAGTTCCCAAATGTGGCACTTGGGTTAATATCCCAGTACTGACACTGTAGTGCAGCATGAGAGGGGTGCTGCACTTCTGAGGTGCTGTCTTTCGGATGAGACGTTAAACTGAGGTCCCATCTGCCTGGATTGGTGGTAGTTCAGGTGGATGTTAAAGATCCCATGGCACTTCTCGAAAAGAGTAGGAGAATTTCCCCAGTGTCCTGGCCAAATTTCCCTCATTCACTAAAAATGCCACCAACAGGTTTAAGATCAGTTGGCATTCATCTGCATCCCCCTTTCCCGGGTCGTGCCTGAAAATAGGCAGGATTTGTCTAGTGCACTTACCCGGTCAACAAAAACTAAATAAATAAAAATAAAATATCCAACTAGCTCAGTATAGCTGTCTCCTGTTCTCTTTGGCTAGACACAGAATGTTCTCTTGATCCTAAAATCTGTTCATGGGACATGTGCATAGTCTCAGGCATGCAACAGTACTGGGGAATGGTGAATCAGAGTTTTAAAAAGGTACTGCACATAGTAGAAACAGTTGAATTTCCCACACCTGTAACCAATGGGAGGTGATTCTGAAAAGTACAAGAGATGTACACAATTATGAGATGAGGACAACAGGATAACACAGACCAGATAAATTAAACATTTTCAACATAGTCTAAATAGTAAATAGGATTTCTTCAGACTGAATCTGCTTAACTTTGGTTTGGGGACTTACTTGAGAGTCTTCAGTGAAAAATGTGCCTTTTTAAAAAAACTACAAAATATTAAAATCATAGCCACAGACTGTGTAATAGTAATTTTAACTTCCCTGTACAAACGTTGTGCATTTCAATGTGAAACAATGTGGTTATTTTCCATTAATATGGGTATAATATAATGTTCTGGGCATGTACAGTATGAAAAAAACATCACAGAAGTAGGTAACATGCCAGAAGTGCAAAACGATTTCTGTTACTGTGTATGTCTTAGTATTATTAACTAGACATTCATCGAGAATACATCATTGAAATATTGACACATAGAGCACCCAAATATGAAATCTAGCAATTTGAACCCATTTCCAATTCAGGGAAAATCACCCCTAAAAATCTAGGACTCTAAGCCCCATATCTGTTGCTAGAAGGAAAAAAAATGTAGCATGAGAGCACATCACCCACTCTCAAAAAGAAAATATTAAGTCGGCAGTGAAGAGCCCATCCCCAGTGCCACCCTATGCTATGTCCCCTACCCCCATTCCCACTGTTTATTTCCTCACATCTCTCCCCTTCAGCTTCATTGAATGCCCCCTGGTCCTTCTGCTCATCCTCATTTGAAAGAGACTCCCCACCAAAATGCTGCACACTTTGGATCAAACTCAGGCCCTATACCCACTGTTGCTTCCTAGCCTGTAGCTCTACCACTGTACTAAGGTTCTTTCATACTAATGTGGCATTGGACACCAAGAAGTGCTTGTATGGGTCATGAAGAGAGATGGGAGGCCTTTGGACCCTAGCAAATGCTTATTATAGGATAAAGAGAGGATGGGGATTCCACTGGACAACAAGGACTGCTTGCCATCAGATAGGAGAGGAGAGGAAAAGGGCTGGGCACCAGAGAGTTATTGGTGTGTAATGGGAAGGTGGTGAGGATGCCACTGGACATCAGGAAGAGCTTGTCATGGAATGTGGACTGGAGAAGAACTGGAGAGACTCCTGGACAGTAGAAGTGCTTGACATGGAAAAGGGAGAATGACAGTGATTTGTTGGTTATCACAGAGTGCTTGACATGGAATGGGGAAGATGAACACCAAACAGTAGTTGGAATGGTATTAGGAAAGGGAAAGGATTCCAATGGACATCAAGGAGACCAAGACATGAGAAGGACGGGGGGTCAGTGCTTCTGTACACCAGGAATTGTATATCATGCGAAAAGTAGAGAATGGTGTGCCACTGGACACCAAGGTTTACCATGCAGCAGGTATAGGGGAGAGGCTGGACAATAGGGAGTTGTCAGCATGGAGTAGAATGGTTGATAAAATGACACTGGACAGCAGGGAGTACTTTATATAAAATGGGGAGTATGGGGAGAGGAATGGTGAGATGTCAAACAATACTATGAGTGCACAACGTGGCATAGAAAGTGTCACAGGATACTGCTGAGTAACAGGGAGTACTTAGCAAGGGACAGGGTGAGGGAGGAAGGCCAGTTTAATATCAGGGAGTACTTGACACTGGATAATAAGAGGGAGGTAGTATCACTGAACATTAGATACTTCTTTGTAAATGGTGGGTGGAGGAACGTGGGTGTCGCTCAACACCAAGGAGTGCTTGTCAGGTGACAGCCCTTCCCTTCCATCTCTTCTTTAGTGTCACTTATAAAGACATTAAAGATGACTGGTCCAAGCACTGATCCTTGAGGCACCGAGCTGGTCACCTTCACTTCCTCTGGAAGAACTCCATTTACCACCACCCACTGTTGCCTATCCCATTACTAGTTTCTTACCCAGTTTACACATTTGGGCCCACTTCTAAGCTAACCAGTTTGTTTACTATCCACCTGTGTGGAACAGTAAAGAAAGCTTTTCTGAAATCTTGGTAGGCCATGTCCACTGCTCCACCCTGATCTAATTTCTTGGTCAACCAGTCAAATAAATCTAGAAGATTCATTTGACATGACCTCGCCTGTGAATCCATGCTGCCTCAGGTATTGCATCCAATTGGATTCAAGATATTCCAGAATCCTTTCCTTCAGCAGTGACTTCTTTAAATTCCCCTCCACCAAAGTCAAGCTAAATAGCTTACAATTGTCAGCTTCTTCCCTGCAACTGCTTTTGAGAAGTGGGACTACATCTGCCCTCCTCCAGTCCTCTAGAACCACTTCTGTTTCCAACAAATGGTTAAATACAACTGTCAGAGGTGTAGCCAGTACCTTTCTGAGCACCCTACAATACCTCCTGAGCACCCTACAATACCCTTGGTAGTACCCCATCTGGCCCATTGCTTTGTCCACTTTCAGATTAACGAGTCCTTTCAGGATACTTTCTTCTGAAAACAGACTGGTGTCCACCTTCCTCCCTCCAGTGCATCTATTACTTTTTTTGTGGCATCTCCCCCTCCCCTTCCTCTGTGAACAGTGAACAAAAGTATTTTCTCAGGATGTCTGCCTTTTTCTGACCCCCCTCTGCACAGTCTCCCCCTTCACTTTTTACTCCTATTATCCCACCCTGGTCATCCTCCTTCATCACCACCTGGGCTGGTCTCTCTTCAGTTTGCACCTTTGTGCGCCTTACTGCTCTTCCTGCTTCCCTCTGTTTCTCCTAATACACCTCCCTATCCTCCTCACTCTTCATCTCCTTATACCTTCTGAATGCAACCTCTTTAGCCTTTACCATTGCTGCCACCTCTTTTGAGAACCACAGCGGTCTCTTTTTCCTCTTGCTTTTGCTCACTTGCTTGATGCAGAGATGTGTTGCCTTCCTTATAGCCCTTTTTAGTTTCACCCACTGTTCCTCCCACCTCCCACAGGTCATCCCTATGACAGGTCATCACTGAGGCATTTCCCATCTTTTTAAAATCTGCCTTCCTGAAGTTCTGGACCCTTGTCCTTGTGAGGCTCAATTCCTCAGCTGTCCTTATACTGAACCTCACTTCATGGTGATTGTTGTTTTCCAGGTGGACTCTTACCTTGACATCTGCAACACTGTCCCTGCTAATGTTCACCAGGTCCAGTACTGAGTTGGTTCACTGTATAGTTACCTGAGGAATGCTTCCTGCAGGGAGTCCAGGATGTCCCTGCTTCTAACTGAAACCACAGCTGGGAGGTTCAAAACTATATCTGGCAGACTGAATTCCCACACTAGCAGCAACTAATCCTTCTCTGCCATCTTGCCAATAGCTTTCACCAGTACTTTATATAACTCTCTCTATGTGCTAGAGGTCTACATGTCACAGCAGTGTGAATAGAGGATCAATTCCCCCTCTCTAGGGTGACTAACAGTACCTCTGCCCCCGTATTCCCTGTATCTCCATTGCTTTTATGCTTTCTATCTCATAAAGCACCACAGCCCCTCCTCTCCTTCCCACCCTGTCCCTCCTGAACAAAATATAGCCTGGTACAGACATGTCACAGTCATATTTTTCAGTGCACTGTGACTTAATAATTGCCACAATATCCAGGTCAGCCTAACACAGAAACATAGAATTTTATGGCAGATAAGAACTGCTTGGCTCACCTAGTCTGCCCATTTTCCTACCTAACGGATAAGCTGCGGATCCTAGTTAACCAACAGCCTACTTCCTCCTACCCCCCCAGTAGAATTGCCTCATGTCTGTCCCATGCATTCTTGAATTCCCCCACTGTTTTTGACTCTATGACCTCCTCAGGAAGGCTGTTCCATATATCCACAACTCTCCCTGTGAAAAAATACTTCCTCACATTACCTCTGAGCTGTCCCCCCTCTATCTTCAAATTGTGCCCCCTTGTTATTGCACATCTTTTTTTCTGAAAGATGGTACCCTCTTGGACTTTGTTGATTCCCTTGAGGTATTTGAAAGTTTCTATCATGTCCCCCCTCTCCCTCCTTTCCTTGAGGCTATACATCTTTAGTTCCTTTAGTCCCTTTAGTCTTTCTTCATATGTCTTCTGATGCAGATCCTGCATCATTTTGGTTGCCCTCCTCTGGACAGCCTCCACCCTGTCTATGTCTTTGCGGAGATGGGGTCTCCAGAACTGTACACAGTACTCCAGATGTGGCCTCTGTCATTATGTCATTTAGGTCCAGAATCTTATATCCTGGATTTCTAGTACTTGCACACAAGGCCTTCCAGATTTTGTTAGCACCCTGCTTGTTACCCCTTTTCTTTCCCCTTTACCCTCTCTCCTTCCCCCTCTCTTTTTAATGCTTCCATTCTTATGCACCATTATTTCTACCACCCTGATTCCTTTATTAATTTCTACCCTGGGGGTTCACTTCCCATTGGGTTCTCCCTACTTTCTACTTCAGCCTGTGGGGGGGGGGTGGCAATTATTGCCTCACCGATTTCTTCCACCTCCACCCTTGGCTACTTTGAATATTAATCAAAGTAATGTCTAAACTGTCCACTGAGGATTGTGGTCCTCCTCCTGGATGGATGCTGACCATCACCCCTGTAAAGGACCGTATCTCTCCAGTTGTCTCTCCTTCCCCCAAATGTAGTCAAATCCCTCCTCCATGCACCACTCCTTTGAACATGACTTGAAGATCTTGAGGTGGAGATCTATCTACTTCTGTCTGTCATAGACAGGCAGCACTTCAGTGAAAGTCACTGTGTGTGCTACCTAAAACCCCTCCCCAGCTCCTAAAACTCCCCCTGCACTATCCCTTCCTCTTCCCTAGGTAGGTCATTAGTCCCCAGGGAGTCAGTGACATCAAGCTCTGCCTCATGTCCTGCTGCCCTAACAATCCTCTGGATCCACTTCCATGCCTCCAGACCATGGTGTCACATAGGCATCTAACCTCACTCTCCTTTCCCCTTTTACAACAGCTTAATCTGGTTCAAAGCCAGTTGGGATTCATCTGTATCCCTCTCCCCCGAGTCATCCCTAAAAATAGGCAGAATTTGTCCAGTGCACTTACCCAGTCAACAAAAGCTAAATAAATAAGTACTCCATCAGCTGTTGCTTCCTCCTACCCTGGGGTTCTCCTCCCTCCTCAGGGTTTCCACTCCAAAGAACCCTCACATTTTCCCCTACAACCCTGAGTGCCTCCTCCTAGAAGTCCTGCTTCACCACAGCAGCGTAGGAATTTTGTAGTGTGACTGGTTGAGGAATGTTCCTCTGACCCACAATCCCCACCCTTCCAAAGGCCACTGAACTCCAGCTGTGCCTTCTCCCTGGCATCCTCTGGCATAATGGTGTCATACTGCATGAACCCTGGTTGGGGGAAGAGGCCTCCAGAATCCCAGGCAAGTTCACCTGGAGTCTAGTGACCTAGAGAGGTACATGCAGATGGGGTAGCAGCACAGTCTCCAGGAGGTGTCTCTGAAAACTGCCGCCCCATAGCCACTGCACTGCACCATTCCTAGCACTCCTGGCTCCTATACCTGGAAATACTTATGTACCCTTAATCCTCATACTACGCTCATAGTTTTCCCTTTTTTTGTTTGTGTGTGTTTCTACGTATGTTTTCTGTACCTGGTGTACTTCCCCTTTATACTGTTTGCCTAGATATGGTATTGCTCCTAATCCTAGCTTTTTCCCACCTTTCACCCTTCCCAGAAGTGAATGGAACAATAGGATTAATTAGGCACCTTACCTTAGCTGACTGGCAAATTGTCCCACTTCCTGCTTCCTCCTGCAGGTGCCTGCCAATGCCTAAGACACCAGTCGTACACCTGTTTCCCTCCTTCACTGTTCCACTCACAAATTGGATATGAACATGCTACATACTGTATGTTAGGAGGGAACCCTTTTATAGTGCTCTTGTAAGAAAGTGAGGGTTTAAATGCAGACAACTGCTTCACTTTTGCCTAAGCCACACACACACACACACACAAAATTCACAGATATCCTCCTCAGCCAGAGGGCTAGGTGGGGTTGGGGTGCCAGAGGACACCAAAAACTGCCTGCCAATGGATAAGGAGATTGAGGGAATGCCTGACTTTGAAGAGGGTACTGCTGTGCACCAGGAAGGGCATAGTATGGAATTGGCAAGGGAGGTGGTGCTACTACATACCTTGCACTTCTTAGTACTGGATGGGGAGACAGACCGGGTCATTGCTGGATACCAGGTGCACTTAGCATAGAACGTGGAGAGGAAGTTGGTGCCACTGGATATTGTGGCATTGGCTTATGATTGGGGAGTTTTAGGTGCTTCTGAACATCATGGAGAGCTTGGTACAGGACTGTAGGAGGTAAGGGGTGCCTAGTGACACCAGGGCATTTTTGGCATTGGAAGTGAGAGGAAAGGTGTGCCTCTGGCACCCCAGACTGTGCTTAGAATAATAAAAGAGGGAGGAGGGGCATGAGAGGGGTTATATACCGGTTCAGTTGATTGAGTTCTGTTGCCAGGCCATTCTGTTTGGTGAAGGGGTTTTGTAAAAAGTACTTGTCTCAATGCTGTCTAAGCATCCTTTACACTTTAGTGTTTTTAATTTTCATGATACAACTGTAAGCATGGTTTGAGTAAGTTTTCAGTAATAATGTGAAACATGTATTTTTTGTTGCTGCTGTATTTACTACAGAAGAGGGCGCTGGTGAGCAGCTGTTCTTGTAAGTTGGGCACCTATTTGTGCAATGAGCTTCTGATTGTGTGCCTTAATAAACAGCTATATTTCTTTCTTCATGCCTGTGACTGTATTATTGGTCTGAAGCTCTGTGTGCTAACATACCTTGTTTGTACTGTTGGACTTGTTTGGGGTAGGCCGCCCCTTTCTGGTAAGCACCAGTCCTCTTGTGCTGGTCATGGTGTGCCTTGTTTGGATTCTCTTAAAAGTGAAAACAGCCAGCTAGTCAGTGTAGTGGTTGGATTTCTGCTTGCGATGCCGGCAACCCGGGTTCGGGAACGGACTCGGGTCGCTGGAGAGCCAGCCTGGGGGAGTAGGCTCGAGCGTCCTACGACTGCTCACCTACTCCAGGGGGAGGGAGGGGACGTGGCTCGCTGTCTGGTACCCCCTGGCGGAGGCCGGGGAGATCAGCAGCAGAGCCCCAACGTACATGGGGGTGTGGTGAACGTTGGCTCTGCCTAGACGTTTGTGGCACACCACGCCCCAGGGAAGAAAAGTGGAAAATCCAGCCTCCTGGTCTGCTGGATGATGGCTGCCTCACTCCTGTCAGCCCTAGATGCCCCAATGCCTCCAAACCCACATCAGCAGCACTCAGGGACTGATGCCTAGTGCACTGGTTGCCTTCCCCAGCATCTTCCCCCTCAGAGGAGGGGGACCCACCCGGCGAAGGGATACGCCGGGCCACTCCTGGGTCGGCTGCGATCTGGGGTGTGGGGAGGGGGGTTGAGGTGAGGGGGTCACAGGAGGCATGAGCAGACGGAAGGAGTGGCAAGACCAGAGGCAAGTAGGAGGGATAAATATATAACACACAAAAAAAAGGGAAAACAGTTTGACTACAGTTCTAGTGAGCAAAGATGAGATTGCAGCTGAACTCACACAAATGTTTAAAAGTTTTTTTCAACATTCTAAAAAAGTAAGTTGTTCTTAATACTATATAGGTTAAGAACATAAACTCCACCAGCACCTCACTGACCTCAGCAGTTGAAACTGCTCTCCCTAGGCTTGCAGCTTTGTTTCACCTCTCCCTGCTCTTCTCTCCTCCCTTTCTACCCTCCCCACTTCTCTCCACCCCTCCATCCCCTGTTACTCCCTGTCTCTCTCCCACCCCACCTACCTTTCTACCCCTCTCATCTCCCACCTACCATTCCACCCCCTCCTGCTCTTCTCCTCCTGTCTCCCCTCCCTATCACCCTATCTCTTGTTTCTCCACCCCAAACTACCTAGCACTTATCTTTCTGTTCTTGCACTTATGACAATGTCAAATCCTTGACAGCCTACCCCCTTTTTTCCCACCCCTCCCCTCTTATCCCCGCCCTTGCTCCACTTATGTCACCCTAGGAAGGTTTTCATTTGTATCTGTGTCTTGCTATATATACACCCAAATTAATTGTGCATTATTATTTGCCACTGTCTCTTTACTATTGTGCTAATCTACACACATATACTGTCTTTTGCTACTAAGTTAACCTCCTGACCTGTATTGTATTTTACCTCTGCTTACTTCTATGTTAACCTCCTGAACTTGTATTGTATCTTACCACTATTTTGCTTGCACCCATTGCTGATGCGGAACCTTTGTAAAAGAACCCTTGGTTCAAAGGTATTTGCAATCCTAGTAATAAATAAATAAACAAATAAAATAAATAAAAACATGTTGACTGTATCATACAACAGTTGTCTACTCTCTTATCCCAGATGTGAACTGATTTATGTTTGGTTCCTTAGTTATCTGGGTGACATAGAATTTTTTAAGCAAGCCCATTTTCATGAATTGCGAGAATAAGAGAAATTAATGGTATCACCCTATAAACCCTAATTTGGAATTTCCTGACTTTTGGGATTTTGTGACCCCAACGTCTTAACAAAGCTTTTTTGCAGTAACATACTGTACTGTATGATTGCAAAGCACATACGGATCTTGGGTTATAGAGATTTGCTGTGTAGAAAATTGTGTTTATAAAACAATACATAGTACTGTCCATCACCAACCATGGAGAGTGTTGATGCAGTTCCTTCATATTATTATGAGTTACCAGTTGAGCAATGTACATTTACAGCCAATGCAAGCGTCTAAATAAAAAGGTTATAGAACGGTTACATAATAAAGTATCACTATAAAGTTCCTACAAAATACCAATTATAATTACAGCAGCATGTCAGGACAAACAGTATAATACATAAGAGACAAAAATGAGATTACGTGCATCAGGTAATATCTTTACTGTAAAACAATATCTTACAACAAGCAGAAAAGGCAAAAAAAAAAACACGATGATACTACTTTTGAGAAGGTGATATTTGAATCAGTTTACAGAAATTGTCTGGTAGAAAATGTCATAGATAAGTGAGAAAGTAAGAAGAAGATGTATTGCATCTTACAGTTTTGACCTTAGGGATAATAAATTCCAAATATCTGCCTCCCTAAAAGCTTGAAAGGTGAAACCTATGAGGCAAATTTTCATTAAGATAATCAGAAACACTTACTCTCACACATCTTAGCATAAGTGTGTACAGTACTGACTGAGATATCTCCTATTTCCTTTTTTTTTTATTTTATCATCTTTTTACCCTTCCTCTGTCCCGGGAGCAGAGGCGACTTCCCATCTCTATTGCCCATTCACCGCTGTTACATGGGGTCAAGCTGCTTGATGGTGGGGGGGAGGGGTTGAGGTTTTTTTCCATAGTTGCTTGTAGTGACTACTTAAGCCCTGAACCCAACCCTTGGGACGCCGGTGCACAGAACAAGGTCCAGGCAGGAAGTCATAAGGAGGCGCAACTTCTGCCAAGCACCAAACAGCACCCCCCCCACCGTCACTGTCTGCTAGTGAGATTGGTGCCCACCCTCCCATGGAGAGGAGAGCTGCCTATCAGTGGCTCAATCTGGCTACCCCCCGCCAACTGCTGATGACCTGGGCTTGATCCCAAATCTGGGTCACCTGTACAACATGAAATATTGTGTCCAGTGCCTCAACCCTCAGCACAACTGGGGCTGGCGAGATATTTTCTATTTTCTGAAGTTATCCATCCCAAATTGCTTTAAAGTTCACAATCATAGCTATAATTAGATAAGTTAGCACACAGTCTTGCCATTCTGTTGTAAAGAATAATTAGTTCATTTAATAAATGAACCTCTTCACTCGTGTTTGTTGTTTTCTCTGACTTGTTTTGACACTGTATTTTTGTGAGCTCTCATATTGTTGTGCAGTATTAAAAGTTTTCCTTGCCTAGAAGTGTGCGTGTATTTTTGCCATTTTTATGTTTGCTTGCACTCATGTGCAAGAAACATAGTGCCATGAACGGAGATTTCGGAGGTGTGTCACCTCCTCCTCCAATTCAGGCACTGGGCTGGCAGGCGGGGCCCCTGTAAGCCAATGCATTTTGGAGCTGTCTATGACACGCTCCAAAATGCAGTGGCATACAGTTGAAAGGGGGAGCTACGCTTGAGTGAGCAGCGATAAGGAGCTGCTCATGCACAGCTCCCCCAGCCCAGGCTTGCGCGCCTCTCAGATGTAGCGTGATAGCCGACGGGTGCCCAATCCCCTGGCCGGGCTGAACTATTTGTCTCCTCCCTGGTTAGTTGCTGCCACGCTGAGCCCACCCCAGCGTGGCAATCCGTTATGTTGCTGACGGGGTACCAATCCCTGTCAGCTGAACGCCCCCAAAGTCCTTGTGCCATGCTGGGAGCCCATCCCAGCGTGGCAAGCGTCCCGCTGACGCTTTTTGTTTTTTTACCCTGTAAAAAACTGTCCCACGGGCGGCCTCCGAGCCCTCCCACATCCCGCACCCACCCACTGCGCACCCAGCCTCCCCACACCCCTCACCCCATACTTACCTCTGACCGGCGTGACGATCTTCGGGACCGAACACGCCTGCACCTTCAAAGCCGACCGCGAACTGAGGAAATGCCGGTAAGCTGTATAATGGGCTAGATAGGAGGGGTTCAACTTTATTGCATATCTCGGGCATTTTTGGGAATTTTTGCACCAAATTTTCAACATGGGGTTTTTGGGACCCCTTCTCATGAATGATGTCACTGTCATGGCGTTATTCGGGCTTGAAGGGTGATTGCGCGCAGTGACTGTGCAGTGACTGCGAAATCATCCTTCAGGACTGAATACCACCATGACAGTGACATCATTCATGAGAAGGGGGCCCAAAGCCCCCATGTTGAAAATTTGGTGCCAAAATTCCAAAAAATGACTGTTTAACGAGCGTGCGTTACGCAGTTCCTACGCAGGCTCGTACGTTCGCGAAATTTCAATATTTCCACTCCAAATTTTCAACATTGCCATTTTTCCACACCTTCTTATGAGTAGTACAGCTGTCATTTTTCACATCTCACCCAAAATGTGTTTCCGGCCATGTAGCGCACAATGGCGCAGTCGTTGCGCGAACTCAGTGTATGGGACTTATTAAGAAAATCACAGTGTCACTGTTCATGAGCAGAGATCTTAAAATGGCAATGTTGAAAATTTGGTGATAGAATTCCTAAAAATGACTGTTTTACGAGTGTGCGTTGCACAGTTCCCACGCACGTCAGTAGGTTTGCGAATTTTCAATATTTCCACTCCAGATTTTCAACATTGCCATTTTTCCACACCTCCTTATGAGCAGTACAGCTGTCATTTTTCACATCCTGCCCAAAATGTGTTTCCGCCCATGTAGCGCACAATGGCGCAGTCGGTGTGCAACCTCAATGTATGGGACACATTAACAAAACCACAGTGACACTGTTCATGAGCAGAGGTCTTAAAATGGCTATGTTGAAAACTTGGTGAAAAAATGCCTAAAAATGACTTTTACGAGCGCGTGTGCACAGTTCCTATGCATGCTCGTTAGTTTGCAAATTTAATATTTCACTCTAGATTTTCAACATGTCCATTTTATTAAACTTCCTTATGAACAGTACAGCTGCAATTTTTCATATGTTCCCAAAATGTGTTATCGCATATAGCGCACAATGGTGCTGTTGGTGTGTGAAAGCAATGTTTAGGACAGATTAAGAAAATCAGTTATACTGTTCATGAGCAGAGGTCTTAAAATGGCTATGTTGAAAATTTGGTGACAAAAGTCCATAAAATGACTATGTTACGAGTGAGCATTGTGCAGTTTCCACGCATCCTCAGTTAGTTCATGACTTTGTAATATTTCCAGTCCAGATTTTCACTAGTGGCATTTTCAACACTTCCTTATGAACAGTACAGCTGCCATTTTTCACAACATGGCCAAAGTGTGTTTTCACACTTTCAGTGCAGAGATGCGTGGTCGCGTGGGAAATCATTGTTCGCACAGATAAAGAAAATCACAGTGACACTGTTCATGATCGGAGGCACCAAAATGCCTGAGTTGACAATCTGCTATAAAATATCCCCAACCTACTTATATGTAGTTAATAGATTGCACAGTTCTATGTCGCTTGTGACTTCACCATTTTTAAAATATTTTTACTACACATTTGCAACATAGCCATTTTACACCTCCCCATGAAAGAGTACAGCTGCCATTTTTACAGCCTGTTCGAATATGTTTGCATCTGTGGTGCTAAATCCCGTAGTCACTGTGCATAAGCAGCTTTGCTACCACACTGATATTCCCCTGTTCGTGAGGTGGGGTCACAAAACAAACATGTTGAAGATTTGGAGTTAAAATACCAATGAATGCCTGAGGTATTAGACTTTTCAACTAAATTGCCCAACCCTATATAGAATGACAGGAATCAGGGGTGTGACTTGGGATTCTTGCCTGTGATGGTCATACCATTCCACACCCTGCAGTCACTGAGAGGCATCGAGGTATGCCTTGGACTCTTCGGTCCCCAAACTTCACCCCATTCTCCTATATCGCACCCATCTCACCATATTTCCTAATGAAATGGGGTGCGCATAAGGGCCAAAGACCCCAAGGAACACGTGACACTTGTCAGTCTCTGCAGAGTGGGGTGTGGTGAAATGGCGTGGCCGTTATGCCTGACGACCCAAATGCACACCCCAATGCCTGTCACTCTCTGCAGGGTGGTGGTGGGGTTGGCTTCAGTTCAATACTTCATTGCCATTCCTATTACGCAGCTCTGTAACTTCTACACTACCACTGCCAATGCCAGTAAGCAAACATTCGGCATTGACAAATGCTTGTTTTACCTTGTTATAATATCTTGAGTGTATCTAACCTGTGTTAAAACCCAAGTATAATTCTATATTAGCATGTATGTAAGCCCATACCTTGCACACTGTATTTTCCCTATGCTCTCACTGTAATAAATTCCATTTCATCCCTGAAAAATGACTAGACACAGCATTCGTATTCACATTTCAGATGCTTGCTGCATCCATGCAAATGAGTAAGGAAGTTTGCTTTGAATTTTCAAACATCTGATGCATTTACAACACTAGCCACAGTTTACAGAAAAAAAAGGCATGTGTCGTTTTTATGGCACAAGTTATGGCAATCAGGACCAGAAATTAAATAACCTTTTATGTGGTCTAACTATCAGGTCACATGGCATTCAACCATGTCCACAACACAAATTCAGCCTTTCAAAAAATGGTGCTGAAGTCTCAATGGGCTTACCAAGTTAACAAAAATTTAATAAAGGAATAATGCATGACAGGGTGTGTGTCATGCTGGGATAACGTCACGCCTGGGGTGATTGGGCACAAGGCCGCAGGCCGAGTGCAACCATTCACCCCAGAAGTGACGTTATCCCGGCATGACACACACCCTGGAGTGCATTATTCCTATTATACAATTGCTCATTTACATACATATTTAAAAAAATATATAAAAAATATTGTTTTACATTTTTATTTTTGTAATTATTTATTGTGGAAGTATACTGGTTTAAAAAATATTTCCTTATAGGGCTTCTCTACTAGGTGGAGATGTATATGTGTGTGTGTGTATGTGTGTGTGTTTTAATGATGTGGCTCTATCCTGACTCAGTCCAGTCCCACTCGCTACAAATTTTGCCTCAACAGTTAAGGAAGATGTACAGAAGAAGATCTGCAAACTTTTAAAGCAGCATTCAGTGAGCCGTGATTGGAGGATGTCTGCATATGGGGAAAGGTGCAGTTTGTTAAACTTCTGGGAGGACAGAAAGGGTTGTTTTATTATTATTTTTAAGACTTGTTGCTTGGATAGAGGTACAGATGACAGGGTAACACAACTAGAGCGAGTGGTCAGAGAAACGGACAGCCTCGTGCTACTCTTTATGTAAAACACTCGGTCCATGCTGTATGCTGAAGGAATGATGAAACTGAAGTGTTGGCTGGAGGAAATAAAGGTGTAGCTGGGGGGGGGGAGTTACACTGTAACAGGGAAAATACTTGCTAAAGCTCTCTGATAACAATAAGAAAGAAAGATGTTTTCTTTTTCAGCACGCTGAAATGAGCAGGTTTGTTTCATGGTACGCACTGTTACTGTTCTGTAGTGAGCTGAGTAGACCGGAAGCTGAGGACTGCAGCTTTAGTTTTGTTTTATATTTTCATCTATCTGCATTTGCCATTGAAGTGGTTGGCAGACCAGCATGGCCATCTGTAATGGCCGTTGGGGTGATCAGTGACTGAGGCAAGTGCGGAGTGAAGATGTCCATGCGCTTCGTGAATGGGGAGAAAGCTGATTTGAGTTATGGCTTTTAAACTTTATTTTACATTTTAAGTTGCGAATAATGTCGGGAAGGGAGGATAGTGATGACCGGATGAAACTGTGTGGGCCAGTGGGCAGGAGTGCTGATTTCTGAGCACATTGGGGACCGCTGAAGCCGCTCGTAGGGCGAGCTGTGGAGTGACCCTTTTTTAACATTGCATGTGGCCAGTAAGTGTACTGGGACTAGATCCATGATGTTATACTGGGATAACATCACGGGTCCAGTCACAGTGTGACCAATCAGGGACCAGCATTCTTTCTTGCCATTGTATAATAAATAAATAAACACTTTCTTAGGGCATTGTCATAAAATACATCTTCATAATAAAAAAAGGGAATACAGTATTTTGAATTTCCATTTAGTGGGCTTTCTTTAATAAAATATCCTTGGTTCCATAGAGAAAGCCAATCTTGAGAGCCAGATATTTGAGCTAAGAGTTAAAGCGAAGCCTTATCACATATCAATGGTTCCAACTAGACTTCAAGTACTTCATATGATTTTACCACTTCCAGTGTTTCCCAATTAAAGTCAGTGGTCATAAAGTTATCACATTCATCAAATTTTCTAAGTTTGTCCTGGGATTCAAATGAGTAGCTATCCTAATTTTCTACTTTACAACAGAACAGTTTTCCAGACTGAGGTATTTTCAATACATTTTAATAAAAGTCTGCTACATTAAAGTATTACAATATAGCATTTGCTGCTTACAGCAGTATCATTAAGGTTTGCGCATAAGCTTAAGTGTTACCTTAGTGCACCTAGTCAGCACAGTATAGTAGCACATCAGTTAATGTGGTACGTTGAATAATAGTGCAGTATGAGAGAATGCTGTATTGTAGCATCTTAATGTGGTGAACTTTTTTGTAGTAAAGCTGAAGATTAGGATGGTTACCAATGTATATCAACATTGTTTAGCCTAATTTAAGATTAATTGACAATTTGTAAAGTAAGTAGAGCACACCTCAAGCCCATTTTGAAAGGACTGTTCGATATTTTTGAGATTAGTGTATGGACATATACTCTAACACCATCAAGTCCACTACTAATTGATAATGAACACCTGTACATTCAGGGCCAAGCTGTTTAAATACAATAAGAAAAAGGCAGGGTCCTCTAACAAAGTGATGATCCTCAGAATCCTCAGACTCATTACCCCAATAATCATCTTTTTGGTAACCAACAGAGGGGAAATTCCTGAACCAAAAAGGAGCCTGCGAGTCTTAGATTAGGTCAGCTGGTATGTTGTTCACACAGCGAAATCCCTACAGTGATGGCAATGTTGACACTGTAACCAGATCGACAGTCATTTCATTGATCAGGATTTTGCAGCACTGGCTATCTTGCTGCCCAAGGGGTTTTGCACTGTTTCCCCCCATACACCTCCAAACTGGAGGTGATTATATAACTTTTTGAAGGGTGTGGGGGTAAAGTCCCCAATAAACAGCCAGGATGTGCCCAAGTGCATTGCTGCTATAGCCGCCATTTGGCAGGATTGCCTGGCGATGTGGTTGCCAGTTGGCAAATTCTTGTCACAGTAGTCCGTTGCATCCTTGATGTCTAACCAGTGTCATGGAACCAGGTCAGCTAGACTGTCAACTAAAAGGCCACAGTCCAGAGAGTTAAAGTCATGGATAGGTCTACAAATATAGACATTCTCATCATGCTAGACTCAGAGACCACATTGCTATCATGTAAGAGCCAAGACCCTTGATCTTGTGGACATAGTAAAGTGCTGGATCCAGAAACCTGAATCCATGACTCTCTAAGGCAGTATGCACTGTAAGTGTACTATTATTTGATTATAATGTAGATGCTCTAAAATTTTAGAAATGACTGAGAAGAGAGACATAGAGCAATAACTGTTAAAATTCCCTTTAGGAACCCCTTTGTGTATTGGGATAATATTGGTCTTTTTTCCAGCTATTGGCAAGCAAACCCTACATTTCAAGCTTGGGCTTCAAAATATGGTGAACACTGTAGGCTGAAGAAAACAGCTCTGGAAACCGTGCTATGATGTGAGATCTCTTGCATATTGCAATTACTCTGAATGCCTCTGGTATATGAGGACAGTCCTTTAAGCTTGTTTCTGAAGCACCAAAACATATTTAAGCTGTGCAGCATGACCCCAAAGAAGAAACAAAGACAACAGCAGAAATCTATGCCAAGTGCTTATGGCAAGAACTTGTAACACACACCAATTAGGAAACAAGCTACCAATTCCTTCAAAAATAATCAAAATTTCAAATGAGCTCTCAGAGGAAAACACTGTTCCCTTGACTTCAAATGAATTGACAAGTAGGAAGGAATACAAAATGAGCAAAAGTAATTAACTAAGAACACTACCTCTAAAAGCATAGTTTTTTTCATTTTCTGGGGCACAGCTGCTATTTCATAAGCTACTAACTCAAAGGCTCCTAATTCACAAGGTATTCTGATGAACAAATTAATATTGCCATTACTGTTCTTTCTGATGAAATGCTGGAGAAAATACTTGACAAGAGCCTGCTAGAAACCCCAATTAAGCAAGCTGATGCAGCAAACCACATATGAGTGGGGCTAATTGTCTACCAGGAGGTAATTCAAGTTCATAGAAACAGATTTTGTTGGCTGAAAAAGACCTTCAGGCCCATCCAGTCTGCCGCTTTTCCCTGACTATTCCATCACCCCTCACCTTAATTGGTCATAGGTGTCACTCTCTCTCCATGTTCCTGTACCTAATAGGCCCCTGTGCCTGTCTCATGCAAGCTTGAAATTTACCCAAGTCTTTGCCCTCACTACCTCATCTGGCATGCTGTTCCAGTCATCCACCACCCTATCCATGAAGAAGTAATTCCACACATCTCTCCTAAACTTTACCCTCCTAGCTTCATTACATGTCTCATTGTTATAGTGCCTTCCTTTCTATGAAACTGACCTTTCATTTGCACTTGCACCTGCACCGTGTTCATTTCTGTGAGGTACTTGTAGGTCTGAACTTAAGGAATTGCTGCAAACTCTGTGGTTTCAGTTTCAGTCATGGTGGTAGACATGCAGGTCCAGGACACCAGCCCTGCCATTCACCTCTCCCTGAACATTTCCTAAATTCTAGCAGAACCTCCTTCTGACTGTGTTAATTTGGGGAATATGACATAGTGGTTATGGTTGTAATTTCTCCTGCCCCCCCTTTTTTCTCATCCCCCCTCACCCTTATGTGCTAGCTCTCTCTACCCTCCCTCTCCTCCTCCTTACCCCTGCTAGTTACCTTGTTTCCCCCTGTGTCTTCACCTCCTCCTCTCCCTAGATCTTTTTACTATTTGTCCTACCTTTGTGTAGGCTACAGTGGAAGGCTGGGTTTGCTGGCCAAGGCACCTAGCTTCACCTGAGCTCTTTCCTTCTAGCTTGTTGAAAGGACAGAACTAAGAATCTTACCAGAGTAAGGGAAAGGATTAAGACTTTTGGCTAGGAAGATTTACTGTGTGTTGTTGTTTTTATTTTGTACTCACACAGGGATTGTTACTGTTTGTTGCTAACATTTTATTGCTTTATTTTTCTCTGATTCGCATTGCTGTTGCTGGGTATACCTTCTACTGCATTATTACAAGGTGTGCCTACAGGTGTGTGCTAACAGGTTACTGCTGTAATCTTCTGATTCAAACTGTGTTTTGCAAGGTATATCTTCTGTTACTGCTATATTTTTCTCTGTAGCAAAGTGTTTCTTACAGGGTATATCTTCTGTGAAATTATTACCAGTGGTGCTTAAATTTTGTGACTTTTTTATCATTAGGCTAAGCAAAATTACTGTTTGTCCCTATTTTATTAATTTCTTTTTGCTGAAAAGTTTTTTTTTTGTCTCAGAGATGTTGTAGTCTCCTTCTCACATTGAAGACGGAGAGTGAGAAAGCAGCCACAGCTTCCTTGAATCAAGGACGTTGTTTTCTAGACTACACTGAACTGAATTATTACTTTTTGGACCTGTGTAAGTAACTAGTATTGATTCTGTTTTGGGGTGGACTTTTCTTAGTTTTAACTTTAATTGGCCTGGGAGGTATTTGCAGTCAGCTGTGACTTGACCTGTTACTTAGCCTTTGTGAAATGGATGTCTGAAAGGAAGGAAGGCACTCCCCGGGGTGGAGGGTAAGAGTTGTAGGTGATTGTTTCTGGACAGCACAAGTTTACTCCCACCCACCTTTTCCCTCACCCCACCCCCCAAGTGCATAACTTCCTTTATAGCAGGGGCTCTGGCACCACTTCCTCAAAACTGCTAACAACATACACCTGTTCATATCCTTAAAGGCAAAGCACACCAAATAGGGGGCAGAGACATTCACAAGCTTGCACACACTAAAACAAGAACAAAAAACAAAAAAGCATCTGTAACTGGAAGGGACACAGACATGTGAGGAGTGGTGCAATGCACTGGCTGTGGAGGAGTAGTCTTCCGGGAGACATTCTGGAGACTGTGTTGCTGCCCTTTTTGCAGGCACCTCTCTGGTCTGAGGGAGGAGGTTGTTCATCTCCATGCTGACCTGGCAAGGATTCAGGAAATCTGCTCCTCCACCCAGGGACCACCCAGGCCACTACCTCAGAGGTTGCCAAGAAAGAGTAGTGGTTGGACCATGGTGGGCTCAGGGAGGGTGAGGGTGGTGGAACAGAGGTGCATCCCTCCAGTTGTGCCTCTCCACAATTCATTCACCACTCTGGAAAAGCATGGTTCCTCTATGGAGGCACCTGCAGTGGAGACCAAGGAGGATGCTGGGAACCTCCACAATGGAGAACCACAGTATGGTGGCCCAGGACCCCACAGGGGAAGAAAACAACTCCTAGTTGGGGACTCAGTTGTTAGGGGGCAGAATTGGGGGAGGGAGGGGAAAGGGAGGTAAGGTGCCTGCCTGGCACCAAGGCTTGGAGGGACAGAAAATGAATCCTCAGGATCGTGGGAGCAGCAGCAAGGAGGAGGGAGCTGGATGTCATTATCCATCTAGGAATGAATGAATGACCTGGCTGAGAATGGGCTCAGAGCAGTGCAACAGGAGTTTGTGGAGTTGGGGTGGGGCCTTAGACAAGTAGCACACATGGTAACTTTCTGAGAAGTGCTACTTGTCTATGGCATGGATGAAGTTAGGGCACTCCGCACCATGGGATTCAATGACTGATTGAAAAGCTGGTGCAGAGCTCAGGCATTTGGCTTCATTGAGGACTGGGGCTCCACCTGGAGGGATGCAGGCCTATACAAGTGTGATGGTCTGCATCTATCCTGGAGGGGAACTAGAATCCTAGGTGATAGGTTTAAATGCTTCAGTGGCAAACATTTAAACTAGCCAAGGGGGAGGCACTGAAGAGGAGCAGGGAAATCCTAGCCCCCCCATAAATCAGGGTAATTAGTGAGGTAAATACCAAAATAGAACAGTCTATAGGGAGAAGGGTGAGGTAAATGGAGAAAAAGACAAAGGCAGTAGGGACAGGGATGGGGCAAAAAGAAATAAAGCCATAAAAATGGAGGGTAATGAGTATCAATGCCCATAGTCTAGGTAAAAAGCTCCCTGAAATGGTGGCCTTGATGGAAGAGGGATGCCTGGATATTGTGGCAGTCACAGAAACATGGTACACAGAGAACCATGACTGGGATGTCAACATACCAGGTTACACAATCTACAGGAGGGACAGGGAGGGAAGAAGAGGAGGAGGAGGAGCTCTCTATGAAAGGGAAGGGACAAAAGCAACAGAACTAAAGGGCAAACAGCAAGGAAAGGAGGCACTGTGGGTCACCCTGGAGACTGGAAATGGCTCCACAATCTGCACAGAGGTTGCAAACAGACCCCCATCTCAGGAGGAGGAAATGGACAAGGAAATAATAGAAGGCATCCTTGGGATGGCAGAGAAAGGGGAGATATTGCTGATGGGGGACCTGAATATGCCAGATGTTGACTGGAGCACCTTTGCTGCAGCCATATCCAAGAAAAGGGCCATTCTCAATGCCCTACATGGGGCATGCCTCAGACAGCTAGTTTAGGAACCCACTCGGGAGAGAGTAATCTTAGACCTGGTACTCTCAAATGGGGATAGAGAGAGGATCTCTGATCTTGAAGTGGGTAGCCATCTGGGAACAAGCAACCACCAAACAGTGTGGTTCATGAAAAACTTAGCTGTAGAGTCAAGCCACACAAAAGTGAAGGTACTAGACTTCAGGAGGGCTGATTTTGTAAAATTGGGAGAGTGCTTCAGAAAAGCACTAGCAAACAGGCAAGAAAGTGGGGTGGAGCAACAATGGGGAAACATCAAAATCGCCATCACAGAGGCAACAAGTCTTTGTGTGAAGCAAATAAACAAATCAAAATGAAAGGAAAAAACACTAGGGTTTTCAAAAGAAGTGGCGGGGAAGGCAAGGGAAAAAAAGATAGCATTCAGGAAGTATAAGGAAACACAGAAGAAGCAGGACAGAGAACTGTACCAGTTGAAGCAGAAGGAAGTGGGTAATGCAGTCAGAATAGCAAAGGACTAAACTGAGGAAAAGATAGCCAACTCAGTTAAGAAGGGGAATAAAACCTTTTATAGGTACATTAGGGATCAAAAAAGACTGAGGCAGGGATACTGAGGCTGAACAAAGAGGAACGTGGTTGTGCAGAGATCAACAGTGAAAAAGCAGGGATACTGAATGAATACTTCTGTTCAGTACTCACAATGGAAAAGCAGGGGGAAATACCTAATCCAGTCAATAGAAGCACTCTGGATAGGGGGGTTGATATTAGTCCTTTCACAGAAGAAAGGGTTCAGAAAGAACTCCTAAAACTGAAGGCGGATAAAGCAATGGGGTCTGATGGGATTCACCCCAGAATTTAAAAAGAACTAATGGAAGAACTAGTAACTCCACTGACTATCCTTTTTAATAAATCATGGGAGGATAGGGTGGTACCTCAGGACTGGAGGAGGGTGGATGTGATTCCTCTTCACAAAATTGGGAGCAAGACAGAGGCAGGAAACTACAGACCTGTCAGTTTAACCTCAGTGGAAGGGAAATTGATGGAATCACTTCTGAAGGAAAGAATTGTTGAGTACCTAGAGGCCAGTGGGGCACAGGACCCAAGGCAGCATGGATTCACAGTGGGAAGGTCATGTCAGACAAATCTAATTGAGTTCTTTGACTGGGTGACCAAAACAGTAGACCAGGGAGAGGCTGTGGACATGGCCTACCTAGACTTTAGCAAAGAATTTGACAGATTCTCACACAAAAGATTAATAAACAAATTAGCCAGCCTGGAAGTTGGTCCTAGGGTGGTAGCCTGGGTAAAACACTGGTTGTACAACAGGACACAGTGGGTAATAGTAAATGGAGTCCACAGTGAAGAAAGGAGGGTTATTAGTGGGGCACTGCAGGGTTCAGTACTGGGGCCGGTCCTTTTTAATGTCTGTATAAGTGCCATTGCAGAGGGACTGGAAGGGAAAGTATGTCTCTTTGCAGATGACACAAAGATGTGCAACAGGGTTGATACACAAGGTGGGGTGGAAAGGATGAAAAGGGACTTGGCAAGGTTGGGGAAATGGTCAAATGTATGGCAGCTTAGATTCAATGCAAAGAAGTGCAAAGTAATGCACTTGGGAAACAAAAACCCAGGGGAAAAGTACACAATGGGGGGTGAGATACTGACAACAACAAAAGTGGAAATGGAGCTGGGGTAGTCATATCTGATGACCTAAAGGTGGGCTAGTAATGTGAGAAGGCAGTAAGGAGTGCTGAGGGGATACTGGGATGCATAGGGAGAGGCATCACCAGTACAAAACAGGAAGTTGTTGGCCCTCTCTACAGACAGTTGGTAAGACCTCATCTGGAGTACTGTGCACAGTTCTGGTGACACCATCTCTGCAAAGACATAGACAGGGTGGAGGCTGTCCAGAGGAGGGCAACCAAAATGATGCAGGGTCTGCATCAGAAGACATATGAAGAAAGACTAAAGGAACTAAAGATGTATAGTCTCTAGGAAAGGGGGGGCATGATAGAAACTTTCAAATACCTCAAGGGAATCAACAAAGTCCAAGAGGGTAGCATCTTTCTGAAAAACAGATGTGCAAAAACAAGGGGGCACAATTTGAAGATAGAGAGGGAATGGCTCAGAGATAATGTGAGGAAGTATTTCTTCACAGAGAGGGTTGCGGAACAGCCTTCCTGAGGAGGTTGTAGAGTCAAAAACAGTGGGGGAATTCAAGAACGTATGGAACAGACATAAGGCAATTCTATTGGGGGTTAGGAGGAAGTAGGCTTTGATTAACTAGGATCTGCAGCTCATCTGTTAGATAAGGAAATGGGCAGAGTAGGTGGGCCAAGTCGTCCTTATCTGCCATCAAATTCTATGTTTCTGTGTTTGTATTATTGCTCTTTGTTCCTCCTCCTTACCCTACTACTTAGTAACTTGGTGTGAGCCCCCATGTCACCACTGGCACTTAGTTCCTTTGCTTTTCTCCATCTCCTCCATAGCACCCTTGTTGTGTGCCTCTATTTACCACCACCAGCACCTAACTTCCCTGCTTCTTCCCTATTCATCTCCACCTAGGTATTGTTGCTTGTTGAACTGATTATCCTCCTAGGTTACACGGAGCAGTCTGTTTACCCTTTTTCAAATTAGTATTACTGCTTGTAACTGATTTTTTCCACTATCCTGTGTCAATCTATTGTACAGCTAGTTATCTGCTTTCCTCTGGCTTAAAACTGTACATGGTTCAGTTACTTCTCTGTACCATTGGTTATTATGCTACGTTTGTTTCTGTTGGAACTTGTGTCTGTAGAGCTTGTAATTTACTACTCTTATTGGATTGTAAATTGTTTTAACTGTTTGATTCTGTGTCATTGTTTGTGGCCCGGGTCATGCCAGAAAACGATCCTTGGATCAGAGCACTTACCCAGTAAACAAAGACTTAAATAAGTAAAATAAATAATGGTGGTAGTAAGTCAATTGACTTACCAGCCCCTTTAATTTTTCTGAGCACTGCAAGGTTAAAACATACAAAACTGATCCCGGCTTCTTCAAAAACAATTTCTGTGTCTTCTAAGCCAGGTGCAGTACAAGTTGCAACACAAGCAGATTATCCTTCACCAATAGCCACTGTTGTACCCATATTTCAGATAATGCCATCACACAAAGAACTAGAACAGAAGGCAAATCATTCTAACTCACATTAGTCTGCTATATAGCAACAGGAATTCACAGGGTAATATTTCAATGAGCCCTAGTATGATATTAGCTCATGTGGACATCAGAACCTGTTTGTCTCTAGACCCTTTTACTGAGATTGAGATTCAGATACTTCAAACTACAAATCAGCATCAGGATATCAGCATATACTCTGATGATCCAGCACTACCTAAACTGTATTCTCCAACAGCAAAAAACATTAAAATATTACTAAATTAAATAAACGGTTCAAGTACACAGATGGAGGCACTGGTCAAATCTTTGCCAGCAGATTCTGTCCCTGCATCTAAGTAGTATAAACAGGATGGACATGATATAGCAGATACTGAACTTAGTTATCACCATTTTCAGAAGTCCAGGGCATCTGCAGGTCTATACTATTAGATGAATCTAAATCTAATAATAACATCTGTGGACTGCCTGTGTCTTTCTTACCTCCTGATAAATTAGCATACTCCCCATCCACAGGCACCTATCCCTTTCAAAATGTGTTTCTACTTCATAGCCAAACTGCTGCTCCACTTTGCACCACACAGCTGAGTTTTACTGTTGTGGCTCTCTCTCTCTTGTAGCTGCAGTTTGTTAGACTAGGTTTATATTTTGCCAATTTTTGGCAGTAAGGGCTCGAGTGCAAGTGTTTGTTGATAACCAACTGTCAGGCTGGTTGGCTGGTTGGCAAATTGTTTTTCTTTACTTGGCTGCCATTTCTCTGCATTTTTTGGTGTTGTCGATTCTCAGCATTGACTGGGAAGTGAGAACAGAGGAGACTACAGACTCCAGATTGATGGAATGCAGCAGAGACCATCTGCTTCAGGTGGAAGGAGGATAATATGAAAATTACCTATTGAAAAAGCACCGTCTGTGTGATATGCATCTTTAATTTTACTACAGGTATCATATCATTGTCTAGGAAAGGAGGTAACCTTTTATCCTGGAATGAGACAAGAGTTACTAGGTTCAGACAAGCAATATATGTCTTTTTGTTTCCCCTAGATTTCTGCTGGCAAGAGAAACCGAGTAGTCACCATGGTGGTCTAGATGATGGGGAAGCAGATGAAAGGGCTGGAGAGAAATATTTTGTTACACAATTGACTCCAACTTCATAAGGAAGCCTGAAAGCAGGATTTTTGTGGCTTTGGCTCGGTAACAATTCGAAAGGTACTCCTAGACACTGAGTTAAGCGATAGATGAAAGCTAGATGGGGAAATTTCCCCTCAGAAGTAATTTTTCCTAATTTTCCATCAGCCCTTGATTAGATATTCAGTTCGTTGATGAATTAAAATCAGACCCTGAATGCGTTGCCGCTGTTTCAGCTACTGGAACTCAAGCGGGTGTTATATCCAACACATCCGACACTACCTTTTAAAAACTTTTTTTGCTGGACACCTTGTGTTGCAATTTCTGTTACAACTCTCATAGAATTGTGTGGAGGCTAGAGGAATTTGTCTGGTCTGGAGGGAAAATTCCCTATCATGGAGTCAGCAGGTTTTTATGGAAATATAGTGTGATATGTTTTATTTAATATAAGAATGCTAAGTGAGACTCTTACACATGAAATAAAGTCACTTATATTTGAGTGCTTTGCATTTTTGTGCTGCACCTCCATGTTTATTGCTGTCCACTCACGTTTGGCAATAAAGGAATTAAATTCTCAGAATGATGAACTGCAATGTACTGATTAAGGGAACTCTTCTCATGAACAAAGCATAGCTGTCTCACTTTTACCCGAGTGGCTCTGTTTTGAGTCCCCTTATTTCACAGCATGGTCCTAATTTCCTCAAGTGAGGAGCCATGGATTAATCAAAGCTACTAGAAAGACGTTTATAAGCTCAGATTTAAGATTATCATCTACAAAGGGACCAGAGATTTTAATCAACTTAAAACCTGGTGCCACTGTAGCTTAATATATTATAACACAGAATTATTACATTTTATTTTGTGTGTAAAACTGCATTTATCTGTTCTTTGTAATTTGGGCACTTACAAAGTAAGTCTGCTTTATTTATTGCATACTTAAGTTTGTTTGAGCTAAGGTTAGTTCTGTAGCTATAATAATTAATTTAGCAAAACAATTATAGGAATACCTGTCTCAAGTTTAGTTTAATTGAAATTTAGCCAAGAGACTACAGATACAGTAAGCCTGGACAGCAAAGTTTGATGCTTGATTCAACTCTACAATTCCATGAGTCATGACTATTAGGATTACTAGTGTGTGTTTGGCATTTTGGCTAATAGCCAGAAGTAGGAGAGGGCAGTTGGGTCACTCTCCTTGGTACCAGACTATAATGCTTAGTATGACAGGTTTCTGGGTGTGACTCTAAACCTTTTTGTGTTGGAATGTAGAAACAAGCACAGGACCAAAAAGCTGCTCTGCCCATGGATAGCAGAAGAACATTGATTTTGATTTCCTAAAGTAATATCTGGAGGTCAGGAACTGAAAAAAAAAACAGCTGGTCAATATGGCCTAAACGGAAATCTTACCTAGATTTGCAATACAGACAGGGTGAGTTAGTACAAGGATCTAGTTCTGTGCAGTATCAATGAATAAAGGTTGTGCATCATGCATTCAAAGTTCTAGCTGACCTACAGCAGGGGGCTCAGTTTGGCGGAGCCCTTGTGAAGTGCAGAACAACACTATGGCTGAATCCACCTTAGATGCGTCTCAGAAAGGCTTTGACATTTGGTTGTAGGTGAGTGCTCTTTGGATTTCCTCTGTGAAAAGCTGGCTGTACCATAATCAAGACTCCTGGCATTCTGCGGTTCTGTGGTTGCAGAATTTGCCGCAGAATTTGCATCATGCCGCAGAATATGTATAGTGCCACAGAATTCATTGTTTTTGGTGAATTTTCATATAAATATACTGTTTTTCCATAGTGTCAGGCTTTCTTTCCTACCTCGTTTATCCTGAAGCCCCCTCCTCTATGCTCAGCATATGATGTAATCGATGACATCACATCATATTTAGCCAATGACAGGGCTGCATTCTGCCAGAGAAATTAATAAATCATGCTGCAGAAATCAGAAAATGCTGCCACAGAAGTCAAGGAGCCCTGCCGCAGAAATCAGAAAATTCTGCTGCAGAACACCAGGGGCCCTGACCATAATGTTCAGTTTTGGGAAAATAAAGTGGTGAGCTTCTGTGACCAGATATAATACCAGGCATGACTGATCTTTAAGGTCAGTTTTATTTTATTTATATTAATGGGCATATCTTTTGAAACATGGGATAATGATACTGTCCACTATGTACAATGGGGTAGAGATACACGGCAAATGCATGTACCCCACCAGTGGAGCTCTGCACCTGTGGACAGGTGTGAACCTGGTAGCATTCACAACTGCCAGCCACATGTCCGTGGCCCTGCCCCTGTGGCATACAGGTTTACATGGGGCAGATGGGAGAAGAGCTCCGGACCTGGGTGGGCATCCAATCAGATGCCCATCCCAGGTCCTTCAGTGGATCCCTTTACATGGCAGATTGCACTGTAGCTGCACACCCCTATGGATATCAGACAGCTGGCAGCTGTGGAGGTGTGAGGAGGGCAGTGCTGATGGCCGTCCCAGGCAACAGCACCAGTAGCAAGATACAGGTACAGGGATGGGAGTCAATGCCATGAGGGGTTGGGGGACACAGGTCACCGATGCAGGGTGGGAGTGCCAGGATGGGGCGCTTTTTTCCATTAATGCCAGCAGAAAGAGCTGGGTTCAGGTTGTGTTTGCACTGGGGATATACTTGTCAGTCCCCATATGGCACAAGCAGCACTAAGGCTGGCATACAGGGCTACATTAGCCATCACCTGTTTGTGTCCAGTGGACAGCACCTCTCTGTTTGTTGGGGAGGGGAGCTGCCCCATATTGCTCCAGGGTTGGGAACATCAAGTGTGTTGGGTGGGTGCTGTCATGCAACAATGGGGATGGGGCAGGGGTAGGGGGCTATTTTATCGGCATGGGGTAGGAGTACAATACCATTTGGGGGGCCACCAGTTTTCTGCTGAGGATCCAGTGTCAGCAGTGCAGGGTGCATACTGTGGTTACAGCAGGCTCTACCCTGGTGTAACTTGCACTCTGTCACTCACCCCTGAGGGTTGAACTATGTGCTATTGTGAATGGTGCACAGTGCCATCACACCACCAGCACACCATCTGCCCACCTCCAGTGCATTGCTTTCCACATAGCTGGGGAATCATGTGTGTAACGGCTGCGTGCCCCAAAGGTGCATGCCACATGGGCTCCACTCCATGACATTCCCCTGTACACATCCAGTTTCCATGGGCATGTTGGGATTGTGCATAGGACCCACTAATAATGCCATTATTATTAATGGACCCCAGATTAATGACTAGTAATGATTGATTTAAAATTAATTTCCTATTTTTTTTCAGGCTTAACCTTTAATATCTCTGTCTTATTTGGTTTGAATAAGTGAATTAGATTATTAAGGGTTTGGGCCAGCTGAAAAATTAATACATATTTATACTGGCTGCTATGCATGAATAAGGTGGAGGTACCTGCCACAAGCACGTACCCCATATGTGGAGCTCCACACCTGCAGACAGGTGCACACCTGGTGGCATTCACGACCATCGACTACCTGTCCACAGTCACGCCCATGCCCCTTGGTGCACAGGTTCATGCACAGTGGAAGGGCAGAGTTATGGTCCCAGGCAGGTGGCCAGTAAAATTCCCCCTGCCTAAGACCCAGAATGGATCTCCCATGCTTGACAACATGGGAACAGAATCATGCATCACACCAGCTGCACCCACTGAATGCCCAGACAGCTGCTGTCAGAGGTAGAGCCTCCACCCTGGAGGCATCCCCCATTGTCAGGAGCACAGCTTCCATCTCAACATGGAGGAGCAGCTTTCTCAGTCCCCCAGCACTAGCGCTCTGCTCGTGAACACAGTGGTGCCCCATCCCCAGCATTGCAGCTCCCCAACACACAATGGGGCACTTGTCCCAGGACTGTGGTATCCCCACCCGTACATGTCCATGACCCCCCATGGCACTGACCACATCACCCATTCCCTGGACCTGGCTTTAGGTGCCCCAGCCATGGGACAGCTGGCGGCACTGCCAACCGAACACTCCCTCTGCCACCTGCACCAGTGATGGGGCATACATGTGCTGGGGGGATCTCTGTGCTGCAGGGACATGGGAGGCTCCATGTGTTGGGGAACAGTGATTGGGACTGCTTGCTATGCCAGAGGGGGACCCTGTGGGTGTGCAGGTATGGCCGTGCAAAGCTTTTATGGCATGGTCCCCCTGGTATATCCTGACATTTTTCTATTTTCCCCTGCTTGATGCACTACACGCATTTGCACATGGTGCATAGTGCAGGCATGCCCCCCCACCTCCATCATGTTGCTGTCTGCACAGCCAGGTGATCAGGAGTGTAGGGGGTGCACACCCTGTTTGGTGCATCCCACATGTGGGACACAATTAGCGCAGAGTGGCTATGCGCTGCGGCCACTCTGCACATTCATGCATATGGGACAGTATGCTCAACAGCAATATTTTGTTTTTATACAGGTATTCTGCCTGTTTATGAAATGTGTATCTATGACATGTTTGTATTTGCTTTTAGAATATTGTAATGGCTTATTAGATGAACAATAAAACCAAACTTGAACTTTTGTTTCTGCTTCATAGAGTTAGCCAAGACACTGCAGAAAAAGCCAGATTATCAACAACCAGCTCATGAACTGTATGTTTCATTGGCTTCAAATGTTGACTCAAATCATTTGGCAAATGATACACCAGCTGTTGACAAAATCCCTCTTTGGCATTGTTCATTTTCAATCAAATGGAAAGAATAAATGGCAAATGAAATGAGATATCCCTACTGGAAAAAAAAACAGATTCTTTACAGCAATCCATGTATGCTCTGAAGGATGAAAATTTAGTTCTAATAAAACACTCTGCAGAAACCCAGCAGAGAATTAATGATTTGAAGGGTAACCAAATTCCTGTAAAGGGGCAAGTTAATTAACTTGAAGCAAATTTGAAAGACGTACAGGAAAACTTCTGGCTCTCAAGGCGGGTAAATGTAGAACTAATATATGAATTACAGGAGTCACTGAATATTGGGACAAGCATGCCTCATTGTGGGACACTTTCAATAATACATGAACACTGAGGCAGCAAACATTAACCTTAAAATGGACCAGATTTGTAGAGCCTTGTGAGCCAGACCAGAAGAGGGCACCCCTCCATGGCCAATAATCATGAAATTCTTTAAATCAATTGACGTAGACAATCTGATGCCCCATGTCTACAAAAAAGAAAAACTGATTAGACTGTTGGGGGCCTCAATAGCCATTTAAAATAATTCTAACCCCTATTGTTGTTGATGGAGAGAAAAAATATAACTGTCTCCATACACTGCTTTGGATGGACAAATACAAAGCCACAATAAAAATGCCTGCCAAAATAATAATAATTTTGGTGGCACAGCATTTAATGTATGAAACTCCAAAGCAAGCAGAAGAGGATCTGAGGCAGAGACCGGTATTTTTTTAGCAGTACCTATTGTTACAGAGTGCACTCCACTTATAACAGACAATTGGTTACAGTGGACAAAAAATGATTTTATTTATTTATTTAAGAGTTTTACCAGGAAGGCATACTGAGCGGAGATACCGCTCAATTCCAGATGCATCCTGGGGGAAGGAGGAAGAGGAGCAAAATACAGACAATAAATGTTATACAAGTATACAGATTGTGATGGGCATAGACTATTGTATACATAGATTAGTAGATTAACAGAGCTCCCATGACTGAGAGCACAGAGGTAAACTTGATTTCCCTAACCAAATATATTAAATCCATTGAATTTTTTCCCTGGTTTTAATAGACAGAAAAATTGCTTATAATGGACACAATGAAGTGTTTATGAGCATTTGTAGTGCTTTTTGTATGGGTTAATTATTTATTAAATACTGAATGTTATGACTTTTTTTCAGACCATTTTAATGAGGTATATGTTGGTTAACTGAGTATTGTTTTTGATAATGTTTTTAAATTTTGTTGTTTTATTGTATGGCACCCAGAGCCTCTGGGATTGGGCACCTGAAAAATAAAAGTTGCCTGGCCTTACCTTGCCTTTTTGGGGGGTGGGAGTGCAGAGCTGGTAAGGAGATCTTAAAGATATAGAATTAAGTTGGTGGAGATACAGAGATTAGATTTCTTACAGAGTAATTCGGCACAAGCTGCAAAAACATGTATTAGTTAATTAATTACCCTAATAGGAAATTATTTCATATTTTAATAAAAACCTTGCAGTACAATTGCCTTTGTTCTTACTTTCCTAGAAACTCCACATCCAGCCACTAGAGTTATTTTCTTTTTCTTACCTTCCATAATAAACTTCAATAAAAGGACTCATGTCCCATGAGAGTTAAAAACACACAGAACACAGACATATATTCTAGCTAGGTTCTGGAGTAATCTATAAAGTTTTATAACAGGTTCGCATTCACTCTGAGCCCTTAATCTTACACATAGACACCTAACTGATAGGCTCCTCATCCACCTCCTCTGGATATAATGAACACTGGATATAACAGACACAGATTGTGTGCACAGATGCCTCAATTATAACAGGCTTGCACTTTATTAGTTCAGTTATGATGTAAAACAATTTGCAGGGTACTCTGCTGGGAGTGTAATAATTTATCTCTGTTTTTTTTTCTGGTACTTGGTTACTCTGTCTTAGATCTCTATTGCAGTTCAGGAGTCATGTGACTTTTCACCCCTGATGGAAATATGTTAATAAAATAATAGGGAAATGAAATCCCCTTGTAAGAGTAACAAGAAAAGGTAGAGGAAAGAAAGGGTAGGAAAATACAGAGAATAGGTTTAAATTTGTAATTATTTTGGATTTGTTTTGCATCTAGTATTATTTAGACTATAGTTCGTATGGTAGGTAGGGTAGATGGGGTGGGGTTACTCCTTATGTGAATGGAATTATTTGTTTTATTCTTTCATATTTTTTATGTGAGGAAGGGGTATCTTGCTAGTAAGGTTAACCAGCGGTGGCTTTATTAAAATGCATACGGTGCTCTCGAATAGTTTTAGACAGAATGCTTCACTGAATGTGAATGGCTTCAGTATGTCAGACCAGCATGTCAGAATACTAAGCAATCTGAACAAATTAAAACTGGACATTGTAGCACTGCAACAGGCTGCAATGGAATCAGCCAAATTAAAATGAACCTGGGTTTGTAATATTTTGTTTTTACCCAGAACAAAAAAAAAATGTCCCAGAGTGCACTTTGATCATTCATAAGTGTGTAAACCATAATATTGGCCAAATGGGAAGAGGAAGAGGGCAGGATAATCCTAGTCAAAATTAATATAAATGAAATGTATGTACCTATGGTTCTGTGCATGCTCCCTTTGAAAATGATAACCTGTTTTTGGCCAAAATAACAACTGGATTAATATACCTTCAGGCTGAAAATATTGTTCTGGTTTGATATTTTACTGCCCTTATTAACCCAACTTTAGATAAGACTTTTAAGATATCTAATTATAATAAAAAGAAAATACACCTCCTTAATAACTTTATGGATGAACATATTCTTATAGATACCTCGAGAACTTCCAATCCCTTGGTAAGGGCCTATACCCACCATAATGCCAAAAAACAAAGTCTTATATGAATGGGTAATATTTTAATATCAAAATCCTTAAATTAATCATGTTTGGATACTTTAATAAATCTGGTAATTTTAACTGACCATACTGTGGTATCACTTTGTCTGGAAAGTACATTTATTGCTGTCACAGAACCTACTGTATATGGACTTTCAATAATGAATTATTAGTGTTTAAATTAAACATTAAAGAGACCAATTCTGAAATGTGGTACTTTTTATTATTCTAGCCATTGTCCACTAACTATTTTATGGAATCCATTTAAGGCTTAAATACAGGGCATTATTATTTCTTACCAGAGTTGGATGAATATATAGAAACATAGATGTTGATGGCAGATAAGGACCACATGGCCCATCCAGTCTGCCCATTTCGTTTTCTACCTTATGAATGTGCCATCGGCCTTCACTCTGTCAATGATCTATCTATTCATACTCATCTGTGTTGCTCCCTTATGTCTAACCCATATCTGTTTGAAGCCCTGCTCTGTATTCATATCCACCACTTCCTGAGGTAGGCCATTCCATGCATCCACCACCCTTTTTGTGAAAAAGAACTTCCTCACATTACTCTTAATCAGCCTCCCTCTAATCTCAAGCTGTGTTCTCTTGTTCTGGTATTTTTCTTATATTGAAACATGTTAGACTCTTTCACCTTGTTAATGCCCTTAAGATGTTTGAATATTTCAATCATATCCTTTGCTCTAGGGTATACATATTGAGTTCCGTTAATCTGTCCTCATGTTTTCTGATGCAGTCCTTGCACCATTTTGGTTGCTCTTCTCTGAACTACCTTAATTTGGTTAATGTCCTTGTGAAGGTGTGGCCTCCAGTACTACATGCAGTACTCCAGATGGGGCCTAACCAGTGTCTTGTAAAGAGGGATTATTACCTCCCTCTTCCAACTTGTGATACCCCTACTAACAGACCCCAAAATCCCCCTAGACTTACCTACTGCTTTAGTGGTCTGCTTGGATGATTTTAGGTCATTGGTGATGATGATGCCCAAGTCTCTTTCTTTCCTTGTGACTGCCAGCAATTCCACTCCCAGCCTTTAGGTGGCTTCAGGGTTTCTCTTCCCTATGTGCATGATCTTGCCCTTTTTTGCATTAAACCCCAGTTACCACTCTTCTGACCATTTTGCTAGTTTATCCAGATCTCTTCTCATTCTGCCCATCCCATCTGGATCATCTACTCTGTTGCAGATCTTGGTGTCATCTGCAAACAGACAAACCTTACCCTCCAGTCCATCTGCAATGTCACTGATGAAGATATTGAAGAGGACTGGCCCCAGGACTGATCCCTGGGGTACCCCACTTGTGACTTGCATCTCTTCTGACTGTATACCACTTACCACCACTATCTGTTTTCTGCATGTCAACTAGTTTTCCACCCAGTTGACCAATCTCTGACCCATCCTGAGCCTACCCAGCTTATTAATCAATCTTCTATGTGGAACAGTACTGAAAGCTTTGGTGAAGTTAAGGTAGGCAACATTAATTGCTTCACCTTGGTCCACCACTCTGGTTACTCAATCAAAGAAATCTACGAGAGTAGTTTGACAGGAGTTTTCTTTTGTAAACCCATGCTGTCTTGGATCCTGTGCTCCTATGGATTCCAGGTGTTGCACTATCCCTTCCTTGAGGAGTGCTTCCATAATCTTGCCCACTACTGAGGTAAGACTGACTGGTCTGTAGTTCCCTGCCTCCTCCCTGCTACCACTCTTGTGGAGCGGGATCACATGAGCCCTTCTCCAGTCTTCTGGGACTGCTCCTGTGCACAGAGACTCACTAAAAAGTTCTGATAATGGCTCTGCTAGTTCTACCCTTAGCTTATTTAGTACCCTGGGATGTATACCATCAGGTCCCATTGCCTTGTCCACCCTGAACTTATCAAGCTCTTGTAGGACCCTTTCTTTTGTGTAGAGACTGGTGAACACCTCCCTCCCCCCTGTGTCCATGGTGCTGAGTTGTGGGCCTTGCCCTACCTTCTCTTCAGTAAATACTGAGCAGAAGTATTATTTAGGATAGATGCTTTTATATGGTCCTCCTCCCTCACACTCCTCCTTATCCCCATTTAATTTTAACAGTACCCCCTCTGGACTTCTGCTTTCACTAATGTATCTATAGAAAATCTTGTGACCTTCTTTTACTGTTTGTGCTAGTGTTTCCTTTGTTTGGGCCTTTGCCTGCCTTACTGCCTTTCCTGCTTCCCTTAGGGAAGTTTAGTATGCCTCCCTATCTTCATCCTGCTGCGTTCCCTTATATTTCCTGAAGGTCAGCCTTTTGGCTCTGACCCTTTCTGCTACTGTTTTTGAGAAGTGGTTTCCTTCTTCTTTTGCACTTCCTTTTCTGTCTAACACAATGGGATGTTGCTTCAAGTATTGCATCCTTAATGCTTGCCCATTTTGCCTGTAACCCCTCACCTGTGTTTCTTTTTGCCAGGGCTAGCTTAACTCTGTTGACCATCTTATCAAAGTCAGCTCCTCTGAAGTCTCATATGTTTGCCTTGGAGTGGGATGATTTACTTCTAGTGGCCAAATTGAACCATACCATGTGATGGTCACTGGTGCCCAAGTGACCTTCTACCTGCAGATCTGTGATCCTTACAAGTAATAAAGGAAGGCAGAATAATGAAAAGTGGGCACTAATTTAAAATAATTAGATAGATTAAGTTTGGTGGATCATGATAGGCATTATCCTGAATAAAAAGCAAGAGTTTATTAATAGTGCAGTATTGAGAAATTATGAGAAAAACAGAGCAGCATCTCACTTACAAGGTGACAAATCAGATAAACTATTGGCTCATATCTTAAAAAAAAAAGAAAAAAAATGATTCCAGCCCATCAGGCTAATGAAGGAATCATGGTTACTAATGTAAAGGGAATAAGCAAAGTTATATTGGAGTACTAAAAGGAAATGTTTCTGAAAAGTCCAGAGGAGGGCAACTAAAATGGTGCAGGGTCTGCACCGGAAGACATATGAAGTGAGACTTAAGGAGCTTAATATGTATAGCCTCGAGGAAAGGAGGGAGAGGGGGGACATGATAGAAACTTTCAAGTACCTCAAGGGAATCAACAAAGTCCAAGAGGGTAGCATCTTTCAAAAAAAGAGGTGTGCAAGAACAAGGGGGCACAATTTGAAGATAGAAGGGGCGGCTCAGAGGTAATTTAAGGAAGTATTTTTTCACAGAGAGGGTTGTGGATGTATGGAACAGCCTTCCAGAGGAGGTTGTGGAGTCAAAAACAGTGGTGGAATTCAAGCATGCATGGGACAGTCATAAGGCAATTCTAGGGGTTGGGGGTAGGAAGAAGTAGGCTGCTGGTTAACTAGGATCTGCAGCTTATCCATCAGGTAGGGAAATGGGCAGACTGGGTGGGCCAAGCGGTCCTTATCTGCCGTCAAATTCTATGTTTCTATGTTTAAAATCAGCAGCAGATTTTGTCAATACTAAATTCTATTAGGACTCGGTGAAGATGAAAACTCTTTAGGGTGTTCAAAGAGGAGTTTTCCAATGTCAAAATGCAAGAGGTAGAGAAGTTATGAAGTTTTATTTTGCCGATAAAGTTCCAATGAAGTTGCTAAACCTGCCATTGTGAATAACTTTACGAATTGCCTACTTCACCACTTTGCCATTTCCAGCTGAGTTTTCCTTGGAAAAGGCACTTTTGGAGGTGACGTCAGAAGAGGTTAAGGTGAAGATAATGCACATTGCAACTTCGCCTTAACTTTGCTTGAAAAAGATCCACATCACGTGTCAAAATCTTCACAAAGTTGGCACTTGGCACTTTGCAAATTTGGCAAACTTTGCAAGTTATTTGGTGAACAACTCTAGTGGTAATTAACTATTTGACTAAGAACATGAGCTCAGGTTTTGAAGACATCTCTAAGAAATTCTTTATCATTGTTAAGAACGAACTGTTACCATAGAACAAACTCATGATGGAAGAACTGATGGAAGGCACTAGGGATATTCCAAAGTGTAAGAAACAGGTTAAAGTACAGTACTGCTAATTTCAAAGGAACAGAAATCTTGTATAAAAAGGCCAATGTCCAGATTGGTACTCCACAGATGGTTTAAATATAGAAAGCATTTATCTTGGGGCTAGTCAGCATCCTTAATCAAGACAATCCAAGGAAAACTAGGCACTCCAACACAAGTTCATTGTTCAGTATCTCTATTTTTTCATTTAATCACATGATTCTCAGGTCCTGGCCCAGTGTTTCATCTGATTGGGTTTCTTCAGGATTCAAGGGCCTATATAAGATTACAAAAACTTAATTCACAACACTTGTACATACATTATTTACATAGACAGTTATTAAAGCAATTCTATTGGTGAATAATAAACAAACCAGGACATATCTGATCCTGGCATAACTCCCAACCCTTGTATGGGTATGTTTAAGCTCCCTCCCCCCAAAGTTTTTTATATTTCTAGCACTATTTTCAGGAAATAACAAACAACAATTTTTATTTCATATTATGGATTAAATATCAGCTATATTGGATGATGTGGCTCAGGTACTGAATTTGTGTCTGGCCAAGATCCAGGACTGGATGTCCTCAAACTGGCTGAAGCTCAACTCAGACAAGATGGAGATGCTGGTGATTGAGTCTGGTCATTGGCAGGGTGTGGAGATGGTTGGGGAGGTCACTGGCATGATGCTGGGCTCCTCTTCTACTTACTGCCTCTGCCAAGATGAAAACTCTGGGGGTCATTCTGGATGATGGATGGATAGGCACTGGAGGCTCAGGTGTCATTTGTTGTCCAGTGTGACTTTTATGATCTTAGGAACATCACCCAGAACAAAGCCTTCATCTCACTTTTGTGATCCCCAGACTTGACTATTTCAATGCTCTTTACCTCAGGGTTAGTTGAGGGGTCCTGTGTCCCCTGCAGGTAGTGCAGAACATAGTAGCTGGGTTGTTTATGGGCCTTCTGGGGTTGTGTCATGTTACCCCAGTCCTGTGGGATCTGCACTGGCTGCCAGCGAGGTAGACAATTACCTTCAAGGTCAGTTTTGTAAGCAATAATACCTGACAGGGTGGGTGGTATTGTGCAATACTGGATGGCCCAGGGGCATAATGAGGCCTGACACCACAGGCAGAGTGTCTTATAGCCCCTGGAAGGTCCAGTATTGCCCAATACCGCCCACCCTGGAGGGTGTTATTGCACTTTGAAAATGGGCTACCACTGGCATTTTTATATGGTATTTAAAAATAATTAAAAAATAAATACAAAAAAAGAGAAAGAATGAAGTTTGTGTCCTGCTTGTAAAGTAGTCCCTCAGTTTCTGTGCAGTTCCATCTTCTGCTGCCCCCCAACATTCTCTTCTACTTCTCTCCCCCCACAATACCTTGTGTAGCACAACTCATGAGTGCCCTGTAAAGTTTACCCAAAGCAGTCTCTTAACATAATTGTTGTTCCTAACAAACACACACAAAAAAACATTTCTCTACCCTTCCTTGAAGATTTTTTTTTTGCACTGCTAAGCTGTGGAACTTAGGTGTGTGACCTTGCACAAGGCTGTCACATAAAACTAGGAAGTGGAGACCGAGCAGTACAATGTGACAGCCAGTCCTCTAAATATTTTTTTTGATTTATGTGTGAGATCAACATGCCACCAGTGGAACATGGCAGCAGGAGGGAGGTCCAAAGTGGCACCAGGGAAAGGATGTGTTTTCAACTGATCGGGATCAGAGTGCAAAAGTTGATGTCAGCGATCAGTGCCAAATGCACTGGTATTCCGCTACGGATTCAATTATTTATTTTACTTTTTTTTTTTTTTTTTGCAACTGTTTGAATGTGGTTTCAAGTTCTACAGCAGCAGGCACCAATGGGGGGTGGGGGAGCGGATTTGGAGGACAGTGGCATGAGGAACAGTTGCTTGACATGGAGTGCAACCGCGTTGAAAATTCAGCAAAGTTACATTATTTAAAAAGCACAATGTTTGCCACTGTTTTAGCAGGTTTTTGTTTTTTCCATTACAATGAGACAGTAGATCTGAATGGGAGAATAGCCAGAGTAATAGCGCTAGCCACAAGCGGGCATGGGGCTGACAGCCAACTCGGCATTAGCAAAGCAGAAAACATGGAGATTGCTCTGTTTCAAAATTTGGGGTGCCCAAGAATATCCCAAGTAATGGGGCACACGAATGGGAACTTGTTTTTCAGTGGGCTCTATCAGGAAATACATGCCTACTAAGATCAGTGTACTAGCCAATTGGAAAGCTAGGATTCCTTATTCCATTTTCTAACTGACCTATAAAGCCCTATGCAGACTAAGGCCTGGCTACCGGAGTAACCTCCTGACTCCTTATCACACTCAGCCCTCTTTTCTCTTCAGTGAGGTGGGCCTCCTAGCAGTTTGAAGATCCCAGCTCAAATCATTGAGTGATCGCTCATTTGAAGTGTCTGGGCTGGCCTGTGAAACTCTCTTCCAAGAAATCTGAGGGAGGCCTCCTCACTGAAGGCCTTTCAGTGAGGCCTGAAGGCATATCTGTTTAGATAAGCTTTTGGAGCTTAGTAAATAAGACTCCCTGCATTGTCTGTTGATTAGTTGATCATTCTGTATCACATGGACTATTATTATATGTTTGTTTTATCAAATGTAAGGTGTTATGTATATTGTTTCAATGTTGTACTGTTTTCATTTTGTACAGTGCCCTGAGCCTCAGGGAAAGAGCTCTTAAAGAGCAGGGGCTGGATTCACAAAGACAGCCAAAAATCCTGCAGCTGCGGAAAAAAAGCCTTGCAGCACTGTGGAAATGCTGGTGTGGGATGTTCTGAAAGAAAAATTGCGCACATGCTGAAATATGCAAAAAACAAGAAGTTGCAGAAATTCAGTAGCTGCGGAAATTACACAAGTGCTGGAAATCCACAAATGTGGATCCACAGTTGCGGAAAAGGTTTAGGAGGCACAACAGTGATACATATTTGCTGAAGCAGCAGACTTTACAGTCTTGCCATAGATGTACAGTAGCTGAAAAGTACAAACAGAGACCAGCAACCATTCCCTCAACTAGGACCACTGCAGCACCACTGGTACCAGCAAAACCATGCACCACAGTGGCTATATGTAACTGATGGTCGTGTCTCTCCCTGGAGTGTTGCTATTGCCTGCTGCAGCAGCACTCACTGCAGGCTGTTCAGCCTCTACTGCCTGTGGGGCTCCTTCATGGGCTGCACTGGGTCTGGTGGTTGTTTGTTGACTTTCTATGACAATGTGTGCTAGTGTTGCTGTAACAACTGCCCCTGATACACACCCACTGGCTTGCTATTACTTGTGCTTGACTTCCACTATAATTGTATTTCAATTGTTGGAGCACTGTATTTTGCTCAGGGAGTGTTACACTTCACTCTCATGTGTGCAACATTTTTCCATAACTGCAGAAAAACACTGGCTGAAAATAGTCTTTAAGGGGATGTGCCATACTTATCGATGGCTTTTTTTCCCCTCAGGAACTTCTGCAGCTGCACCTTTTTCCACAGTCCATAATGTATTTTTTTCCCCAGCTGAGGAAGTTTTGTGTACAGCACTCAGAGCAATTTCCCCTTTTTTTCCACAGCTACAGAACTTTTGGGGACTTAAGGAAGGTTTTGCACCTTCGGATTGTTTTGTGAATCTCCCCCTGGTGTTTACGTCTGACAAATAGACAACTGATTATTTATTTATTATATTTTTGTGTGTTAGTAATTATTTTGTACTTTTATAATTAAAGTTTTGTTCAGGCAGTGAAACAAGTGGGTTTTTACCTTTGCTTTTCACAGTTCTAGTAAAAAAAAAATGTAATGCAATTTTGGTATTCTGATGTCAGAAACTGCCAGATATTTTGCATCCTAGTGTCTTTCAATGAGAAACTAAATATATTTTTCAAAAGAAACAGATACTTCTTTCAGCAACAGACTTTGACTTTTATATGGGTGCACTACTGTGGTCCGTCTGTAAGATTTTATGATTTTTGAAACAATAATTGTCTTCTCTTTTTTTCACCCCAAGTGAAATGTGGCTATGAAGAAAATGTCACGTGCTAAATTACAACAAATGATCAGAGGTTATCAAAAATCACATATTTCTATTAAATATATAATATTTGGTGGTAGAAAGTGTTATTTCTGTATAAATACAAGCATTTATCAATGCCTAATGTTTGCTTGCTGGCATTGTGATTTGTAGTGCAGAAGTTAGAGGGATGCATAATAAGAACAGCAATGAAGTATTGAACTAATGCCAACCCTCACCCCCACCCTGCACAGACTGACAGGTGTTGGGTGTGTGCCTTTGTGTCATCAGCCATAACGCTCATTCCATTATACCTCACTCCACCCTGCAGACATCACCAGGTGTCATGGTGTACCTTGGGGTCTTCAGCCCCTATGCTCACTCCATTCCATATGGAAATAAGCTGAGATGGGTGCAGAATAGAAATTGGGGTGAATGTTAGGGTTAAAGACCCCAAGGCA